>CM031605.1:19415648-19528148 GCA_018398815.1 Conus ventricosus
TGACAAAATGTGATTTCGATTTTGGCCTGTCCTGTCCTATTTGACCACACCGCCGGGGCGCTTCGTGGACAGTCACCACGCAGAAAAGACTCTGGAGACGAAAACGACAATAGTTTCTTGCAAACTACAACGTCAGTTCGTAACATATTAGAACAACTGAACCGATTGACATTTAGGTGCACAGAACTATGCTCTACTTTGGGTCCAGTTATTCCCCCTTGAAAAGGGGGCGTGTAGTCAAATAGTAAGAGCATTTGCCTGCAGAAGAGCTGACGGTCCTAAGTTCGTACCGCTCGAGGTGTCGGAATTTTTTTCGGCCTGATCCCCTCCCCCCTCCCAGTCCGCTCAGCAGTACATGGTTTCTGATTTAGTTCAGGGAAGGCTGAAGGTGGCGGAAGGGGAGGGATAGTCTGCCTTCCATTATGTCGTGCCCAAGACATAGTGAAACCCTGACATAGTTCGCTGCCTCTTCGACAAAAAGGCTACGGAAACTTTAAGCTTTAATCTTAATTTCGATTGACTGGTTAATTAACCTCATCAAAAAAAGAAAAAAAGAAAGCAAACCCCAAAGCGAACAAACTGAAAATACATAACTGTGGCAACCAGATATGCCTACGTACACACACACACACACACACACACACACACACACACACACACACACACACACACACAAATGGGATTACGGCCTCCACAACAATAGGGGCTTTCTACTTCAGCCCTGACGTTATCTCCCTTCGGCGATGACGTCATCTGTCGGCACTAACTTGAACCAGGGACCGTACAGCTGTACGGTCCCTGCTTGAACAGAAAGGGCTCGTGAGAATGGATGACTATCACTCTGCTGTTCATGTGTGTGTGTGTGTGTGTGTGTGTGTGTGTGTGTGTGTGTGTGTGTGTGTGTGTGTGTGTACATGTTTGTATTTGAGAGAGAGAGAGAGAGAGAGAGAGAGAGAGAGAGAGAGAGAGAGACAGAGACAGAGACATAGACAGAGAGACAGAGAGAGAGAACGTCAACAAAGACAAAAAATCAGAGTTAAGCCTACTTCTGGAAAAACTGCCGCTAAACAGACGTTTGAATTGGACTATGCATGCCTGTGTGCATAAATGCTGGCACGTGCGCGTGTGCCCGCATGTGTGTGTGTGTGTGTGTGTGTGTGTGTGTGTGTGTGTGTGTGTGTGGTGTGTGTTTGCGTGCGTGTGTGTGTGGTGTGTGTGTGTGTGTGTGTGTGTGTGTGTGTGTGTGTGTGTGAGTGCGCGCGCGCGCATGCGTACGTGCGCGCGCGTGTGTGTGTATGTGTGTGAGCGCGCGCAATGTGCGCGTGCGTGCATAGGTTGCACATGCGTGTATGCGTGTGTGTGCGCGCGCGTACATGTTTGTATTTGAGAGAGAGAGAGAGAGAGAGAGAGAGAGAGAGAGAGAGAGAGAGAGAGAGAGAACGTCAACAAAGACAAAATATCAGAGTTAAGCCTACTTCTGGAAAAACTGCCGCTAAAACTGGCGTTTGAATTGGACTATGCATGCCTGTGTGCATAAATGCTGGCACGTGCGCGTGTGCCCGCATGTGCGTGTGTGTGTGTGTGTGTGTATGTGTGTGTGTGTGTGCGCGCGCGCGCGCGTGCGTGCGTGCGTGCAAATATCTGAGTTACTTCTGGAAAAACTGCCACAAATCATGCGTTAGAAATGGACTATGCATGCCTGCGTGCATAAGTGCTTGCATGTGTGCATGCGTATGTGCGTGCGCGCGCGTGTGTGCATGTATATGTGTGTGTGTGTGTGTGTGTGAGAGAGAGAGAGAGAGAGAGAGAGAGAGAGAGAGAGAGAGAGAGAGAGAGTCAACAACGACAAAATATGAGTTACTTCTGGAAAAAAAAAAAACAAACAAAACAGCCGCTAATTATTCGTCTGTAATGGACTATGCGTGGACGCGTGGTTGCTTGCATGCGTGTGTGTGTGTGTGTGCGTGTGTGTGTGTGTGTGTGTGTGTGTGAGAGAGAGAGAGAGAGAGAGAGAGAGAGAGAGAGAGAGAGAGAGGAGAGAGAGAGAGAGAAAATACCGGGTTTACCTCTGGAAAAAGAACAGCCGCTAATTATGCGTCAGGAATTGGCTTTGGCCTGAACTTGTAGATCTCTGTCGTTTGTTTATTCCTCTCCTTAGCCCAGCCGAACAACGGTGCTGTTGTACGAATGACCGCGCTCTATTGTGGGAGGAAGAAAAGAAAACACAAAACATGTCGTGAACTACAATACTGCTTTATTTCACACAGAGGAAACAGACAAGAGTTCTTTACTGTGAGAGGCAGAAGAAAAAAACAAACAAAAAAAAACAACAACAGATAAACAAACACGTGATAAGTCTAAAAATACAACTATTTACCTTAAATTTGCACAAGGGAAATAAAGCATTGTTCTTCAATGATGAGAGGAATAAAGCAGAACATATGTGACAAATTTCAGACTACATTCCTTACTGCTTTATCGTTTACAAAACAAATCCCAAAGATGATTGCTTTTTGTTGATTACGGGGAAAACAAGATAGACACGTTTTAAACAACAATCCTTATGCTGTAGCCTATAGGAAAAAGACAGAGAATAGCGCCAGACATGATAATGCTACAAGTATTGAAAGGCAGGGACCGAAAAAACTGATGATGCCGGGAAATGCAGGAATTCTATGACGGCTGGCATCGAAAGGGATCGGCGTCCAGCTCGTCTGCAAAAGCTGAGGTTGTTGAAGGATAAACGTGGGACACGCACGCACGCACGCATGTACACACGCGCACACACACACAAACACACACATGCGCGCGCGCGCGCAAACGCATGCCACATGTACGTTCACGATCCCCAAACTGAGTTTGACGAATCAGTTTTCAAATGCATTTTTTGATACATTATCATTTACGGAAAGAATGCAACGTCTATTATATGCCATACACGGCAACAAATCAGTGCAAATGAGCAAAACTAGTGTGTTCTATAATTTTTTGTGTGTGGCAAAAGACTTCTTTTGAAAACACTATCCTGATTCAAAAAGTTAACGGTCAGCATGCCCACTAGGCCTATATAGGTTAGGAAAGTACACATACATGCAACGCACGCGCGCACACACACACACACACACACACACTATCGCCTGCAGGGGGTTGCATTCTCTAACAACAATCTCTTCAAATTTACAAAATATTTTGACCAAGCAGAAAGGAAGCATCGGTGGTCTAGTGGTAGAATACTCGCCTGCCACGCGGGTGACCCGGGTTCGATTCCCGGTCGATGCACGTGAATATTTTTTTCTCCCCCCAAGGCCTAACCAGCGTGTCAGATTAATCAACAGATCAGACAACCGCAAAATAAATTCAAGTGGGGGTTTTAAAATAATTTTATCCCTTTGTTGCGTTGAAAAAAAATTATCAGTTTACTTCTTTACGTCTTTGCACTGTAGCATCGTGTCTTAGCAGATGCAGTGAAGCATCAACAGATTTCCCGACCCTGTCCTGCTCAAAGTAACTTTATTAATCAATCACATGGTGCAAGGTCTCTTCCGTGAGCTGCCCCTTACCCCCCTCCACTCCCTTAGCCCCACCACTGCCACCCCACCCCCTCCATGTCATGTTTATTTATTTTCTGTTTGTTTGTTGTACTGCTATTCACCATTCACCAGTCACCTTGCTAGGTAAATTTAAGCAGACGAGTTTACCACCTGCTCTGAATATGTTTCAGGATCCTAGATACGGTCGGCTAAGCTATACACAACATTGATGCCATTACTTTGAGAGCATGCAGGATGTTGGGATTCCTTCGTCGGAACTTAAAAGCTGCCCCCACGGAGCTGAGAGAGAGGGCTTACCTGACATTTGTCAGGCCCCTTTTGGAATATGCCAGCTCTGTGTGGGACCCCCATACACAGAGGAATGTGGACAGAATGGAAGCAATACAGAGAAGGGCGGCTCGCTTCGTATTGAACCGCTACCACAACACCTCAAGTGTGAATAACATGCTTTCTCGACTAGACTGGGATGGCCCTCCCTTTAGCGATGCCAGCAGATAGCACGTCTGACAATGCTGTACAAGATTCGCAATAACATGGTCGCAGTCAGCCACAGCAAACTTCATCCCGCTCCGGACCACCAAAGAAGAGGACATGACTGTAGCTCCCCACTTGCTTGATTGCTTAATATGCGTGTCAGGCTGGGTCTGCTTGGGGTGGGTCCGTTTGGTGTTGCAGTCATTCAAAGAAAAAAACAATCAATCCTTAAAGTACAATATCCTTATTTTTATTTTCTTTTATTAACATACTTGACTAAAATCAAAAGTAGAAAAACAACGTAAACACTAACTGGAACTGGAAACTCTGATTTGAAAAACTAATTAGTTGAAAACTCAAATCTAACATAAGCTCGGAGCTGAAGAAAAAAAGAAACTACGAGTAGGACTCTGACTTAAAGAATAAGATCTCTGACCAGACATTGGTCCCCTGAAACACACAATGGAATACAATGTCTATGTGTCCCAATAAACATATGTAATAAACACTTGACCAACAAGTGGCAAATCAATACATACAAATGTGTGGATGTAAATATCATGGTGAATGGCTGTATGCATGAGTGCATGTACACTAAGAAAGTGTACAGAATGAATGTTAGGATCAAGCATCGGTTATGTGCCTGTGTATGAGCAAAGATGAGGACATGGATACATGTATATGCGTGTAAGTACAAAAAACATGCCCACCATGCATATGTACTAAGTGTACGGGTAATGGGTTTTTGTTTGCGTGTGTGTAAATATAGCAATGTAAACAATAATCCTTAATATACCATCTTCACACCATAGTCCAAATTTCTTCAACTCTGGTCCATCATTTTCCAACATAATATTAGGAACAAAAATCCTAGCTGACAGCACACATTTGTCTTCAAACAACCCTCTGTTCATGATCCGACCGATCTTGGCGAATGTAGGGATTGAACATCCATACCATGAATGAAGAAATTATTCCTTCAAATAAACCATATCAGTAAATTGAATAATACAAGGTCTTAGCAGCACAATGTTCTCACAAATACCAAAAACCCACAATACAACTAAACTTTGAAGCTCAAAAATCTTTTCAGTCCCATTAGCTGACATACGTCCCATAAAATACATTCCACCTGTTCCCATTTTATGCAACGAACTACACTGTCTGTAAGTTCTCCACAGCATTAAAATAGATAGAACTTCCAATGGATAATTTTGATATCCACATCCAAATGGCAAAAACTGAGCATTCCACAGGGCCTATTTTCTTTTTACAACACAAAGTTCCCCTGCCATATTTGCAGCCTTGGACACTCTAGTTGAAAAAATACTCCCAGTGCTATTATGGATTCTGACCTTCCACGTGATTTGTATTTCCTACAAGAAAATACAAAGCCAAAGTATACCACAAGCACGCACAGTGGAACCTAAAAATCCACCACAAGGTTTTTCTTTTCCTTATCGGAAAAATATCACTCTACAGGCTTAGCAGCCCAGCAATATATTATTTGTTTTGTTCTGTCCCTTCAATTGTACAGAACCAAAACTGCCCCACTTCTGCTCACAGTTAAACAATGTTCGGCACATGTAGCCGACAGCATCATCCTTATCATAGCTCAACAACCTCAATCAGTTGCTTCGTTGGCAACTAATCACCCAATTAATCAACAATACTCCAATAAAAATACACACTAGGGCGAACATCATCAGGGTATTCACATAAGAATATAACTTCAAACATGACGACTCATACCGGTAAAGTCCCAACCAACGACCATTAAAAAACAAGCATGTTACTCCTCACAACAAACAACATTCATTTCTACAATTCATTCACTCCATCATTAACCATATTCTGTAAAAGAAAAGAAAAGAAAAGATCTTAGTTCAATCAAAAATACTGGTTCATATTTATAATAGTGCATACCTTGAAAAGGACTTTTATTTGCCCTGAAAGGCAAAATTTTGGAGAATCCGGCAGTGCTCTGCTGGCTACCCGGCCATCCAAGAAACGCGCCAAGAAACGCGCGCTCTCCCGTACGCAATTCACAATCCACTAAAAATAGTTCCATGTCAATTAATAAAAGGCACTATAACAATGAGCGCACTTCGCATGTTTTTGGCTGTAAATCATTATTTTCCCTACCAGTGATCCTTATGCAATAAAAAGTATATCCAATGCAAGCAACCTCTTTGCAAATCAATGTAGCAAAACAATGAATATCTCTACGCAGTTAAATGGTAAAAAGGACGCTTTAAATATTTGAATATAACCCATTTGAGAATTTACCAGGATGAACTGGTCCGAAATGAATTACGGTCAAAGGGAGAGAACTCCACGAAAGAAACTATTCTGTAAACTTGAAAAAACACTGCTACTTAAATAATTTGCAACCACCATTAAAAAGCATGAAAAACAACAAAAATAGCATTCTGTATTTTTTTTTTTTTTAAAAACACAAATCCATTCTGTAGTAATTTTACAGAGTACTACACTTACCCTGGGAAAAAGAAAAAATGTTTTTCCTTCAAGATTACATTGAAGTACAAAAAACATTTTCAGTCATTCATACTAAAGCACAAAAACATTTTTTGATCATTTACATAATCTGACAACTGTCAGAGTCAAACTAACAATAATTTTTTTTCTTCTTTCCTCAAAACTTAACAATACAGTTTCAACCCAACATCAAAACTGCTGGATATTATTTTAACCCCATTTTAACATAAAATGAGAAAACAATAATTCCACAACCAATTACACATGGCCCTCTGGATCCTTTTGCATGACCTCCCACAAACTCTCAATCTCAGCGGACAGTTCGGCTACCGCCCCAATGACACAATGCAACAAACTTGGTGGTGGTATCATATGACCCAAATCCAAAAGACTTTGCATCTTGCAACGAATATCGCTCAATTTTGCCACATGAACGGATTTCCCACCAGTACACTGGTGCATAAGATTTAACCTATCAGTCAACTTTCAGTCAACTCTTCAGCTTCCTCTTCAGAAAACTCATCATCATCATATCCAACAGCTGAGATTCCACCCCCTGAAGTTCCAGGTTCCACACCTCCTGTGTTGGACTGAATATGCGCATCATCTTCCCCGTCCTCTAGACCCCCTGCGTGGTCTACAACAACATCTGGACCTATGCCGACAGACTGCGACATTTCCCCTCTCTTATCCTGATCCTGACTGACTGGTCCTGTGGACACAGCTTGGTCACCTGTGGAGATTTCTGGAACAAATTCTGGTGCATCATGCCTCAGACCTCGCCCCTCTCCCAACTCAACTTTGACCTGCAGATTCGGAAACTGCTCCTCCTCACTGTCAGACAATTCAGATTTTTCCTGAACCTTCCTCAATTTCTTCCGTTCACTCCCTTGATTTTCTTTTCTTGGAACAGGCTGCTGTGTCCATCCCAGTGCCCCAACAGGAAGCAACAAATTACGGTGAAGAGTTCTCTTCGGTCCCTCACCATTTTCCTTCTGCACAACATATACTGGCACCCCTTGCCTCTTTTCCAGGACAACAAAGATACCCTCCTCCCAACGATCATCCACTTTGGACTGAATGCGTGGTCCCAATTTCTTCACAAGAACTCTGTCTCCCGCCTCCAAAGAAGCAGCATGAGAACTTACATCATACCGGACCTTGTTTTTCTGGGCAGACCTTTCCATCTGTTCTGCGGCCTTCCTGTACGCATCTCTCAGGCTCTCTTTCAGACTTTCAACATACTGACTAGGACTTTTTCCTTTCCCTTTCCCAATGTCAATCCCGAAAGCCAAGTCTACGGGGATCCTGGGATGTCTTCCGAAAAACAAATAGTAAGGGAAAATCCTGTACTGCCATGTATGCAACAATTGTACGCATGTACAACCGACTTCAAATGCCTCCTCCAATCCTTCTTCTGATCAATCTCCAAACTCCGAATCAGACCCAACAATGTCCTGTTCCATCTCTCGACTGGGTTGCCACTGGGTGATAGGGAGTGGTCCTACATTTCTGTATACCTGCCACAGAGCACAATTCTTGAATTAGCCTCGACTCAAAATCACGACCTTGGTCTGACAATATGCGAGAAGGAAAACCATACACTGAGAAAACTCATTCCACAAAGCTTTTGCAACAGTCCGAGCAGTCTGTCTTTGGTCATGATTGCCTGGCCGTACTTGGTAAAATGATCAAGAATCACTAGAATGTTCTGCTTCTGTCCCTTGACTTCTACAGTGAGATAATCTATCGACAACAGCTCAAGGGGTAAGAAGTCACAATGGTGGACATGGGTGCCTTCTGTGCCTGGGCTCCACTTCTAATGCAGCGCTCACACCTCTTAATCCTCCTTTGAAGGTCTGTGGCCATAAAAGGCCAAAAGAATCTCATCCTGGCATGTTTGATCGAGTCCTCGAAATGTGTGTGATAGAGCTCATCATGAACACCTTTCATGGCCCTCTGGCGCAATGTACGGGGAACGACGATCTGATTCCGCACTGACCCATCTATATCAAGTTTCCTGTACAACACTCCTTGCTCTAACACCAGACGTTTCATTTCACGGGCATAAACTTTGGTTTCTGGCCCTGTAATGTCTAGAGCAACCTGTTTCCGCAACGCCTCACAGACTGCTGCTATACAGTGATCTTGCTGTTGCAATCTCTGCCAATCCTGGGGAGTAAGAGACATGAAATCTCCCTCTGGTTCTAAGATGTCACTAGGAATGGCATTGGGGTCCTTCGCTATAACCTCAATAGCTGGAACAAAACTGACTGAATCAACACCCTCACTCAGGATTCTGGAACCATGGACAGATTGTTTGAAACAATGAGCCTGAACACCAACCCCTTTGCACTCATGATACTCACAACTGCCTCATGTGTGACCACTTCAGGTATTTGCCCATCAAACTCCCGAGCCTTATCCAACAAGAAAGCTACTTTCTCCAATGTCTCCTTGAAATTCATTGTCCTCATCTGGAGGTTCTTGTGGCCTCCTTGACAACCCATCAGCATCAACATGTGATGCACCCTGCTTGTAGACCAAATCAAAGTCATACAAAGACAATGTAGCTAGCCAACGATGACTCACAGCATCTAGCTTAGCGTTTTTTCAGCACATAACACAGAGGATTGTTATCTGTAACGACGGTAACTTTCGACCCTATTAAATAATCATGGAACTTTTCTGACATTGACCACTTTAACGCGAGAAATTCTCGCTTGTGTGCGGGATAGTTCTGTTCAGAGCGATTCAAACCTCGACTGGCGTATGCAATGACCTTTTGTTTCCCATCAATTTCCTGGTACAGCACAGCCCCTAGTCCATAACCACTAGCATCAGTATGTAGGAAGAAAGGTTTCCGCTTGTCAGCCAGCCCTAATACAAATCGCTTGTCAATGCATCTTTGACGGCTTGAAAAGCAGCATCTTGTTTCTCACCCCACATACTGGTGATATCAGACGACAAGCTGAGGGTACCCGGCTTCTTTTTCCCTGTTTGTTCTTTTGCGTATATAACCGATGGTTAGGTCATTCAAAGGCTTAACTAGGCTGGAAAAGTTTGGAATAAACCGCCGATAGAATCCTGCAAAACCAATCAGACTCTTCAGTTCCCTCACTGTGGTTGGTTTTGGCCACGTAGCTACCGCAGCGATCTTGTCTGGATCAGGACAAATTTTGCCTTCCGAAATAATGAAGCCCAAATGCTTTACTTCTCTAGCACCGAAAACACACTTGCTTGGGTCAAGCTTCAGTTTGAACTTTCTGAGCCTCTCCAACACCTTCACTGTCCGCTCCTCCAATTCAGGTAGAGTCTTGGCATGTACCAGATATCATCTAAGAAGATGATGAGATCCGCAAGATTCATATCCGCAAAACAACGCTCTATGATTCGCTGAAAAGTCATGGGAGCATTAACCTTCATTGTCCTGTGTTTCGTATGACAGAATTCGCCCAGACTACTAAGTTTATATTGGAATTTGCTGCCCGAATTGGGGTACTGACTTTAAAAAATTGTAAAAAATAAACTAATGGATAAAAAGACTTCAAATTTTCAGCAAAAATCTATGGAAAGCTGAACTTTGGTTTGCACTTGTTATTTTAGGGGGATGTGAAAATATTTTCATGGCTCAACACTCACACACCTGATTTTACCTGGAAAACACACCTACGTCAGTGAAATAGGTGACAGACAGGCAATACAACACCCATCAACTTTATAACACCTACCTTTTTGGTGGCAAGTGGTCAGGTTCACCATCTGAAAAGAACTGATGGGTGTTGTGAGGTGTTAGTAGTTACACAGGTAGCTAGGAATATACGCGAAATTTTTGTGACGCTTTTAAGTCACATAGCAGTTACATAGCAGGAAAAAAATAAAATAAAAAAAATAAGAAGTCAAAATCATACCATATTTACTGAAAATGTATTGGAGTGCATGCTTGTTGATCTGCATGAGTTAGTTTGTGTTTGTGAGAAAAATAATTCCTATGGCTGATAATATTTCTAACTATATACAGGTGTTAGTAGGAAGGAAGAGAGGCAGGCATCACAACACAAAACAACACTCAATATTTTTGTTGTACTCACCATATGGTTCCAGATGTAATGAATTATATAATCCAAATGTGATCACACACAAACAACACAGTCACTGGAAATGTTCTTGCTTTTGATCACTTTTGTCACACACAGATCACCGACATGAAATTTTCTTTCCGTTGTGCACTTTTCTTACATGCACAAATTCCAGTACTTTTGTATGTGGCACTTTCAATATTTAGTCAACCCAAAAACAGTCTGTACAAAACAAAAATGACAAAGTCCAGTCCTTGATTTAGTCAAGTATCAGGTGTACTGCTAGGAATGAGTGTGTAGGAACCTACTCACTGCTGGTGAAAAGAAAAAAAGCAGCCACGATCCTTGCACAAAGCCACCTTACACATCACACACTCATGTGTTGACTGGATGGCATTGCCTGCTGGGGTTTTCCTGCCTTCCTTCTTGCAACAGACACAGTCCTTCTTGCCTCTGGCAGACTGGATTTTGGAAGGAGTGTGTTTGTGCTTGTCTGGATTGTCATGAACGACGGGACGGCCGATCCGTTTTCGACCTTGAAACCATTCACCATGCCCATGACAATCTCAGTGTGAAAATCCACATGCAGTTTCAGTGGGGCATCTGCAGAGTTTTTGTAGATTACAAAGGCATTTACTGCAGCAGTGTCCAGGCAGAAGAAGAACACATATTTCCACCACTTCATGAATTTCTGCTTGGAACAATAATATGATCGCAATTGATCATGCTTGTCAACACCGTTGTAGTTCTTGGTGTAATCAGCAACAGCCAGGGGCCTAGAATACCTGGCTTTTTCAACACCCCCTGCACCTTTTCTGACAAGCTCTCCATCGGTTCCATCATGGACAGAAGTAAGAAGGGTGACCTTACGACGGTCAAACCAAGCAACAGCCTGAAGCTTGCCCTTCAAATCACCATAGCCAATCTCACGAAACCAGCGCTTTGTGTCCCCAGACTTTTTGACACATTTTGCTGGCTTCATATCCTGTGGCAGACCCTTCCTGTTATTTCGCACAGTCCCACATGCCAAGGTTTTCTTCTGAAACAGATACTGAATGAGGGGGACTGACGTGAAATAATTATCAAAGTAGATGGTGTGCCACTTGAAATAATGGGGTTCTGACAAGTGTTTGACAACACGATCCCTAGGGCATCACCTGTCCCAGCAGGCACATCATTGGTCTTCCCAGTATATACTGAATAATTCAGCATATAAAAAGAATCGGCATCACACAAAGCCCACACCTTGAGGCCCCACTTCGTTGGTTTTGCAGGCAAGTACTGCAGAAAACCACAACGACCTTGAACTTGATCATTGCCTCATCTACTGTGATGTTTTGCCCAGGTAAGAAACTGCATAGCAAAACATTCTTGTGTCATGGAAATGAGAGGTCTGACTTTGAACAGGGGGTCATACCCAGCCTGACTCTGGGAACAAACTGAGTGGTATCAGCGAGGTGAAAATACTGGTTCAGCTGTTCAAACCTGTTCTTCGACATGACACTTGACACCCAAGGATTGAAGAAAGGAGAAGAATCTTTCCAATAAAAATCACGATGAGGAAACAGGGGCCATGTTCATAAACATGAGAAGACCAACAAAAGCTCTGATTTCATCCACAGTGGTTGGCTCAAACTTATCCTCAGGAAGACCAGCAGCCACGAGTGTTGTCTTGCATACAGGTTGGTTTCCCTGGCCATGAGATGGAATGCGTCCAAAGGAAAAACAAGTGAAAAATAATCAAAAGGTGTTCGAAGATTCACTTGTGGACGTGGGGGGCCCCTGTATGCATCAAACACACGAACTTCAGTCCGAAAGTCGTCGTTTGACCACTGCGATGACTGTGCACATCCACCGACATCAGTAGCACCTGCGTCACCTGCGTCGCCTATGTCCGAGTCCGAGTCACTGTCACTACTCGCATTCATCCCTTCTGCAACTTCATAGTCACTGTCGCTGTCTGCAGAGTCGAGATCAATGTCCGATTCATTCCAGTCGTTATTATCGGTCGGCAACACATTCATATTGAACATTTGGTCCACAGTCAAGCTCATGTCACTATCACTGTCAGAGTGCGACATTTTGCTCGTAGTCGGAAGTCGATGGGATGACCAAAATAATCGATAAAAAATCAAAACAGCCACGAACCGCTCTTGCAAATGGCGCCGAGAAAGGTGTGAAAGGCCCGGATAACGACCGGTTTGTCTTATTACTGTAGTCAACCCAAATACGGAAGGCACACCGAGACAATCACCCTACTGACGAACGGGCGGTATAGGGCGGATCAGGAGCCTGAGGGGTCGGGCGGAATAGGGCGGAACGGGGGTAGAAAGGTTAACTAACCCAAAACTTAGCCGCTCAAATTCATACAGCCCGAAAGGTGTAGTGAACGCAGAAATCTTCTTGGCTCGTTCCGTGAGTTGAATTTGGTAATATGCTTTGGACAGATCAAGACTACAAAAGTACTTTGCTCCACTGAGTGTCAAAAAGAGATCTTCAATTTTTGGTAACGCATAGCTGTCTCTCACAGTTCTAGCATTGATCTTTCGATAATCAACACACATGCGCAATGAACCGTCACGCTTCCTAACCAGAACTATTGGTGATGCAAACGGACTGGTTGAAGGTTTGATAATCTGTGCATCTAGCAAGCTTTGGACATGCTGTCGAACCTCTTCCAGGTCCTGAGGAGGTAAGGGTCTAGGTCTTTGTCTGATAGGTGGACCTGGAGTAAGCTCAATGTCATGCTCAAAATCTGTCTTGCCTATATCAAACTCCTGCAAATTGAACACATCAGCAAAGGACAACAATCGCTTTGTAAAATTTTCCTTCCACACCAAATCAACATTCTCACCAAATTGTAACCTGGAAGCAAAGTCAGACATGTCATCACATTTCGCTTCAGCTGATGTTGAATTGCATGTCGCACTTTCACCACTGTCCTTGGTGTCATTGTCAGTGTCACCTTGCACATGTTCATTCAAATTATGTAACAAACTTGACAAGTTATATTCTGACTGAATTGTGAACAGGTCAGCAATGATTTGTTTTCTTTTGACGCTAATTGTTGAATCTGTATTGTTCACCAGGGTGCCCCTGATCCGTGGTAGAGTGTTCACAGGAGTCTTACCACTGAGTATAGTCAACCCATCTGGTAACTTGTCCATTGTTGGTTCTTGAACCAATACTGCATCTCTAGTCAGTGAAACAGAAAGTCCTTGTCGCACAAACACCCCTAACATCCACAGCTGAATGAGGTGGTACAGACACATCATTACTTAACAAACGTACAGGACACAATCTACCATTTTGTGCGGCCATGGATGCCTCTTGAAATGCAAAAACTGCCTCACACCTAATCTGTGATGTATTTTGCCAAGGCCACGAGGTAGGACGCCCACATAATCTCTGGAGTGCATGCAGTGTGTTTGTGCCTATGATAATAGGTACTCTGGCAGACACACGAGTGTCAGGACACACAAGGGCTAATGTCTCAACTGTCTTTTCAGTTCCACTCACATCTCTGTGTAACTGTATGTTTACCTGAACTATGCCAAGGTAAGTCACATTCTGATCACCAGCACCAGTGATATCTAACACAGTATCTATTTGTTGTAATGGTACATTCCCCAAATGCTGTCTGTAGAAGGTTTCTGAAATAATGGTAACTTGGGAACCACTATCAACTAAAAGGTTGTCTCAACATCATTGATACGAACCAAAGATTCACAGGATGGACCAATTAGAACTTCAAGTGTACGCCCAACATGACTACCCCCACTTAACTGAAATTCAGCTAAAACATCATGGCTAGATATGGACGTTGTTTTTGTGGTTGAACAGTTTTTAACACACACATGTACTCTAAGTCCAGCTTCTGGTATGTCTGACCTGATTTCAGCGAAACTATCTCTATATCAGGTGGAAGCCATTCTGACGAACGGGGTACAACTGAAATCTGTCCACTTGGAACTTCCTGAAGTGTTCCGCTTAACTCTACAACCTGCATGGGTGAAATGTTCAACACCATATTTGTGTTCAATCTGACAGGATGTAAATCTAATAGTCCGTGCTCTAACGCTTCCGCAGCTGTAGACAGAAGGTTATGGTGACGCTTTCTAGTTTCAGCGTCTGGGGCTGTAGATTCCTGGACCAACACACGCCCCTTCAGGATGGTCCCTTTCAGTTTAAAGGTAGTTCCGGGAGTCCTTGTCGTCTTCTCCATTCATTCTCCTGTTGTCGACGCTGCTGTTCCTCTGGACAACAAGTCTTCTGTTGACTGGTTTTGTACAGGTTCTGTAAAAATGTCCATCTTTCCCCACATTTGTAGCAGTAACCCTTCTTCCTGCTTCCTGTTGATTGCTGGCGGCATCTGGAACTGCAGATCTGGGCATGGCAGGATCAGTACGTTCAGCTCTATCGCTCTGGTGTGCATCGCTCAGGTGTGCTCCAACCTGTGCCTTGGGTCGCCCTCCTTCGAGATCTTCTATTTGTCGAACGTAACGGTAGAGCTCACAAAAAGGAGGTTTGGCTTCACCTGGCAAACCAAACTTGTTCCGGAGTTCTAAGGCAAACATGGCGTCGCCCAGTCCCTTTGTGAAGGCATAATACACCCTGCGGTGAAGTTCCTCTTGCTCGAACCCTGCTGCCTTTTGCACATCCTTCATCTTGGTGGAGGTAGTTAACAGGAAGTCTGCCTTGCTTTGGCCTCTGCCTATTCTAGACTGGCATACCTCCAAATATAGTTCTTCAGCTGACTTAAGCTCCCAAACAGTTTTTCTAGATCCTCAATCAAGTCTTTCACAGTCGTGTAGTTTTTCCCTTTTACCTGCTCGCTAGCTGCTCCTTTCAAACTACGCCGCAAATAACTTATCTTGTCAGTCACAAGGGCATCATCAGAGATTTCTAATGCTTGACGGCGCCAATCTTTGAAAGAGCATTCATGTACCGATGCGGGTGGAAGCCCTGTGAATACTTTGAATTTAGGTAAGGCAGGTGGTGGCTGGACTTCCACATGAACATCTCGTTCCCTATCCAGTCTCACTGACAACTGCTTAACATCGTTCTCATACTTAGTTTGTAAGTCCTTCAACTGCTGCTGCAATTGTTCAATGGCCTCGGCAGCCATGATAACAAAATGTAATTACAGTCCTCCAACAGGATACAGTCTAACCAAGGTCTGAGAAGGTAACAACAAAACAAAGTACAGCATGCACCCTGAGGTTGGTGAAGACGGTCAAGACACGACCTCCCTTGGTGATAGTTGACGTCCACACGCCAACCCGGACAACAGCCAGCGCAGTGAGATGGCCCTTCACAGCACGGCTCGTCCCGCAGATCTCCTGGCACACGCCATACGACCGCCCAGCAACAGCTCGTCTGGTCACGGCTCGTCTGGCAACAGCTTGCCCCGCAACCCTTGTCTGGTCAGAGTTCAGAATTCCTACCCTACTCTACAACACCTAATTGGGCCCCACATTGGGCGCCAGAATGTAGCTCCCCACTTGCTTGATTGCTTAATATGCGTGTCAGGCTGGGTCTGCTTGGGGTGGGTCCGTTTGGTGTTGCAGTCATTCAAAGAAAAAAACAATCAATCCTTAAAGTACAATATCCTTATTTTTATTTCTTTTATTAACATACTTGACTAAAATCAAAAGTAGAAAAACAACGTAAACACTAACTGGAACTGGAAACTCTGATTTGAAAAACTAATTAGTTGAAAACTCAAATCTAACATAAGCTCGGAGCTGAAGAAAAAAAGAAACTACGAGTAGGACTCTGACTTAAAGAATAAGATCTCTGACCAGACATTGGTCCCCTGAAACACACAATGGAATACAATGTCTATGTGTCCCAATAAACATATGTAATAAACACTTGACCAACAAGTGGCAAATCAATACATACAAATGTGTGGATGTAAATATCATGGTGAATGGCTGTATGCATGAGTGCATGTACACTAAGAAAGTGTACAGAATGAATGTTAGGATCAAGCATGCGGTTATGTGCCTGTGTATGAGCAAAGATGAGGACATGGATACATGTATATGCGTGTAAGTACAAAAAACATGCCCACCATGCATATGTACTAAGTGTACGGGTAATGGGTTTTGTTTGCGTGTGTGTAATTATAGCAATGTAAACAATAATCCTTAATATACCATCTTCACACCATAGTCCAAATTTCTTCAACTCTGGTCCATCATTTTCCAACATAATATTAGGAACAAAAATCCTAGCTGACAGCACACATTTGTCTTCAAACAACCCTCTGTTCATGATCCGACCGATCTTGGCGAATGTAGGGATTGAACATCCATACCATGAATGAAGAAATTATTCTTCAAATAAACCATATCAGTAAATTGAATAATACAAGGTCTTAGCAGCACAATGTTCTCACAAATACCAAAAACCCACAATACAACTAAACTTTGAAGCTCAAAAATCTTTTCAGTCCATTAGCTGACATACGTCCCATAAAATACATTCCACCTGTTCCCATTTTATGCAACGAACTACACTGTCTGTAAGTTCTCCACAGCATTAAAATAGATAGAACTTCCAATGGATAATTTGATATCCACATCCAAATGGCAAAAACTGAGCATTCCACAGGGGCCTATTTTCTTTTTACAACACAAAGTTCCCCTGCCATATTTGCAGCCTTGGACACTCTAGTTGAAAAAAATACTCCCAGTGCTATTATGGATTCTGACCTTCCACGTGATTTGTATTTCCTACAAGAAAATACAAAGCCAAAGTATACCACAAGCACGCACAGTGGAACCTAAAAATCCACCACAAGGTTTTCTTTTCCTTATCGGAAAAATATCACTCTACAGGCTTAGCAGCCCAGCAATATATTATTTGTTTTGTTCTGTCCCTTCAATTGTACAGAACCAAAACTGCCCACTTCTGCTCACAGTTAAACAATGTTCGGCACATGTAGCCGACAGCATCATCCTTATCATAGCTCAACAACCTCAATCAGTTGCTTCGTTGGCAACTAATCACCCAATTAATCAACAATACTCCAATAAAAATACACACTAGGGCGAACATCATCAGGGTATTCACATAAGAATATAACTTCAAACATGACGACTCATACCGGTAAAGTCCCAACCAACGACCATTAATTAAAAAACAAGCATGTTACTCCTCACAACAAACAACATTCATTTCTACAATTCATTCACTCCATCATTAACCATATTCTGTAAAAGAAAAGAAAAGAAAAGATCTTAGTTCAATCAAAAATACTGGTTCATATTTATAATAGTGCATACCTTGAAAAGGACTTTTATTTGCCCTGAAAGGCAAAATTTTGGAGAATCCGGCAGTGCTCTGCTGGCTACCCGGCCATCCAAGAAACGCGCCAAGAAACGCGCGCTCTCCCGTACGCAATTCACAATCCACTAAAAATAGTTCCATGTCAATTAATAAAAGGCACTATAACAATGAGCGCACTTCGCATGTTTTTGGCTGTAAATCATTATTTTCCCTACCAGTGATCCTTATGCAATAAAAGTATATCCAATGCAAGCAACCTCTTTGCAAATCAATGTAGCAAAACAATGAATATCTCTAAAGCAGTTAAATGGTAAAAAGGACGCTTTAAATATTTGAATATAACCCATTTGAGAATTTACCAGGATGAACTGGGTCCGAAATGAATTACGGTCAAAGGGAGAGAACTCCACGAAAGAAACTATTCTGTAAACTTGAAAAAACACTGCTACTTAAATAATTTGCAACCACCATTAAAAAGCATGAAAAACAACAAAAATAGCATTCTGTTTTTTTTTTTTTTTTAAAAACACAAATCCATTCTGTAGTAATTTTACAGAGTACTACATGACCAACAGTAGGCCTCTCTGCCATCCAGTGCCGCACACAGTACCGGCAGAACTCATTCTTCGCCAGAACAGAGACTGGAATGAGTTGCCAGCAGAGGCTGTGGCCGCCCCCATTCTTGACACCTTCCAGTCAAGAGTGCATGCAACTGCTGCTCTGATTCTCTCTCTCTCTTGTTTTGTTTTTGTTTTTGTTTTTTTGTTTTCCCTTCTTCGCCGGGCGAGCCCCAACCTGAAAAGTGTCAGAAAAATCAAATTGATGATTGTGGACACTCAAAGGAAGAAGAACATGAAAAACTTCAGGTCACGTCACGTTGATTCTAGCCAAGCAGAAGACCTAGACCAGATTGATGCTGCCAGCAAGTTACAACCGTAACATTGCATTAATTAAGACATTGCTGAAATATTAACATTACAGCAATGGCACAGATAATTTTAGGTAGGTACACAAGGCCTGACCAGTGCGTTGAGCTAATGCGTAGGTCAGACATCTGCTAAGTCGTAGCCATGAAACATTTTTCTTAAATTCTCTCATCTTGGTCATCAATTCATTTATCCATCAGCTTTAAATCATGCGCAGTGTGATCTCAAAACTTAGCAGATGTGAAGAAGTGCAAGTAGACTACTCTGCACAAAGTGACACCTCTTTGATGAAACTGAAGGTGAAACTACAAGCATCAAGAACAAAAAGTTTATCATAAAAACCGCGTTTTAGTTCAGCTTTTGAAAACATGGACGTTGTCTCGTGTTTTGCCTTACATGTGGTCGAACATGGTGATGTACGGCGAGACTTTCTGCCGTTGGATGGCCAGCTCGTCCTGGAAGAACCTCTCTGGAACCAGGGTCAGCCGGCTGTCCCTACTCTTCGCGATGGGGTAATGGCTCTTGTTGTCACCCAGATGCTTGTGCACGATCACGTCCTTAAAGTCCGTGGACATGACATCCCGCGGTTCTGCTGGTCGAACTCCACACCATCCTCTGGCAGAACAGCCTGTAGTCTGGAATGGAGATGTTCTGCAATGTCCAGCCATGGACCTCATCTGTGGAGTCATCAGAAGTTGAGGTGATCTTGTTTTATAGGATGGCGTGACTTAGAGGGTACAATGGAGGGCATACAGGATTCATCAGTGATGGGGTTCATCAGTAGAGTCATCGGAAGACGATGTCGTTTTGCAGGCTGATAGGATGGTATAGCTCAAAGGGTACAGGTTTGGGCGGATTTCTTGGCAGACGGAAGAAGTCCCGGATGGTCAGCGTACGAGACTGGCCTGCTTATAACACCTCTGCCTTGTTGTACATAACCGAGGACACAGCTCTGTGGAGGTCTCTCTGATGCCCAAGGGTCCTTCACGGCCCGTAATCACCTACTGACCTGGGACAACGACTATGAATGAGGGTGAGGATTACAATGAGCAATGAGGATGACAATGACAATGACAGTAACAGCTCACAGATTCCTCCTTGTTCATGATTTCTGTGTAACCAGTATAATGACAACTCTGAACACTACGCCGGCACCGCTACTGACCTTGCTGCTATTGCTGTTGCTGCTGCTGCTAATAACGACTACAACGATAATGATGATGATGACAACGACGATGGTGACAGTGATGATGATGACGATGACAATGATGATGACAATGGTGACAAAGTTGCTGATAACTCTCAAAGAATTAGCCATCTATCACCGTTCCTCGTGCCAGGCCTTAGGTGTCATCAATATAATGATGATTATAATGGTGGTGGTGGTGATTGTGGTGACGACAGCGGTGGCGGTGGTGATGGTGGTGTTGGTGGTGGCAACGATGATGATGACTTATGGAGAAGCCTTCCTTCATAGTTCCACTGGATCAGAGAAGTGTGCTGTGAAGGTACCACTTAAGTCTATGTGTGTGTGTGCGTGTGTGTGTGTGTGGGGGGGGGGGGGGGGGGGGGGGGAGCGGTCATGGAAGTGTACTGTAAAGGCACCACTGTAGTGTGAGAGTGGATCAGGGAAGTGCACTGTAAAGGCACCACTGTAGTGAGTGTAGATCATAGAAGTGTACTGTAAAGGCACCACTGTAGTTTATGTGAGTGTGGATCAGGGAAGTGTAATGTAAAGGCACCACTGTAGTGAGTGTGGATCTTGGAAGTGTAAAGGCACCACTGTAGTGTATGCGAGTGTGGATCAGGGAAGTGTACTGTAAAGGCACCACTGTTGTGAGTGTGGATCAGGGAAGTGTACTGTAAAGGCACCACTGTAGTGTATATGAGTGTGGATCAGGGAAGTGTACTGTAAAGGCACCACTGTAGTGTGTGAGTGGAACAGGGGAGTGTACTGTAAAAATGCCACTGTAGTGTATGTGAGTGTGGATAAGATAAGATAAGATAATGTTGCTTATAGCCCAGCCGACCGCAAAGGGCCATATCAGGGCTGTCACCACGTTAAAATCAACTCACCAGTCTTTTAAAAAAAACAAAAAAAAAAAAAAAAAACAAAAAAAAAAAAAAAAAAAACCCAACTTTCACACATCTTGTTAAATGACATCGTCTACAAACGCACCAGAAACTTTGTTAAAAATCTTTCTGCCGTAAAATCTTAAATCAGATAAAAAATGTTAATCTCTCTCAAAAACTCAAGGATCACGTCAGGCGGGACATCCCTGAACAGGATCTTCATGGACTCCGCCGTAAAATGTTTGTGTCTCACATCGTGCAAGTCCCAACACTCTAAAAGTACATGTTTCATTGTGAGTGGCGCATGACATGGAATGCACCACGGAGCTTCTTCACTCCTTAAAAGGTAAGCATGGGTAAAATACGAATGGCCGGTGTGCAGCCGGCACAGAACCGTTTCCTCTTTACGACCTCCCGATGTGGATGGGAGGAAGTCCTTAAGGTTTGGACGGATCTGAAAGAGTTTGTTACTCGTCTGTGTGTTCCAATCCTCCTGCCAGAGGTCTCTCACATAATCGTTAATTTTGGGTTTCACATCTGAGCAGGGGATATAAGTGTTGGACAGTTTCTCGCTTGTGGCGTTCTTGGCTAAACGATCAACCATTTCGTTCCCGCCAATGCCAACATGGCCAGGAACCCAAGCAAGAGTAATGTTGTAACCGTCCGCCTTCAACTTGCTAAAAAGTTCAAAAAAAAGTAAAAGTTCTGGATGCTGAAGGTTGCGGCCAGCTATGGCCTCCAAAGCTGACAGCGAATCCGACAGAACCAGAAAGTCCCTCCTCGAAGAATGGGAGATTATCTTCAAAGCCAGTACTAGAGCAGTAAGTTCAGCAGAATAGACAGAAGCATCTGAATGTATATGTTCCAACAATATCTGAGAAGGAGCCCCAGGGCAGTAGGCTGCACAGGCCACTCCATCCTCAGACTTGGAACCGTCAGTGAAAACTTTTTGATAGGATGGGAATTTGGAACAGAGCTCGGCATACAAAGCCTTGTACGCCAGAGAGCTGGTAGACTCCTTACGGAAAGCTGCGAGATCGAAACGAATCTCTGGTGTGAAATAGGTCCATGGAGGTTGATCCGGATACTTGGAAAATTCAGTTACTACTCCCAGGGCTCTTTTACCTGCATTCCGGCACGTGGAGGCTGCTTACGAAGCCCCAAAAGGCGTATACATTAGGGTTTGTTTCAAAACTTACATTGGAACGGAGGGTCAAAAAAAACCACAGTCATAGGCAGAGGATTCTGTGGTTCTGAGAACAGTCGTATTATAATTATAATTCAAAGACAGTTTCAGCTGCGATTGGAAAGTGAAGGTTCACTGCCTCTGCGTACATGGCTGTACTACAGGGGTGGTGCGGGAAGCTCCAAAAGACAGAGACGAAGCATTGATGGTGGATAGGGTCCAAGAGTTTGAGGTTTTAAGTTGATCTTGCGGAGCCGATACACAGCACAACAGTTAGTCAGTTTGAACGGACCAGGGCTCTGTAGAGTGCAAACATAGTTTTCTTATCTGAGCCCGTCGGTTGTGCGTGCTACGACCCGCAGTATATTCAGTGCCATTTGGGCAAGCAGTTTTGAGGTTTTAATTTGGCTGTGAAAGTTAAGTTTTTGGTACAAAATGAATCCCAGAAAATTTGGCCTTCTTTATAACAGATGGAATGGGAGATTTCCCTTCTTGAAGTTCAGGATTGAAAAAAAACTGACGGAAATTATGGAATGGAATACTCTGGCGTTTTTAGTAGCAGATAAAGGTGAAAGTTTTCATCCGCCCACCGATGGAATTTTATCTACGCAATGTGGAGCCTGGCTGGACACTGGGTACAAGGCTTCAGTCGTAGCGGCAAAAATCATCAACAAACAATGAGCTGTCTGAACCTGCTGAACTGATTTCACAAATGTTGTTGATTTTATATACGATAGTGGGAAGGAGACAGTATGCTCCCCTGGGGAACACCACAACTCCTGCTCGTGGACATCAGAGAGAGTGGTCCAAACCCGGACCTGAAACTGTCTGTTCTGCCAAAAAATTTTTGATTAAAAAGCGGAAGATGACCTCGGATATAACCAAGATGTGGAGATCATGAAAGTATCTACGAAATTCCTGGTGGTATCGTAGGCCTTCTCCATGTCGAGGACGAAAATTGCCTATGCGTGCTGTCTGTTTAAAAAAGCTTTCCTAAGTTGTAGATTCAAGACGAATTGAAATGGTCAACTGTACTACGGTGTTTGCGGAAAACACATGTTCTTTCGCCAAAAAGGCCATCGGTTTCGAGTTTCACAATGAGCCTAGCTTGACCATTTTTTCCATCATTTTACAGACACAGCTGGACTAAGCTATGGACGGTTATTTGAAGGATTCAGAAAGTCTTTTTCCAGGTTTGGGATGGGAATAATGTGGCTTTCGCCAATGTGGGTGGAAAAAAAACTGTAGTCCACACATGGTTGTTAGACTGTAGCAGTATGTTTCAGACCTTCTAGCGGAAGATGTTCAACAGCTGATAATGGATTTCATCTATACCTGGAGAGAATCGCTGCAAGAATGCAAGGCCACGGATTGTCAGCTCGGTTTAACGTGGAAAGGATGATTTGTATGTCTCCATGTTTGTCAGACGAAAGGTTGCAGGGTGAGTTTTCTTTTAGGGCTTTGTTTTTGACAAAGTGGCTGATTTATTAGAAGAGGTGGGAATCTTTTTTCAATGGGTTGAAGCAAGCCCAGAATTGCAACTGCTTTCTTCTCTGTTATTAAAGAATCCGAAAACTTTAGTTGGTTCACAGTGGGGAAGGTGTTCTTCCCTTTGATTTTTTCTTAATTGATGTTCCACACCTTTTCTTGGATAGAGTTTTTGATGTCAGCTGGAGCAGAAGCTTCTCCAGGACCGTCAGTTTACTGATTTTATAAGTGTCGTCAGATGTAGCTCGGAGTTTTTGATGGGCTCGAGCGTTGGGAACCGAGGTCGTTGTCCACCTGACGCTGAGCTCGTTTTCATAACTTGGAAATTTGTGGGCAGTATGTATCTATAAACCAGGGTTGTTTTTTGGCATTTGAAAGTTTGTCGGATGGACACAGGAATACAGGCTTTAGCACATTTAATCATAGTATTAGTCAGTGATTCAGATGGGTCTGGACTCTCAAGTAATCTGTGTCCTGGAAACTCCTTGGAAAGAGTGCTGCAAATTGATCCCAGTTTGCTTTTTTAGTATTGTGATGTTCGCGAGACAGAGACGTGTTCAGTTAGTACAGGTTGTGAAGGACTGGGAAATGGTCACTTCCGGGCATAGATCGTTCAGGACAGACCACTCATAGTCCAGTCCAGCGTTGGGGTCACAAAACGACAAATCTAAACACGAAAGTGAACCTGTGGAAGAGTGGAGGTAAGGTTGCAGATCCGTCGTTTCAGACCACAAAAATCCAAATAACGAAAGTAATCCTCACTTAGCAAGACCTATGGGATGACGTACAACACTACCCCAAAGCAGGCATTGTGACCGTTTTTAATGTCTACCCTACAGCAAAAAAGGTCGAGGAAGTTCTATCTATCAGGACTGACAAGGGCTCCTGACGACAACGGGGGACAGAGGAGGTAAATAAAGAGAACAGATTGTCACAGTCTTGTGGAGAGTGACTCACGCAGAGACAGCCTGAAGGGAGGTTAGACAGAAGTTACGGCATAGACAACCAAAAGTTTTGTTGTAGGAGAAGGGCAACACGCCCGGACAGTTCCCAGTGGGACGGTTTGTTGCAGGTTCGGAACGAATATTAAAGCCAGAAAGAGTAAAGTCTTCTGGCTTTGAATTTGAGTTTTTGAAGAGCCACGACAGAAGGTTTTAGAGACTGACACAGAAGCTGCAGCTCCTAAAGTTGGAATTTAATCCACGGATATTCCAATGTATTATGCAGTACTATACATGGTGCAGAGGGCGAAAAGGAGAGAGATCAGGTCATCTCCTCATGACATCTGCCGCACAATGGAGTGAATTTATTTAGTAGTTTCATGGACTGTGTGGTCTTTGGACCTGGCTGGCAGACTTGCCCGCAGGTTGACAAAGGCCTGGAGTTTGGAGAAGGTGGAGGTTTGGATATGGTGAGTATGGTGGAGGGGGGGGTTTTTTTTTTTTCCTTATCTCCACCATATCCACACTGGGTGGTTAACTCCCTTGACCGCACGGGCAATGGACAGAGGGTTCGTGGGGGAAATGCAGGTTTTTTAAATCTGCCCAGCAGCAGAAGTGTAGGCTGCATGGGCAGTCTGAGGGGTGACGTGATTTTTTGCATACACAGGGGCAATTCATTTTGGGTTGAGAGGTGGTGGACCTGCTTTCCACCTGAGTTGACAGTTCGGACTTGGCCAGTGTCTACGAGACCGTAAAGTCATCAGTCTGACAGCAGGATGATCGAAGTGGAAACTGTGGAACTTTCCGTTTACAGCAGATGCATAGGAAGAGGTGTCGGCGTCTGACTGACCACTCAACCTGCTTGCGGCTTCAACAAAAGGAAATTTTCTTTTCTGTCTTTAGTATTGGAATTGCGGATTCATGATCCAATGAGGACAGTTTCTCGAAGAGGACGGGCTGGTCGCCACCGCAGAGTTTGCACAATGTGCGGGGATCTTGACACGGCCCATCATGGATTGCCTTGCAGCAAACACCGCTTACCTCTTGATCTGAACAGGGGTCCCTGACCATGGCCCAAACTTCTGGCACCCTGAGAGCACCTCAATGGGGACGGCACATATAGCTGAAAAAATAACATGACATTTAGGTAAACCAAACCTTGATGGGACCGGAGGCAGAACTGGGTTGCAGAAGGTCAGAAAGAGGGTGTTTGTTGGTGGCCAACTCTCTCTGAATCCCTTCTTTATAGTCACCCTGCGCACCTCCGTCACACCCTGGGACGCCAGCTCGTTTTTATTTCCGCCTCTGATTACACCCGCCAGATATCTGCCTCTTATCAAACTTTGAGATATAATCTTAATTGCTTATGGGGAGTCAACCCTGATCTCCCCTATACACAAGCTTTTTGCCTTCTGCAGCTGTTCGGATTGTTCTTTGTGATCGACATTGAAGAAAAGAAAGAAACCATTCCTCAAACCGTTTTATGGACCTTGGTTCACCTGCATAACATGATACCCCCCTTTTGGACAGCAAAAGGGCTCAGAGCTGAAGGGGTCTTTCCTGCTCTGTCCCTTCCACACGAGCCAGGAAGCCCAGGGAAAACCTGTCCTCTTGTCTTTCCTCACTGTCAGATTCACTGTCCGTTTCTATTTCCCCTGAAATAGGGAGACTGCCTTCCCCTTCCTTTTGGGGGGTAGTTTTTTATTGATGTCATATTTAGTTTATTGTGATTCATCTCTCATTACCCACCCACCTGGAGTCCAACTAAGGGGCCAGGGCCAAGAAGAAACAATGTCTTGTACCCTTCCAGGCTTCGGGAGGGACATACGACAAGCAGAGGCATCAACCCTATCCCCCACAGTCAATGCTCAACTCCCGGGAGGAACAGAGCAGCTGAGCACTGCTGGGGTTTACTTGGCTGCTGGGGGGAACTGCACGTCTTGAACCAACCCAATTAAAGGGGAAGCCGATTTGTTCACCAGGGCCAAAGTGTACTCCTGTCTAGGAGAGGTCGAGCCAAGTGATGTGTTGAGAGCCGCTGGCCCTCTCAATCACAGGATCTCATTCCCCTCCGACACAGGCTCGAAACGCACGGCAAACGCGGCGGATCTTAAGGAGACCACAGTGAGATATGGAGTGTGGAAAAGAGACTTGAAGGGGAGACGAAGATAGGAAAGGGCCAAATATGGGAGGACCAGAAAAACAAGAAAAGGGTGAAAGAGCGGGTTACTTTAGTCA
Organism: Conus ventricosus; assembly: GCA_018398815.1. NCBI lineage: Eukaryota > Metazoa > Mollusca > Gastropoda > Neogastropoda > Conidae > Conus > Conus ventricosus. The sequence goes on from CM031605.1 coordinate 19,442,403, forward strand.
GGATCCTCACCTAGCCTATCAGACATGGGTAGCATACCAGGGGGCTCAACTCCTTACCTCGTACGCTTAGGCCAAAACAGCCTTTGCACCTCATCCAGGCCTGAAAAAGCAGTGTGAAAAAAAACAGCCTATCTCCAAGTTTTGTTGCCCCAGCCAGCAAGCCTAAGGGATCAATGGACCACGCAAATACCATACGACCACGACAAGGTCGCAACCCCCGGAGGGTGAGTGTGGGATCATAGGAGTAAGATAAGATAATGTTGCTTATAGCCCAAGCCGACCGCAAAGGGCACATCAGGGCTGTCACCACGTAAAATAAACTCACCAGACATAAAAAAAAAAACCCAACTTTCACACATCTCTTTAAATGACTTCGTCAAGAAACGCACCTGAAACACGTTGTTAAAAATCTTTCTGCCGTATATTCTTAAATCAGATGAAATATGTTAATCTCTCTCAAAAACTCAAGATCAATAAGGCGGGACCATCCCTGAACAGGGATCTTCATGGGACTACGACTGTAATATGTTTGTGGATGTCTCACATCGTGAAGTCCCAACCACTCTAAAAGAACATGTTTCATGTGAGTGGCGTATTGAATGGATGCACCAAGGAGCTTCTTCCTCTTTAACAATAGTAAGAATGGGGTTTAAAATACGATATGGACCGTGTGCAGAAGGCACAGAAAACGTTTCTCTTTACGACCACCCGAAGTAGATAGGGAGGAAAGTACTACTGGTTTGGACTGGATCTGAAAAGAGTTTGTTATTCGTCTGTGTGTTCCAATCCTCCTGCCAGAAAGTCTCTCACATAAATTTTCCTTAATTTGGGTTTCACATCTGTGCAGGGGTATAAATGTTGGACAGTTTCTATCTTGTTGGCGTTCTTGGCTTAAACGATCACCATTTCGTTCCCGCCGCATGCCAACATGAACAGGAACCCAAGCAAGTGTAATGTTGTAACCTGTCGACTTCAACTTGCTAATAAGTTCAAAGAAATGTAAAAGTTTGGATGATGAGGGTTGCGGCCAGCTATTGGCCCCCCAAAGCTGACAGCGAACCCGACAGAAACCAGATAAGTCCCTCTTCGAAGAATGTGAGATTATCTTCAAAGCCAGAACCAGAGCAGTAAGTTCAGCAGAACAGACAGAAGCATCTGAATGTATATGTTCAACAGTATCTGAGAAGGAGCCCCAGGGCAGTAGGCTGCACAGGCCACTCCATCTTCAGACTTGGAAAACCGTCGTGAAAACTTTTTGATAGGATGGGAATTTCGAAAGAGCCTCAGCATACAATCCCTTTTACGCCAGAGAGTGGTAGATCTTGCGAAAAAGCTGCAAGATCGAAACGAATCTCTGGTGTGAAAAAGGTCCACGGAGGTTGATCCGGAAACTTGGAAAAATGGGGACACAACTCCTAGGTCTAGACCTGTTTCCCGCACGTGAGGCCGCTTTACGAAGACCAAACGGCGGAATACATTTCGGGTTATTTCAAACTTATTTGGAACGGAGGGTCAAAGGACACAGTCATAGGCGGTTTCTGCGGTTCTGAGAACAGTCGGATATAAAAAATTCAAAGGACATTTTTCAGCCTGCGGTTGGACAGTGCAGGTTCACCCGCCTCTGCTTTACAGGCTGTACACAGGGGTGGTGCGGAACGCTCAAAGACAGAGACGAAGCCCTTGATGGTGGATAAAAGTCTAAGAGTTTGAGGTAAGACGGTCTTGCGGGCCCGTACACAGACAAACCGTAGTCCGGGTTTGGAACGGACCAAGGCTCTGTAGAGGTGCAGCAAAGTTTTCATATCAACGCCCCAGTCGGTGTGCGCTAAGTCCCGCTGAATTTCACTTGTGGCTTTCTGGCAAGCAGGTTTCGAGGTTTTGATGTGGCACTGAGTAGTTAAGTTACTGGTTCAAAAATCACTCCATAGAAATTTGGCTCTTTGACGCTGGAATGGGCTAGATTTCCAATTGAAGTTCAGGATCTGGCGAAATAACTGACGGAAAATTATGGAAGTAATACACTGTGTTTTTGTTGCAGATAGGGGAAACCGTTTCATCCGCCCACTGATGGGATTTTATCGCGCAATGTTGGATGCCTGTGCTGGAAGCTAGGGTACAGGGCTTCCTGTTGCGTAGACAGCAATATCATCACAAAACAATGTGCAGTCTGACCCTGTGAAATGATTTCACAATGTTGTTGATACTTGATGATAAAGAGGGCAGGAGACTGTATGCTCCCTGTGGAACACCCATCCTGCTCGTGGACATCAGAGAGTGTGGTGCCAACCGGACTGAAACTGTCTTTCTGCCAAAAGATTTTGAATTGAAAAGGGATGATGACCTCGAATACCAAGATCTGGAGATCATGAAGTATCCCCGACTCCAGGGTGGTATCGTAGGCCTTCTCCAAGTCCAAGAAAATTGCCACTGCACTGCTGTCTGTTCAAAAGGCGTTCGAACCAAGGTGTAGATTCCAGTCGAAATCATATGGTCAAACTGTAGTCCGATGTTTGTGGATACAACACTGTTATTTCGCCAAAAGGCCATCGGTTTTCGAAGTTTCCACATGAGTCTGCATTGACCATTTCTCCAATCAATTTACAGGACACAGCTGGTCAAAGCTATGGGAAGGTTTGGTGATGGGTTAGAAAGATCTTTTCCAGGTTTGGGAATTGGATATAATGAGGGCTTTTGCAAGAAGGTGGAAAATACAGTAGTCACCACATGGTTGTATACATGTAGCAGGATGTTCAGACCCTATTTGCGGGGAGTGTTTCAACAGTTGATAATGGATTTCATCTATACCTGGAGAGAATCGCTGCAAGAAGTAAGGCAGATTTCAGTTCGTTTAACGTGAAAGAAGATTGTAGTCTTCAATGTTGTCTGACGAAAAGTTGCGGTGATTTTTCTTTAAGGGGCTTGTTGTTTTTGACAAAACTGGCTGATTTGTTGAAGAGGAAGAATTCTTTTAAATCGGTTGAAGCAAGCAGATTAGCAACTGCTTTCTTCTTGTTATTAAAGGAATCCGTTATACTTGAGATGGTTCACAGTGGGACAGGTGTTCTTCCCTTTCAGATTGTCTTAATGATGTTCCACACTTTTTTCTTGGAAGTTTTCGATGTCAGACCTGGAGCAGATGAACATCTCCAGGACTGAACCGTCACTGATTTTAAAAGTGTGTTCGCTCGATTTGGCACGGAAGTTTCTGATGGGCTCGCAAACAGTTGGGACCCGAGGTCGTTGGTGATACCCGACGCTGAAGCCCGTTTTCGAACTTTAGATTAATTTGTTGGCAGTCTGAATCGAAACCTGGGTGTTTTTGGCATTGGAGTTTGTCGGAAGACACTGGAAACAGGCTTGAGCAACATTTGATCACAGTGTTAGTCAGATATTCTGCTGGGGTCTGGCGACTTGAAGAGAAATCCTGTGTCCTGGAATTCCTTAGAAAATAGTTGGCTGCAAATAGATCCCAGTATGCTTTTATATAATTTAGAGTTAAGAGCAGAGACGTTTCTGTTATTTCGGGTTGTAAAAAGACAGGGAAATGGTACACTTCCGTGCAGATCGTCATGGACAGACCACTATAGTCAGGGACCAGCGTAGGGGTCACAAATCGACAAATCGTAAACACGAAAGTGAACTGTGAAGAGTGGAGGTTAGTTGCAGATCCGTCGTCAGACTACACAAATCCAAATCGAAAAAGGACATTCCTCAATAAGCAGACCCCTGGATGACAAACTGACACTACCCCAAAGAAGATTGTGACCGATTAAAGACACCCAACATGTGTCCCCAGGTTCGGAGGCAAGTTCTCCTATCAGAACTCGACAGGTCCCTGACGACAAACCGGGGCAGAAGGAGAGTAGATAAAGAGAACAGATTGTTTACAGTCTTGTGGAGAGTGTCTATCGCAGCTTACAGCCTGATGGGTGGTTTGAAGGACAGTGGACAGGACTATACAGCAGAGTTTTGTGTATGAGAAGGGGGACAACACCGCCCCGACAGTCCCTATCGGGGATGGTTGTGCAGGTTTTGAAAAAAGAATAATAAAGCCAGAAAAAGTGTAGGTCTCCCTCTGCTTTGAATTTGAGTTCCTGAAGAGCCACGACGGATCGTTTTATAGGTTGTCACAGAAGCTGCAGCTCCTCGAAGTTGGATTTAGTCCAGGATAATATTCCAATGGAATACATGTATATCCATGGTGCAGACGGCGGAAAAGAGAGAGTTCAGGTTCATCTCCTCATCAACATCTGGCTTCTAAAGGTGACGTACATTTTGTGTACCGGAATTTTTGCATCTTCGACTGCTGGCTGACTTGCCTAACAGGTGATGAAGGTCTGTGATTTGGGACGGTGGAGGTTTCTTCCTCATCTCACCATCTCCGCACTGGATTGAACTCCCATTGCCAGCACGGGCACTGACAGAGGGAGTACGAAGGTGGGAGTGCTGGTTTTTTTAATCTGCCCTGCATGCAGATGTTGTGGACTGACTGGGCAGTTCTGAGGAGGGTGGCGGATTTTTTGCCCCTCCAACCAGGGGGCATTACTTTGGGTTGGGAGGTGGTGGACCTGCTTCCACCAGAGTTTACAATTCTTCTTGCAATGTCTTAGAAAACTTGAATTCATCAGTCTGGCAGCAGACTGGTCCGAGCGCGGACATGTGGGAACTTTCTTACGGCCGAGCATATGAAAGAAGCTGTTGGCGTCTGACTGCCAACTTCCTGTTTCCGTGGCTTCAAAACGAGATCATTCTTTTCTGTTTTGATGGTTGTATATTGGATTCATGAATCCAAAGAGGGACAGTTTCTTGAAGAGGAGGGATGGTCGCCACCGCAGTTAGCACAAATGTGCCGGGTCTTTACACGGACCATCATGGGTTTGCCTTGCAGCAACACCGCACACCTCCTAGCCCAGAACAGCGGTCTCTGACATGGCCAAAACCTTGGCACCTGAAACACCTCTACGGGGGACGGAACAACAGCTGAAATCGAACGTTCTGGTAACCAACTTTGTTGACCGGAGGCAAGCACAGGGTTGCAGTAATGTCAGAAAGAGGTGTTGGTGGCACTCTTTCTGCACCTTTTTTTACTGTCACACTGCGCTCCTCGTCTCCACCCTGGGACGCTGGTTCCGTCTTGATCCTCTACCTCGAGACACCTGTTAAATCTATGCATCGAATCAACTCCTTCGAACGAGTTCTATACTGTTTATGGGGGAGTCACCCTGATCTCCCTCTCCTCGGGCTTTGTTGCCCTCGCAGCTGTTCGGATTTGTTTCTTTATCTGCATTGAACAGAAATGAGCATTCCGCAATCCTTTTGATGGACGAGGGTCACCTGATAAACCTTGTAAAGCCCATTCTGTATGGCGAAAGGACTAGAGCTGATTGGGATTTTTCTGCTCGGCCCTTCCATCACCGAGCCAGGGAAGCCCGAAATGTCACCTGCTAAACTTGAAAGCCTCTTCTGTATGGGAAAGGATCAGAGTGAAATGGGTTTTTCCTGCTCCGTCCCTTCCATCACGAGCCAGGAAGCCCAGAAAAACCTGTCCTCTGTCTTTCCTCTATGTCTGGAATCACTGTCAGATTGGAGATTCCCCTGAAATAGGGGATTGCTGCCTTCCTCTTCTTTTTGGGGGAGATGTTTTTTTAGAAAAGCCTTATTTTATTTTATTATGTTTCATCGCACCCTTACCCACCCACTTGTGAGTTCAACTAAGGGGCCAGGGCCAGTAACATTGTCTTGGACCCCTTCAGGCTTCAGGAGAAGACATACGACAAACAGAAACCACCACCCTATCCCCCTGATCATGCTCAACTCCGGGAACAGAGAGACTGAGCACTGCAGGGTTCATTGGCCAGCAGGGAAATGCCGGTCTTTGACCCAGCCCCAAGAAGGGGAGCTAATTAGTACACCCGGGCCAAAGTGTACTCCTGTCTAGGAGAGGTCGAGCCAAAGTGATGTGTTGAGAGCAGGGCCATCCTTTCAAGCACTGGCCCTCTCATTCAACCGGTCTCATCCCCCTCCGACACAGGTCGAACCGCACGGCAAATCGCGGGGTTCTTAAGGAGAACCACAGAAGAGAAAAGGAGTGTGGAAAAGAAGACTTGAAGGGGTGACGGAGATAGAAAGGGCCAAATAAGAAGGCATTCAGAAAACAAGAAAAGGAGGAAAGAAAGTGCGGGTTACTTTTGTCAGGATCCTCACCACTCTAGCCTATCGTGAATGGGAAGCCTACCAGGGGCATCACTCCTTACCACTGTTACGCTTTAGGCAAGGCATGCATCTCGACTTCAAGGCCTAGAAGCAGTTGAAAAAAACAGCTATCTCCAAGTATTGATGCCCCCGCCAGCAAATAGCCTAAAGGAATCACTGGACCGCGCAAGCCCTCGACCACGACAAGGTCGAACCCGGAGGGGTGGATCATAGAAGAGTACTGTAAAGGCACCACTATAGTGTATGCGAGTTGATCAGGGATAGTGCACTGTAAAGGCACCACTGTATTGAGTGTGGTTCTTGGAAGCTGTACTGTAAATGGTTACCGCTGTAGTGTGTGTGGTTATAGAAGAGCACTGTAAAGGCACCATATAGTGTATGTATGTGTGGATCAGGGAAGTGCACTGTAAAGGTACCACTGTAGTGTATGTGAGTGTGGATCAGGGAAGTGCACTGTAAAGGTACCACTGTAGTGTATGTGAGTGTGGATCAGGGAAGTGCACTGTAAAGGTACCACTGTAGTGCGAGTAGGGATCAGGGAAGTGCACTGTAAAGGTACCACTGTAGTGAGTGTGGATCTTGGAAGTGTACTGTAAAGGCACCACTGTAGTGTATGTGAGTAGGGATCAGGGAAGTGCACTGTAAAGGTACCACTGTAGTGCGAGTAGGGATCAGGGAAGTGCACTGTAAAGGCACACTGTAGTGTGTGTGCGAGAGTGGATCAGGGTAGTGTACTGTAAAAATGCCACTGTAGTGTATGTGAGTGTGGATCAGAGAAGTGCACTGTAAAGGCACCACTGTAGTGTATGTGAGTGTGGATCAGAGAAGTGTACTGTAAAGGCACCACTGTAGTGTGAGTGTGAATCAGGGAAGTCTACTGTAAAGGCACCACTGTAGTGTATGTGAGTGTAGGACAGGGAAGTGCACTGTAAAGGCACCACTGTAGTGTGAGTGGGGATCAGGGAAGTGCACTTTAAAGGCACCACTGTAGTGTATGTGTATGTGTATGTGTTGTGTGTGTGTGTGTGTGGACCAGGGTCCTGGGAAATATAAAACCACAACTGAGGTGGGGTGACACTGTGTATGTGTGTACTAGTATGTGAGTGTATGCAAGAGAGAGAGAGAGAGAGAGAGGAGAGAGAGAGAGAGAGAGAGAGAGATTCACGATATTTTATTGTCATTACCATTACGGTCTGATGACAAGGGGGTAACAATACACTCAAAAAGTAACGTTACTGACATATGAAATCAATAAACTTATCTCAACAAAACTTCAATCAGTTTTAATAATCATTTAACCACATAAGTACATATCCCAAGCACTCATCCACCAGCCCACCCAATTTCACACACACACACACACACACGCACGCACGCACGCACGCACGCACACACACATGTACAAACCCACACACACACACACACACATACTCGCACGGCACACACACACACACACACACACCACACACACACACACACACACACACACAGATGCTCACGCACACACACATACTCCGATGCAAACATACCCACACACATACACACCTGCCCAAACCCATGCATACACACATATACACACGTGGATAAACACGCACGCACACGCAATCAAAAATATATGAAATTCGACCATCCACTTTATCATATGGTATCTGAACATTCACTTCTATCTTCATCATATTAATGGATTATGCATCATATTGAGTTAATCTTTTCTTTTCGCGATTTCTGAGCCTCTGCTATAAATTTTGCAACTGATATGATAATCATTTCGTCATGTGAAAGTAGAATAGATATAACATTATGAGTTTGAGCTAAATCCGTATGAAAAAATCACATTTGTTTCGTAATGTTACATATCCTGTACAGTGGAACAAGAAATGTTTTTCATCCTCAGCATCATAACCACACATAGGGCATGAAGATTCTGAGGAAGCCCCAGGCAGATACCATCTTTTCTTTGTATTCAATCCGAGAGTTCTGAATCTAAATCGAGCAAAATTGATCCTATGCCATTTGTCTGATATAATATATAGATACTTTTCAGCTTGAAAAACACTTTTAAATGAATAAAACCAACTGTATTTTTCATTATTCTCAATAGTCGAATGCCAGTTTTGTTTGTACGAACATATCAGTCTGTCTTTAAACTCTGAAATAAATTGTCTATCATTTCCAACACCCTGAAACATCCATACAATACCAAAACCATTTACAGATAATACTTTTTTTACTTGATAGGCCCAATTCTCTTTTCCATTCTCGAGTTGAATTACCGTCATGTCGTATGCTTGTTTGCATAATCGAGACTGAGGCAATTTCACCTTTTTTAACCAGTATTTTATGCACTTGACGAAAGATCTTATGTACAGAGAATATCGGCCGGTTTCTCCGTATAGCATAGCATTAGAGCATGTAAAGGTAAATGAAGGAAACGTTTTATAGCATATGTATGCACTCTTTCCATTTTCTGATTAGAGTACAACCCCATATTTCAGCAGCATAAGTAAGAATAGGTTCTATTTGAGCATCAAATAATTTCCAAAATAGATTACAGTCAATAGTATTTAGCTTTTTCAATGACTTCAAATTTCAATTACACCCTTTCTACCTTTCTGCTTCCCTCTTCCCAAGCAAAATTCAAACTTAATCTTGTTGAAAATATCAATCCTAGGTATCTATAATTATTGACAACTTTTATTTCTTCATTTCCATAAAACCAGTTTTCATGCATTGAAAGGTGTCCACCATTTCTAAATACAATAATATTAGTTTTATCTAAATTGACAGTTAATCCTAAACGATCTGTTTCTTCTTTTAATGACTTTAATTGGTTTTGGAGACCTATAACTGTTTGAGACATTAGAATGACATCGTCAGCAAACAGAAGCAAAAATATCTCAACAGCTCCTGAGATTAATTGGATACCGTGCTTTCCTTTTTTTGATATTTCAATTACTAACTCATTAATGAAAAAGGAAAACAATTGTGGGCTCAAAAGGCAGCCTTGTTTTACACCCTTTGGACAGTTTAAAATAATTAGAATATTCACTCTTTGCACGCACACATGCCAGCACAGAATTATACATACCACGAATAGCCAAATAAAGTTTTCCATTCACTCCACTTTTACGCAACACATTCCAAAGAATATTACGATTAACAGAGTCGAAAGCCTTCCTGAAGTCAACAAAGGCTATATAGAGTTTAGAATTGCTCAATAGATATTTCTGTACAAGTGAATATAGTGTATATATATGGTCAATAGTACTATAATTTGCTCTGAAACCTGCCTGTTCTTCTAATATTTTTCCTTCATTTTCAGCCCATTTTGATAATCTTTTGTTCAAGATATGAGTATACACTTTGCTTATAGTGCTAGTGAGTGCTATACCACGATAATTATCTGGATTGCTGGAATCACCTTTTTTGTAAATTGGAATAATAATAGATTTAGCCCATTCTAAAGGAAAATTGCTGTGTTCAAAAAGCTCATTAAATAAGCGAACAGATAGTCAATTATGATCGAATTTGCTTCTTTTAACATTTCTCCCACTATTCTATCAGGTCCAGCACTTTTCCCTGTCCTTAAATGTCTGATACCATCCATTACTTCTTCTCTAGAAATGGTGTTATTAAACAATGGCACAGATTCATCTCATCATCCAGTGAAACGTCTTCTTCCAGAGGAACAATATCTGAATCATTGAAAACATGCAAAAAGTGATCATACCATTGTAAGATGGAGATTTCATTGTAAATTAAGCTTTTCTTATTAACGGATCTTATTATTGACCAAAATGTTTTAGAGTCTTTTGTGGAATCTCTTAATTTCTTTAGTCTATTTTCCTCAAATTCTAATTGCTTAGTTTCTCTCAGTTTGATGTATTCTTTTCGTGACACTGCATATTCTACTCTTTTTTCTTTTTTATCACTAGCTGTTTTACATCTCTGAAATCTTTTTAGCAGCCTTTTTACTACTGCTTTCTTTCTCTCGCATTCAACATCAAACCAGTCATTGCTTTTTATTCGACCTTGACTACCGTGCGGACCATACATGCAGCAGCTCCATATAAAGCATTAACAAAAAAGGTTTAAACTATCATTTATATCAATATCCATTTGCAGAAGGGCTGACTGTAAACAACTTTGGAACTCATCACTTTCAAGTTCGTCTTTATATTTATGGACATTTTCATTCGACCAAACAATTTTTTCTTCACCTGACTGTTTAACCTGGTTACTTTCCAGATTCGGTGAACGTTATTCCATACAACTTCAATTGGCAAGTGCCACGAATGAACACAGTCACCAACATGCAAATCAAACTTCGGTAATAAATCAACATGAATCAAAAAGTAATCAACCACACTACATCCATTAGGGGATACAAAAGTATAACTACCCTCTTTATCTCCATCACAAAACCCATTTAAAATATTCATATCAAACAAAAAAGCAAAAATCCAGTAACGTTTTCCCAAAGCTATTTACAACCATATCTTTTGAATGACGTAAAAAAATGTCATCCATTTCATACAAATCAAAATCACACATAGTCATATCTTCATGCTCAGATTGCATCTGACCTGTTCGAGCGTTCATATCACCAGTTACAATAAAGTATACATCCTCTTTGTCAAACTTTTCCAGTAAAGCCTCTTCTAATAAAAGTACGCCATCTTTGATAACCTTATCATTATATAGAGGACCTCCCTCTGGAACAGTATAGCAACCAACAAAAATGATATCTTTATTCACACCAAAAACAGTTTTATCTATTCTTATAACAATTGTATTGTCACAATTTATCTGAATCTCTTTTATATATTTTTCTAAACACTTTCTTACTAAAAGGAGCACACCTCCCGAGTTTCTTCCATGAAATGAAAACTTTCTAGCTGAAACATGAAATTTCATATAATCATTGAAGATGCATTTATAATCAAAGGACGAATCTAAAAAGGTTTCTGTAACTAGTGTAAGGCAAACAAAATCAAATTTGTTAACATAATGTACAAAAGAAACATCACATAGTTTTGGAAACAAATTTTCAACATTATAACTTAAGAAAGTCCATTGTTGTGGATGGTCTAGCCTGTCCTATTTGCCTTTTACAGAGTTTGAACGCAAGGCTCTAATACCACCCGTACCCTTTCCCCACATAGAGATTTGCTGGACTGGTTAGACAGGTACGCTCGCATGCCACTCTGTCTGTCGGGCACAACTCCGCCACGCGCCGTGTGTTCGTCGTTACCGTGACGTCGATCCGTGGAGACACGGGGGGAATCCCTGCTACTGGCCGCTGATTCAATTCGCTGACCTCCGCCTCGAGCCGCTCTGCAACCCCCATCTTTACCACTCCGTTGCCGATCGGGTGGAGCACGAACAGAGGGTGGGGGAGCGGAGGGAGATGTAAACCCACCACCCTCACTGCCATCCCCCCTCATTGCGCCAACAGGGCGAGATGCCTGCTGATTGGCGTCACTCGCACGTGTTGCACCGTCCTTCCCACCGCAGGCCGCTTCAGTGACAGTGGACTGACAGGTGGTCGACCTAGTTCGGGGTCGCTCGCTGTCGATAGCACACACGGAATGTCCCTGTTTGCCCGTGAGTGACGTCAGACACTACTTCGTGCTCACTGGTGGCTGCTCGGGATCGAGGTCGGAGAGTAGCGGCGTGGCGTCATCTGTTGACACACGGAGGATTCCCCGCATGTCCGCGACAGGGGAACTTCCAGGACTGGACTGCTGGTGGGTTGACCGGGATGGTGAGGCACGCCGATCCCCGAGGGAGGGTCCAGCACGCCGATCCCCCAGGAAGGGTCCATCACGCCGATCCCCAGGAAGGGTCCAGCACGCCGATCCTCCAGGAAGGGCCCAGCGCGCCAACCCCCCAGGAAGGGCCCAGCGCGCCGATCCCCCAGGGAGGGTCCACCACGCCGATCTCCCAGGTAGAGTCCAGCACGTCGATCGCCGATGTCTGGCCCGGCATGTTGATCCCCCATGAGAGGTGCCCGTTGCTGGTCTCGGACCCGCAGCCGGCCGTTGACGAAGTAGCCCGTCCTCCCCTGCTCACGCAGCTCCCTCAGCTCCGTCGTCTGCCTCCTGGTCAGGTCCTGCGTCGCCCTCAGCCCGTCACGCTCCATGTCCTGCCGTGCTGGCCGGTCCTTCATCAGCCGCATGGCGTCGCCCCATCTCTGGAACTTGGCGATGATGGGGCGAGGATTGGGGTTACGGGAGTTGGGTCTGCTAAGACGGTGTGCCCTCTCTATCACATCGTCGCTCCAGGCATGCTCAGGAATGTAGGTACTGAGCACATTTTTCACAGCGTCAGCACAGTCCTCTTCCTCTCCAGCCCTAGCCTCAGGTATGCCGAAAAACTTGATGTTATTTCGGTGTGAGAAGCCTTCTAGACGGTCGACTTCCATCTCAAGATCAGACACAGTTTTCAGAAATAATCTTGCTGAGTAAAGAGCGATGTGATTTGTTCAGAGTTTTGTTGCACATCCTGTCGCATAACACCGACATCACAACATAAGTTGGCAATCGATGACTTCATTTCTTCTTGATCAACTTTGAACTGCTTAAGAATGCTCTCCTGACGTTTTAGAGCTTCAGTTTGCGTCTGCATGCTCACAAGAATGCTATCTAGTTTCTGTTGTAGACTCATCTCCAGCTGCTGATACTCCCTTGCAAGTCCGGATTATTCGTTTGTTTTTCTTGAGGCACAGCACATGCGTCTTTAGCCTGGTTAGACGAAGGTCCAGGATTTTCTTCAACATCGCCGCTCAGTTTGACTCGTCTTAACGCGAACACAAACAGTGCGAAGCACAGAGCAGGCAATGACACGCTCGGCAGGTCAACTGTAGTCGGCAGAGAGATTTGATCGCGGGGGGCGAAAAAAAACAATCTTCACAGGTAACTTTTCCGATGAAAGTCCCTCTCACCAAATACAGTTCTTGAGTACGGATATCCAGCAGCAGAAAAGGAGAATACAAAGCAGAAACAACAGAATGTTTCACACAGCAAGCCAGGCAGGCCAGAAACAGCAGGCAAATCCAGGTCAACAACACGTCGGCGCACACACCACCCCACACCTTTCACGTGCGTACACATTGCCCCTCCCTCTCACCTTGCTCAACAAAAATTTTGTCACACTTGACGAATGAAAAAGTCCAATACTGGCCCTCCACTGTCCGGTATCAATCATTTTTTAGCACGGTCGTGAGTCAGAAGAACTAAAGAAAGTACTGCACAAATGCTGCTGCACAAGAAGGTCCGAGTCCTCGCTAATTTCTAACTAAACACTCAATTGAACAGCAGCCACAAAAACTTGCTGCGCCATCTTTAGCTGCCGACCTTGACCCCCCGAGAGAGAGAGAGAGAGAGGAGAGAGAGAGAGAGAGAGCGAGTGAATGCGTGTGTGCATGCGTGCATATGTGTGTGTGTATGTGTTCAAGTGTGCGCGCGTGCATGCGCCTCCATGTGCATGCATATGTGTCTATGCACACATGGTGTATACATTATATATACGTAAATGGAATGGGTTGGGGTGATTTCTTGAAAATTCCAATCAAATTTCAGCCAGCAAGACAAATGGTTAGATGCTTAAATATCCACTGTGACCAATCTGTTGGTTTGCCTGTGTTTCAGCTTCAAATGTACTCATTCTAGAAACATACACTTCACAAACAAATCAAACTCTACACTTACGCACTGTTGTCTCGTTTTCTTTATGCAACATCAAAAACAATAGTAAACAACAAAGATCACCACTGCTGTTGTTTTTTTTAACAGGAAATCTGAACAATCACACAGGTAATAAGTTAAAATGGCACTGCCCTGAAATACTCTGAAAACAGCATCAATAGTATGGCCCGCCATTCAGGTTTTTGGCTTGCTGGTTTTGTTCATCTCACAGATGAAAACTGCAAATAAGACATTGCAACGCGAGAATTCATCCAACACATGAAAATCAAGTAATACACATCACAGGAATGTCAAAAAGACCAGAAAATGACACCATTAAATTCCCAAACTATCATGGTATGTAATACATTATAAAGTCAAAACGATAAACATCAGTGAAAAAACAAGCACAGAGTGAAGCTGTTATTAATGCATAGATAACTTTCCAAACAAACAAAATGATAGAACACTATCTAAATAATTTTCTTTACTGAATATGTAATTTCATTTAGATTCAAAGAACTCTCCCCTAAAAATACATTGTTATCACCAACACCTTGCTCAAATGACCACAAAAATATACTGTGGCCTGGCAATTATAGCATACACTCGGTACTGTTACATTCAGAAGTTTCTATTCCTGCCTGAAAATTAATGACGCAAAAGTTTAACTCTGTGTGGTGTTGTGTGTGTGTGTGTGTGTGTGTGTGTGTGTGTGGTGTGTGTGTAAGTGTGTGTGTGTGTGTGTGTGTGTATGTGTGTGCGCGCGCACGTGCATGCACGAGTGTGTGTGTAAAGATATTAAGTTCATTTTATGAGTATTTGACCTATATGAAATCAGAATAAATTAGCTTAAAATTAAAGACGGTTACAAAGTAGTGATCAAAATAGAAAAATGCCAACAACAGCAAAATGTGGATACTTAATACACAGGATACTGAAACTGGACATACTATCAGAATCTCCCTCATATGGTTACTGGAAGAACAGAAACTTGCTACCCTATTTTTCAGACATTATATATACATCTATGCATGTTTTGTGACTTAAACAGCCTCATAGATCTAATTTTTTTTTTTTAACAAAGCAAAGAAAGTTTAAAAACTGATATGAATTTGCCATAGAGCATCGGATTATATTTCTGAGCTTCTTGATATTTAGGTCAAATGAGCCTAAATATAAAAAAAAAAAAAAAAAATCTTCAACACATTTACACTATTGTTCGCAAAGAAAAAATGCAATATAGTTTCTCACACTGGGATGTTTCATCCAAAGACAATCTGTTACCTCTGTAAGGCTTGCCTTTATTCCTAGGCCATAAAACCCCTAATACAATTTGCTTTCATGCTTTCAGTAACGTTCGGTGGAAATTAAAATACTCTGCATACAACGTTGAATCATCATCCGTATCTGTGTGGCAATTGTTAAAGTTATGTTTTATTTCAAAGTTCCTTTTAAAAAAAAAAACTTTTTCTTCCTTTCCCTTTAAAAAAATTGAACTGATACTTCATAATGAATACAACTTTTTTCTTCCTTTCCCTTTAAAAAAAAATTGAACTGATACTTCATAATGAATACAACTTTTTTCTTCCTTTCCCTGTAAAAAATTGAACTGATACTTCATAATGAATACAACTTTTTTCTTCCTTTCCCTTTAAAAAAAAATTGAACCGATACTTCATAATGAATACAATTTTCTTGTAAATTAGCAGCTTCAGATTATATATATATACATATTTTTGAGAATAATCTCATACCACAGAATTCTCCACATTTTGTGTGAGCTGGAAGTTGAAAATAGTTTTCTCTCTTATTTTTTTCAAAATCGCACCACAAAATCCTTTTGTTTTGTTTTCAGATATACAGACGTAGCATATAGCAAAATACAATTAAAACATGAAGCGTAATCGATCTCTTGACTGGATCTCGACCATCCTGAAGAGCAGGACTGCATATATCCCTGCTGCCACCATTTCATACACCAAATTCAATACAGGGACTGGTCACCGTTTGTTTTGCTTATCACACAATAAACAATGCATTCCCTCCCCTCTCATGCTTGTGTTTTACATCGGTTTGTATTATGACTGTTCACATTTATTCTGGCGAGTGTGACTGGGTAAGCAAACAGGAAAATGAATGAAGCTGAACTTTTTGCTCAATGTACCAATACTTCCCTGTTGGAAAATAGAAGATATTCATCACCAACTTTTTCTCCCATCAGCTTCAAAGAAAACTGCTGCCTGCGTGGGAAATGATGTGGACAGTGTGTGATTTCATCTGTGCAACGTAGCCTGCATATAACCATCAACAGAATACACTTTACAGTATACTGTTTGTAGAACAGTGCAGCATGTACTTTTCAGCCTTTACCCTCAACTTTCTCTCCACCTCCCAAGTTAAAACAAGAACAAAAAACAAAAACCCAACAATAACAACAACAACAAACACCCTAATCTTGAATTAATCTCAGTCCGCATTTCTTAACATGCTGAATTTTTGAAACTCTGGTCATAACACTCAGAAAGATTATTTCACCTGCTCGACATTCTTCTCCCATCAATACAGTAACACATACATACACGCATTCTTTCTAACCCCCGGGATATGGTTGTGCAAAACATTTACCATTCATTCAAAACATAGTATAATCATCTGATCATGGATGGAATGTAGGTTTTGTCATTCTATATATACACACAAGCTTCAATTCAGAGGATACAACACAGGCCATTGATGATGTACAATAAATGTTGAATCTTCTTCAGCACTGTCAGTGGCACAAACAAGGATACACAAAATGTAAAACTGACTATATTTTGTTATTTCTGTCTTTTCCTCCAATATGCCCCAAACCATCCTTTTCTTTGTCCTGCTTTATCAGCCACCATTTTTCTTTCCATTTTAACAGCAACACTTGCAAACTGAACTGTGAATGCACATTCTATTTTCATTCTTCCTTTTCACATCTTAATAGTTGCCTGTCTCATGGGAAAAGTTTCATGTTACCTTTACAATTTTAAGAATAAAAGATTTAGTCAGCAGACAGTTTCTCTGCTGTTTGGGGATAATGCAAATGCACATTTTACAGAGTAGACATATACAGTAACAGAAAAAACAACTGAAAATGGGCGGATAGGAATACACACTGACACAGAGCATACAGATACACAACATGACAGAGCAGACAAGTATAAACTGACAGAGCAGACAGTTACACACCTACACAGACAAATACATACTAACATGAGCAGACAAGTACACACTGACAAAGAGTAGACAGGTACACACTGACACAGACATGCACAAATCTGCACAGAGCAGGCAGGTGCACATGGACACAGTGTAGACAGATACAAACAGAAATATAACACATTGACACAGAGCAGTCGGGTACACACTCACAGAGCACACCGATACAGAGCAGATAGGCACACACTGACAGTGACAAAAAACACACAGGTATACACTGATACAGAGCAGACAGGTAAAGCAGAACATACAGCTGCCAAAAATGGTACCATCCTGCAGCCACAAAACCCATTTCCTGCCGACTATGTTGCCGTTTTCCCAATTCAGTCGTGTTTAAGACTCTGTTGCCCACACTGACCAGAACTGTTTAACAAGATAAAAGCTAGAGCAACTCCTAAACACCAGTATCCACCACTTTCAACGTCAGTGTGACCTGGTCATTTCCATCTTCCCAACAGGTCAGCACAAACACTGACCAACATCTTCCCAACACTGCCCACACTGACCAGAACTGTTTAACAAGATAAAAGCTAGAGCAACTTCAAAACACCAGTATCCACCACTTTCAACGTCAGTGTGACCTGGTCATTTCCATCTTCCCAACAGGTCAGCACAAAGGTCATTCATGATCTGACAGAAAGCCCGGGCACTGGGTGTACGCATTATCTCCAATTTTTGACTGGGATCTGGTAGAACTGCCGTTTTTGCTGATATAATGATCTTCCTGTAATCTTCTCTCCAAACATGAGTCACTGTCATCAAGGGCAATGAAGAACAGGAGTGGTTGGGTAGGAAGAGCTTGCAAGATTATCCTTGAGCATGGAAGAGTAGGCGGTGGGGTGGGGGGGGGGGGGGGGGGGGGGGGGGAAGGAGAAACAAAAGAAGGGATAGAGTGGGGTGACTGTCAACAAAAACGACTGATAAGAATACAATTTTGAACTTCAAAGTTATACAAAATGGAAAAAAAATTTCCTGTCTGAACATCAGTGCGGTGGCATTGTAATCAACCATGTCAACATTTTGCGTCTTGTTTTATGCTGTGAAGTCACTATCACTGCACCAACAGTTGTCTGATGATAGGGACAACATGTAAATCATGAAGACAGGTTGGTGCGGGTGACGACTCTGGAGAACACCAGTATCAGGGGTGCTATCCCTGTCGACACGGAGGTCCTGAAAGACTGACAGAAAATTCATGCTGTCACACCCATCAGAAGCACCATGTCACGTAAGTGATGGAAACGTCGCCTTCTTCGCTTGTCTGGATACCACATCAATGATGTCTGAAACACAGGGAATGAAATAACGTTTTTGATCAGGAGACACTAACAGCATGTTAAATGTGGAACTCCTGCATCCTGGTCTGTCTTGGCACCAACTGTCCGGCAAACTAAACAACTTAACAAGACTTTAGTTGAGACTTTCATGAAAGGTGTTTCCTGCAAATACTGTGATCAGGATGAAAATGAGAACTCTCTATTGATTGCCGGTGCCAGGGCTGCGGTGGGCCGGACCAGGCTGTGGCTGTGGAAGGGGATCGGAATGAGCGGTGTGCATGCAATGGCAATGAGATGACACAGAAGATGGGACAGCAAAAAAACAAACAAAACACAACAACAAAACAACCCCCCCCCCCCCCCTCTGTATTTTTCAGGGTTCAAAAGAAGAAACTCCATCAAAATAAAAATCTCACTTTGAACAAAATCATCATATTCATTCTTGTCAGTCAGCCTGATCATAAACTTAAAACTGTTCTTCTGGGAAAAGTCACCGACTTGCTTTTTGGATCTGACAAATCAAATTGCAGGGCAACTATCTTCTGTCCAAAAGCTAAACCACTTCCCTCTGATCTGTTCACATAATCTAAAGCTGTCTGATGAGCAAGCCTTTAGCTTTGCCATCCCAACCATTTGGAACTCAAAGCCCGACACTTCACAAAACCCGTCCACCTTATTTACTTTCAAGACTCATCTACAATCATATATTTTTTAAATTTGTTTTAGACAATGATATTTCCAAAATGTGTGTGCATCATAAGTTGGATAGCAAGTAGTGTGTCACTTGTAACTTTGTGAATGAATGAAAGTATGAATGGTGCCTGAAAGGTCACGGAAAAGGTTTTCCACAAGAATTGTGTTAACTATATATATATTTACTGTTCTTATTCTTACCATTACTTTCTAACCTCCCTTGAACGGTTCTAAAGTTACATTTATTCAAAGACAACTGAACCAGATTTTTTTCCACCAAAACTCTAACAAACACCACAGAAAAGCTTATTTCGTATGATCCTTGTTTGAAACCTGGCTATGACCCATGACCAGCTAAATCTTTTAATAGTTTTCGCAGGTTTCTCCATGTTGATTAAGTTCTCACATTACCAAGACAATTCAACGCCTTGACAGAGGGTTTTTATTACTCCAGAACATTCAAAAGAGACTTCAGGAAAGTAATGAACCTTGACTGGAACTCTGACTGACAGCCAGAAAGCCTTGGCTACCAATGTGAAGTGAATAACATATTCCAAGTGTTGGAAGAAACATCAGGGAAAGCGGCACATCTCCTTTGACCCAGCTGTTCACTTTTTTCCCTACAGTGATGGCTACAATTCCACGCACATGGTGGCCCAAAGCCTTTCTAAGCGTCAGTCAGGGTTTGTCAGGGTTTGTGTCTCTGTGTCTAGGAAATCGCATATTCATCCCAATTTCCTTTATATTCTTATCAGCATCTCTCCACACTCAAGACACACCTCTTCTCCTTCCTCCTCATTCACATTAATCACATCATCATCACTATTTCTATCAGATTTTCATAAACGCACCAGACCAGGTGTTGGTGATTGGGGAATAACCTAATTGCTATCATTTCCATCTCAAAATCATTTCCCTTTTTCTTATTATTAAAAAAAAAAAATTGCGTTCCACCTTTTTCAATGACATAACATGTTTATAGATGAATACAAAGACACATTCACACATACTTACAAAGATCCCAATTTGATCCTATTATTGTATATATAATCTATCTAATATATAAATTCTTATCCAATATGAATTTTCATCATATTATCATCATTCTTCCATTTCACTATCATTACTCAATCCATCTCATTATCATCTCTATTTTCATGTTACCATCATTGCTACTTTCACTTCATTATCATCATTACTTTCATTCCATTACTACTATAATTTCATCATGCTATCATCACTACTTTTTTTTTCATCATATTATCATTAGCATCACCACTCTTGACAAACATATGCACATGCATGCATGGTCATCCCCATGCACACACACACACGCACTTAAACACACACACACAGCAGGGACCCACCAATTGATGCGTTGGAGACCATGTCCTGAAAGCCACTGTCAGTTGGCTCTACCCTCATCAGCAGACCGGGCTTGTGGTGTGGGGGTCTGATGTCCACCTCTCCCCTTCCCCTGGTCATGCTCACAGGGCATGGGGGCACCGTGTCTCCTTCCCCTTCTTCCATGGACCCCCCCTGCTTCGCCTGCTGGGGAACATCATGCTGACTTGTGTGACTTGTCCCCACCATCTGTGGCAGAGACAGCTGATCAGTGCTGACACTGTTCTTTCCAGAGGGCATCTCCTTGCTCTGCGACCTGGATGAAGTACAGTCTGCTTTTCTCCGCAGACTCTTTTGTCCGGCATTGGTCTTGTGATGCTCGGAATGAAGTTCTTTCCCACAGAACTCGAGGCCGTCGCCTCCAATGCTGACCTGCGCCCTGTGACTTGGGATGCATTCCTGTTTGTTTCCTTTGTTTCCACCCGAGTCATGATGAAGGGGTCCAGGGAAGGCCTCACTAACAGAGGATGTGTGGGAGGGGATGGGTGGCAGGTGTGAGGAAGTGTGGTGGGTATGTTCCACGACATCTGTGTGGTTGGTTAGTCTGGTCAACATCACCCCACTCTCTGCTCTGGTCTGACCACTGCCGCTGTCCCCACTCACAACCAGCCTCCCTTCTTTACCTCCCGGTTCTGGCATGCTGTTGCTGGCACTAGGTCCTGTCATCATACCATGTTTGTTGGCCATGTCCTTTATACATCACACCCACATATTATGCAGTATGCACATTGGGTCTGTCCTCCTATTCTTAACACCAAGAGTTAAAACATTATGAACACTGGCCATGTCCTTCTATGCTACATATCCACAGTTAACATACCATGCGCTTTGGCCACATCCTATATCTCACACCCGCAGTTAACACGTCATGCACATTTATCCTGTCCTCTATACTCACACACACGCTAACAACACCATGTACACCAACCCTGTCCTATACTCCACACCCACAGTTAACACATCATGTACACTGACCCTGTCCTATACTCCACACCCACAGTTAACACATCATGTACACTGACCCTGTCCTATACTCCACACCCACAGTTAACACATCATGTACACTGACCCTGTCCTATACTCCACACCCACAGTTAACACACCCATGTACACTGATCCTGTCCTATACTCCACACCCACAGTTAACACACCATGCACATTAACTCTGTCCTATACTCCACACCCACAGTTAACACACCATGCACATTAACTCTGTCCTATACTCCACACCCACAGTTAACACACCATGCACATTAACTCTGTCCTATACTCCACACCCACAGTTAACACACCATGCACATTAACTCTGTCCTATACTCCACACCCACAGTAAACACACCATGTACACTGACCCTGACCTATTCACGACTTTCCTGACCCCTGTGACCCCTTGAACTGTAAGCCGCCATTGCTGATACTAAATTAAGAAATATGTGCATGACGTCCGCTTTCAGCAAGAAACATGGCAGAAACAATGCTTGGGGCTACTGGCTATTCTTTTTCTTCTTCATCAAGACGTAGTGGATGTCACTGCTCAGTACATGGCTGCTCGTACAATCAAAGGAAACTGAACAATCTTCTCGACCAGCCGTGTTTTGAGCATAAAAATCTCACAACGAGAGACTGTCCGTATGAACCGCCATTTCGACTTCACAAAATGCCAGACGATCCTGATATCAAGAGACAAGTGGCTTGTTGCTCTCGGGCGCAAAAATCCACCCAAAAACGTGTGTGTGTGTTCTTTTCATTTCCGAGAGAAGAAGCCCACGATTGAGAACCCTATTCCAGAAATTAATCTTGGATATGAGAAAAAGCTGGTAAAAAGAAGAAGTATCTTAGTTCGTGGCTCAGATGTGGAAAACTGTGCAGTGATTGAACCCTCAATACGCGGAAACCCAAAGCGACGATCGTCCTCACCTTCAGGTTCTACAGACTATCACCAAGAAAGCGACTGAATACAGGTAATTCAGTTTACTTTATATTGTGGTGGCAGAATAATCAAAGTGTTGATTGTGACCACGTACACTGCCAAGAAGAAGTAGATTGAGACAAAGTCCTACTGTTGGTTTCATATATATCTATCTCCTTAGTCAATAGATCTAACCTCCTTTTTTTTTTGCTTCCAGTTGGCAAGCTAAGAAAAATACTGACACAATTATCACCAACTGAGATAGTAAACGAAAGGAAAGACATTTGTTCTTACCAATATTATATATATCTTTGCCTCCGTGAATCATCATTGTTCTTTCTTTCCTGCAGCACAGGGTTATTTTGCCTCATTTATATTTCAAATACTGCCAAGTGGGGAGTAAATTACGAAAGTATCACTCTCAAATGGTTCCAAGCATTTCTTCTCTGGGAATACGCCATGCTCATTTTTCTAGTTCTAACTTCTATCTCTGCGCGCGCGCACGCGCACACACACACACACGTACGCCCACGCGATGTGCAGTGAAACACACACAAAGACAAATACACGGAGACCATCGCACCATCACTTGATCGGAACAACACATTCGAACCTTCTTCCCACCGTTTTGTACCCTTGGAAGATGTAAAAAACGTCCACTCAGACATAGTGAAACTGCAATGACAAACTGACATGGAGTTCGCTAACCGAAGTTTCTCACATGCGCAACCTTGACCTTGCTCGAAGAGTGGCCTTGACTAGAGGTCAGGAAAGTTGTGAATACTCCACACCCACAGTTAATACATCATGTACATAACTCTGTCCTATACTTCACACCCACAGTTAACACATCATGTACACTGACCATGTCCTTCTATACTACACACCCACAGTTAACACATCATGTACACTGACCCTGTCCTATACTCCACACCCACAGTTAACACATCATGTATACTGACCCTGTCCTATACTCCACACCACAGTTAACACATCATGTACACTGACCCTGTCCTATACTCCACACCCACAGTTAACACACCATGTACACTGACCCTGTCCTATACTCCACACCCACAGTTAACACATCATGTATACTGACCCTGTCCTATACTCCACACCACAGTTAACACATCATGTACAGTGACCCTGTCCTATACTCCACACCACAGTTAACACACCATGTACACTGACCCTGTCCTATACTCCACACCCACAGTTAACACATCATGTACACTGACCCTGTCCTATACTCCACACCCGCAGTAAACACACCATGTACACTGACCCAGACCTATACTCCACACCCGCAGTAAACACACCATGTACACTGACCCTGTTCTATACTCCACACCCACAGTTAACACACCATGTACACTGACCCTGTCCTATACTCCACACCCACAGTTAACACACCATGTACACTGACCCTGTCCTATACTCCACACGCCTAGTTAACACACCATGTACACTGACCCTGCCCTATACTCCGCACCCACAGTTAACACATCACGTGCACTGACCCGCCCCATACTCCACACCCACAGTTAACACATCATGCACACTACCCTGCCCTATACTTCACACCACAGTTAACACATCATGTACACTGACCCTGTCCAATACTCCACACCCACAGTTAACACATCATGCACACTACCCGCCCCATACTCCACACCCACAGTTAACACATCATGCACACTACCCTGCCCTATACTTCACACCACAGTTAACACATCATGTACACTGACCCTGTCCAATACTCCACACCCACAGTTAACACATCATGCACACTACCCTGCCCTATACTTCACACCACAATTAACTCCTATACCCTGTCCTATACTCCACACCCACAGTTAACACATCATGCACACTGACCCGTCCTATACTCCACACCCACAGTAAACCACACCATGTACACTGACCCTGATCTATACTCCACACCCACAGTAAATACACCATGTACACTGACCCTGTCCTATACTCCACACCCACAGTAAACACACCATGTACACTGACCCAGACCTATACTCCACACCCGCAGTAAACACACCATGTACACTGACCCAGACCTATACTCCACACCCACAGTAAACACACCATGTACACTGACCCTGTCCTATACTCCACACCCACAGTTTACACATCACGTGAAACTGACCCTGCCCCATACTCCACACCCACAGTTAACACATCATGCACACTAACCGTGTCCTATACTCCACACCCACAGTTAACACATCATGTACACTGACCCTGTCCTATACTCCACACCCACAGTTAACACACAATGTACACTGACCCTGTCCTACACTCCACACCCACAGTAAACACACCATGTACACTGACCCTGACCTATACTCCACACGCACAGTAAACACACCATGTACACTGACCCTGTCCTATACTCCACACCCACAGTAAACACACCATGTACACTGACCCTGTCCTATATCCCACACCCACAGTAAACACACCATGTACACTGACCCTGACCTATACTCCACACCCACAGTTAACACATCATGTACACTGACCCTGTCCTATACTCCACACCCACAGTTAACACACCATGTACACTGACCCTGTCCTACACTCCACACCCACAGTTATCACATCATGCACACTGACACTGTACTATACTCCACACCCACAGTTACCACATCATGCACACTGACCCTGTCCTATACTCCACACCCACAGTTAACACATCATGCACACTGACCCTGTCCTATACTCCACACCCACAGTTAACACACCATGTACACTGACCCTGTCCTATACTCCACACCCACAGTTAACACATCATGCACACTGACCCTGTCCTATACTCCACACCCACAGTTAACACATAATGCACACTGACCCTGTCCTATGCTCCACACCCACAGCTAACACATCATGTACACTGACCCTGTCCTATACTCCACACCCCCAGTTAACACATAATGCACACTGACCCTGTCCTATACTCCACACCCAGTTAACACATAATGCACACTGACCCTGCCCTATACTCCACGCCCACAGTTAACACATCATGTACACTGACCCTGTCCTATACTTCACACCCACAGTTAACACATCATGTACACTGACCCTGTCCTATACTCCACACCCACAGTTAACACATAATGCACACTGACCCTGTCCTATACTCCACACCCACAGTTAACACATCATGCACACTGACCCTGTCCTATACTCCACACCCACAGTAACACATCATGCACACTGACCCTGTCCTATACTTCACACCACAGTTAACACATCATGCACACTGACCCTGTCCTATACTCCACACCCCCAGTTAACACATAATGCACACTGACCCTGTCCTATACTCCACACCCACAGTAACACACCATGTACACTGACCCTGTCCTATACTTCACACCACAGTTAACACATCATGCACACTGACCCTGTCCTATACTCCACAACCCCCGTTAACACACCATGTACACTGACCCTGCCCTATACTCCACACCCACAGTTATCACATCATGTACAATGGCTGTGTCCTTCTATACTAAACACCGACAGTTAACACAAAATGCATAACACCCATGTCTTTCTCTACTCCACACCCACAATTAATGTACCATGTGCATTGGCCCCATCCAAACAACTCACACCCACAGTTAACACAGAATGCGCACTGGCCATGTCCTTACACTTCACACCCATAATTAACACAAAATGGGCACTGACCCTGTCGTCCTATACGGGAACACCCATAGTTAACACAGAATGCACACTGGTCATGTCTTTCCAAACACCACACCGATTGTGAGGCTGTTGTGCCGTGCAGTACGTGAGGATTATCTTCAGCTGCAAACCCTCCTCCCCTGCCTCATCACTCAAATCCACTCCCCCTCCCCTAAAACAGTGTTTGACTGAGGCATGCTGCACCCACCTGGTGGCCCTGGAGAGAGGTCTCACTGGGACTGTCTGCCACAATCTCCTCCGAGTTCACCGTGTCTCGACTAATGTCCACCAGCAGTAGAACCTCGTCATCCTCTACCAAGGCTTGCACTGAGGACAAGTTCCACTGGAAAGCGGGCAGAACATCAACCATATCTTTCTTCTCCACAGACCGTCAAATACAGCTGTCACATGATACCATACTCACTGATACAAAGTGCACTACATGTCTCACCACTTTAAACATCTACTGTACACATCATTTTTTTTTTCAATCTCAAGAACAATCTTCAAAATAACTACATTATTCTCTCTGATGTTATTGATTTAAAGATGATGTTATACTAATATTTCTTTTTGATGCTGAAATGTTGCTGTCACACTTGAAGCTTTCCCATTTTAGAGTGCTGGTTCTATGCTTCATCAACATAATTACAAGAGATTCAATAACATACAACACTCATTATTCAACATCATTAGAACAAATTCAGTGGGAATGCATGAGTAAGATGTAAGCATTTGCAATACAGAATTTCCAGATCTTACAAAGGTGTTTCAAATTTTAAAAAAGAAAGAAAGAACAGATATACCACTTATGAATGAAAATATTCATTCAAAAATATATACATGTGTAAATGTGCAGATGATTTCAAACACACACAGAACTCTTCACAGCTACAAGCTGTGGTATGAAAGTTAAAGTGAGACGAATGTCCAGAGGTGGGTAAGTGCTCACCTTGAACTCATCAGGTCGTTGTTTGCAAGGTGTACTAGTCAACACTCTGTCCCCCACCTTCCCTCTCTGTCCCTGTGCACAGAATACAAAGTCAGCCACTCATCAACGCGTAGCCCGTACCATTAAACAGTGCCATTTCAGGGCTGTCAAACTCATACAGGGTAAAAAAAAATGTCACACCGTTCAGAAGCAAATGTACATCTTTACAAAACAGAACACTGCAGGCTTAGTTGAAAAATTTAAGACTAGTTTCTTCTCAACACGAATCTTGGCTAAAAAGATGTAGAGAAGAACATAAATACAACATGAACCAAATTCTGGGCAAAACAAAAACTGCTGTATTTTCCACCAACATAAAACTTTCAAAACTTCCGGATATCTCTCTGATCCCCCCCCCCCCCCCCCCCCCCCAGACAAAATAGTTTCTATCCATAATGCATTTGATTCCTCGATTCCATCAAGAGTTACCTCCCCTTATTCCAGCTCGACTTTGTCCAATTATGAACCACTTACCTCTCAGTGTCTTAAAAAGATTCTCCAGAAAACTGCATTAAAAAATCCCGCCCACTTGATCCAATCCCTGCTTCTCTTCTTTATGAAAATCTCAACATTCTGCTACCTATCAATACCAATGATTTCAATGGTTCTCTCTTGAGTAGGTCAGTCCCCAATGATTTCAAAACTGCAAATGGGAAACCTCTTTCGATAAAAAAACCCCTCACTGCTTGATTCAAATGAACTCACAAATTTCCAACCAACATCTAAGTTCCCTTTCTTGTCAAACATTTTTGAGAAATGGTCGTCCATTAATCATCCCAACATCGTAACCCCTTCCCTGCCACAGTATAAGTGCTTTTCTGTATTGCTGTGTGCCGGGGCCAAATTTTGTTTTTTGCAGTAGGTTCACTCATCTGTTCACTACTCATTCATTTATTGAGATATCTCTTAGATTTTTTTGCATGTTTTTTTTCTTATACCCTCTGCTATGATGTGGTGTCATAATAATTTGATTTGACTGGTCATAAGTATGATAAAAATCAATATAATCAACTATTTTTGTAATAAATTGACACTTTTTTTGCATACGCACACACATTGCAGCACATCAAACCAAAGAGAAAAGTGAACAAACTGGTGATTTTATTGACTGAACATTATACAAACATCTGGTATTCATATTACTGCCAGCAAATGTTTTTCTGTGTGGTAACATATGCATAATTAGGGGTACCCCAATCCCAGGGTAAAGGGACAGAATTTTGCTTTAGTGGTAGGTTCACTAATCTGTTCAATACTCATTCATTATGGAGATATGTCTTAGATTTTTTGCATGATTCTTCCTTAGTGCCTGGTCTATAATGAGATCTCATAATATTTTGATTCTGTTGCCAAATAGTTTGGTAAAAAGTATTATGATAAACTTTTTTGAAATAAAATAATTGTTTTTGAACATACACACATACATTGAAACACATCAAACCACACAAAACAATGAAAAAAATGGGTGTTTGTATTGGCTGAGCATCATACAAACATCTGGTATTGATATCATTCCAATCAAATGTTCTTTTATGTGGTAATACATGCATCACTGGGGTTACCCCAATTCAGGAGTAAAGGGACAGAATTTTGATTTTGTGGTAGGTTCACGTATCTGTTCACTACTCATTCATTTATTGAGATATCTGTTAGATAGTTTGCAGCTTTCCTCCTTATAGCATGAGGTATTATGTGGTATCATAATACTCTGATTTTGGTGGCACTAGTATAGTAAAAAGTAACACAATCAACATGTTTTTGTTATAAAATGACAGTGTTCGAGCACACACATACACACTGCAACACATCAAACCACACAACACATAGAAAAAATTGGTGTGAGTATTGCCTGAACATCATACAAACATAGATCTGGTATTGGTATCATTGCCAGCAAATCATCTTCTGTGTGGTAATACATACATCTTTATGGGTACCCCAATCCCAGGGTAAAGGGACAGAATTCTGCTTTTGACAGTAGGTTCACTCATCTGTTCACTACTCATTCATTTATTGAGATATCTCTTAGATTGTTTGCATGTTTTCCCCTTATACCTTGTGGCATGATGTGATGTCATTACATTTTGATTTTGTTGATAAGTAATATGGCAAAAAGTAACATAACCAACGTTTTTAGTAATGAAATGACTGTTTTTGGGCACACACACATACATTGCAGCTCATCAAACCATACAAAACATGGAAAACAATTGGCGTTAGTATTGATTGGACATCATACAAACATCTGGTATTGATATTATTGCCAGCAAGTCTTCTTCTGTGTGGTAATATATACATCTTTGGGGGTACCCCAATCCCAGGGTAAAGGGACAGAATTCTGCTTTTGACAGTAGGTTCACTTATCTGTTCACTACTCATTCATTTATTGAGATATCTCTTAGATTGTTTGCATGTTTTCCCCTTATACCTTGTGGCATGATGTGATGTCATTACATTTTGATTTTGTTGATAATATGGTAAAAATTAACATAACCAACTTTTTTAGTAATGAAATGACTGTTTTGGGGCACACACACACATACATTGCAGCTCATCAAACAATACAAAACTTTGAAAAAAATGATGTTAGAATTGACTGAACATAATATATACATCTGGCATTGATATGACTGCCAGCAAAGTCTGTTCTGTGTGATAATACATACATATATCATTGTAGGTACCATAATCCAGACATAAAGGGACCAAATTTTGCCTTTTGCAGTAGTTTTACTAATGTGATCACTACTGACTCATTTACTCAGACAAGTCTTACATCTTTTGCATGTTTTTTTCTTGCATCTTTGGCTATAACCTGATGTACTAATAATCAGATTTTGTTAGTAAACAGTAAAATTTGATGAAATCAAATCTTATGACAGTTTCAAAAGAAAAACAGTCATATTGCTGTATATAAAACCACACAAAACACTAGAAAAACTGATGTAGTGTTCACTGGATGCGAGGAGAAACATCTGGTACTCACTCAGTACATGTCTGTACACTAATCCAGTACTTCTTTCTGTACATCTCGCAGGTTTCTGGGGTTGTTCTTGGGTTAAGCAGCCTCACTAATATAACCCAGTCTGATTATTTCCACCAGTTGAACAGTCTGGTCACACTCATGAATGAATCAGAGTTTCAGAAGAAACACCACCATGAAGATGAAAAAAAAGAAAAACACACACGCACTCAAGAATATAAAAACACAGAGATAAAAGCACGCACCGACTAACTGAAGAAGATCTATGAAAAAAAATGCACTGCAAAACTAAACTGTGCTACAGGATCCACACTACTCCCAGTAGTTGAACTTAGTGAGTGTGATAATCCATGTAGCACTGTGGATAGCACAGTGCAGGCTTAGAGGGACAGGAGGGGCAGTGGGACCGCACATCACGCCTGATCTTCAGCTTCTTGGTGCAGACCCTGCAGGCCCTATGTGGTGCTGCCTCGTTGGGTGTTGGTGGGATGGGAAACATGAAATGCCTCTCCATCAGCCTCACTTCATCGTCGGACCGGTAGCAGAGGTATAACTTGATCCCGAACCTGACACCCTTGAGGGGGATGTATTGGCGAAATATAAGCCTACCCTTCCAAAGGAGTAGGCTTTCATCCACACACACCACTCGCCGTGGCTCATACACCTCCTGAAATCTTTCATGGAGGTGGTCCAGTACTGGGCGGATCTTGTACAGCCGGTCATACTGGGGATGGTCTGGTGGTGGCATCGCAGAGTTGTCGTGAAAGTGGATAAATTGTAGGATGATCTGAAATAGGATTGAAAACATTTGATCAGTGTGTGTAAACAAGCAACCACACACACACACACACACACACACACCACACACACACACCAGAAACAATCAAGTACACATACACACATTTGTACACACACACACACACACCATAAACAATGACACACAAATACACCACATAGAAGTATACACACATACACACCACATAGAAGCACACACATACACACACCATAAACAATGACACACAAATACACCGCATGGAAGCATACACACTACAGAGAAGCATGCACACACACACACACACACACACACACACACACACCACACACACACCAGACGCACACACACACACACAAAACAGAAGCGCACACACACACATTACAGAGAAGCACACACACACACACACACACACACACACACACACACACACACACATACATCATCCTCATCTATTGTAATGCTAAAAAGAAAGACTTAGACATAGAAAGGAGTTGGAGAGGGAGGGTGGAAGGAAAATGAGAACAAGTAAACAGAGAGAGAGACTCAGAGAGAGTAAAGAAACTTACTTGAAATCTGTTTCTTGTCATTACTGAGCTGCAGACTGGAATGCGGTACAGCACCTTCTTCAACCAGTACAGCTCAATTGCAGGCAGTCGCACGATTCCCATCAGTTCCCACTGATTTGCATTGGAATACTGGGGCAAGATTGTCGAGCTCCACGCCCTCTGCCACGCCCCCTTATTTGATGCTGTCCAGTGCCTCTAGCTCTTTCCCCTGCCCCTACCACGACCTCTCATGACAGTAGGGGGTGCTGTGCTGGTGCTGGGAATCGGCTCTGGTTCTGATTCTTGGTCGGAATCATGGCCGGTATCGCTCTTGACCAACATCACATGGGTCGAAGTCCGGGCCTTCTTCTTCGTGACCGCCACGAGTTCCGACAAAAGTGGATGGTGCTGGTTACCGTCCGTCTCTCCCTCATCACTATCACTGTCACCCGATGCTTGGAAGTCTTCGTCACCACCATCAATATCATTCAACACTTCATCTAAAACTTCCAGTGCGCTATAATGCTTCAAAACAGGTCGCTGTGTCGAGCTTTGTCTCTGATCCGCCATCTTGATTATGATAATCAGCTCGACCCTTCTTGAATACTAAACCGACAATTTACTAACACTTAGTACACCGATAAAGGGATAGAACTGTTATTTAAACACCCCGGTAGAGTCAGGGACAATTTCTAGGGTTATTTCCCGTGCCGATTTTCGAAATTTCGATGACGAAGATACCCCGTAATAGACACAGTTATGGGCGTACAGGATCGCGGAAACGACCCCGTAATAGAAACGGGGCAAGCAGGGAAGAGGTTAAGAACAACTTTCTCAGTTTCCACAAATCAGCTTACAATGCTGGACAGCACAGAAAAAAGCTCTCATCCAAGTCTAGATGACATATTGATGTCTCTTGATGCTGACATACTATCTGTTATTCTCTTAGATCTGCAGGCAGCTTTTGACACAACTGATCACAAAATTCTCCTCTTATGTCTAAGCACAAACTTTGGCATATGTGACCCTGCACTAAACTGGTTTAGATATTTTTCAAAAAGGCAACATTTCATCCTTATTATTGAGAAATGGCCTCTGAAAATGTCAACAGACTTTGGTGTTCCCCAGAGTTCTGTGCTAGGTACAGTGCTTTTCATAATGCACACAACACCCCTGACTGAAGTCATTAAAACCGCTCTGTTCATCATGAAATGTTTGCACAAACACACATAGTGATCAGGTTAGTTACAGGAACATAATCATAATTTTCTATTTCAGGCCGATATAACACAATGTCAAAACAAGAATCTTGCCTTGATCATTTGCTCTTCAGAAATACACACTGTATAGTAGGCTACATGACAGAAGCTTTTATGCCATGCAGTATTCTGTGGAGATCATTGCCAGCTACAGTAAACTCCTAGCATTCCTCTGAAGGGGAATTATATCCTCTGAAGATGGAGCATGGCTGTCTATGTAGCAAATTCTTTCATAGAAAAAAGAAAAGAAAAGAAGAGGCTTAAATACAAACTTCAACCCTTTGAAATGCATTCAAAAGTCAGGCACTGGCTTCGGAGGATGCCTGCAGAGTGTGAACTCTTTCTCCTTTTCTTCATTCCCCCTCCAATATCCTTCACCCCTTCCTTCCTCTTACACACATACCCAACCTTGTAAATCTTCCTCAACCACCCCATCCCTAAATCCGCTCCCTCTGCCCTCTTTTCCTCCAACGTTGTACGGCTCTGACATGCTCAGCAGCCCATCTGATGCTGGACCCACCTGCTGGTCCTGGCCGTGAAGCGAGGACTCTCTCAGGGTGTCTGCTACCGTCTCCTCCAAGTTCACCTTGTCCTGACAATGGTCTACTTGCAGGGCGTTCTCCTCCTCCACCAAGGCTTGCACTGAGGACAAGTCCCACTGGAAAGGAGACAGAACATCCAGCGGATCTTTCATCTCCACAGACTGTCACACACAGACTGTCACAGGCTACCATACCCATTGACACAAAGTGTACTTCATGTCTCAACCCTTTAAACATCTACTGTACACATCATGATTTTTTTTTCTCCTCAGTAGAACCATCTTCAAAATGACAACTATGTATCCTCTCTGTTTACACTGCTTTATAGATGGTGTTATACCCATATTATATTATGATGTTGAAAGGTTGCTAACACATATTAAAGTTTTCCGGCTTAGAATAAAGGTTCTATGCTACATAAACAAAACAACAACAGATTCAATTACGTACAGCTTTCATTCATTCATCATCATTCTGCTACAATTTCAGTAGGAAAGCATGAACCAAATGTAATCTATTGTTGTATAAAATACTCAGATCCTGCACAGATGTTTTAAATTGAAAACGGACATGCCATTTACAAATAAAAATAGTTATCTAAATACATGTGAAAACATGCTGCTGATTTCAAAACTGCACTGACAGACCTATACAAAGCCACGAGCTATAGTATGGAAGTTAAAGTGAGACAAATGTCCAGAAGCGGGCAAGGTGCTCACCTTGAGCTGATGCGGATGCTGTCCACAAGGTGTACTCGTCAACACTTGGTCCCCCACCTCTCCTTTCTGTCCATGCACACAGACAACAAAGTCAGCCTCTCACAGACTCTTCTAATCTTTATCATTACAGCCAGCTTTCCAGTTCTGTCAAATTCATGTGGGGTAAAAAAAAAAAAAATGTCACACTGTTCATAAGCAGATATACAACTTTATTTAAGAGAACATTGCAGGCTTATTAAAAAATGTATGACTATTTCCTTCTCAACACAGATCTCAGCAGCCTGCAAGACGAGGAGAGAATTCTACTGCAACACGAACCAAGTTCCGGGTAAAGCAAAGACTGCTGTATTTCCCATCAACACAGAACCTTCAAACTTCCCAATATCTTCCAAGACAAAATAGTCACCAACTCTAACACATTTGCTTCCTTTGGTTCTTCAACAGCTACCTCCTTTGTATTCCGGGCAACTTTGTACAATATTAATCAGTTACCCCTCAGTTCCTTAATTAAAGAATTTCTCCAGAAAACTGAAAAAAAAAGTCCTGTGAACTTGATCCATTCCCCGCTTCTCTTCTTTATGAAAATCTCGACATCCTGCTACCTATCATCACAAATATTTCAACAGTTCTCTCTTGTGTGGGTCAGTCCCAGATTATTTCAAACCTGCAATTGTAAAAACTCTTCTGCAAAATAATCACAGCTTGATCCAAATGAACTTACAAATTTCCAGTCAATCTCCCACTTCCCTTTGTTGTCAAAAATTTCAGACAAATTGGTCCTCCACTTGATGATGACAAAGTATTCGTTCTTTTATTAGATCTGATTGCAGCCTGTGACAACTAATCACAATTGATCTCAAGTCTAAGCAAAAACTTAGGCACTTGTGATACTACACTGAATTGGATTTGATCGTCTTTCAAACAGACAGCACTTGGTTCTTACTCATGAGAGAACCAAGTCTCCTAAAATGTCAACAGAATTTGGCATTCCTCAGGGTTCTGTGCTAGGTCCAGTGCTTTTCATCATGTACGCAATACCTCTGACTGAGATTACTGACAACCGTTCTGTTCATCATGAAATGTTCACCGATGACACTCAGCTTGAACATTCTGACACACTAGATAACCATAACAGTCTCAACAAAAGTCTTCAAGACTGTCTCCCTGATATCAAACGGTGGATTCTGACAACAGGCTGAAATTAAATGAGGACAAAACAGGTATTTTGGACATGATTAGCCCAAATTCCTTGTTAGATACTAACATCAGTTTTAGTCAAGAACTTCATGTTCTTTTCTTCTATCTAATGCATTCACTGATTTTGTTAGTAATTACAAGAGGAGATTCATGAGTTGACACGAAGTCACTTTTTGTAACTTCCTGTATATTTCTGACATTCAGGTAACTTTTTCAGTGCTTCCAGATTTTGCATAGAAATATGTATCAATTACATATAAAGCCACCAACAATTTCTTTTCTGGATGTTCATTTTCAATCTCACTATCAAAAGTAATGAAGATAAGTAACATTGTACTGCTTTAGTCCAAACACCTTGAAAGCAGAACATATCCAAACAAAATCTTGCAGACTGAAATCGCCCAGACACAAGCTCACCTATCCAGAGACTAGTAAAGCACAGTTTGTCTGTTCCACATTATTTTGGAAGACTTGCAGCCCTGAATTAGTGAGCTCATATGTGAATCATTATTTGTTCATTTTTTCTTCAAGACTTTATTTTCAGATTAGTCAAAGAGAAAATATTCTGCAAATCAATAGGTACAAACATGTTCAGGCTCATGTTCTGTGGCACACTTATGGATGACAAAATTATACTGCTATTATGAAAAACCTCCATTTCACACACAGTGTCACACTTTTACTTGCTGGCTGGTGGCAAATCAATCTAATCAAGACAAGTGGAATGCGAGTAATGGTAGTTTATCCCTCCCAAAGCAACATCAAAACCAGTCACTTCACTTTAGTTCATGCTATTAATACTTTACTGAATCAGTCTGAGGCCAATACAGTACAATTTAAGTCAAGTAGAACAATAAAGTTCTAGTACCCTTCCACCTTCATTCCCATCTTTCCTCAAAGCCCTTTTCTGCGGAGTTCTTTCCCTTTCCATCCTAAAGGCATTTGATCAGACCTACCTCCCTGTTCTTCAGCTTCTCCTGGTCTCCGTTTTCCTTTTCAGTCAGGCCAATGGCCTCCATCACTGAATCACAAGAGAGCACAAACATCATCTCATCTTAGAAAACCTTTACCTTTCAGATATAGTCTGCCTGGAATGATCTTACCAGTGTCACAGATTTTGTTTTCCTTTTTCTGAAGCATGGGATATTCATACTCCTATTGATAATTTCGGATTTTACCTACCCTTTCCTGAAGAGGAAAGGTTAACTTATATGCTTTATTAGAGCCAAAATGCTCACACACAGCCCTTTCTGGGTTGTTCCCAGGTAGGCAAAAACGTTCCATCCTAAAAGAAAAAAAAAATCAATAAGCCAACGAAAACACAAGATCATCCGCAAAACAGAGATATACATATACATATAACAAATGTATAACATATAATCAATGAATATAATACATCAAGCTAATCAACTGACATCCTTTAAACATAAAAAAGTAGGCCTTGCTGAGAAGTAGAGTTATTCCTCATGATTAAAATAAAACAAAACAAAACAAAACAAATCATTCAAAAACAATCAAATGTGGCAAAAAGCATATACATTAAAGAACACAGGGTAGACAGACTGTAGAACAGACAGCAGGTGTCCACTCTGCACATTCTTTGCATTTCCACTACCCAGTCCTGATTCAATAAACAAAACAAAACCCAGAAAAACTCACCATTAACGAACAACCAAACAAAATGAAGTGGTTAGCGTCGTAGACTCCTGGCTAGGAAGTTGTGGATTCAATTCCCATCAGAGTCATGTGGGATTTTTCCACCCCGACCGGCTCCTACCTGGAGTTGAGTTTGCTACTGGCTCAGTTCAGAAGACTGAGACCACACAGTCGAGTTTCATCCACTTTATGGATGCGTCTTTGAGAGTGTTGCTCAAATTTCCTGACCAACACTGCAGCTGTCTGTATCTCTCGGGCCTGGTTGATGCCGGGATATATTATGAAAGGAAGCATAGAAGTACAGCCTTGTCATGCAGTCTCAGACTGGGATGGAAATGGGGGCTGTTGGATGGATGTGGTGGCACCCTCCGGAGGGAGAGTTCACTCACGCCAGCTCCACAACTAAGCAATTATTGTTGTCAGTAGGGGGTTTAGTAGGTGGTGTCCTGCATATGTTGGATCA
This sequence comes from Conus ventricosus, assembly GCA_018398815.1. Lineage (NCBI taxonomy): Eukaryota > Metazoa > Mollusca > Gastropoda > Neogastropoda > Conidae > Conus > Conus ventricosus. The sequence goes on from CM031605.1 coordinate 19,479,683, forward strand.
GAACAGGCGCCACTGAACACCACCAAAGTGACTCGGCAGCAGTGCAGTGTTTCCTCCAGCGAGTTGCCTCTTGATAACTTGACACTGACTGCTCCCTGTGGATTGCCAGTGCCGGGCTGCGGCGGGACCGACTGGGCTGTCTGTGGCTGTGGATGGGGTGTCAGAATGAGTGGCATGGGTGCACTGCCACGGAGGTGGCACAGAAGATGGGGAAAAAAAAAACCCAACAAAACGACAAGACAAAACAAACAAAAACAACCCCCCCCCCAGCCCAACAACCTTGTCATGTTACAAACTATCATGTTACAAGAGGAGAAAGTGTCAAGATTGTCTAGAACACATGCAAGTGAATAGTCCACTCAGGAAAACAGTGTATGACAGTAAACCAGCAGGAACGTTTTGAAAAAGGCACGACGACACCGACAAGTATAGGTAATCATTAGCACAGAATTTCAAGGAGGCAGGGATGCAATTTACACTGAACCCCCCCCCCCATCATTCAACCAGTCCTTTCCCCTGGGTCAAGGAACGTTCAAAAGCCAGGCCTCCAAGGGTGGTACAGGGCTGCTCTAAAGGCAGGTGAAGACAGTGCTTCTCTGGGTCCTCCCCAGCACCTTCGGGTGTTTCTTTTTCTTCTACTACCATTCACTATGTACTGGGTAAAAGGAATGACAAAAGTGAAAAAGAGAATTAAGAAATATAAACACAAATTGAAGAGAGCAGATGAGAGAAAGAGATGGACTGTGGGGGGAGGGAAGGGGGGGGGGGGGGGGGGGGGGGACTAGTGATGCAGGACAAAATCATCTCAAAACTTTTAAGTTTCTTTCAAACAAAGGCTATTTTCAATTCATATTTCTAATACGAGCGTATCAAGAAGGAAGAGTAAAGCACTCTCCTCTTCCCCAACTCTGTCCCTCCCTTATGCTTTACTCAGACCCTCCCCCACCACCCCTTTTCTTTAAAGGTGATCTGGCTCACAGGCAGACTTGATGGAGGAGACGTCAATGGGGGCATCACCAGCATCAGCCATGGGCGAGGCGAAAAGCATGGTGGAACACTTGGGAGGCACTGCACGATCTCGAGTGCTCAGGAAACTCTGAGTCTTACGCGGGCCTCTGTAAAAGAGTACCAGCAGCCCCTATTACAATCAACATTCTATGTATCTACTCTTCAGATGTTAATGTTTTGTACAAAAAACAAAACAAAAAACCCCCGAAGTCTCTACTCCTTCTTCCTAAAATACTGGTTCACTCAAAAACGAACAGGTCACCAGCGCGCATGTTAAAAAGTAAAATAAAATAAAATAACATAAAATAGTGCGACTCAGACTGTTGGCCCTGGAGCACTCGATATTCAAGAAGTTAAATGCAATGGCCAAATTCAGGCCCAGGTAACAGTAAAATATCTGAGGAAGTTAAAATAGAAAATCGTCAATATGCAGATCTCAAAACTGTCGTATCAAATGTTTTTTAAATGAGACTGCATTTGTGGCAATCTTGATGGCACCCGGCAGTGAGTTCCACAGCATACAGAACAAGGATAAAATGAATGTAAGTGGCTGTCAATAATTGATGCAGGTATGGTATAATATTGACCGCCACTCCTGGTGCTACTTTTATTCAGTACTAGTTGTTCCATTGGAATATCAATTAGTTTAGCTCTGCCTTTGAAGAAGATATTAAGTTTGATAAAAGCTCTTTTCTCTTCAAAGGGTTTCCATTCTAATTTCCTCATGTTCTTCCTAGTATTCCCCCTTTTCTCTGATGTGGTTCCCTGTTACGAACCGTGCTGCTCTCTTCTGAATCTTTTCGGGTTATCAATGTCCTTTAGATGGCAAGGATCCCAAACTGAGCAACCATATTCCAGTACTGGTCTAACCAGTGTTTTGTAGCAGTCGTCTTTAACCTTTTGGGGGCAGTCATTGATATTCCTGTATAGAAAGCTAAGATGTTATTTGCTTTCTTACATACTAAATTGTAATGTTCTTTCCATTTGAGACGACTATCTATAATCACGCCTAAATATTTTGCAGCATTGGTTTCTTTAAGAATAGTATTATGAATAGAATATTCTGATCTAGTTGGTGAGCGTTTGTTACATATACGCAACACTTGGCACTTTTGGGGATGAAATTCCATTTTCCAAGTTCTTTCCCACTCTTGTAAAGCGTTTAGATCTTCTTGTAGAATGCGTGTATCATTCTTGCTTCTGATTGTTCTATATACTAAGCTGTCATCTGCAAAAATCCTTATAGTAGTTCCAGGAGATAGATTTCTACTTATGTCATTTATATAAATTAAGAAAAACAGGGGCCCCAGAACAGTTCCCTGTGGTACACCTGACAAGACTGGTTTACAACGGGATGACGACCCTTCCACAACAACTTTCTGCGTTCTCTTAACGAGGAATGATCTAGCCCATTTTAGCAAAGAACCGCCAATGCCGATGTGTTCTAATTTAAGCAGCAGGCCCTCATGGTCAACCTTATCAAAGGCTTTAGAAAAGTCTAATAAAATTGCATCTATTTCCTGTCTGTTGTTAAGACAGTTATTAAAATCATTGAGAGTTGTTATAAGTTGAGTCTCACAACTCCTTCGCTGTCTAAAACCATGCTGGGCGTTATTTAAGAAGTCATATTTGTCAAGATGGTCCATTATGCTACTATATATTATGTGTTCAAGTAGTTTTGCTGATATGGATGTAAGAGATACAGGTCTATAGTTCTCTGCTTTTGTTTTGTCACCCTTTTTGAATAAGGGAACAATGCTCGCATCTTGCCACTCATCAGGTATTACTCCCTGGTCCAGTGAAGCTTGGTAAAGTAGTTGGTATACCTCACTCAATTCATTGGCACATAATTTTAAGAGCTTGCCAGGAACACCATCGGGACCAGTAGCTTTGTTTTCATTGATGCTGGTCAGTAACTTAAATACTCCTGCTTTGTTTACTTTGATGTTTTGCATTTCAGGGAGTTTATCATCATCCTTTAGTCTAACATTAATTAAAGGCTTGGGATTTGAGAAAACTGAACAAAACTGCTTGTTTAGTAAATCTGCTTTCCCTTCAGGGTCCTGTATTAGGTTATTCTGGTTGTTTCTCAGGTCTGGAATCCCAATGTTGTCCTGTCTCTTACTCCTTATGTAAGACCATAATTTCTTGTTTTGACGATCACCTTCTGAAATCATCGAATTAACATAATTGGGGTGAGCAAGCCTACATTCTCTCTGACACTTCTCTTAATATGTTTATATACTGACTTCCATAAAAAACGCGAAAACAAAACAAGCTGAAGGTTGGGGTGTGAATTTTATTGGTCACAATTGTACAGAGTGGAAGCGAGAATTCAACGTGATTTGATTCATTACACCGGTAATGTGTGAAAATGTCATCAGCAATATGTCTTTTGTGTGGAAAATCCAAGGTCACGTGACAAACCAGCTTGAAGTCCTAATACCGTGTGTGGCCATCATTTGCGTTGACAACTGCTTGACACCTGCGGCTCATTGAGTGGACCAGGTGGTTGATGCGTCCCCTTGGCACACCAGCCCACACATGGACGATGGCCTGGTGAAGTTGAGCCGCTGTTGCTGGTCGTGGACGCAGGAGGTCCAACCGTCTGCCAAGTTCATCCAAAAATGTTCTATTGGGTTTAAATTGGGACTGAGGGCTGGCCAGGGCAGCACATTGACGTTGTTATGCTAAAGAAATTGCTGGGTGGCCCTGGCGGTGTGTGGTCTTGCATTGTCCTGTTGGAATGTCCAGTTTGGGCGTTGCGCAAAAAAAGGATTGACATGGGGTCTGAGCACCTGGTTGATGTAGCGCTGTGCATTGACACCCTGTCCGTGACCAGGACCAATGTTCTGAAAGATGACTGGTCCTATGGCGTGGTTAATGCCAACTGCACCCCATATCATAACGTTCGGGCCTCCCAGGGGTTCCGCTCTACCACACAGGAGTCAGCATTGCGTTCACCAGGTCGACGCCATATTCTGACACGACCGTCAGCCATTTCAATACAAAAACGGCTCTCATCTGAGAACAGTATGCGTCCCCACTGCTGCCTGCACCAGTTGATTCGGGCTTGTGCCCACTGCAGCCTGTCCTGCCGGTGTCTTGGTGTCAGTACCGGACCTCTGTGAGGACGCCTACATGCCAGCCTGTTCTCCTGAAGATGCCGCCGCATAGTGTTGAGGCTGATTCGTTGCTGGAGATTCCCAGGCACCTGTCGAGCAGTGTTAGTGGCTGTTTGCCGCCTGTCCCGCAGATGGGTTCGAACAAGGACGGCCTGGCCGGGGACGATCATCAGTGGTACCAGTGACTCGCATGCAGTGCTGCAGACGATAGATGGTTGAGATGTGGACGTTAAAGATGTTGGCGACCTGCCTGGCATCCACACCAGCCTCCAGATGGCCTAGGGCACGATTGCGTTCCTCTGCTCGTAGTCTTGGCATCTCTGTAGCGCTCAGACGGCAAGTCGTTACCTGAACCATGTAGCGCGGCTTTATAAAGGCTGCATGCCTGCGTACTTGTCGCTGGTTAACTTTGCTCTGCATGGTGTGCACGTGCCTCACATGCAGCAACCAGTTTGCCATTTTTGTTGACCCTCCAATGCCGGGAATGATGTGTTGCTCACACAATTTTTTCACTGCACGTGAGTCTTGGACCCAAACAACTTGCCACAATGGTTCAATATTGTATATTCACCCCTTTTCACCCGAAAAATAGCCTTTCAAATTTTCGCGTTTTTTTTAATGGAAGTCAGTATACCTAACCAGTAATCTTTCTGAATTAGGGTGTAGTTTCAATTTCTTAAAGAAACAATGTTTCCTTCTCAACAAACGTTTAGTTTTTGTAGTAATCCATGGCTGGTGGTTCTTGCTTGAAGTTATTTATGCAAGTATCATCACACCTTGTGTAAACTCTCTCTTATAGAAGTAAGTCCCCACTGCTCTTTTCTTCCAAGCATCAGAACATCTTGGATTACTTCTCTGTGAAAGACAAAATAAAATCTCCGACCATTTTCTTTCCAACTATCCCACGATTTATGTAATCCACCATACAGTGCCACACAGTAATACGGTTCTTGCCTAGTCAATCAACCAAAACACATCCAACTTTTACCATGAACAGCAAGTAATTTTCTGCCATTTTATCATAAACAATGATCCCTTGGCAGAGTACATGCAGTGTCTGATCGGCAAACTTGCAGAATTCCTCTCAATTTTGAGCTTTACACAAGAACCATCACTGTTTATGGCCTAGCTGAATGCAGAAGCTATCTGTGATCTGAAATGGGAAGGTATTGTATGCAGCTTACCCTATGGTTTTTTTAAAAACTCTTGTAGGCCAGGATATCTACAGCTATGTAGGAAAGTGATTCTTTACACACTAAACCAAAGAAGTAACACTGGGGTGTACAGAAATACAGAACAAAGAAAGAGACATCCCCCACAAAAATGCACATGTATCAGATACAGGGTATATGAGCAAGCTGGGAACATCATTGAGGAGGTCTCTTTCTTTGGTCTGTGCGCTCTGTGCTGACATTTCTGCTAAACAATTTGGTGTTGTAAGGAGCAACTGTTTACAGGGATGAGAACAGATTTTTAAAAAGCAGAGGAGATTTTTCTGTTGGGGGTCTGGGGGCAGAGCCCCCAGTGGGGTCAAGGGGCAACGCCCCTGCGGGGTTCAGGGGGCAGCGCCCCCTGAAGCTGAAGCATTTTTAATATATAAACAAGAAAAATCCACATTTAAAACCATCAAAATATGTTTCTAGCCCTTATCTAAATTGAACTAAATTTTGAAATAAAAGTGTAAAATACTTGTAGAATTAATGAATGGAAAAGCCTTCAATTCAAACCTCAAATTCTCAGAGTTTTTTGTTGTTGTTGTTTTTTTGTTGTTGTCAAACATGCAAATGGATTTAATACAGGGCTCTCTGCGTTTGTCTCTCGTCGATTTACATAAGAAATGGGTTTTTCCGAAAATTACCTGCCCTTGGCTCTGGTTCTATTATTAGTAACTAGACGTCTAGGTTTTGTTTCACAACTGAAAGTCAAAAGACGAATGTTTCAGCTAACTGAGATAGTTTGACCATTGCAAATGAATGATAAAATATAACAAAGAAGAGAGCAAAATCACCAACAGCTTACCTTCCAAAGTTGAATTGTTCTTCAATGCAGCGACACGCTGCCTGTGAACCGGGCGTTTCATGTGGTCAGTAATCGTAATGAAGCCACGACTTCCGAAGCTGATTTTCTTGTTGCAAGCAACACATAACGCCTGCTCTTCACTGCTTCTGCATATGCTATCTCTAACTCTACTCCCACACACCTCTTCCCGAGCCAGTTTTCTTTCCAATGGTTGGATATTTTTCCTTTTTTTTGCGATTTCGTTCGACGCCATGACTCACAAATGACACTCGGTCGATCGGCGCTGTAAGCGGATGTGCAGTGGTTGGCCGAGTCAACCGAGTAAAAACCAGCCCATTTGGGAATCTCGCCGGAGGCGTCTCGCCGAGATTGGGAGCAAAAAAATCGCGATAGCTTTTTTTTTTTTTTTCGGCGGAGATTTTTTTCGAACGGCGGAGATTTTTTTAAAGACGGCGGAACGGCGGAGAACGGCGGAGCTGTTCTCATCCCTGTGTTTAAGTCATAGGTGTGTAATCATCTATCATGGGAGCAAGAGGTACCCTATTTATTCACTGCTTACTTGCCTCCTTTAAGATTTCCTTTCATACCCATCACACCAAGGTTACCTAATTTGTTTCCGTTTGTGTGCTGTCTGGTTATATTCAAGATTAAAAAGGTTGTGCCAGTCATAGGCAATTTGGTGTCATAAGCTGCAACTGTTTTGAGTTGAGGATGTGTACATATCTCATCATGGGAGCAGGAGTTACCCTAGTTATTTGTTACTGACCATAAAGAAGTCAACACTCGGATAAGCTAGAAAATCTGTCTTACCGCGGAGAAACATCGTGAGTTGGGGCTGCTGGTGTTCGGTGCATTCCATCATCACCTGTCACCACATCAATAGCACAGTGTCAGTACATGCCTCTTCTCTTGTGTAAACTGAACAGAACCATGCAATACTAATCAAGGAAAGTTACTCCGTTACTGTGGTAAACAGTGACATGCCCATAACTCTGTAAACTTATGTTACTGTAGAGCTCGTTCACCTATAACATTGCAAGACTGCCGATATGCTCTGAGCTGACACTCACACAACAACATCAGGGGAGGTAAAGAACACAAGTCAACCTTTATTCCAGACTGGGATAACCTTCCGATCTTTAACGCAGACACACAGAACAAACAAAGATAACCTGAAACATGCCTCATATAAAAGGAACTGATTAGCAAGAAAGGAAGACAAGGAGAGAAAACAGTAAACAAGGAAGACAACTTTTGATTCCGTGATGAAATGACAGCTGGCCCATAACTCCAAACAAATGCTGCCAGCACAGAACCAACTAGTCACATCCCCGGCAGGTGTTTTACACATGAGCTCCACCGCTGGAAGACGAGCACAAACATAATGCCAAACTGACACATCACTGTTTATTAGACTGTATCATATTGTAAAGTCAAAGACAGGAGAAGCATGAATTAGATGTGAACACTCATTGAAAATATGGCATTTACAGAAAGGGCTTTCATTATATACATAGGGTCTCATTATATTCACAAGTTTTAGTGAAGATATTATATCACCACTGGACAAGCTATTCCATAGTGTAGAGCTGTACAAACTACAAAGAAGCTGGCTTGAGAGGGGAACTCCATCCAGAAAGTAAAACAATGACTGCATCCACAACGAGCCGCCTAGGAGGCTGGTTTTTCTCTTCCATTCCTTAGATCTTATCTTAACATGGCTGTCTAAATGATAAACTTTCGGATGGGATGACCAAATGAGATACTGTGTGCAGCACACACTTGACACACATAAAAGAATTCATGACAAAAAGGGAGTTGTGCCCGACACAATTCTCTAGGAAAACCCTCTTTGGTAAAAACATAGAAACAAACTCAGGCAAAAAAAAAAAGGCTGCTGCCACTTTATGGTGGCATGTTGTCCCCTGGGACAGCAATCTGAATGTCAATACAAGGCACATGACTTCAATATCCTCCATAATTTTCCATTTGAAAATGGTCTGAATTCCAATACAAAACACATTACAACATGCAATACCAGAGTACAATACAATACAACACATTACAATAGCTTCCCTTCTTTCTTACATTGGAAAGGGTTGATTTACAATTTCAAATTCTGCGCACAGATGTAAAAAGTCAATTGTGTTTGCCAAAACACACAAATTTTTGGGAGCTTGAAAACTATTTTACAAGACTGACGGTATGGGAAATGCTGTTGTCTTCTATCAAATTTAACCAGTCATGCTGCTTCCAGCGACACAAAAATTCTGTACTGTGTTCTTCTTGACTTAAAAGTTAGTCGACAATTCTGAGTATGAAAGCGATACTCCTTTAAGGTGTACTATTGAACAATAACTGTGATATTAACACTTACCAAATTAAACCATTTTAGACAACCCTTAGCTGTATTAGCACGTGCACATGTACTCATGCGCAAACACACACACACATAAATCAAGGAAATCTATCAAATAACATAGAATTCACTCAACCTCACATGCAGCTAAAAGCATGTCTTTTAGTTTCTTCTATTACAGGTTATATCTACCAACCAATACCTACCAAACTCTATAAACTACACAGATGCCAAAGCACAGACCCTTAACTATAAAATATGTCATTTTACACCTTAAGCGATTTCCCCCAACGTGAAATAGGCCAGGATACTTATTTAGTGTTGCTGATTGAAACTATTCCCTGATCATCATCAAAAGCTCTTGTCACTGGATTTGGCCAAAGTCAGCAAGCGTGTGGATCAAAATAGCTTTTCAATGATGCTACCCATCAATTTGTATAAGTTTATATAATTTATGCAGTAGTCTGACTTGCCTCCCAAGTCTCTGCCCAGGGTGTCCAGCATTTCTATCAACGCACTTGTGTAAACACTCTATAAAAACGGAAAGGATGCACTGAAAATTTGATTCAGAAATCTGCGTTAAACATCTAGCTACATAAACAAAAACAAACAAAACAAAATAAAAAAATACAACTGAAATCTGCACAAGTTCATTTTGACTAATTTTGGCTCCGATCTGAATGTTGTCCGAATGTTCCCTTTCCACTCCCAACTATCTGTCCCTTTACAGGAAGACAGGCTATAACAAATTATCTATTTATGTATTCATTTATTTGGAGTTATGTGTCTTCTTTTTAATTAACAGCATGGGTGCAAATGATGTGTGCAAACACTTCTGAGGTGCTGTATAACCTCTGTTAACATTACCGTTAATATTATTATAATGATCAAGTTTTCACCATTAGGCCTATGAGTGGTATCAAAAATCCATGTGGAAAGTCAAAAACAGAAAATGAACCAGACATGAGTCAATCTGTGGTTAAAGGATCACGTATCAGATAGGCATCAAGATCCGATTGTCATGTTGAGAAATACATAGTTCAGGCATCCAAGTACATGGATGATTACTCCACTCCGCTTGCTCTTCAACCAGAATTTTATCTTAAAATAAACACTGACTGATTGATCAGTACATTACTGTTCTTTTTTTGGCACTGTTGTCCTTCTGAGATGTATAAAATAATTAATCAGCAACCACACACGTTTCCTAGGTGCAAGTAAAACACCTAGATCTCTCTCTGCACATGCATGACCGTGTCTCTACCAGCAAACTGCTCACTCAAGGACACACTCACCAAGGACAGGCCTGATAGGAGAGACATGGGGGGTGTTGTGGAGGTGAGGGGGGTCCAGGTGGGAGTGGATAGCAGTGGACTGCAGGGGTCTGGTGCCTGGGGCAGGAGCAACAGGCTGTGGGAACTGCTGCACATCTCCTCTTCCTGTCTCTTTCCTTTTTTAACGGACACACCTGCAATACCAATGTCTGCTAACCTCTCCCTCTCTGAAGACAGGCAGTGTGGAGGTGACCCACATGCTGAACGTGAACAGTACGTTCTCCGTCTAATCCTAGTCTCATCACCCAAACCTTTTTATGTAAGCATGGTTTTCTGACAAAACTACTCACACTGTAAATCATCTGAGAATCATAATCAAAAGTATTCATGAAAGAAAAAAAATGATATCGGTCACTTTATCATAAAAAAGCATTCATGTAAGCAGCCAAAACATCAAAGCTGACCTATCTGATTAGAAGGTACTCTAAGTGGATATATTTCAATCATTTCACTGCTTCTTTCACTTTGGCCATCAAACACATGGCAAGAAGGAAGAAACAGATTCCTACTGGCCCCTGCAAAAGTACTTCCTGGTAATGTATGTGTAGTTAAACAATAATCACAGTAAGAGAGTCCAGCTGATTATTGCCTGTTTTTGACAGCCAGTTTGCAAAGAGAGAGAGAGAGAGAGAGAGAGAGAGAGAGAGAGAGAGAGAGAGAGAGAGAGAGAGAGACAAAGAGAGAGCAAGACAGAGCCAGCAGGAAAGAGGGAGGGAGGGAGGGAGAGATTATGTACGCCAAGTAAAATGTTGAACAGAATCAATAACATTTTGGAAAGATTGGGATACTGGTGGGTTTGGGGTAGAAAGTTACACTTCCCACAGTCAGTCACCAATGTGAAGATGACCCTGTTCATATACTGCACACTTTTAAACTTTGATTTGAAAAGAGAGTTTTATTTCTGAAAACTCTTAATCTTGTTTCCTTTTTTCAGAAAGACAGACTGGTTACTTCCACATGGGCATCACTTTAAAAGATTACATTCAAGTTTCACAAGAACAGCTGTCATTTTCTTTGTTTAAAGAAATGCTCTTGCTTTCTAGACACTACCTTAAGCAAACTTTTATATCCAAATAGTGCAAAGTATAACACAGAAGCAATAGTGCCGAAACAAGAAGCATGCAAAAGTGAGACTTTGTGCTACCCAAGTCAGTCCTCAAATAACAAACAGGCATTGCCCAGTGAAAACTGCTCAACTTCCTTGGTTCAGGCAGACAAACAGACACCTGGGGATATTGTTTTAACTTAGTACACACAGCTGCATCATAATGTTCCTGTGCACAGGCATGCTTGTGTATGTACCAACCACCGAGAGTAATTGTGGAGCGTGACAAGGAAACTAGCAACAGACAGTACACCAGTGCAAAGTATGTTTGTCAGAAAATTGTGGAAATATACCGATACAAATTTCAGTACTGGTTCCTACTTCTGCTATCTGTGCAAAGTACGTTTGCCAGAATTTGTGGAAATATTCCAATACAAATTTCAGCACTGGTTCCCGCTCCTGCTATCTGTGTGAGTGAGTGAGTGAGTGAGTGAGTGGGGTGTGTGTGTTGTGTGTGGTGTGTGTGTGTGTGTGTGTGTGTGTGTGTGTGTGTGTGTGTGGTGTGGTGTGGTGTGGTGTGGTGTGGTGTGGTGTGGTGTGGTGTGTGTGGTGTGTGGTGTGGTGTTGTGTGTTGCGTTGTGTGTGTGTGTGTTGCGTTGTGTGTGTGTGTGTGTGTTGTGTGTGTGTGCGGTGCGGTGCGGCGAGTGCGTTGCATTGTGTTGTGGTGCGTTGCGGTGCGTTGTATTGTGGTGCGTTGTGTTGTGGTGCGTTGCGTTGTGGTGCGTTGCGTTGTTGTTGTGGTGCGTTGCGTTGTGGTGCGTTGCGTTGTGTTTGCGTTGCGTGTGTGTGTTGTGTGCGTGTGTGTGTTGTGTGCGTGTGTGTGTGTTGTGTGCGTGTTGTGTGCGTGTGCGTGTTGTGTGCGTGTGTGTGTTTGGTGCGTGTGTGTGTTGTGTGCATGTGCGTGTGTGTGTGCGTGTTGCGTGCGTGCGTGTGGTGTGCGCGCGCGCGTGTGTGTTATTACATTCCCCATACTTGTGTGTGCAGTGGCAGAGGCCATGTTGGAGCCAGTATTGGTCGCAGTGGCTGTGGTCCAAGTGTAGACAGATGTATAGCTGCTGACTTCATCAACGTCATCATTCTCATCACTGTTCTCATCACCCCCTTCCTGTTCATTAGATGATGACTGTGGCCTTTCCACTGCAGATACAAAGTTATCTTAATCACAGTTTTTTCACTGGTGTCATCAGCATCATCACATGCACTGTTTTCTAATTTATTTCCTCCTTCAAAGCACTCAGTGCATAACTTGCTCTCTGCAAGACATAACATCACCATCATCATCAAAATCATTGCAACTTTAGACCTACTTCCATGTTTGTTTATTTGCTTTGTCTAGTTGCACGGAGTCTGCAGTTTTCAGGCCAAGATCTTTTGTCATCAATACCATCACAATCATTATCATGCTCTGGTTAATCTCTACAAGCTGTATGTGACCTTTCTCCTGTGAGATCCATTCCTCCATGCAACAGCAACAAGCAACAGCTTGGAAAAGGTATCTAACGTTCAATATGGGTGAACCTGAGATTTTTCTGTTCATAAAATTTTGTAAACATCAATTATAAACATTGATGGAATCCCATGACCCAAAAATCTCTCACTGTCCCATTCAACGTTAATCACCTTTTCAAAGTTGTTGTGCAATTCTTGGCCAAAGACTTTGGTAAACATTTGTGGAACAGGTTACAATAGGTCTTTTACCTGCTGCAGCGCACCCACATAAAAAATCATCCCGCAGAGACTAGAGAATGCTTTTTTTTTCAAGTCTGCTGTTTGAATTCTGAACAGCTGATTACAAAAAAACTAACAGTCCCATAGCCTAATGACTGTAGGGCCATTTAACTGTGAAAGGCTCCCTTCGTCTAGGGCAAGGCATAACAGAAGACAGGCCCATCACTCTTCTTCTGCCATTTTAACTTTCCCTAACTGAATCAGGTGTCCACTTACTTCTGGATGGACAAAAAGGGTTCTCAACCCAAAGAAACGTGCTTCAAGGAGTGGTTCAAACTTACAATTATCAGCTCCAAGGCCAAATGCTCTAATCATTCGACTACAACACACCTTAAAAACAAGGACATTCACTAACAAGGCAACAGAAACAAGACTGCACAGGCTCACATGGGATTCACAACTATATCTTCAGGGCTATCAGCACTGTAGCAGAAATGAGCTAACACGTTTGTATGTCAGCAGTGCGCTCTTTTCCTGATATTTTTCTCAAGCAGACTTCCTGCATATATCTTCACGACAATGTTTCCAGCACAAGCGCAAACACCCATGGACATATCATCTAAGTGACCAAGGGCTACATTACCAGCGGGAACAGGCACAGGGGTTCTGATCTTGATAAAAGAGTGCTGCCGCCCACAGCTTGGGAGCCTAGGCCGAGGCAGCAGAGTTGTCTGGTCCCCCTGCTTCCCACCAGATGGACCCAGGGTTTTCTCAGGGTCACTGCTGGACATGGATTCCAGCCACCTACTGCAGGAGGAGTCCACTTCTTTGTGCACAGAGCTCCAGCTGAATGACCGCTTCCTCAAGTCTGCACACACACACACACACATACACACACACACTTGTAAATAATAGATTAAAAAAACAACAACCAGCCTCGCTAAACCCTGTAACTGTTCAGTCACTCCTGTTCAAATACAGAAGCAGAATTACAAATCTAAACTTACCCCCAAATATGCCTGTTCTATCTCCACTTTTATGATTTACCAACTTAAAAGAAAAAAACAAGATGACCAGCACTTTTAAGATAAGCTTCCTTTCAGCATTCCTAGATTTTGCACCATTTACACTGATCAGCATGTGTTCAGGTGTGAAAAGATGTCATCTTTTGGCCGTTACTTCTTCCATGCCTACACAGTGGCAATTCCTCTCAAGCTGTTTATCCCATCTCCCCTTAACACACCTGGTAGTATGTTACTGTTTGCAATGACACTACAGTACCAGCAGAGAAGCCAGGATCAATTACAAAAAAAAAGATAACCTTGGGTCAGATGTTATCATTATAGTGTGCACTTTGGTGTCTGTCTGACGCTAATGGTACACCATACCAAGACCCACTACCCTTCATCACTGAGTGCGCTCAGTTGCTGCAGCATTACCCCCTCATGCTCAGGCAGTGATGGTGTTACTGTTATGACACATACACAGCCTTTAATGTAATTATCAAAATATCATTGGTCACATTGAAGTTTGGCCAGTCAATCTGATTTAGGTGTATGGAACAGACAGCAGGGGGTTGCTGACTATGATTTTAATTTTTCCTTCTTTTGCCTCTGACAGTCTGAAGGGACAAGCTGTGATAGAAGTCACACCACCCCACCCAAGCATGGGAAGATCATGACACAGCCACTGGAAGCTCTCAGATAAAGGGTGGTAGGTCTTGGTATGGTATACCATAAGCAGCAGACAGGCACTATAACATTACAGCCAAACTAATAAAAACAACAACATTTAGACAACAAAATTTTAAACGGCTTTCACAATCAGCTTGTTTCTATCTTCACAGAGTATAGCATGCAGCTACGCAGCTAGTTCAAATTTCAGACTGAACAAAAACATCTGTACAAAGGCTCTGATGCAGGCACACAAAACATTACAAGTGTCCCGGGCAAAGCATCATGAAAGGCTGAGGCCAACAATCTCCATAGGACACCTTGATCTTCTCTGAATTGAATCAGGCATGTATTTATTGCTGGGAGGACAGAGTTTTCAAGTATAAAACTGCACCTGCGTAAGTGATTTGAACAAATGACAAGCCTCCTCAGCAAGTACAAGATCTACTATATATGTATATATACAGAGAGAGGGAGAGAGAGAGAGGGAGAGAGAGACACAGAGACAGACAGATATAGACTGATGGATTTATTTATATGTATATTAACTGCTGCTCCCCCACCCAAGAGCAAAATACAACAATGACAATAAACAACAACAACAACAACAACACACACACATCATTAACAAGAAAAACCTGCATCATCTGAATAAGAAAAAAGGAGAGCGAGTGGAGAATGATGAAAAGGAGTGACCTCGGAAAGTCTCAATGCTGGGGTACTCTGGCGAAGTGAGCATTGGTGTGGAAGCTCGTGGAGCTGCTGAAGACCGTCTCATGGATTCCTGGAACTTCTTGTACAAACCACCACTCTTCTTCCCTCTTCTCCTGGGACCCTTGGCTTGTGGCCAGGACACCGCATGCTTGGACTTCTGCATTAAAATTGTCAGCACATAGCATCGGTACTGAATCACAAAAAAAAAAAAAAAAAAACCACTGAAAATTCCTTAGACTGAAGAGAAAAATGCTTGCAATCACCATTTTATAACACTGCAATGTAAATGTGTGATTTATGTGTACATAATACAAATAAACTGAGTGCAAAAAGTAAACGAGTGCAAAAAAAAAGGATTACAAGAACAAAAATATAAACATACACATAGAAAGACACAGAAGTCAGAGAGAGAAATAATATATAAAGAGAGAATATAAAGAGAGAAACTGAGACAAGACATGGACAGTCTTAATCATTTCATACACAATGGACTTCTGCAGAACACTAATGCATCTTCATGTATTCACAGACACACAGATAGACAGACAGACAGACAGACAAAGACAAGGAGAGTGGGAGAAGAAGCAGGTCTTCCCCCCCCCGGTCACTTCACCTCCAATGCCCTCCCCCTTCTTTCTCTGAAAACAGAAAACATGTATTCCATAGACCACATGCTACAAATCTCTCCCCTCTTTTTCTCATTCTTACATGTCCAAAATTGCCTTATCACCACCTGGCATTAAACACAATAGTTTTCGGATACACCTCACCTTTCCCCCTCAATGAGAGAGACTGTCATGTGACGTAGCCTCACATCAAAGCATGTGATGCTCCATCACATTTAGTCTAGTGATATGAATCATTTCCCCCATGTCACAACTAAAAAGGAAGAATATTCATGTGGCTTGACTAGTGTAGCGGGCGTCCCCAATAATTGTGAGGATCACTCGGTAAAATAGACAAGGGCTGGTCATTGGGTGAAAGTGACCACTGAGAGATAGTTTAATAAGGGCTGGTAAGGTGCTGGTCATGTGTTTTGAACACTGAGTATGCACTCACTAGGAGGAGGGAGGAAAGAATTAGTTTTAGCCCAGGAGATGGCCTAAAGACTCGAACTGTCACCCTTCACCCCGTCAGCTACTCCTCCTCTGATGCTGCGATGGCATTGTTTTCCTAAGTGCTGAGACGGGTGTTTAACGATGGCCATGGTGTGGGGAACACACTGATAGTTCAGCCCCAGCAATTGAAGACCCCGGGTAGAGGAGTAGGATCTCATCGTTCCCCAGTGACTGTAGAGTTCAGGGGGCAAGCGCTTTTTCCGATGCGGGCAGGGCATCATGATGGTAAGGGGTGAGCGCTTTTTCTGATGTGGGCACGGCATCATGATGGTATGGGGCGAGCGCTTTTTCTGATGCAAGTATGGCATCATGATGGTATGAATTGTTTATTCTCCTGGTCTGGATCTTGGGCCAATGTTGTGTAAAAGGCCATGACTTTATATTCTTGGTGGATGTGTGTATTCTTTCTCCGGCAAGAAGGAGGAATCTAGCTAGACTTTATTCATATCAATTCGTAACTTGATTTATCTCTCAGTGTGAAGAGAGAGAGAGAGAAACATGTACAGTATAATCCGGTTATAAAAAACTCGGTTACAAGAAAACTCGGTTATTGGAAAGCAAAAAAATTTTCCCTGCCGAGCGTGTTCTATTTTCTTACTTAGGAAAACTCGGATACAGAAAACTCGCTTACAAGAAAACTCGGCTATTAGAAACACGTTTTGCTCTCCCCAAGGGAGGGTTTTGCTCGGATACAAGAAAGTTCTGGCGACTGGGGAGGGGAAAAAAAGGATTGGTGGGGGGGGGGGGGGGGGGGGGGGAAGAGAGGGGAGGGGCGGCGGCGGTGCTATGCAGGATGTGAAAAAAACCCACATCTGATAAATGACAGAGGTCACAAACACAATTGTAGTTAATGATTAACGCTGACATATGCAAACAAGCGTTCCAATAGAATTGTCCATTGTCTGACTGTCTAGAGCATAGCTGAGCATACAGTACTGTTTTTGTAACTTGTCCCTTGGTGACGCAAAATAATTATTAAAACACGCGCCGAAAAAAAAACTGCGTCATAACAGAAAGCAAAGTACGCTACAGGCACATGATTAAGAAACTAGCAAACTTACACAATTTCCTGTCTCCATTCTTGAGTACACAAGACCAATCAAATAGTTTAGAATTTATTTTTACAGAGTGCCTGTGGATTTCTATGACAGGAGAGAAGATGGCGGAGAAGAAAAAAGCCACGAGGCAAGCACTTTCTTTAATGGCCCTGTATTATCTTCTTGATCTTTCTTACCCAACACTTCAGGCCCTTTTTGTGTCGATTCAAAATCTGTTTTATTTGCCCTCAGCAAATCAACAACAATAAGAAAAGATTTAATTACAGACATTCATGAATTAATACATTTTTTGGTTATAAGGGGTACGAGTATCTCTTTCTGCTGGGTTCCTTCTCACTGTGGTATTCAGTTTAATGAGAGGGTCGACAGAGCAGCAAAGCGGGGAGCAAGAAATACAAGCAGGTCAGAATGTGTCAGTATTCCATTGTCTGTCCATGAGGGATACAGTCTATTAGAAAATGCGTGCTGGAAACATTTTAGAAAAAAACTAAAAAGTTCTGGAAGTTTTCTAGATACTCACTCACGCCAGCTAATAAACATTGACACACTTAATTCATCTCATCAATGTAGCTTGCCTTATTCACGGATTATAATTTCTTTGATTTATAAGATCAAATTGAATGCTTTTAAGACAAAGTTTTGTAAGAACATAACATGCCTTTGTGGCGGAAAAATTACAAATAATCACATCCTTTTTCAATGTGAGCACTTAAAACCTTACCTACCATCCCTACCTAAATGTTCTCTGAATCAAGTTGTATCAGATTTATCACTGATGTGTAAAATTGCAGTTTCATTACATCAAAGTCCTATTTTTTCTGTTCTGTAAACTGGAACCGATGTTGAGTGTTTTGATCAGTAGTTCTTTGTTAGCTCATAGTTGTCTATTTTATTTTTGCTTTTGCTGTTTTTCTTCAAAGCCTTTGAATATATTACTTAATACCTCTACCCCTCCCCCTTTCCCTCTAACATTGTCTAATATTACTTAACGTGGATAGACGTTAAATTGAAGAACACACAAATGCATGCACGTCCCCACCACCTCACACCCATCCACCTCGTTCCCTTCGTGTCCACATGCTGACTGGATCGTCCACATGCATAACACACACACACACACGCACACACACACACACACACACACACACACACACACACACACACACATTCACACACACAAACGCACACACAAACACGCACGCACAGACACACACACACACTACACACACGCGCGCATACACACACACATACACGCACACACACTCACACATACACACGCGCATACACACACATACACACACACGCGCATACACACACACGCGCGCGCGAACATACACACGCGCGCACACACACACGCACATAGATACACATCCGCGTGCACACACACACACACACGCACGCACACACGCACACCACACACACACACACACACACACACACACACACACACACACACACACACACACACGCGTGTGCGCGCGCATATCTACACACATACTCACGCGCACACACGCGCCCACACACGTGCGCACTAGCATGCAGAAAGAGAGAGAGAGAGAGAGAGAGAGAGAGAGAGAGAGAGAGAGATCATTCACAACATGGCATATGTGTATTTGTAGTTAAATCGACGTGATCAAATGAAAAGAAAAGAAAAGCTTCTTCAGTTTCAGTGAGATATATCACCATGCCATCCCGCTGCAAAAGAAGTGCATGCACAAAGAAACAGCAATTCAGTGTGAACGAAATGTCCAAGATTGAGCAGCGTTCAGTAAACTCGTGATGGGTTAAAAGAAAAAGACGTCAATGTAAAGGCGGACACGAAATCTGTGTCTGTCCGTCTGTCGGTGTGTCTGTCTGTGTGTCTGTCTATCTGTCTGTCTCTGTCTGTTGTCTGTCTGTCTGTCTGTCTCTCTCTCTCTCTGATGAAAGGAATTGTTTTAACACCTCTTTCCTTTCCATCTCTGACCCCCACCACCCCCACCCCCACCCCCTGTCTGTCTGTCTCTCCGTGGGCCTGTATGGACAGTACATATTGTAATACGATGCATGGGCACTGAAAACTTGAACACCTCTGATACATACACGGATATCAGATTTAAACGGGCCTTATGTTCTTTACTTGAAGGGACATTATGCAAACATTTCTTATCAACGAAAATAGACTCAAGGTGGTTATGTATTAATACAGACGATTTTATTACAGAAATCGACCCAGAGGGTGCATGTATATGCAGCCGAACACATAAAAGCGAACAAGCTCACTGGTACAGAAGAAAAGGCGCTTCACTGAGGTCAATTATAAACTTCAGTTATCAGAAAAATATTCCAAAGAACTTTCTTATAACCGAGGCCTCGGGTATAAGGAAAATATTTCAAAGAATTTTCTTATAACCGAGGCCTCAGTTATAAGAAAGATATTCCAAGGAATTTTCTTATAACCGAGGACTCGGATACGGGAAAACTCGGCTATAAGAAACAAAAAAAAATTTCCCTGCACTTTCTTACAACCGGATTCTACTGTACAGAATTTGTTTGATAACTACTGGAGTATGATGAACATTGTCGGAATTGTTCAATTCCTTTAGTAAAGTGTTTTCCCCGGAGGAGAGGGGGAGAGAAAAAACATTCTGTAGTGCGCCTTTTGGTTGACAGGAGGGATTGCGTCTGCGTATGGAGTAATACTGTCATGAATGTGTGTGTGCAAGAGTGACAGAGACCTTTCTTAAATGCCTTTTGAGCCTCTTGACTGGGAACTGCATAAATTTACAAGAAGAAGAAACAATGTCTCTCTTATGAGGTGAACATGCTCCCACCATCTTTTACGATATTCTGGTATTTGTTTAGACAGATAAGAATGAAAAAAAAAAGGAATCAGCTACTAAAAGTAGTACTGAGATGTACTTGCCTGTCCAAACATTAGAGCGCCCTCCCACCTCACTACTTAATCAGGAAAAAATGCAAGAACTGAGCCAGTTCTAATATGGCACAATGTTGTGAACTCACCAGAGCCGAAAACTCTGACTGGCCTACTCCTGATCTCCCAGTTTTGTTTTTCAGGGGATCCCGATAAAATGGCATTGTTCCATGCCAAGTGGGGATAAGACATTTGTTTCGACCAGCAAATATATCACAAAACTACTTCTGCAGTAAAATTCCCTTTCATCCTCAAGCATCTTTTCATCCTGTCTCCCCCTCTCACATGTGCCCTTCTGTCTATCCCACTAATTCTAGTACAGCAGTAGTAAAAATTCCTATTCATCCTCTTCCATCTTTTCATCTTTCTCTCTCTCTCTCTCACATCTGCCTTTTCCCTTACCCCACTCAAACACACATACTTACACACTCTCTCTCACACACACATATACATACACACACACACACACACATACACACAAAGAAGCAGGGAAACCTCTCCTACCTTAGGACGGCTCTGCTCTTCACACACAGTCACAAAGAGAGGGCAAGGTGAGCTGCATGAACTCTTCACACAGTCCTTCCCAGTGTCAGCTGATAACTCCATTCTCTCCATACCCTCCATCCCTGACCTGGGTGGCACCACGGCTTCCATCCGCTCTGTACTCTTCTGCTGCCTCCTTCAACAGATCATCAGCCAGATGGACACCACCTCTCTCAGTCAGAAGAAACAACAGATTTTCCTAATTAGGGCCTTCTCAATCGACAACATGAAGAGGTCTTCATGACCCCAGGTTAAAAAAAATATCAGGAATTTCACACCTCCAATTCAAAGATTGTGTGGGATTTCATATTTGGCTGTTCTTTATACCTTTTTCAAATGAAACATACATCCAGCCCCTATTCATCAGGCTCTAGTAAATTCACAACAAACCAGGAACAAATCAATCCAAAACTAAATCTTCACCTGGTAATTTCTCTCGACAAAATGTAACAACAGTCCAACGACATACCTGTTTTTATTACCTTGACTGGCTGGACAGCCGTATGCACCTATCAACAGAAGAGACAGCAATGGATCAATTGCACCTGACAAGTTACAACGTGGCACTTTCTCATGTTAAAAAAGTACACACATACACACTTCCCTGTTCACACTGGCAATAAATGTCTAAAACACAAAATATTCTGAACGCTGACTAACCCAGCGCAAATACTCCCTTTCCTCTCTTCCCCTTCCCCTCAAAACACAGGTGTACGTACACACACATGCACACACACACACATGTAACAGTTTTTGTACCAGCTCTTTCTGAGATCATGTCGCTGAACACTGTAATTGGATCTATGTCTGTTACTGGGCAATCTCAGGCTTCCTTCCCTGAATTCATTTTTTAAGAAGTAGAATGTACTTGATAGATACTGTGAAACACACATCTTTCCAGAGCAGAATACGAGCTTCATAAAGAAACTAAAAACAAAGCTTTCATTCATTAATCTGTTTATCTTACTTGCTAACAAACAGATGATAGTGCAAATTCTACCTTGTTACTATATACAACATTACCTTTACCCAGGGCATCCTCGGACACCTTGTCAAACAAATCAGACAGCAGTTTTGATTGCTGCGTTTTGAACCTGAGAGAATATCGTTCATATGTTCTGGTCTTTCCGAAATCCATCCTAACCCTGGTTTCTGTGAGTTTACCAGTATCTGCAAAAAGATTAATCAACTCATTCATGGCTACTAATACCATTGTTTAAGAGAGCGTAACAATCATAGTTACTTATGTTACACAATCACCTGTTCATCTAATAAGTACAAAAGCAACTACATGCAGCACGATAATGTGGAAAAGAAAAAACAACATTTCTACAAAATTACAGAAAAATACTTTGGGAGAAAAAAATCTTAAGGAACTGAAAAAGAATGGAAATGGAAGACAAAATGTTAACCATAACTACTTTAACCTGCATAGCTGCCAACTTCTTATGCATCTCATCAAATCCAGTCCTAATCCATGTGAATCATAACTGTTTTATCTGGACTGATCTCTATGATCTCAGAAACAGACCTTGTGAAAAGCCAGCTGACGTGGATGACAGGTGAGAATGTGGCCAGCAGTGATAAAAACAACACACTTCAAGTAACATCATTCTGCTGGAGTGGACCTCATGGCCCCTCAGCATCTCCTAAAACTGGACTACTATGGCATCAGAGGGCATAAACATGAGACAGATCTGAAACTGTGTTCCGAAAGCCATTCTCAAAAGCAAGAGATCCCAAGTCAGAATAGTCACCTTGAGAATCACATGAGGGTACTGCATCATTGGACCTGCTTTTAACTGAATATCTGTCTCAACCTTATAATGATTACAAGTTGAAAGTAGACTTCTCATGCTGCAGCTATGACATGGGCATGCTTGCAAGCCTAGAAATTTCAAGGTTATTCTACTTGTCTTGGGAAGAAGTTTAAAACAAAACTCAGTCTGTCTCTCCCAATTTCTAATGGCTCTAAGTAAAGTCTCCAGTGGCCTTTCATGTCCAATTTTATGTTGAATGTTCCTGACATCCAAAGATGAAAAACTCTAACGTGAAAAACCCAAACATGAACATGTTGCTAGCTGTTTTAAACTAGGCCTACATGATGAAATATTCACAAAAAAGTCAGTTAGGATGCACCATTGATGGCATGCTCAGCACATGTGTGTGCTTGCTTGAGACAGGGAAGCAAAGGACATAGATCTGTTACATGCATAACTGGATGTCTGGGTACTCAGAGCCCTGGGCTTTATATGGGCTGACCAGAATGAGCCATGTGACAGTAATGCTACTGAGAAGGCACAGATGATGAATTGATACTCTGACACATGTACACTGAGGTACAATACAGCAATTCCAAGAGCAACCTTACTAAAGCACAGGGCATAAGAACAACAGCTGCCACATTTGTCCCTTATTTTGCTCTACAAAATGTTTTGATACTGTGGGCTCCTCAACAACACCAGCCCTGATGTGGCCCTTTGCGGTCGGCTGGGCTATAAGCAACATTATCTTATCTTATCCTCAACAACACCTCAAAGGTCAATGCTTTGCTGTGCATCATCGTGCACAAACTGCCACATAGCCCCACTGAAACGTTTGGCGGACAAAGGCCATCTTTAGCCCCTTCAAAGAAAACCAGCTGACAGATAAAAGTAATCCAGTTTTACTGCAAAGCTAAACCTCAAAACTGGTCATTCAGACTGTTCTCTTTCTGTGTGCCTTCCTGCAATGCCCTACATAATTGTATAATCTGGGACAGGTCACCACGGTCATGTCTGCAGTGTGCCGTGGATGGTGTTTTTTACCACCGTTTTAATGATGGGAAGCTTCAAAATACTGCTGAGGTGGAAACTCCAGTTTGTTGTGACTGCACTGACCATTCTAAAAATTTTCGATCTCATCACACAGACGCTTTTTAAATGACTTTACTAAGCACCTTTCCAAATTATTGCCCATTCCAAATTATTGCCCATTGCTTACATTCCTATAGAGAGGAAAGGAAGGGAAGGGAAGATGGCATATGTGGAGGGCAGGGGACAGCAAGGGGCATGTTTTAGGGAACAGAAAGAGTTAAAAGGGAGGAGGAAGGGATGGGGTGCAAGTATTATCATTATCATACTATAGCACCTATCCTTGGTTAGATAGCAAGCTCTAAGCAATTTACAATCCACACTTGCATTTACACATGGGCTGCCTATCTGGGTATAGCCGACTGAAAAGCTGCCTGCTTGTACCAATCATGTGTTTCCCATGTCATCTATGTCTGACACTCAGACTTTTGCTCATTTTCAAAATATTTTCAAGAAGGATGCACGCTATGGGTTTATGTGTCATCCATACAAATCTGGCTTTCTCTTCCACAAGATGATGATGGGATTTTATGCGTGATCCAGATTCTAAGCATGTGTTTACACACACATACTGAGCTTTGGCTTACAGTCTCATTCAAAGGGTTTTTCAGGATATGGAGTAAGAACCACTATTAATTCTAAGAGAAAAATTCCTCTGTAACAAAACAGCCTAGCGAGATTCAAACTTGCAACCCCAGGCTCTCAAGTCTGGCACTCTACCAACCAATCAAGCTATTCCAGCCCCAAGAGTGGAAATCTGATCCATAATGATTTCAAGAATCTATCCAATAAGTATTTGGACAAATTACCCATTTTTTCCAACACTCATCCAATTTACATACTTATTTCAATGAAAGACCACAGTGAATTCTAAAAAAAAATGGTATGTTTTCTGTAGATATTGCATACCATGATGACTGAGTCACTGCTGTAACATATGAGTGGCTTATGTTTGAATTAATTTAGCTACAAATAGTTGAAGAAGAGAAACTATCTTTTTCAAAAAGATGTTAACCAGCAGATGTGGCAGGATGCTCTGCTAACCTGTAGCCTTACCTGTTGTACCTATCTAGCTCTGGCAAAGCCCTATCACGTAACCTGTAGCCTTACCTGTTGTACCTATCTAGCTCTGGCAAAGCCCTATCATGTCTGCCAAGACTGACCATTTAGTGACGGTCAACATCTCCTTCATTTTCCAGTCCATGGCAGCAGCAGGACCGATGATCTAAAATTAGAGCTCAGTGAGCAAGAGGCAGTGCATGCCGTTCCCTTCCCTTACTTCTAGCCTGGCTTTGTTACCATTCATTCCTATGTTGTACTCTGTAGTCTGAAGTTATTCAAACTGTACACCTCTCTGAAATCTGATGGAAATCACATAGTTTTTGCTTGGGTTCCCAGCTATGTGGGCATTCAAGGCAACGAAATGGTTGATCAACTTGCCAAGAGTGCCACAAGAAAAGAGTTGAGCAGACTGTCTATCCCTCACAATGATCTGAAACCCAAAACCCCGGCTTATGTCAAAGACCTCTGGCAAGAGGAATGGGACTTGCAGATGGATAACAAACTATTCAAAATCCATCCAAACCTAAAAGAGTCTGTATCATGTTCCTGAGGCAGCCGTAACGAAGAAACAATTTTGTGCCATTTGCATACAGGCCACTCATTCTACATTCATTCTTATCTTTTAAAAGGTGAAGAAGCTGCATGGTGCATTCGATGTCAAGTACCACTCACAATGAAACATATCCTTTTAGAGCGTTGTGACTTGCATGATGTGAGACATAAACACTTTACTGCAAAAGATAAGATAAGATAATATTGCTTTCGCCCAGCCAACCGCAAAGGGCCACATCAGGGCTGCCACCCCGTTAAAATCAACTCACAAATCATTTACTCACACAGTTCTTTAAAATACATCTTCTAAAAACCCGTCCAAAAGTTTGTTAAAAAAACTTTCCACTGTAAAATCTCAGATCCAATGAAAAATGTTAATCTCTTTCAAGAACTCAAAGATCGCGTTAGGCGGAACGTCTCTGAACAAGGTTTTCATGGAAATCTGCTGTAAAATGTTTGTGTCTCACATCATGCAAGTCTCAACACTCTAAAAGAACATGTTTCATTGTGAATGGCACATGACATGGAATGCACCATGGGGCTTCTTCACTCTTTAAAAGGTATGAATGGGTAAAATACGAATGGCCGGTGTGCAGCCAGCATAGAACTGTTTCTTCTTTACGACCACCAGACGTAGATGAGAGGAACTCCTTTAGGTTTGGACGGATCTGAAAGAGTTTGTTATCCGTCAGTGTATTCCAATCCTCCTGCCAGAGGTCTCTGACATAATCATTAATTTTTGGTTTCAGATCTGAGCAGTGGATATATATATATATTAGACAATTTTCCTGTTGTGGCATTCTTGGCGAGGCAATCAGGCATTTCATTCCCTCCGATGCCAACAAGACCGGGAACCCAAGCCAGAACAATGTTGTAACCCTCCACTTTCAACCTGGTAAAAAGTTTTAAAAAGTGGAGAAGTTTGGGATGACTGAGGTTGTGGCCAGCTATGGCCTCCAAAGCTGACAGCGAATCCGACAGAACCAGAAAGTCCCTCTTCATAGATTGTGAGATTATCCTCAGCGCCAGAACTGTAAGTTCAGCAGAGTAAACAGAAGCATCTTTACAGCAGACTCTATGAAACCTTTGTTCAGAGATGTCCCATCTATGTGATCTTTGAATTTCTGAAGCAGATCAACATTTTTCTACTGATCTAAGATTTTATGGAGGAAAGATTTCAAACAAAATTTCTGGTGTGTTTTTGGAATGTATGTTTTAAAGAGTTGTGTGAATGAGTTGTGTTTTTTTTTAATGATGTGAGTTATTTTAAATAAGGTGACAGCACTGATATGTTTTTTTGCCGTCGGCTGGGCTATAAGCAACATTACCATTACCATTACCTATCTAGTCTGCTTTTTTAAATCTTCCAACTCGTTTACAGCTTATGTGTATCATTTCAGTGAAATAAAACTGAACCAAAAACACACTAGTATACACAAAACAAACATGTATCATACAAAAGCAGGTCCTCCATGGTAGCCCTAAGATCCTAAGCTAGTCCATGATGGACTGCTAGCTCTGGGAGCATCAAGTGGCAAATTCGAAGTGTATTCTCAGAGGCCTCTATTTGTGTCATTATCACTGATTTACACACTCGCATAGACTGACAGGCTTCATTTAATGAGAGTGAAGATCAATGAGTTTGACACATAGGTTGGCCTTAAACTACTTAGCTATTCCCTATATTATCAATGAATCTATAGCAAAGTTATGTCAGGACAATATAACACCGAGCAGATCAAATTCATTCAATATGTTGCAAAACCATCTATAACATTAACAGGTAAAACTCTGTTAAAAAATTTAGCTTTAACACTCACCAGAATGTCAAGTGACTGTGACTGATTGTGATACTGTGAATGATGCTTATCATACAATTATTGATTCTATGCTTTGGTTATGAGCGAGCAGTTAATAAAACTAGCTAGATGCTGGGTAACGTAAAGAGAAGTTTTTCATATAACGATTAAGATATTTTCCATAATTGTATCAACTTTTCATTGGGCCTAAAAAATATGGTGTCCATTTTGAAACAGCAGTCAGTTCATACACAGAAAGTGCCAAGATGCACCATAAGAATGCTGAAGGAATACAAAATATCCAGAATGGTCAAAACACTTGCATCTCCACTCTCCGAAAGGAAAAATGAGCAAAGGGGATCTTACCCAATCCTAGAACATTTCAATAGTAACTGACATTAATAACATTCATTTGGATGCATTTTGTTTCCTTTCATAGTTTAACAATAATGTCACAACAATTTTAAAGAGTAACATTTCTATAAAACAATGTCAGACTAAAGTAAAAACTATTATTGATGTGACCACACCTCAATTTCAAGTCAAATGGTCAATCAGGGAATCTTTAATCATATGCCATGAGGTCTAGACTAATTTTAAAAAAACAAAAGAAAGAAACAAAGAAAAGAAAAGCTTTTTGTTTCTGTAGCACAACTGACGCAATTCATTACTGCCAATCCAAAACTTTTTTTTCTTCTAACACACACACATACTCACAACACATGTGTATACACATACACTCTCCATTCAAATGTATTTTATAGATGGTATTGTCCCATGTCCAAAATCTGCAATGAGCCTTCGAAAACCAGAGGGGAGGTCACTTGACCAAACTGTAAAAAAAAAAAAAAAAAAAAGCAAACAAAAAACAAAAACATTCCATTTGAAATTCACCCTTAGCAGAACATACTGCATCTTGGCAAAAATCTTATTTAGATTAGAGTGCATCATCAATATCAACAAACTTATTTCAAGTGAATTCACATTTACACACACACACACACTCTCTCTCTCAGAGACAGCAAAACAAGCATTTTCATTTCCATGTAAAAAAAAAAAAAAAAAAGCTTTGTCATCAGACAATGACACCATCAGCAAATCACAATCTTACTGTGACATAAAAAGCAGAAAAAGGATATAATGAGGAATGTTTTAAATCGTCTCTGAGGATCTTGCTGGCTAGAAAAAAACAAGATTGCATGTCAATCTGTCAAAATCTTGCAATAGCTGATACAAAATCATCTGTTATGTCAAAAAGCAAAAAGGTGTATGTGGGGGTATGCTAATCCCTTGAAACAAAAGCGTGGGGAGCATTGAAACTTGAACTTGGATTCAAAATGGTGCACGCAATCAGACCCAAATCCAAGGATTCAGTGGTAGGAAATCCACTTTTTGGTCAAACCACAACAGAACCACTGGTTTGTACAGTTCTTTGGCTTCTGGGTTGGTTCATGAATAACTTGTTTAACAAAAGATTTCATGACATCATTGTCTGCTAGCTTACTAAGAACAGAAATTACAACTTAAATTCCACTTCCCCCCTCCCCTACCTTTTATCTCCCCCTGAATCTCCCTTACTGAACCTGCACAAAATACAAAAAAATGATACAAGTAAATAAATAGTTCAAACTTACTGACCCGATCCTTTTTTCCCCCGCTGCTACTTCAGTAAATTGATCAGCAGTCCGTGAATCGCCTTCTTGTAAGCAGTCAACGTCAACTTATGTAACAGCCAAATCTGCCTTGCCCTAGCTTTCAGTTAATAACAAAGCTTCTACAGTTTCCGTTGCGTAATAACATGGTTTCTGAGATTCAGATCAAAATACTACTATCAATTTATCATACTAATTACTATCCTCGACATGTTGCAGTATTGTCCAGCTACTGTACTGAGCTTGTGAAGTGTCCAGGCGCATAAACTAACACTTACCACTGTAGCAAAAAGAACAACTAGATTTGTTTTTGACGCAAAGCATACTTATCTTGCGACACCAAACAAAACTGTTAGAAAAAGAGAAAGAAACGTTAAGTAATGAGCCTTTCGCTAAACAAGGCAAAGCTAACTGTGAACTGATTTCTTGCCCTAACGGCGACGGAAGTGTGTTAGATATGGACGGAAACTGGTCATGATTGGATGAGACAGTGCTGATATTTGCAGACGACTTGTGTTGTGGAGTTCAGAGGCGCACTTATTTGAAAGAGAGGCTTAAGTATAAATATCATCGTTTCTAACTGCGTGGTTTTAGCATTCATGTCGTATTCAAATCAAATGAGAGCAGGTGTATATGCTAGTGAATCTTAATTACGTACTTTTTGTGCATTTCTTCTGATTGCATTGCCTAAGTTATTCTAAATATATAGCAGTACATATAGATCTACTTTCATTTTTTGCCCTCAGGCTGCTTGAATTTGATCCATCTCCCCGTCTACAGCCAAATTCTGGTCCGTCCTGCTGCAGCCCCAGCACCGGCAATCAACAGTGAGTAGTCAGTGTTTAGACTTTATGAGGCAACCCACTAGAGGTGACTGCACTGCTGCTGTGCATCTTGGATACTACTGCCAGTTCTGATCTAGGGCCTAACATAAGCAATCATAAGCAATAATTCCTTAGATACGGAGCCACTGGAGATCACCACCACGTCCTTCCAACAACAGTCCCTGAAAGCTTGTTGATTCAGGTGACTCGGATAAGAACCCAGTGAGGTCATAAACATGGAAAGGAAATCGATATCACCATGAAAGCAGACCCAGATCTTTGTGTGGGAGGGTGTGTGTGCGCATGCTGGTCACAGTAATGATTTTTCAGCATTTTTCTTAAGTCAGTGAAATTCTTGAGTTTATACTGATAGTGACCACAGACAAATTAGCATCAGCTCAAACTGATTTATGTTTAACAACTGCAGAGAATGACAACATAAATCACCGTTCACTGTGATAAAAGTTTTGTACTCTCTTGTACAGGACAAAACTCAAGCCATGGCTAATGGACAAAGACCTCACTCAGCGCACAGTTCCCCATGCCAGTTTGTTCCAGCAACACCATCGTTACACCGGCACCTCTGTCGGTCACCAGCAGCGCAAGTTCCAATGTCACCATTGAGCATGAACTGTAAAATTTGCTTTATTTCTAATAGTTTGCATTGTATGTGTTGGCCAGGACAAGAAATTGTCTTCACAGGTGCCTCCCTGTCAGTATAACCTAATTAGAGCTGTAACCAGTCCTTTTGCTCCTAAGCACATATAGCACATGCATATACACATGCCGCCAACATATGCATGAAGGGTTTCAGGTAAAGGCATGTCTGCATAAACTAAGATGGGCTAAATGGTGCTAGAAGAACCCATGCATTTCACGTAAAAATTTGTCACAAATCAGTCACTGCTGTGTCCATCATAGTGTATCCTGAACAAAAAGAAAAAAAAAATTGGCGGATTCTGATATCATCAAATCTAGTCTGATGTATCAAAGAAATTGTTGAATTCTTGTGATGCATAGCCTATTTTAGACGTTAGAGGTTTTAAATTCCTACCTTCGACCCTTTTTTTGTCATTGTCTGTGGCATCTCAGAGCTGTTATTCTCATGCCACTCCTGTAGGGACCATTTACATTTGGCTCAGAATTGCGTAGCCTGGCCCCCGCCCTGTATTGGCCCAACATGGCACGCTTGCTATATTGTGTTTATAGTGATGTTCTGGAAAAGGGCCGACTATCATCATGACCTCATATGAAATGTGTGGAATGTAAGATGGTGGCTGTGCTTTGGACTCCTTTTGTTGTTTTCTTCGTCTTTCCTGAAAGCCGCTTTATTTTCTTTCATGGCACTGGATTGCAATCATCTGTATACTATGCTGGCTAATTTGACAAGAACCATGCCAATGTGTACAAAAATCAAGATATTTCTCACGCATTGATATCCTTTGTATTTCATCATCAGCTCAGACTCGCATTACTGCTCTGGTTTCTGGATTACTTCATTAAAATACTGCTTGTCTTTTCTGTCTTGTTTTCTGCCAAAGTTGAGCTGCCATGTGAGAATGGAATACAACATAGTCATAGCCCACCTTTGGAGCAGGGCCACTGAAAGAAGGTGCAGATGTAAGCGTGATGTTCAGGCTGCTGAGAATTGGCCTAGCTCAGAAAAAAGGCCTGTGTAAACGACCCCAGTGCTTCTTTATTCACATATCACTCTACATTCAGACTCGCCATATCACAGTCCCAGTACTCATTGTTTACAGGGAGATTTCAATATTAGGTGATCATGAGGACCTAACCTAGGACACATTGCCCCACTGCCAAATCACTTGGGTGCTATTCATTTGGGGCCTCTTCTGATGAGACGTACGGAAGATGCCAACAGTTGCTTTCTTTTTTCCTTTACCAAGTTGCAAAATTAAGAAAATGTTCACAAAAAGCAGGGGGAAGAGGGGGAGGACAGTATGACTGTGCGTAGATAAGGATAGCTGGAGGGATGGAGATCAGAGTTGAAGATCTGAAGTGATCGAAAAAACAATTCAAAGTTGAATTGATGTTACCATCTTACTATTTGTTGTTGTTGTTTAGTCGTCTGTTTAAAGACACCATCAGCTAACTATTAGTTCTGTCTTTCTCATTATCTGTTTGAGGACATCTGAAAACTTGGCATTCACTATTCTGAAATGAGTTTGAGGAAAGGGTATCTGCTAAACTGCAGCTTAGGCACCATGTGTCTGATTTAACAGAATGAATGGAGCTATACAAAATTGGGAAAAGGGGATGCTGAAAAAAAGTTGAAACAAAGTATAAAATAAAACACATGAAACGGACGACAAAATGTTTGTTTGGTGTTGGAGGATCAATCAGACCTTGACTCCACTATGTACTTCTTTGTGGAGCAAGTTAACAGTACTGTGATAGGGTCATCCAGGCGTTGACTCCACTGTTCGAGTGCTTGTTTGTGGAGCAAGTGGACAGTGCTGTGACAGGGTCATCCAGGCGTTGACTCCACTGTTGTATGCTTGTTTGTGGACCAAGCAGACTGTACTGTGATAGGGTCATCCAGGCGTTGACTCCAGTGCTGTGTGCTTGTTTATGGACAGTGCTGTGACTGCATCATCTTGTGTAAATGCCACTGCGCGCACGATTGTTTGTGGAGCTAACTGACAGTGACATGATAGCAGTGTGTTTCAGATGACAGCCCTCCCAGTCCAGTGTTCAGGCCGTTGGGTGAAGAGGTCGTTGCAGCCTCTGGGTCCGTGGGGATTACGCTTCATGCCATGGAGTATGGAGAAAGGATCGTGTTTCTGCCAGACAGCCATGTCACTCCTCAATCTGGAGGTGTGTGTGTGTGTGTGTGTGTGTGTGTGTGTGTGTGTGTGTGTGTGTGTGTGTGTGTGTGTGTGCGTGCACACACACGCGCGTGTGTACAAGTATACTGATGAAATCCAGAGGAGTGTAAAACCCGTTTGGGCGAGCGACTTTTTCCAGTTATTTGCCTGATTGGGCAAACTGAGCCAAAAAAAGTTACTGTTAAGCCTTGTGTGTGTGTGTGTGTGTGTGTGTGTGTGTGTGTGTGTGTGTGTGTGTGTGTGCGTGTGTGTGTGTGCGTGCATACTGGTCAGTTCAGTGGTTTTATTTAACGTGTCTTCGTCACAAAGGATATGATGACCCCAAAATCACTGTTCGTCTCGCTCAGTTATTCTCATAAGCATCAAACAATGTATTGTGAAGTGTCAAACTTTCAGAGTTTGGATCCCAGTGATAACAAACTGTTGGCACACAAGTAGTTTGAGCAATGAAGTCGGTGGTATCAGATCAGTCATACATAACCATGCAAAATATGTTTTTTATTTTAACATTTGTCTGCAAGTCATTGTCAATTGCACAGAAATGGTTAAAGTGTTTGTCGGTGGAGCTATGAGTTCAAAGCACTTGTGGTGGTGTGGGCTGTCTGCCTTCCATCATGCTATGCAGTTCACTGCCTCTGTGGTGGACTTCAACATGTTTTTGACATAGTACTGAGATCTTTCTTCATGGAAGGTCATATAAATGTCCAATTACAGATGTTGCACCAAAACACGTGCTCAGAGACACCCACAACATCAAGAGAAAATTGTGTGTGTGTGTGTGTGTGTGTGTGTGTGTGTGTGTCATTCATTTAACGTCTTTCCACTAATCGTGATATTAGACGGTGTGTGTGTGTGTGTGTGTGTGTGTGTGCGTGTGTGTGTGTGCGCGCGCGTGTGTGTGTGTGTGTGTGTGTGTGTGTGTGTGTGAAGAAATGAAAATGCACCTTGCTGCCAACAAACCAAATCAGTGTGACTTAGATGTAGCTCTAAAATCAGATTACACTTGACGGAGCACACAATATCCCGATAATTGGGTACACTTTACTCCTGCTGCTCCACTGTTCCTTAAAATGAGGGGGCACCGGGGGAAAGGGGGGGGGGGGGGGGGGGAGAGAGATAGGATGAAAGTGGATTGATACACTTCACCCCCGCTGTTCGCCATTCCCTTGCAATGAACTAAGAAATAGAGATGAGAGTGGGATGCACATTTTGCGCATGTTAACGCCATCCGTAGCCAAATAAACGTACTGCTGCAGCTAGAACCTTTTATCTCTTTCTTTTTCCTTCTTTTTTTTCTTCTTCTCCTCCTCTGTGTGCTTCAGCATATGATCGGTTGTACTCCAAATCACATTCTAGATGGAATCCCTCCAAGATACTGACTCAAGAATCCCCCCCCCCCCTCCCCATTCCCCTCGCCCAGTATGTAAAGATTCGCCCAGTTGTCCGATTTAACTTGCGCACAGGTAGACACATTAGTAAAAACAATACCATGCTCCTGACTGTTGAGCCAGCATGCAGGATAATAATTTTGCGTGTGTGTGTGTGTGTGTTGTTTTGCCAGGCGCTCAACGATCCACTATTGAACAAATTGTCCCTGCCACACCCGTCGGGAACATCACCGCAACACGGGACACGCATTTGACGTCATCCACATCGCGAGAAATCCGTGACGTCAGAGGGGTTCACAACCGTGACGTCAGCAGGAAGCCCGCTCAGTCGCGTGCCAGAAAGCAGAAGCAACGTTTTCGGCGTGTGCTACGTTTTTCCCGTGGGGCTTCTTGTCCTACCGACGCCACTGAATATGAAGACACATACATAAGCTTATTTGCTGGGTCACAGGAGGACATTTTCCTTTGAAAACAAAAGAAGAGAAAAGATCGTCACAACAGCACCGAGTGCTTCGGAGCAGTGGCATGAACTGAAAGTGATGTTCTTCGGTTCATATGTAACACTATTTGGCTTGAGTTTTAATTATGTTGTTTCAAAATCATGATGGGTTGCATGACAGGACCTAATATATTTTTTGGGGCATGTTTTGTTTGTTTTAAATATTTGCAGTTTGGATATCACTTCATTTCATTCTCTTTTTTTCTTCTTCTTTTTTTTTTTGGCAAACTGAACACCCAACCCTAAAAATATCAGGCTTTAATTTTAGAGGAGATCATCAGTCACGCAATATCTGCTTCCAAATAGTTTTTTTTTTCACAAGTGACTCATGGCTCTAGTTTCTGGACATTTGAATTGCTTATCAATTACTAACAGATTTTCTGATCCTTCATGACTGAGTAATTTTGTTTCTGACGATTTATTGGTAAAAAAATGAATCATCCCTAAAATACATAGACAAAAGGGAAGTGCACAAAAGTGTTGCAAGGACTATCTTTCATAAGATATGCCTAAATTGTAGTTGTTGTTTTTTTATTATCGCAAAATGTTGGGCATTTATGACCAACATATTACTACTAGACCCACATAGCACACATATGTATTTGCAGTGTTGATGACTAGCATATTAAGCCGATGTAGCAGACAGATTTTTTTGGAATGCTTATGACCAGCATACTCACATTGCACGAATATGCTTTCGGGTGGTTCTAGTTAATGGAGTGTTTATGACCAGCATACTTGGCCACAAAGCACAAATATTCATTGAAAGTATTTATGACCAGCATACTAGACCCACAATGCACACAAATGTATTTGAGTGTTTATTACCAGTGTGATTGGGCCAAATAGCATACGGATGTATTTTAGTGGTTTTTTTTTAACCAGTGGACTAGGCCCACAGAGCACATTTTGAGCATTTATGACCAGTATGTTAGGCCCACGTAGCACACAGATGCATTTGGTGCGCTTATGTTCAGCGTACTAGGCGCAGATGGGGTGTTTATGATCAGTGGGTATTTAAGACCAGCGTACCGGATCCGCATAGCACACAAATGCATTTGGAATGTTTATGATCAGTGGGTATTTAAGACCAGCGTACTAGATCCGCATAGCACGCAAATGCATTTGGGATGTTTATGATCAGTGGGTATTTAAGACCAGCATACTAGATCCGCATAGCACACATATGCATTTGGGATGTTTATGATCAGTGGGTATTTAAGACCAGCGTACTAGATCCGCATAGCACACAAATGCATTTGGGATGTTTATGATCGGCATACTAGAGTCTAAACAGCACACAGATGTATTTGGGTGTATGATCAATGGGGTGTTTATGACCTAGAATAATGCCCACACCACACACACTTCACCCATACAAATGACACAAAGCGTTTGATCCAAACATCGCTAGTCATTGTCTACAATGACGTGTATCGCATTTCAGCTCCCATGTTCTAGTGATTTAGAATCTCCGATCAGATCTCCATACTTATTATGATTGTTACACTATCTCACAGATCAACATTTCAGTGATTCAGAACCTGATGACCAGATTTCCATTGTGATTTTGGACAGTTACGTTACGTTATCGAGAAAAGCAACAGTTGTCGCCATTTCTTTCGTCATTGTGATAAAATTGTTGATTCATGAACATTACACTGTACACAAATACATCGATTTTTCATATCTTTGAATGAAATTAATCAAATGAAATATGTGTTTTCACTCAAACAACAATAGAACTGTATCATATAAAGCACATATTTTATGTCATACAATCAATAAAAAGATACAAGTAAAATCAATAGTTTCTCTTGAAAAAGAGACAGAAAAAAGTTGAAAAGACAACGGCTGTACATAAGGCAGAAGGTTGAAGAAATTGCAATGATATGCATACTGCTTTTACTGATTTAAGGCGCAACAGCATGAAACTGAAACAAGATAATACAAAATGAAGGACTGTCAAGAAGATGACGATTCTATAAAATACTACTTTTCCTGACTAATTGGCGTTTTGATTTTGGACACTATCCTCAAAACACGTACAACTGGCACGATCACACCAACAAATCTTTTAAAGAAAATCTTTCATCATTAAATTACGTTTACTTCGTTTTCATCGAAACCTGTATTACATTTTTTCACGTTGATTTGGGGGTGGGGTGAGGGTGGAGGATGTCCAGAAGATAGCGAAGGTTTAGGGCAAGTTATAGAAGGAATTAAATGCTCCATCAGTGATCGGGGTATTCCATTCTTTAACCTTAGGTCACCACAGGTCGTGGCTCTTGTTCATAGGCTACTTGATGAAGAAGTTTTTACAAAAGAATAATCAGTACTGTCCAAGTTTGTGACATCATCCAGAAAGAAGGCGTACCATAACAGAAGGCACCTTCACAAAATTCACTGGATAGTGACAATACCAAAGGGGTAATATTCCTGTGATTTCAACCAGACATTGAACCCAATCATTGAAATGAATGTCATGTTTGGAAACTCGACTCTATCACGCTATGAGACATCGTTCAGAACTGACAAGAGATATCACAGAGTGTGCCGTAAGTTAAAACTTAGGCATGACATCACCAAGACTCGGGGAGGAGTTATCACCGTGTCCGACATCGTCACAGTCAGTAAGGAAGTGACGAAGCGTGTGACTCCATTCAAAAATCCAGGCAGGAACAACATCTGAAGAAAAAGAAGACTGACGGTCCAGCTTTTGGTGACGGGGCTGGGTGGGGGTGCCCCAGGCTTCGGTCGGGGTTGACTGTGTGGCGGGGGATGCGTTTTGTTCGGCAGTCTGGTTCACTTTACGTGTACCTCTGAAAACAGAATGAAATAGATAATAAAGCAGCACAGGAACTAAGGTAGAGGTAAGCAATCTTTTTGTGGAAAAAAAAATCTTTGAAAAGATTTGTTAGCATTAAATGGGTGTGGACCTACAGGGAACCGGCAAGTCAAAATGGAGTGAACTTGCTTTCTATCAGGGGTGAAGCTCGCATCATTTTGAACTTCTGCTTTCCTCTTTCCCCCCTTTCCTGCCCTCATGGTATATCCATGGCCATCAAGACAGTGGGAGATAAGATAATGTTGCTTATAGCCCAGCCGACCGCAGAGGGCCACATCAGGGCTGGAGACAGTGGGAAGTGTGTCCTCTGTCCCTATAGGATGAAGCTGATAAAACAAATCTTCCATGCCATACAAGCACCAAAGCGTAGGCCTACATGCAGATCAGACATGAACTTCAATCTTCCACGAACAGCGCTGTCCAATAATCCGCATGTGTAGGGTAAAATGAAGGAATGAATGTGCCCAGCTAACAGATGCAAGTATGGTAATCAATACATGATCCAATCATGTAAACGTCCTTAAATTGCGATGCCTCGTTTCATTCCTGTCACTTCGGATTTTTCCATTGCCACGGGCATGGTAGTAGAGGGAGCGGAGGGGTGAGGAGTGAGAATCAAAGCCACTGGCTAAAGCTGTCAGCAAGGGGAACTTTGAAAATAAGTAGGGAAAAAAATGATTGAGAAAGATCTCGCAAAAAGGGCAAAATGATGTATAAAAACCAAACCTTTAATGACCCCCAAAGCATACCTTTTCGTCTGATGTCATAGTTTATGATTGATGCCCGAAAACAGTGTTTACCTACTTATTATCGCGGTAAGAGATCTGTTTACCACTTCCGTGAAAGACGTCAGAAGGGTAAAGTATTACCGAATTTTGCAAATTTCGAAATGAATTAACAAAGGAGGGAGAGGAGGGGAGAAGTTGCATAATTCTCCCCCTTTTTGTTTTGAAAGAGGGGTCTGGTTTGGGTGAGTGTCAGTAAGTACATTTTTACAAGAACAAAGAGCTTCCTCTATCGGTTTCATCCTGATTTGCTTTTATATTCTCTTTATCCCAAAAGAGGTGAAAGGATTCTGTTCAAGTTTAAAAGGAGGCAAGGCATAAGCTTATAAAGATACATAAACGACCAAAGTGATCAGTCGTGCCGAGCAGGAGCCTAAGTGTTGTCAGGCAAACAGAATATGTAACCATCACCCCGCCCCCAATCCCCTATCCTCCCCCTCCCACTAGATGACCAAAACCTGGTACTGGACAACTTTATAAGCCTTGTTCAGGAAAGCGAGTACAGGTGATCTATCGTTCCAGGACTACGCTGGTAACATAGACTTCTTGTAGCCTTTGTGTGTTCATGTTCCATCAATACTGTATCCCTTCAAGTATTCTGGCATCGTCAGCTTGGTGAGGGCTGGTTTCTAGAGAATTCATGCAACTTTCAGAGACACGTTGCAGGTGTGTGAAATCCTGAGAGAACCACAAGATGCTATAGTGGTTGATTCAAATCGATCACCACACACACACACACACACACACACACACACACACACACACACACACACACACACACACACACACACACATATGCGCGCACATGCACATTAGTAATTTGGCTCTCATTTTAGTGTGTCGCATACATAAGCATGATGAATGCAGGCTACGCTCACCTTCTCCCCCCCCCTCCACCTCCCCCCCCATCCCCCGGCCCCCTCACCTCCAACAAAATTGAAGTAAATCGTAGCAACCGCAAAATTTGTGAAAATATTCCACTGCAATCATCATCATCATCATCATCATCGCATCATTACAGCTGTCGCCGTTTATGCATCATCATAACATCATCGTCGTCGTCGCTACTGTCAGGAGCCATACCGCTTGCAGACTTTCAGAATGACAGCAGAGGCAGATCCTATGATGGCAATGAGACCTCCTGCAGCCCCGCCTATGGTGGTCGCTGATACTGAACTGGAACTCTCTTCCTCCGGGTCTTCTGGCCCTGGAAACACAACAGACGAGACAAAATGAAACAACATCAACAACAACTGTGATCCAGGACTGAGGTACACCCAGTATTACCACCCCATTGGCAACCAGACATCGTACAATAGGCGGTTTGTGAAATGTTAGAAAAAGAAATGCAAAGTAACACGAAAATATGTATCTTAACAAACACTGCCCTCAAGTAACTTGCTGGTGCAGACAAAAACTACTCAAGCGCCAAAGCATGACTGGGACTTGCAGCGGGATGGAAGGAGAGCGCGGGGAAAGGGGTGGGGATAGGGGGTGAGGGTGGGGGCAATGCGCCATTTTCCACAGACTTTCCAACTGTTTCACCCAGCTTGGTCCCCAAATTCACGAGCCAAAACAGCGACAAATAAACTTTTCAGTGGGTGGTGTTTATAGTTGCAACATAACCAATCTTGCACATAAATGTGACCATTTCTGAATATTTGCAACATGACCAATCTTAGACATAAATGTGACCATTTCTAAATAGTTGCAACATGACCAATCTTACACATACATGTGACCAATTTCTAAATAAATGTAACCTAACCAATCTTGCGCATAGATGTGCTCATTTCTAATAGCGTGTATGCAGGGGTGATTTTTGTTCCTCCACCACACGAAAACGGCTGCGCACATCGACCTGCAGTTGCTGTGCCTACACGTGGTCTTCGTTACCCAGCTTAGCTCGGACTTGAACTTTCCAAATGTGAACACTCTCCGAAATAGAGTAATTAGGCTTTATTAATTCGAGTCGAAGCATTGCACGAGTGTGGACGACACTGACATCTGCTCGTGGTACACGCCGTGTGTACTAACAACAAAGATTGGTCTCAGTTGAGTAGAGTGCAGGGTGTATGGTCGACTACCCTATTAAGTGACAGAGTGAAGTAAAAGCAGGTAGGTGGATGGTGGTGGTGATGGAGAGAGACAGACAGACAGACAAACAGACTGAGAGATAAAGACGAAATGGATGTGGATAGGTGGTGTATGTGTGCAGTGAAACAGTTCATGGACTGGGCAAAGCTGACTTAAAATGCTGCTGAATGCGCATCAGTGACCTTACTAAATTGCCTACCAATGATGATCCACGCAGGGGACGGCATTTGAGACCTGAAGACAGTCAACCACAATACTGCCCATACTGTTCACATGGTGATGTTTGGGTTCTGTGGAATAATTTGTCCGCATGTTCTGGAATCTATGTATTTAAGAATTCGCTTTTCCTGTCGCTCTCTTTGACCCTGTCTTTCTCTCTCACTTTACAGACATTCGTTGTTGGCTTTTCTGCTAACATGAATATTTCATCTCCGTTCTGGAAGGTTGACATCGTTTTTCTTTTAGTATAATTCTTTCAGAGT
This sequence comes from Conus ventricosus, assembly GCA_018398815.1. Lineage (NCBI taxonomy): Eukaryota > Metazoa > Mollusca > Gastropoda > Neogastropoda > Conidae > Conus > Conus ventricosus. The sequence continues at coordinate 19,520,010 of CM031605.1, forward strand.
TGATTTTTCGATCACTTCGTTTCCTGGTATGAAGAGGACCAGAGCCTTCAAGGCAATGACCGAAGAGGGTGAAAAGCGTTCCAGCTAGATCTGGTCGAAGGAGAATATTAAGCTTAGATGTTCCTTGGTGTGAGAACTGCTTGCTCTTAAGAACCTCTGGCTCATAGGATATTCATCCTGCCCGTTGCAGAACTAGGCTTAAATTTCCCTACTTAGAACATGTTTCCGACAGCTACTTTGATCAGATTTCTCAGAAAGCGACTTTACACTGGGGCATTTAACCATTCAGGAGGTGCGGGTTCGAATACGGCATCACCTAAAACATTTCTTAAAGCAGAGGGGCATTTATGAGTCACGACCTGGATACCACCCGTCCCCAGAGAGCGTAGGAAAATCAGGGTCCGAAACACTTGTGTAAGGGAGTCTCCTGTCCTGGAGTACTTCTTCTGTCAAGCTGTCCTTAGATTTTCTACCTTCTAGCAGTCCGGCTGTAACGTTATATTCAGCCTTAGGTTTTGAAACTGGAAACTCTGGAGTGGTCACTGGCAGCCCGTTCTGCAGCGCTGTTAGCCGACTGGACATTGTTATGTTTGTTACTGGCGTTAAAGTGTCGGTGACTGATTTCAAGTAATAACGGCTGCAAAACCTGGGTTAAAAAAAGCAAACAAATTAAAAATAAAAATAAAAACCCGAAGCAATCTGCCTGCCTGGAACGCTCAGCGCGGGCTGATCTTAAAGCTCTAAAATTCTGTCTCGGGCTGCCCGATGGATTTCATTCAGCAACCATATAAGTTACTGCAATAAATGAATTTTTTTTTCATATCAGAATTGTGGGACTGTTGCATGTTAGGCCGACGAAGTGATATGCTAAAAATATGGTCTTGTGCACTTTGCTCATTTCTTTGATTATTTCTTTCTTTATTTTTGCACCTGGTAAGCTTACACTTCCGTGGACAGTTACAATCAGCGCTATAGGCATATTACAATAACGTTTAGCATTATTCAGAACTTAAAAAATAAGGGGGAAAATGTGTCGAGCTACAACGGTAGGCAGTGCCATGCAGATTTGCCAGCACATGAAATTCGCCGGTGTCGACAAAAATTTTCGTTAGTCCCCTCCTCAGTGAACGAAACGACATATTTACTCCGAAGGCCATTTATAAAACACGGTTCCACAGGAAATCTCTCTCTCTCTCTCTCTCCTCTCTCTCTCTCTCTCTCTCTTTGTCTGTCTGTCTCCCCCTCTCTCTCTCTTTGTCTTTCTCTCTCTATCTCTGTCTGTCTCCCTTTGTGCGTATGCACAACTCACACACACACGCACACACACACACACACACTCTCTCTCTCTCTCTCTCTCTCTAGCACAAACTGACACACATACACTCAGTCATACACGCACACATACACACGCGCGCGCATACACACACAGACACACACATGCGCGCGCGCTCAAAACAAAATGACTCCACTATCCAAGTGAACTCGTCTCACCATTCGCTGAGGGAGAATGTACAACGACGGAAGCTTGTGCATATCCTGCTGTAATTGGCGCAGATGTTGGCCCAGTTGCAGCAGATGACGGCATTGTTGCGGCAGATGATGACGCAGTTGGGGCAGATGGTAGACTGTTCGGCGCAGATGCTGGCGTACTCGGGTCAGATGTTAGGGTAACGGGTGCAGCTGTTGATGTGGATCTTGTCGTGCTTAATGCTGTTGCACGCGGAGTTGTTCTTGGAGTGGGTGTTGAACTTACAGATGCTGTTATACTTGACGTCGTTGTTGTACTTGATGTTGTCATTCTCGTAGCTGGTGTTGTATTGGAGATTGGTGTTGTACTTGAAGTACTTTTTACAGCTGTTGTTCCGGCTGTTGTTGTCGTAGCTATACTTGTTGTACTTGTAAAAGTTGTTGTACTCGGTGTTGCTGTTATGCGTGGAGTTGTTGTTGCACTAGAGGCTGTTGTAGCTAAACGTGTTGTTGCACTAGAGGCTGTTGTAGCTAAACGTGTTGTTGCACTAGAGGCTGTTGTAGCTAAACGTGTTGTTGCACTAGAGGCTGTTGTAGCTAAACGTGTTGTTGCACTAGAGGCTGTTGTAGCTAAACGTGTTGTTGCACTAGAGGCTGTTGTAGCTAAACGTGTTGTTGCACTAGAGGCTGTTGTAGCTAAACGTGTTGTTGCACTAGAGGCTGTTGTAGCTAAACGTGTTGTTGCACTAGAGGCTGTTGTAGCTAAACGTGTTGTTGCACTAGAGGCTGTTGTAGCTAAACGTTGTTGCACTAGAGGCTGTTGTAGCTAAACGTGTTGTTGCACTAGAGGCTGTTGTAGCTAAACGTGTTGTTGCACTAGAGGCTGTTGTAGCTAAACGTGTTGTTGCGCTAGAGGCTGTTGTAGCTAAACGTGTTGTTGCGCTAGAGGCTGTTGTAGCTAAACGTGTTGTTGCGCTAGAGGCTGTTGTAGCTAAACGTGTTGTTGCCTAGAGGCTGTTGTAGCTAAACGTGTTGTACTAAGCTGTGACTAACGGTTTGCACTAGAGCTGTTGTAGCTAAACGTGTTGTTGCACTAGAGGCTGTTGTAGCTAAACGTGTTGTTGCACTAGAGGCTGTTGTAGCTAAACGTGTTGTTGCACTAGAGGCTGTTGTAGCTAAACGTGTTGTTGCACTAGAGGCTGTTGTAGCTAAACGTGTTGTTGCACTAGAGGCTGTTGTAGCTAAACGTGTTGTTGCACTAGAAGCTGTTGTAGCTAAACGTGTTGTTGCACTAGAGGCTGTTGTAGCTAAACGTGTTGTTGCACTAGAGGCTGTTGTAGCTAAACGTGTTGTTGCACTAGAGGCTGTTGTAGCTAAACGTGTTGTTGCACTAGAGGCTGTTGTAGCTAAACGTGTTGTTGCACTAGAGGCTGTTGTAGCTAAACGTGTTGTTGCACTAGAGGCTGTTGTAGCTAAACGTGTTGTTGCACTTGCAGTAGTCGTTGTACTTCGTTTAGTATTTGGAGTGGTGGTTGTACTTGGAGTTGATGTACTTGGAGTTCTCGTAGTACTTGGAGTTGTTGTTGTACTTGGAGTTGTTGTAGTACTTGGAGTTGTACTTGGAGTTGTTGTTGTACTTGGAGTTGTTGTTGTACTTGGAGTTGTTGTAGTACTTGGAGTTGTACTTGGAGTTATTGTAGTACTTGGAGTTATTTTTGCACGTGGAGTTATTGCAGTACTTGGAGTTGTTGTTGTACTAGGAGTCGTTGCAGTACTTGGGGTTGTTGTTGTACTTAGGGTGATTGTACTTGGGGCGGTTGTTGTACTTGGAGTCGTTGTAGTACTTGGAGTTGTTGTTGTTCGTTGAGTTGTGTTGCTTGGAGTCGTTGTAGTACTTGGAGTTGTTGTACGTTGAGTTGTTGTAGTACTTAAAGTTGTTGTAGTACTTGAAGTTGTTGATGTACCCAGAGTTGTTGTAGTACTTGAAGTTGTTGCAGTACTTGGAGTTGTTGTTGTACTTGGAGTTATTGTAGTACTAGGAGTTGTTGTAGTACTTGCAGTTATCGTAGTACTTGCAGTTGTAGTACTTGGAATTGTTGTTGCTCTTGGAGTTGTTTCACGTGATTTTGTCATTGTATTACTTGAAATTGTTGTTATTGGTGTTGCTGTTGTTGTAGTTGGAATTGTTGTTGTTGATGTACTTGGAGTTGTTGTAGTTGGTGCTGACGTAGTACCTGGTGTTGCTTTTGTATTTGTTGTAGCTGTTGCTGATGCTGTTGTTATTGGTGTTGCCGTTGAACTTGGTGTTGTTGCAGGGCGTGGCGTTATTGTTATACTTGTTGTTGCTGTTGTTGTACTAAGCATAGTTGTTGTCGTTGTTCTTGGTGTCGTTGTTGATGTACTTTGAGTTGTTGTAATCGTTGGTGTTGTATTTGGTGTTGTTGTACTTGGTGGTGTAGTTGTACTTGTTGTCGTTGTCGTAATCGTACTTTGTTTTGTTGTCGTACTTGGAGTTGTACTTGGTGGTGCTGTGCTTGGAGTTGTTGTTGTGCTTGGAGATGTTGCTGTGCTTGGAGTTGCTGTTGCACTTGGTGTTGTTGTAACTGGTGTCGTTGTTGTAGTACTTGGAATTGTGGTACTTGGTGGTGGTTGTACTTGGTGTTGCTGTACTTGATGTTGTTGTTGAACTCAGTGTTGTTGTTGTACTTCGTGCTGTTGTCGTAGTACTTGGAGTCGTAGGACTTGGAGCTTTGTAGTACTTGATGTTGTTGCACTTGGTGTTTTTGTTGTTGAACTTGATTTTGTTGTTGTACTTGGTGTTGTTGTTGTTGTTGTAATTGGCGTTGTTATTGTGGTGCTTTGAGCTGTTGTACTTGGCGTTGTGGTAGTACTTGGTGTTGTTGTTGTGCTCGGTGTTGTTGTTCTTGTTGTACTTGAAGCAGTGGTCGTACTTGGTGGTGGTGTTGCAACTGGTGTTGATGTTGTTTTAGCACTTGGTGTCGTTGTTCTACGTGGTGATGTTGCTGGAATTGTGCTCGTCGCTGATGGTGTGGTGGTAGAACTTGCTCTTGCTGCTGTCGTGGTGGTAGGGACAGTAGTTGTTGTCAAAGGCGTCTGTGTCGTGGTGGTGGTGGTGGTCGTCGTTGTCGTGGTGGTGGTAGTGGTGGTGGTAACATCTGGGAGAACAAAAATGACATCCTTGACATGCAATGAATTAATTCTCTCTCTCTCTCTCTCTCTCTCTCTCTCTCTCTCTCTCTCTCTCTCTCTTCTCTCTCTTCTCTCTCTCTCTCTCTCTCTCTCTCTTTATAGCGTGCATGCGCCTGCGTGGAAGCAACACATACCTTTGAAATTTCATTAACATTCCAGTCAGCTGACTTTATCTTTGACATCTAAACATGAATTTGTCAACAATTTTAAATAAAGCGTTTAATTTTCAATAAGTTGCTCAGATAAAAACGCGCATGCACATGCATTTGTCAAGTCAAGTCAAAATTATCTTCATTGACGGTTGAGGAATAAGCTGTCAAGCTTTTTTACTTCCTGCCCTCATAAAAAAAGAAACAAATATTGCATGCAACGGGGAAAATTACAAACAACATTTTCAAAAGAGCATAAGAGGAAAGAGGACGTTTATAGAATTCTGTTGATAATTACCAATGGTAAGAAAGTTTACATAAATCCGATTGGTGAAATGACCTGTTGATGATTACCATTGAAACGACGTTTACATAATTTCCACCGGTGAAATGAGCTGTTGATGATTACCAGTGGCAAGGACGTTTACAGAACTCCTATGGGTGAAATGAGCTGTTAATTACTAAGATGGATGGGGGTAGGGAGTAAGGGAGGGAGGGAGGGGCGTTTACAAAAAAACTACTGTTGAAATCAGCTGTCGAAGATTACCAATGGATAGGACGTTTACAGAATTTCCACTGATGAAATGAGCCGTCGATGATTCACCAACGGGTTGGACGTTTACAGAATTTTGACCAATGAAATGAGCTGTCGATGATTGACCGATGGGAAGTGATTTACAGAATTCCTACTGTAGTGGGGTCATTAATTACTAATGGGGAGGACATTCACAGTATTCCTGCAGTTGAAATGGAGCTGTTCATGATTACAAATGGGGAGGTTGTTTATACGGCAAGGCCAGTATGTTGGGGTTGATCACTGTCGCGTCGTTCTATGTTGTATTCAGGAATGCTAATAAGGTTATCTGTTATGCGAGAGTCTAACCTTGTTTCACTTATGCCAAATACTTGTACTGGATGGGGTGACTGTTTTAAGAGCTGATTTCCGTCTGGAGAGAGAGTGAGAGAGAGAGAGAGAGAGAGAGAGAGAGAGAGAGAGAGAGAGAGAGAAGAGAGAGAGAGAGAGTTTATTCGCGTAGGTCTCAGCCCCCTGAAGAAGGGGTATATGAGCAATCTGTAACGCTTCATAACGACCATACAAAAGAAATATCCCAACGAGAGAGAGAGAGAGACAGAGACAGAGAGAGAGAGAGAGAGAGAGAGTATATTCGCGTAGGTCTCAGCCTCCTGAAGAAGGTGTATATGAGCGATCTGTAACGCTTCGTAACGACCATACAAAAGAAATACCCCAACAGAGAGAGAGAGAGAGAGAGAGAGAGAGAGAGAGAGAGAGAGAGAGAGAGAGAGAGACAATGACAATGACAATGACAATGAATACAGTTTAATGTCATCAGCAAAACCTGCTATTTGACATGGGGATCACTGCTTGAACAAAATTAAGAAAAATCAAAGTTAAAGAGAATCAGAAAGCAAATAGAAATTCGTAAACACCATAGATAGCAAGCGACCAGCAGGCCTAGTCAATAAGTTGAGCGGACAACAGGATTTAACAAGAAAGAACATTAATTCGACTTAAGTATTGAAAAGCTTCCTTTTTCGAAGGATATTTGCTTCTGCAATAAATTTAGCAATAGATTTTAAATTGTTTTCACTATCACTCTGTAACAGAGTGACTAAGTCACGTTCTTCTGCTAATACTGATTTAAAGACATCGCATTTTCCCCGTACCTTTTCATACACCTCACACTGAAAGAAAAAGTGAAATTCATCTTCTATATTATTTCTTTTACAAATTGGACAGATACAGTTACGTTCATTATTAAATATACCATACCATCTTTCTTTAGCATATAGACCAAGGGTCCTTGTTCGAAAGCGTGCTAATGAATCCTTATGCCATTTTCGCGTTACAACCGATAAATACTTTTCTGGCTGTAAGTCACTATTAAAGCGCAAGAACCAAGAGTATTTCTCACTATTTTCTAATTCAGAGTGCCAGATCTGTTGGTAGGAGGATATCAAACGCTCTTTAAATTCTAGAATAAAAAGTTTGTCGTTCTCAACACCCTGGTTATTCCATACAAAACCAAATCCAGTTTCGAAAAGCAGATTTTTTACTCCAGAAACCCAGTTTTGTCTTCCATTCTCATGTTGTCTTAATAACATATAATATGCTTGTTTATTAATTCTGCTTTGTGGAAGTTTTACAAGACGTAGCCAATACTTGAGAGAGAGAGAGAGAGAGAGAGAGAGAGAGAGAGAGAGAGAGAGAGAGAGGGGAGAGAGAGAGAGAGAGAGAGAGAGAGAGAGAGAGAGAGAGTTTATTCGCGTAGGTCTCAGCCCCCTGAAGAAGGGATATATGAGCAACATTTAACGCTTTATAAACGACCATACAAAAGAAATATCCCAACGAGAGAGAGAGAGAGACAGAGACAGAGAGAGAGAGAGAGAGAGAGAGAGAGAGAGAGAGTATATTCGCGTAGGTCTCAGCCTCCTGAAGAAGGTGTATATGAGCGATCTGTAACGCTTCGTAACGACCATACAAAAGAAATACCCCAACGAGAGAGAGAGAGAGAGAGAGAGAGAGAGAGAGAGAGAGAGAGAGAGAGAGAGAGGAGAGAATGACAATGACAATGAATACAGTTTAATGTCATCAGCAAAACCTGCTATTTGACATGGGGATCACTGCTTGAACAAAATTAAGAAAAATCAAAGTTAAAGAGAATCAGAAAGCAAATAGAAATTCGTAAACACCATAGATAGCAAGCGACCAGCAGGCCTAGTCAATAAGTTAAGCGGACAACAGGATTTAACAAGAAAGAACATTAATTCGACTTAAGTATTGAAAAGCTTCCTTTTTCGAAGGATATTTGCTTCTGCAATAAATTTAGCAATAGATTTTAAATTGTTTTCACTATCACTCTGTAACAGAGTGACTAAGTCACGTTCTTCTGCTAATACTGATTTAAAGACATCGCATTTTCCCCGTACCTTTTCATACACCTCACACTGAAAGAAAAAGTGAAATTCATCTTCTATATTATTTCTTTTACAAATTGGACAGATACAGTTACGTTCATTATTAAATATACCATACCATCTTTCTTTAGCATATAGACCAAGGGTCCTTGTTCGAAAGCGTGCTAATGAATCCTTATGCCATTTTCGCGTTACAACCGATAAATACTTTTCTGGCTGTAAGTCACTATTAAAGCGCAAGAACCAAGAGTATTTCTCACTATTTTCTAATTCAGAGTGCCAGATCTGTTGGTAGGAGGATATCAAACGCTCTTTAAATTCTAGAATAAAAAGTTTGTCGTTCTCAACACCCTGGTTATTCCATACAAAACCAAAT
>CM031605.1:19533148-19535648 GCA_018398815.1 Conus ventricosus
CGGTAGAGACAAAAACTTTTAGCAACAGGGTAGAAGTTCATCAAATCAGAAAATACTAGTACCTTCAAATTCTAAAAGTAGAAAATAAACCCCTTTCAAAAAGTAAACTTTGAAGAATATGAAATATTAAAACCCTTAAACTGACGGTTTACTAATGAACATATTTTAAAATAAGATGAAAAAAAAATCTTCGAACAAAAAAACGTCTTCCAACGAACGCCGAAGCTGTGTCCATTGTCACCATAAACAGAACATGCTGAAAACCAATTGACAGGATTTTAATGAAAACCTAAAATTGACTGACTTAATTTGTCTTTTTGCTAGATCTTTTTTTCAAACTTAGTAATACTGTACTATTATTTTCATGAAGAAAAAAACAACCACAAAACGAATAAGCAATACATAGAAAAGGAAGGAACCAAATATACGACAATAACAACAACAGGGCGATAGAAAAAAAAATCAACATTCATCAAACATCAAAATCGGCAAAGCAGAAATAATTCTACACCAGTAATCAACATTGATTAAACACAGCCATAGACAGAACAGAAGCAACTCTACACAAACAATCAACATTGGTCAGTTACTAAAACTGATATAACAGAAACAGTTTCACACAAAATAATTACCATCGATCAATCAGTACCATTGACTTGACAGAAATAAGTCTACACAAAGAATCAACATTAATCAATTATTGCCATTGATAATAACAGACATCACTTGACACAAAGTTTCATCATTGATCAGTCAATACCACTGATACAACAGAGGTAACTGTACACAAAGAATCAACATCAATGATGTAGTAGAAATAAATCGATATAAGGAATCGACAGTAATCAGTCGCTTCCACTGATATAGATCAGTTACCACGATTAATACAACAGAAATAATTCTACGCAAAGAATCAACATCAATCAGCCATTATCATCGATACGACAGAAATAACATTACACCAGAAATCAACATCGGTCAGCCAATACCATCAATATAACAGAAATAACACTAGATCTCCAGTTTCGCGTCACTAGGGACTACACAGCTACACTGAAGACCAGAAACAAGAAACAAACATAAGAGCTAAAAGCAAACAAGCAAATGAACAAAACAAAAAGAAAGGAAAAATGGGGGGAAAAATATAGAGGAAAGAATCGCTGACCTCAGTTCCAGAGAAAGACAGGCAAACTTCATTGGCTTCAGACTCGTGTCATGTACCAGTATCTGTCTGTGTGACACTGGAATCATCACAGTTTCAGTCTAATCTGTGGGCCAATCGCATTCTGTTGAGGCATGTGTCGGATTGACAGACGACAAATAAAAGAAGGGCAAAAATGAGAAAGGTGAGGGGGGGGGGTAGTAGGGGGATAGGGAAAGGAGGTGGATAGGGAGAGGAGGTGGGGAGGGAAGGAGAAGGTCAGAGGACAAGAGGGAGGTATGGGGGGGGGGGGGGGAGTAAGGGATTGTATTAATGACGTGAAGTATTTGCTGTTTGATATCCTCTGTCCAGTGGTTATTCAACAGATCGATCATGCGGAGGTGTGAACAATCGATACCAGTGGACTTCGGGTCAAAGAGAGAGAGAGACAGACAGACAGACAGACAGGCAGAGAATGGAGAGCGGGAGGGGGGCGGGGGGGGGGGGTACAGAAGAGGGAAATGGGGGGATGTGGGGGGGGGGGTAGGAAGGCGCTATTAAGAGCGTATAAGGCATAAAACTTCATACAAGAAGTAGCAAGCCGTTAAGTTTTGGGAGGAAAATCTTGCTAGAAGAAAATCCAATCGTAAAATCAGGACAAGTACGTAGGATGGGTCTTGGGGGATCGCAGACCCCTGTCAAGGTTAAAGGGACCCTGGACCCGCTCCTTGACCAGGATCAGCACCGAAAGGTCATGCATCTTACTTGGATCACAATCTTTATTTCCACGAAGTTCCGTTCGGATCAGTTCCCTAATTTTGGCGTCATCTTACAGTCGATCGCTGGATCGGTCTTTTTTCTTTTCTTTTTTTCTTCTTTTTACTACGGATTTGCAAGTTAGATCCGCACTCAAATTTAACGTGTTGGTCCACAGGCCACATTTCATCCTTCAGCCAAGTTTAAAAAAAAAATTCGATTCTGTGTTTTTGCGTAGTCTTGCAGACGGACAAACAGACATTGCTGTCGAAAGACCCAAAGATGCATATGAAAACATACCCTCTTCAGGGGAAGTAATAAATTGTTGCCAAAGCTGTTGGTTGATTTTATTTATTTATCTATATATTTATTTACTTGTTTATCTATTTATTTGTAGGTTTCATTTAATTCTATTCTTTTCCAATATACGGGTGTATTCCGACGTACTAAGTTAGCAAGTGGAGCTTCAGTTTCATCAAGGTGTCACTGCGTGCGGATTAGTCCATATACGCTACACCACATCTGCTCAGTTACTAGACCACACTGCGCCCAATTTAGAGCAGATAGATAAATGAATTAACGTATAAGATGAGATGATTTAAC
>CM031605.1:19543148-19553148 GCA_018398815.1 Conus ventricosus
GAGGGAGGGAAAACGGGAGAAAGAGGAGGGGATGGGGACCGTATTGTGTGTTTATGTCTCTTTGATAAGGGGGAGAAAAAAAAAAGTCAGAAAAATGAGCATTAACAAAAATTACAAGCATTAACAAAAATCACAATCAACTAGTCTATAACAAATGTCCTACAGGACTATGAAGTAAACATTTCGCAATATTAAACAAGCTAGTAGCATTTTCCCGAAAAACGCCTTCAATACAATTTTCAGAAATCATTTGGTAAGATAGGTCTTAACCTCGGACATTAAAAAATAAAGTGCTTGCTAGAAATTTGTTCACCAAAATAAACATCTAACATTTTTGCTGTATTTTGTAATAAACGCATTAAGTTTCATCCTGTAAGAAGCGAACTAATCTGTCGAATTTGATTACGCCAGTATATCAAGTATGATTTGTTATCCAAAACCACGAGAATCAGTATACTTATTCTTGGACAGTCTATCTTTCTCAGGGTATAGCCTTTAATTCTACCCCAAAACTGCTTGTTCCAGTAAGTGATAACCCTCCTGAATGGATAAGGGAACATGAATTTCATTCGATTCTGTGCGTTGCCTTGCGCCCTTTTTCGCTACTTTGTCACCCACTCATTTGAAGAGAATCCAAGATGTGAAGGAACCCAGCAAAGGAAACGTTGGTCCTTTTAAATTTTAAGACTTTAATTAACTGACTAAATTTCTAAGATAATTTTGGTCTTTTTCTTGTAATCTGATGCCCTTAAAGCATAGAGAACCGATTGAGAATCTACACAAAATAAGATTTGAAATAACTGTAATGGAAAATCAACTATGAATGGAGCCATAAAAAATAGCAATAAGTTCAGCAGTAAAGATGGATCGATTTTCCCAAATTTGTAGTATGACTTTTTCCCTTTTTTAAAACGCTGGTATTACAAAAGCTGAACCTGCCCGGTGATCTTCTAGGAGTGAACCATCTTATATATCTTTAAAATGATTTGGATAATGTTCTGTAAGTAATTTGGACTTCAGTTTTCATAATGTTTGGATTCTCATTTTTTTTCATGTCAGTATAATTAATATCAAACTGCGCTTTATTCATCTCCCAAGCAGGACAAGGGGAGGCCGCTTGATTTGTGTCGATATTACTTGGATTTATATCAGACCTTTTGAGTAGATCTGATACGTAAGTGGAAATTTGGGTTTTTCAATGATGATATCTGCTTAGCTCGTTTAGGAAAAGAATTTTCAGATGTAATTTTCATTCCTCAATCCCAAGTTGTTACTTGTCGAACTTCTAAGAACGTATTTAGCGCATGCCAAGACTTCGGTACTCGTCCAAAGGCATTCTCCTATTTCTTTATAATTTTCCAAGCGTTGATGGCGTAAAAGGTACACCAAGAGCAACCTATAACCCTTCCCAAATCTAGGGCTTTGAAGTTTCTTAAGTAAAATTGGGGGCACTAAAAAATAACTCTTGTCCATAGGACAATTTTGATCTAATCAGCGACGTAAAAGAGAGTTTCAAAACTTTGCAATTTTGGGTCCCCAGGCTTGTTTGCTTATAATTTTTTAATAGATTTAAACATTCCTTGCCTTAGTACGATGTAGTTGATATGAGCATTCCAGGACAACTTTGGTGTAAGATAGATACCTAGAAATTTCACGATATTTTTTTAAACTGAATAGTCGTATTTTCAATTTTAAAAAACGGCAGCTCTGATGGATTGCTGCCTTTATTAAAGAGAATCATATGTTTTTTCCCTTCTGAAACATAATGTCAGACCATTTTCGTCCATATAAGTAAATATATGATCGAGCTCTCTTTGATAGATCTTCTTGATGTAGTTCAATTCCCTTTTGTTGTTTTTCTTTTCATTGTAACTTTCCCATCCAGATGCTAAATCATCACATATTGTACTAATACAACATGCTTTGATAACAGCAAAAGGCAAATCGACATTAAGATGTTAAATAACATAGGGGCGATAACAGAACCTTGTGGCAATCCCATATGTAAAGATCTAGAATTGGAGTATGCATTCCCTACTCGAACACGCATGCTTTTTTTATTCAAAAAGCTTTTAAAATGTAGTGATATAAATGTCCCGAAATCCCGATTTGTTTCAATTTGCAAAGGAGCTTGGTGTGCCAGACTTGGTCATAAGCTTTCTTGATATCAAAAAAGGTCGCAAAGAAAAAATTTCTTCTTTTTGGGCAAATTGTTGTTTTACATTCGTTGTTAGTTTCACTAAATTGTCAATAGCAACCTGCCATTTTGGAAGCCTGCTTGATTAACTGGAATAACTTTATTTTTTTGACAATACTGCGTCAATCTTCTCAAAACTATTCTCTCTAATAGTTTACAGGAAATGTGAGGTTAATCTATTGGTCTGTAACTATGCTTATCTGTTGGAGGTTGGCCTTTGCTTTAAAACTGGTACAGTAATAGACTGTTTCCATTGTTCTGCATTACGCCCTCAAACCAACATTTTTGAAAAAATTTCTGCAGTAATAAGACAAAATTTTCAGGCAGGTGTTTTAAGCAATCTTTGGAAACTTTAATCTAGTCCCACGGAAGTTTTTTATTGGGAAAGAGATAGAATTGTATCTTTCACTTCATCAAGAGTAATGGGAGCATTGATGAAAATGACTATTATCATGAACTGGATCTATATAATCGCTTTATTTTCTTCCTCTGTTCTGAAGTTTTATCTTTAAAGGACAGACCTTCCAAACGCATAGATTCGGAAAACATATGGGCGAATGATTCTGGTTTTTTTCTGAATTAGAAGGAAATTCTTTGTTCTCTCACTTGACAGGACAAGATGGGCAAGTTTAAACCCCTTTTCATTTCATGAAACTTTTTCCAACTTTTTGTAAATCTTTAAGATTCGAAATCTCATTAGAGCAGAAAGAGGGACCAATATTGCCTTTTAGCTTGAGCTATTACCATATTACTGTAGTGATTTCGCTCTGTTCTTGGCTATTAGTATCCGGGGTTTGTTTTGTCTTTAAATATATTTTAAAACAAACATTTTTTGTTATTAACGGCCGAGTCCACAAGCGGGTGTCCACCAGATATTTTCCCGAGGGGTTTTGTTTAAATTTAACTGGGCGAAATTTTGGAATGGCTACATCTGCCGCACTAAGGATAGCATCAGTGAATTACGAATATAACTGATCAACGCAAATCAATATCAATATCAACAGTCTTGTATGTAGCTAGTTTGTTTTTAAAGGTTTCCCAATCACTGATTTATAGTTATATTTGGGATTATGTCTTCTTGAAATTCACAAGAATTAGTTATTTTATTAAAAGTTACAATTACTGGAAGGTGGTCGCTTCCTAGAATATCTTTCAAAGGTAGACCAGCTACATTCAGATGCTAATGCAGGATATAAAGGTTAAATCTATTCTGAGCCCTATGAGTTGGAATGTCTGGAAAATTCTAGTTAGCTCCATCTTTAAAGCAAGTATAAACACGAATCAACAATATTTTCTACAAACGGTTACTAGTTACGGATGTGCAATCCTTGTCCCAAAATGGCGAAGGGGCGTTAAAGTCCCCTGCTATAACCATTTTCATTGTCTGGTAGAGTGTGTAACCATTCTGTATTAAATTCATTTGTCCCTTTGGGAAGATATGTAAACTATTTTAATCATAAAATCTTCCCCTTAATTAATTCGAGCTGCACACGAGTAAAAGTTGGAATATTGCTATGGAGCAGGGACGGGTTACTTTATAATCTGTTTCCTTCTTTAATATATATAGCTGTATTTATTTTAGTAACAGCATCTGTTTTTTCATGCACTGGTGGGTAATAATAACCTGATAATTTAGGCAGTTTGTTTCTTTTCACATTTAAAGATTGTAAAATAAGAGCTTGGTAGGAGTTATTCGCAAGATGTTGAACTAAATAAGGCAAGTTTGCGGAAAACAATCTAAGGGTTTCCACTGCAAAACTTCATAAATTGAAGATGTTTAGATGGCATCATGTAAAGGGTGGGAAAACGCAATTAACGAACGTAAGTAAATAAAATAAATAGAAATAATAAAAGAAAATCTTAAACACGCTCTAAAAATACAACGATTGTTAGAACAATGCTAAAACAATACCCTACGTGTCAGAAAAAAAAATGACAAAAATGAAAACAGACGATTAGTCCTATAAGGCATACAAGGGTTATTAAAAAAATTCTCTCGTCTATAACTGATTACAGAATCTACAATATTCTAAAATACGATGCTGAACAGTCATTAATGGCGAAGTGAACGTGGATTATCAGCAGTCCCAAGTTTGCAGGTTTGGGAAAAAAAGTTGACGTCAGTAAAAGGTCCCAGTCGCTTAGGGCAAGGTAAGGATTGTACCAGTCACGATGTGAAGGTCCGGAGTAGGTACAGGGTGGTAGAACCTTGCAGAGCGTGATGGCTTCCTCGGTGTTCCCAGAGGAGGTTGCGAAGATGACGCCCGATGTTACTGGCGAGGATGCTGGTCCCTCTGGAGTTGGGGTGGATTGGCGTCCCTCAGGTTGTACCGCTTTATGTTGTCATTCCTGACGAAGGAGATGTTGGGCAAATTCGTGAAGCTCTGAGGTGACCATTGCGTTGTTACAGCTGCCTCTTCACTTCTAGACTGGAGTCTTTTACGGCGGTGGAGTTACTAACAACAAACTTTATTGTAGGGTGTCTTTTTGGGCCCTGCTTTTCACAGCAGAGGTAAGATTATTGCATGCTTCTTTGGCATCTTTGGCTTTAAAATCATTGACGCCACAGTGGATAACAACAGCATCTGGCTTGTCAAGAGAAGAGCAGGCAGTTTTTCAGTCTGTTTGGGGTCTGACAGAGTGTAGGTACTTTCTTTGCAGGCTTTGAATCATTTGGATTTACCTAGTCTGTTGGCTGTACGTGATAGCACAGAGTCATGCAGAATGAGCACCTTTGGTAATCTGATTCCTCGCTTTCCTTTTTTTCTTCTTGGAAGACGTCGAGTAAAGACTTTTGCGATTTGCGTCATCCGAAGTAATTTCGTCAGCGAAGCGGGGGCTTCTGAAGAGATTTGAACTTCGTGCATGCATTATTTGGGCCTACCTTTCTTCTTCGGATCTGCCTGTGCGTATGATCCGCTGCACCAGGTGGTGGAGGCGATTTAGCTACCTCCGCGAAAGTTCGTACTGTAGGCCTACTTGCATCTTCAGTCTGTGTTGATGTGAACCGTAGAACGGCGTTCCATTTTGGCGCTCTGTACCGACTCCTGATACCGAAGCACAGCCCCTTCCCAAAGGGAAAATACCCGACGCAAAGGGTCAAAATCATTTGCCTCAAATCAGGATCCGCACCCCCCATAGAATCGGACGTCTCCGGCCGGCACCGCACAGCTGATCGCTGATCGAAAAATGTTGCGTCGAAGTCTTGGCAAAAGGTTGGCCGTTGATGATGCAGACTGCTCGGTCCGGACTCCCGAAACTCGCTGCAGATGTTGTCAGCGCTCGTCCAGCTGCCCTAATATTTTTGTGCAGTCACACTGGTCATACTTGTAGCTGATCGCGTACATCCACTTCTAGTCTTCATCCCGGGACCTTCTAATGCGACAACTTTTGCCAGAGAAACATTAGAACTGAGTGTCTCCGCCATTTTGGGGTGTGTGTGTGTCGTGTGTGTGTGTGTGTGGGGTGTGGGTGTGTGTATTGTGTGTGTGTGTGTGTGGCCCGCGCGGTGCATGTGTGATGTGCGTGTATGTGTGTGTGTGTGTGTGTGTGTGTGTGTGTGTGTGTGTGTGGCGCGCGCGCGCGCACGTGTGTGTGAATGCGTGCACCATGTGTGTGATTTTTTTATACATTGTGTTTAATTTTTCTTACTTTTATACAAAAAAGTTCGAGGCAACGAAGGTGGGGGTTTATGCCTACAGCTTACCATTTTGACAGTTTCAAACCCCGGAACATGGATGACTCAAAGAAAATGAACTGGTTGTAGAATGACCCATGGAAGACACAAGATGATACTGGCCAGACGACACCCCGGTTGTTTAAAACAATCTCCGCCGTTTTGGTTATTTTTTTTTTTAATCCCAGGAGTCTGTTCTGAACAGGTATATAATTTCCGGCTCCGAAAGATTGCGATGTCGGCAAAGCATGGCTGCTGCCACTGTGCCTAACAAACAGCTTATTCATGATGGGCAGTTTTGGACCAGGGATCGAAATTGCGATCCCGCGGCGCGAATCCGACTGAATTTAGCGATGCACTCAGCTCCACTGTACGGTTAGTCTTAGTGTTTCTGCTGGATTTTCTCCACACACTCACTGTTTTTTCCTGTTTGTTTTGGTTTTGGTTTTTTTTGCTTTTGCTTCCATGCGGATTTAACCCGGTTGAAGAGGGTGTTAAAGTAGTGTTATGCACATGATGTATATTTGGAACGTTATTTTTTTCTTTGCTTGCGAGTTTGCCAATTACAGTGTCAGTTTCATCAAGGGGGCGCGTCACTGTGTGAGGAATAGGCCAATACGTGTGTGTGTGTGTGTTGTGTGTGTGGTGTGTGTGTGTTTTTGGTGTGTGTGTGTTGTGTTTTGTGTTTCTGCTGCGCGCGTACGTTGTGTGTGTGTGTGTGTGTGGTGGTGTTGCGTGCGTGCGTGCGGCGTGCGTGCGGCGTGCGTGCGTGCGTGTATGTGTGTGTGTGTGTGTGTGTGTGTGGGGTGGGTGTGTGTTTGTGTGTGTTGTGTGTGGTGCATGCGTGCGTGCGTGCGTGTGTCTTGTGTTGGTTTTAAAATTTCCCACCTGTGAGGGATCCTGGTCAAGTGGTAAGAGTATTTGTCTGCAAAATTGAGGTCGTGGGTTGGGAACCCCCCATGGGGTCAGACTGTTCCCACTTTACAACCACTCTGGTCTATCCAGCGGTCAATGGGCACCTGATTCAGTCCAGGAAGGTAGAGGCGGCGGGAAGGAGGAATAGGCTTCGCCTTCCATCATGCCGTGCCCTAAACACGGTGAACCTCCGACAGTTCCCTTCCCGTACAGCCAATAGGCTATGGGAATTTCCCCTAACTGGAACTTTCAGAGTACCTCGCCTGTCGAGAGCGTTATCAGCTTTCCGTTGGTATTCCGTGTGATGGGGAAAGCCGGGAACAGAAACAGTCAGGTAGATTGAAGTCAGAATGGTGCACTTATCATTTGGAATCTCTCGCAATGCTTACAAGCAGTCTCGGCACTAGAATAGTAAAGAAAAAATAATCTTCGTGACGTGAATTTTGTTCAGAAAAATTAATCTTATTGCATGTTGCAAATCTTACGTCGTCTCAGACCGTATTTCTCCTACGCTTGGTAAAACCACAACATGCGTCATCATCTACCGATGATCTAGGGTTTACAGAGTCTACATCATTGTCCCTCATCACCATCACCATCATCATCATCATCACATCATCATCATTCTAGTCATCAAGGTCACTGTTCCCAGCCGAACACTAAGAAATACAGAAATGGTCGTCTCAAATCCAGCGGCCTTTCTTGAGCCTCCGCGAGCAGTTAGGATACCCACACTCTGTCTCCTGACATGTACCAACAGTATAGAGTTACCGCACACAGTTGGTTGTCCCGTCCGGGTGGGGTGGCTACCTTTTGCTGATGTCATGTGCTGGCAGTTTGGAAGGACAATGACGGCGTCAGGTAAAGGTCCCGGTGTCGACCCTGGTGGGGACATTGCTGTTGATGGGGTGCTGTGTGGCAACGGCGGCGGTGGTGGGTGCTGCTGCAGTGTCTGTGGGCGAGCTGTGTTCTGCCACAACCTCTTCACCATCAGGGACTGCCACAACCAATGGTCACTGTCTGATGATGGGTGAGTACACCTGAGGTTCTTAAATATGAAGTGCCATAACCAGTTTTCGGTCTGTTGGCAAGCAGACCCAAAGGTACTCAAGTAAGTACAACAATGAATGACTACCTGGTCATTACTGCTTTAGTGCTCAAGTAAGTGACACAACCAATACTCAATCCCAAACGCAATGATATTGACAAACACTGATGGTAATTACTGTATGTGTGTGTGTGTGTGTGTGTGTGTGTGTGTGTGGTGGTGTGTTGTGTGTGTGTGTGTGTGTGTGTAAACGGTGTGGGGTTGTGACGCCACTGAAGTGGCACCCAAAAAGGAGACATAAAAAACATGGTTCAGAGAAATGTGCGAAATTATCAACAACAACAACAACAACAACAACAACAACAACAACAACAACACACACACACACACACACACACACACACACACACACACACACACACCCCACACACACGCGCGCGCGCGCGCACGCACGCAAAGCACGCACGCCCCGCACGCACGCACGCACACACTCACTCACTGACTGAAACCATTTACTGTCAATTAACATAGTGTTGTACTGACACACACACACACACACACACACACACACACACACACAACACACACACACACAACGCACACACGCACCACGCAAAGCACGCACGCACGCACGCAACGCACGGGACGCACGCACACACACACACACAACACACACACACACAATTCGCTGAACAATCCTATACCACGTTTTTGGGTTTTGGGAAATTCACCACGACCCCGATTCTGAATCTAAGTGTAGTTTTTTTTCCATAAGCCACTCTCCGTGGTTTGATGAAGTTTGGTGAAACCACGTTCACTGGTTTTTTTTCGAACTCCTGCTGATATATAAACAAACAATGAACAGGCCCAAGGGTGAGTTCATTACTCCTTGACGGGGGCAATAAATAAATGGATAGCTGCTTGAGTGAAGGGACAAGTGAAAAATAAAAGAAAAAATTTTATTTTCACTATGTTATTCAGAGACTGGAACACATTACGTCACGCGATTGTGCATCACGTGATTCGCTCTTTGGCATGGAAATCGATGGTCGTCCTGCAGAGATGTCGTCAGGTAATGTAGTGTGTGTGGTGTGTGGTGTGTGTGTGTGTGTGTGGGGGTGCCCAATCAAGTCAAAGTGTTGCGTACGGTGAATATGCAACGGCTGGTCTGTCTTTGCTCTCTCCCCTCTCTCTCTCCCCTCCCCTCTCAACAGACTTATTCATGATGGGCAGTTTTGGACCAGGGATCGAAATTGCGATCTGCGGCGCGAATCCGACTGAATTTTAGCGATGCACTCAGCTCCACTGTACGGTTAGTCTTAGTGTTTCTGCTGGATTTTCTCCACACACTCACTGTTTTGCCTGTTTGTTTTGGTTTTGGTTTTTTTTGCTTTTGCTTCCATGCGGATTTAACTGGTTGAAGAGGGTGTTAAAGTAGTGTTATGCACATGATGTATATTTGAACGTTATTTTTTTCTTTGCTTGCGAGTTTGCCAATTACAGTGTCAGTTTCATCAAGGGGGCGCGTCACTGTGTGAGGAATAGGCCAATACGTGTGTGTGTGTGTGTGTGTGTGTGTGTGTGTGTGTGTGTGTGTGTGTGTGTGTGTGTGTGTGTGTGTTTCTGCGTGCGCGCGTACGTTGTGTGTGTGTGTGTGTGTGTGTGTGTGTGCGTGCGTGCGTGCGTGCGTGCGTGCGTGCGTGCGTGCGTGCGTGTATGTGTGTGTGTGTGTGTGTGTGTGTGTGTGTGTGTGTGTGTGTGTGTGTGTGTGTGTGTGTGTGTGCATGCGTGCGTGCGTGCGTGTGTCTGTGTGTGGGTTTAAGTCCGACTCTGTGAGGGATCCGTGGTCAAGTGGTAAGAGTATTTGTCTGCAAAATTGAGGTCGTGGGTTGGAACCACCAGTGGGGTCAGACTGTTCCGACTTGACAAGCCACTCTGTCTATCCAGCGGTCAATGGGCACCTGATTCAGTCCAGGGAAGGTAGAGGCGGCGGAAGGAGAGGAATAGGCTTCGCCTTCCATCATGCCGTGCCCTAAACACGGTGAACCTCCGACAGTTCCCTTCCCGTACAGCCAATAGGCTATGGGAATGTTCCCCTAACTGGAACTTTTCAGAGTACCTCGCCTGTCGAGAGCGTTATCAGCTTTTCCGTTGGTATTCCGTG
>CM031605.1:19563148-19572416 GCA_018398815.1 Conus ventricosus
TGCGCTCAGGGTATATATACTGACTTCCATAAAAAACGCGAAAATTGAAAGGCTATTTTTCGGGTGAAAAGGGGTGAATATACAATATTGAACCATTGTGGCAAGTTGTTTGGGTCCAAGACTCACGTGCAGTGAAAAAATGTGTTAGCAACACATCATTCCAGGCATTGGAGGGTCAACAAAAATGGCAAACTGGTTGCTGCATGTGAGGCACGTGCACACCATTGCAGAGCAAAGTTAACCAGCGACAAGTACGCAAGCATGCAAGCCTTTATAAAGCCGCGCTACAAGGTTCAGATAACGACTTGCCGTCTGAGCGCTACAGAGATGCCAAGACTACGAGCAGAGGAACGCAATCGTGCCCTAGGCCATCTGGAGGCTGTGTGGATGCCAGGCAGGTCGCCAACATCTTAACGTCCACATCTCAACCATATATCGTCTGCAGCACCGCATGCGAGTCACTGGTACCACTGAATGATCGTCCCCGGCCAGGCCGTCCTCGGGTCACCACACCAAGAGAGGATCGCCATTTTGTTCGAACCCATCTGCGGGACAGGGGGCAAACAGCCGCAAACACTGCTCGACAGGTGCCTGGGAATCTCCAGCAACGAATCAGCCCAACACTCGCGGACAGGGTGTCATGCACAGCGCTACATCCACCAGGTGCTCAGACCCCATGTCGTTCCTTTATTTGCGCAACACCCAAACTGACATTCCAACAGGACAATGCAAGACCACACACAGCCAGGGCCACCCAGCAATTTCTCAGCATAACAACGTCAATGTGCTGCCCTGGCCAGCCCTCAGTCCCCGATTTAAACCCAATAGAAAATTTTTGGATGAACTTGGCAGACGTTTGGGACCCTCCTGCGTCCACGACCACAACAGCGGCTCAACTTCACCAGGCCAATCGTCCATGTGTGGCTGGTGTGCCAAGGGGACGCATCAACCACCTGGTCCACTCATGAGCCGCAGGTGTCAAGCAGTTGTCCATGCAAAGGTGGCCACACACGGTATTAGGACTTCAAGCTGGTTTGTCACGTGACCTTGGATTTTCCACACAAAGACATATTGCTGATGACATTTTCACACATTACCGGTGTAATGAATCAAATCACGTTGAATTCTCGCTTCCACTCTGTACAATTGTGACCAATAAAATTCGCCCTAACCTTCAGCTTGTTTTGCTTTCGCGTTTTTTATGGAAGTCAGTATAGATTAAGCGCTATGAACACCTGTTGTTAATAGTAATAGTACACAACATGTCTGTACGACGTTTCAGAGCCTGCGCTGAGAGTCTACCAGCTCTCTGGCATACAAGGCCTTGTAAGCTGACCTCTGTTCAAAATTCCCATCCTATCAGAAAATTTTCACTGACGGTTCCAAGTCCCGAGGATGGAGTGGCCTGTGCAGCCTATTGCCCTGGGGCTCCTTCTCAGATATTGTTAAAACATATACCTCCAGATGCTTCTGTCTATTCTGCTGGACTTACTGCTCTGGCTCTGGCATTAAAGATAATTTCACACTCCAGATGCTTCTGTCTATTCTGCTGAACTTACTGCTCTGGCTCTGGCATTAAAGATAATTTCACAATCTACGAAGAGGGACTTTCTGGTTTTTGTCGGATTCGCTGTCAGCTTTGGAGGCCATAGCTGGCCGCAACCTTCAGCATCTAGAACTTTTACATTTCTTTGAACTTTTTAGCAAGTTAAAAGTGGATGGTTACAACATTACTCTAGCTTGGGTTCCTGGTCATGTTGGCATCGGCGGGAACGAAATGGTTGATCGTTTAGCCAAGAATGCCACAAGAGAGAAACTGTCCAACATTTATATCCCCTGCTCAGATCTGAAACCCAAAATTAATGATTATGTGAGAGACCTCTGGCAGGAGGATTGGAATACGCAGACGGATAACAAACTCTTTCAGATCCGTCCAAACCTTAAGGAGTTCTTCCCATCTACGTCTGGTGGTCGTAAAGAGGAAACGGTTCTGTGCCGGCTGCACACTGGCCATTCGTATTTTACCCATTCCTACCTCTTAAAGAGTGAAGAAGCTCCGTGGTGCATTCCATGTCATGTGCCACTCACAATGAAACATGTTCTTTTAGAGTGTTGGGACTTGCACAATGTGAGACACAAACATTTTACAGCGGAGTCCATGAAGATCCTGTTCAGGGATGTCCCGCCTGACGTGATCCTTGAGTTTTTGAGAGAGATTAACATTTTTCATCTGATTTAAGATTTTACGGAAGAAAGATTTTTAACGAAGTTTCTGGTGCGTTTCTAGAAGATGTCATTTAAAGAGATGTGTGAAAGGTTTTTATTTTTTATTTTAAATGACTTGTGAGTTGATTTTAACGTGGTCACAGCCCTGATGTGGC
Organism: Conus ventricosus; assembly: GCA_018398815.1. NCBI lineage: Eukaryota > Metazoa > Mollusca > Gastropoda > Neogastropoda > Conidae > Conus > Conus ventricosus. The sequence continues at coordinate 19,565,530 of CM031605.1, forward strand.
CCTTTGCGGTCGGCTGGGCTATAAGTAACATTATCTTATCTTACCTAGCCTGCGCAAGCCATGCTCTGGGCAATGCTTCATTGAGTAAAGCGAGGGGAAAGGGAAGCAACGCAAACATGAAGCTGGAAGGGGGAAACAACTCACTTCTGATTCACCCCTCTGTGCTGTTTTCTCGCTCTGGGACCGTTGTAACGGTTGTGTGAAGAATGGAACTGGGTCATGTGCAGGAACCAAAGAGCTGGACACTTCTTAGCAGTGTGTTTTCAGTGTTGGCTATTCCTCTGAGATTGATTCAACAGGACAGTGGAACTATCTGGTGTTTTTATTCCAGTCAGCCTTTGACGTCCACTGAAGTTATTTCAAAGAACTGGAATTGGTTTTCCTCATAAGTACTACTACTACTACTACTAGTAGTAGTAGTAGTAGTAGTAGTAGTGATAGTTGTATCAGTCGTAGTAATAGTAGTAGCAGCAGCAGCAGTAGCAACATCAGATGCGGTGGTGTAGTAGCAGTACTTGTAGTAGTAGTAGTAACAGTTGTTGTGGTGGTGGTGGTGGTGGTAGTGGTGATGGTGATGATGGTAGTGGTGGCGGTGGTGGTGGTAGTAGTAGCAGCAGCAGCAGCAGTAACAGCAGCAGCAGCAGCAGTACTAGTAGTAGTGGAGAGGAAATTGCAGCAGCAGTACTAGTCAAATCCTTAACCTTCCCTACAACAGTGGCATTGCTTTTTTCCTAGTTGCACCGGTTGACCCTGGAAACGGTGGTTCGCCAAGGGGACACAACTCGCCTGTCCAGAGTGACGGAGTGGTCTCCCTGCCGGAGATCTTCCTTACCTCCCTTGACAGAGGCCGTGGTCTTTCCCAACAAACAGTACGGTCTGGGAGGACGTACGCTGAAGATGTTGACAATGACCGTCAGTACAGATTGTACATTGTCTGTTTGTCTGTCTGTCTGTCTGTCCGTCCTGTCATCCAGCATAGTCCACCAGCATCACACTTGACAAAGCTAAGACAGAGGTCAACACACCCAACAAGGTAGCACCCAAAGACACGCAAAACAAATCAAAATGCAAGTAAACTCACAAACAAATCAAAATACGAGTAAATACACACGCAGAACAAATCAAAACACAGGGACACACACACACATACATACACACACACACACACACACACACACACACACACACACACACACACACACACAGACACACACACACAGACACACACACACACACACACACACACACAGACACACAGACACACACACACACACACACACACACACACACACACACACACACCACACACACACACACACACACAACACACATACACACACACACACACACACACACACACACACACACACCAAATAAAAAAAACAACTAAGCAACACGCACACAAAAGAAATCAAAATACTATTGTCAGTGCTCCACTATCCACAAAATGTGTGTGTGTGTGTGTGTGTGTGTGCGTGCGTGTGTGCGTGCGTGCGTGCGTGCGTGCGTGCGTGCGTGCGTGCGTGTGTGTGTGTGTGTGTGTGTGTGTGTGTGTGTGTGTGTGTGTGTGTGTGTGTGTGTGTGTGTGTTTGCTTGCTTAAATGTGTTTTTCCATTGAATGATATCAACATTCTGACTGTCCCGTTTACACTAGTTATCTATAAATCATAATCATAACTACAACAACAACGACGACGACGACGACGCATCAACATCATCATGCTAGTCATCATTCTATTGTGAATCATTTCAACACATTTTCAACAATTATTGAGAGAACAATGGTACATACTTTGTTCTCAGCCGTTAATGTTGTTCAAATATTGTTTTCAAGGGTGACAGTGCTTTGGGTTTTCGTGCTATACCAGTGTACGTTTTCTCCACTGAAAGAAAAAAAGGTGAAGTAACAAAGGATGATGTTGATAATAATGTGCACTAACCCGTTCACCAAAGGTTTTAAAATGCTTCGCCAAATACAATCATACTCTTAAAAAAAAATCGACGAACAAGTTAATGAAGTAAACGGGCAAACAAACAGGGTTTAAGTATTGGAAAAATAAAAGTGTCAGAAAACTATATATGATGATGATGATGATGATGATGCTCAGTTTCCAATGACGAGGTGTGTGTTTGCAGTGGGACCCCTTCGTGATACGTCATCAGAAGGAGAACATCACGTGGTACACAGGCCTGTGTATTGACCTCCTTCACATGCTGGCCTCCAGCCTCAACTTCACGTGAGGTCATGTTCGTTTGTCTGTGGCCTGTCTGTGGTCAGGTCTATGATCGTCTCTCCCTCCGTCCGCACCCTTACCCCACCTACTACTGCTGGTCTGTTCGTCAGATCCGTGACTCCCCCCCCCCCCCCCCCCGTACACCCCGTCTTCTCTCCCCCCCCCCCCCCCCCCCCCCCCACCAATTTCTGGCTTTTTTTTAATCTGCCTGTCAGCACTATTAAAACAATTGAACTGATTTTAACTAAACATGGTAGAGAGATGGATTCTGGCCCAAGAACAAACCCCGTTGAATGTTGGCATGGATCCGTGTGGTGGCTCTGAAGTACAAGAAGGATACTGTTGAAAAAACAAACAACAAACAAACTGAACAGACTTTAAGGAACCATGGTGTAAAGACAGCGCGCCACCCAAGGAGGAGGAACCCATTAGATTTGCTATTATGAATTTCAGGCTTCAAGATGTCTGCAGATCTTACTGGGATTGTCAACATTCATTTCAAATCACGTAGCGCATAGCTCAGCCGTCCGGAAAGGGAAATATCAGGGCTGTCATTTTGTTGCAGTCAACTCTCCAAACAGATGCTAAATACACACACACACACACACACACACACACACACACACACACACACACACACACACACACACACACACACACACCATACACACAACTCGTGAAAACGGACTGTTTGAAAAAAGATACGTTGTGGTTGCTTTAAAAATCTTTATTCCATGAAATCTGAGATCAGATTAACAAACCAGAAAAAAGTTCAACTCTTTCAGAAACTCAAAAATCACAATAGGTGGGACTGAACAAGGTTTCCATGGATTCCTATGTGAAGTGTGTATGCCTGACGTCATGCAAATCTCAACACTCTAGGAGTAGGCGTCTTATAATCAGCAGTACATGTTTTAGAATGAGCAGACAATGTTCAACAGCAGCTCCCCATCCCCTGTGAGAGGAGGCTGAACCATCATCTGTAGGACTGCTGAAGGCTGTATTCTACGATCAAGAAACGGTTTTGATCCATTCAAATGTCAGAGTAACACTGTAAGCCTGTTTCTTTGTGTTGGGGAACATCATACACTAATGGTGCATTGTATAGCCTACAAGACTGCTTTTCTAAATAAAAGCTACATTGCTCTGAAGTGGCACATCTCAGAAATTGTCGCTTTTCTTCAATTCTGTCATAATATTTTGTGTCGCAACGGATTTCTTTGCGTCATCTGAATCAAGCCGAATTCATTTTGATGATATCGTGTGGTGACAGTCAAGCGTGATTCTCACGCGGAGATGGGAGAGGGGGTGGGGGAAGAAAGTTATGTGGGATTTTCACACAGGTGGGATTACAATTGCTATCTGGTCACAGTGATGTGGGATTTTCACACGGGGTGATATTACAATGTGATGACAGTGATGTGGGATTTTCACACGGGGTTATGTTACAATGTGATGACAGCGATGTGGGATTTTCACACGGGGTGATATTACAATGTGACGACAGTGATGTGGGATTTTCACACGGGGTGATATTACAATGTGATGACAGTGATGTGGGATTTTCACACGGGGTGATATAACAATGTGATGACAGTGATGTGGGATTTTTACACGGGGTGATATTACAATGTGATGACAGTGATGTGGGATTTTCACACGGGCTGATATTACTATGTGATGACAGCGATGTGGGATTTTCACACGGGGACATGTGACAGGTACGTGATATCTGAACCAGTGGACAACAACTGGGGTCAGCAGCTGTCCAACGGGACCTGGTTGGGCATGACAGGAATCCTGCACAGGAGGGTGTGTGCCTTTGTCCGTATGTCTGTCTCCCTGTTTCTCTGTTCCTTGGATGGGTTTTGGATGGGCATGATAGGAATCCTTCACAGGAGAGTCTGTCTCGTTGTCTGTGTGTCTGTCTCCTTTTGGGTGGGCATGACAGGAATCCTGCACAGGTGGGTCTGTTTCATTGTCTGTACATCTGTCTCCCTCCCTGCTTCTCTGTTTGTTTGATGGGACTGGGATGGACATGACTGGAATTCTGCACAGAGAGGCCTGTGCCTCTGTTTCTCTGTGTATTTTCTAAATGGATCCGAGTACAGAGAAGACACTCCTCCGAATCTGTCTATTTGGTGTCCGTCTATGTTTGAGCAATAAGGCAACACAGTCACCTAGCATACACGTCTCATTTTGTCATTTCATTTACTCTGTTTATCTGTTATTGATCTACTTGAATAAAAAATTAATCAACTTAGAAAGAACAACCTGAACCATGCGTGGATGACCCCCTGAACGCACCATAAAAATCTGATACAGATCATCCTTGTGTCTTTGACGATGAATTAAATCTTCGAACGACTATCTGGGTAAAACTGCCGAAAGATTTTTTAAATCAATCACAGACTCAGTAGCGTTTGTTGCTTGGTGTACATATTTAAAACACAGGTCCAATGCCATTTTTGCGACCCACTAGACAGCACATATACGAACAAGTGAGGCGATTGACCTATTTGGATTCGCATGTGATGAATACACACCTCAAGAGAATGAAAAGCAAAGAATAGGTGGCAAAACCTGGAGCTGGAGGCATGCAAGTGTTAACTATGTGATGCAAAAGAATAACCTAGCGCATTCAAACGATCACCGCACATCCCTAAGTCAAACGTTACGACAAAGTAACTGGGCCATGAATTGTGGAACTTCGACCGGAGTGGGGATGGAGGGTGTATGAGGAGAGTGGGATGGGTTGAAATGAGGATGGGGCACGGGGGGAGGGAGGGGGGAGGGGCGGTGCGTGGAGCACCGTCAAATAGTTTTGGGATATGAAAAAGCTGTGTTAGCAACCAGTAACCACTCGCGTAATTGACCATAAATAATACCTCATATAGTATTACTTGACAATGTTTGGCAAGGTGAATTTACATAATTTTGTCTTCTGTTGGTTCTAAATTTGGAATTGTATATCTCTTTTTTAGATGTGCACATAGTTGAATTGTTCGAACCTTTGGCTGCGGTCACAAGTTCCAGTCACTTATGGGGGTCACATGCTTTAATTAAGCTTGAAAATACTCTCTGCCCATTCCGTAATCCGTAAATCATATAGACTTGGGATACTGTGGTGGGGATGTTAGAAATCCTTGAGATATTTTTCTGTTTGTTGGCCTGGAAGGAAAAAAAAAGAAAAATGTTTGTTCTTTACATTTCTCCGTCATGTGTGTGTGTGTGTGTGTGTGTGTGTGTGTGTGTGTGTGTGCGTGCGCGTGTGTGACAACTATAATCATTTTAAAGATAAAAGTATGCGCTGGTCTGGAATTTAGAAAATAAGATGTTGATTTATATTTCTACATTTCTGCTGCTGTTATTGCTGTCTTCATGGGTGCCGTCTGGAACATGGAAATTTCTTTGTTCTGTTCACCTCTTGCTTCTCTTGCCACGTGTAGCACGAGTAGCATTACTTTCGTGTAACCCACCTGATGTTGTTTCCTCAGAGGAGCAAAAGTTATCTCCCTTGTTTCTCATTTCTGTTTTTGTCTTCCATCCTCATTCCAGAGTTCCTCGGTAATTTGGTCTTCACGTTTGTTGGAAGGAATCCCCGTGGGCTTCAGATGGAGTCAGCATTGCACAAGTGAACTGACATTGAGCTGACATCACAGTAGAAACTGCGTATCACACCACATGTCAATAGGGAACAGTCCTGTTTGTGCGAGATCTCTTTTGCGTAGTGGTCAAGAATGTGTATTTTGCGTCACGTTTGTCACAGACTGAGGTGTGAGAGCTGCGCTAGCAATATGGATCATCAGCTAGCAATATGGGTCATCAGTTGGCAACAAGGGTCATCAGCTAGCAATATGGGTCATCAGTTGGCAACAAGGGTCATCAGTTGGCAACAAGGGTCATCAGCTAGTAATATGGGTCATCAGTTGGCAACATGGGTCATCAGCGCGCAATATGGGTCATCAGCTAGTAATAATTGTCATCAGCTAGTAATATGGGTCATCAGCGAGCAATATGGGTCATCAGCTAGTAATATGGGTCATCAGCTAGGAATAAGGGCCATCAGCTAGTAATATGGGTCATCAGCTAGTAATATGGGTCATCAGCTAGGAATAAGGGTCATCAGCTAGTAATATGAGTCATCAGATAGTAATGTGGGTCATCAGCTAGGAATAAGGGCCATCAGCTAGCAATATGGGTCATCAGATAGTAATATGGGTCATCAACTAGTAATATGGGTCATCAGCTAGCAATAAGGGTCATCGGCTAGTAATGTGGGTCATCAGATAGTAATATGGGTCATCAGTTAGTAATGTGGGTCATCAGCTAGCAATATGGGTCATCGACTAGTAATATGTGTCATCTGCTAGTAATATGGGTCATCAGATAGTAATATGGGTCATCAACTAGTAATATGTGTCATCAGATAGTAATATGGGTCATCAGATAGTAATATAGGTCATCAACCAGCAATATGGGGCATCAGATAGTAATATGGGTCATCAACTAGTAATATGAGTCATCAGATAGTAATATGGGTCATCAACTGACCTTAAGTGCTTGTTTTCCTTGAATCTCACATGCAAAGAAATCTGCCCTCAGTTTTCTTTAAGTATACCAAAAAATGTCAGTTTCACGCAAAAGAAGTGT
>CM031605.1:19575016-19585016 GCA_018398815.1 Conus ventricosus
CATCTTCCCCACCTTCCCCACCTTCCCACCATTCCAGCCTTCCAATTTATGGAGCCAAGGTTTCTCATTGACACAGTGCCCCCCCCCCCTCCCCCACCCAGCCCCCGACATTCTTCCATGCCCTCCTTCCATCTCCCATTTCAACTCTCCCACTGTCCCTCGCCCCTGGTGTTTCTACAGGTCCCCCCCGTCCAGTCAAAGAACGCCCCCTCATTTAAACCCTAACTGGGCTTCCCTTTTTGGAGGGGGATTAAAGATTGGGATGGAAGGGTGGGAAGGGAGCCGAGGGAAGTTAAGATTAAAGGGAAAAAAGAAGTGGGGAAGGTAAGGGAAGGAAAAGAGGAGAAAGGCCCCCCCCGAGAGAGGTGGGGTTTGCCCAGGGGGGAATTCCAAACCCTTTAATTTTAAAATTTTCCCCCTAACCCAAAACCCCAACCACCCATTTCCCCCAAAAGGGGCGGAACCGGGAAACACCGGCTCAGCGCCGTCCCTTTTTCCCCCGGAAAAAGGGGCCGGCCAATTTCCCTTTTCCCGGAATCAGGGAAAAAAGGGAGGCCTCGCTACCCCCCTTTGCAAACTCCACCTTAAAAAGAGCCAACAGAACCGGAAAAAGAGAGATTGGGAAAAGGGCAAATAAAAAAAAAGCGGACAACGGTTTGCGACGCCGTCCAAAATTTTGGACCCCGGGCCAAAAGAACAAAACTAAGTCTTTTGGCAGGAGAAAACAAAAGCCCAAAAATTGAAGGGGAAAATTCCCCCCCCCCCCCTTGTTTTGGGAAGGGTTGGGGTTTTCCCGGAAGGGGACAACCCCCCCCCCCCCCCCCCCCCCCCTTTTGTTTTCCCAACCCCCCTTTTCCCTATCCAAACTAAAACCTGGGAAGAAGGAAGGAAAGAGGAATTTTTTAAATGTTTTGACTAAAGGAGGGGAAGGGGGAAATTTAGAGGGCAGGGAAAAGGAAAAAGAAAATTAAAAAAAGGACCGGAAAAGGGGGAGAAGGGAAGACGGGGGGGGACCCAACGAACCAAGCGGCAGGGGGGAACCCCGGGGGAAAAAGGGGGCCCCCCCAAGGCCCGGGGAAGAGGGGAAAAAAGGGAAAAGGGGAAAAAAAAAAAAAAAGGGGGAAAAAAGGGGAACCAACAAAAAAGGGAAAAAAGCAAACAAAAAAAGAAAAAGAAGAGGGGAAAAAGGGGAAGGAAAGAAAAAGAAGCCCCAGGAAAGGGGGAAGGGGGAAAGGGGGAAAAAAAGGAAAAAAAGGGGGGGAAAAAAAGTAAAAACAAGTTTTTTTGGAAGGAAAAGAAAAGAAATGGGAACTTGTGGAAAGGGGCCCCCCAACCCTGGGCAGGGTTGGGGTTTCCCACTTTTCCCCAAAAACCCCCCCCCTTTTCCTCGGTATTTTTTTTTTTAAATTTTTCCCCTAAAAAGAGGAAAAGAGGAAATAGAAAATTTTTAAATGGGAAATTTGGGGTTTAAAGGATGGAAAAAAGGAAAGGAAAAAAAAGAAGGAAAAGAGGAAAAAGGAAAAAAAGAAGGAAATAAATATGGACAAAATGCTATTCCTCTCTTCTTCCCCTTTTCTCTCTCTCTCCTCTTCTCTTTCCCCTCTCTCTCTCTCTATCTTTCCCCCTCTCTCTTTTCCTCTTCTCTCTCTCTCCTCTCTCTCTCTCTCTCTGTGTTGACCGGGTCGTTCGTTTCCTTTTCCGTATACCCCTCTCTCCCCCCTTTTCCCCCATTTCTTGTCTGGCTGTCTGTCTGTCGGGCGGGCTTGTCTTGTCCCCTTCTCTCTCTCTCTCTCTCTCTTTTCTCTCTTTTCTCTTGGTTTTTTGGGGGTTCTTGTATCCCAACACCAGTCTCGGTTTTTTTTTCTGTTTGAGGTTTTTTTCCCAGTGCCCATCCAGCCCCTTTTTACCCCTATTTTTTGTTTTAGTTTGTTGTTTTTTTTCTTTTTTGACGGTCTGAATTGAATAAAAAAATTTGAAAACATGCGTTTAGTTACATTTTGGGGGGTTTTCTTTTGTTTTGCCTTGTCTTTTAATTTGGTAAAATGGCTTTGTTACCCCCTCTCTCTCTCCTCTCTCTCTCCCCTTCTCTCTCTCTCTTCTCTCTCTCTCTTTCTCTCTTTCTTTCCATTGGTTTACACCCCGGAAAACCCGAGTTTAGACCAAAAAAATTTCAAAAAAATACGCCCCCGTTCGTGGGTGCAACACCCGCACCCCCCCCAAACCACGGGCCCCCAACACCACACAACACACACACACACACAAAACCCCCACACACCCACACACACCCCCAAAACACACAAAAGCGCGCGCCGCGGCCCCCCCGCACCCCTGCACGCAGGGCACAAACAAAAAATTTTAAATTGCCCAGGAGCGGGGAGCAAGGGGGACGGTGGAGAGGGGAGCGAGAGAGAGAGAGAGAGAGAGAGAGAAAAGAGGGAGAAGGTGAGGAAAAGGAGAGAGAGAGGGGGAAAAGGGAAGAGGGGAGAGAGAGAGAGGGGAGAGAGAGGGGAGGAGAGGGGAGGGGGAGAGAGAGAGAATAAAAAAAGCAAAATAAAATGCTTTCGTGCCCCTTTTTAAAACTTCCCTCCCCGCGTTCAATCTTGTGAAGGGCTGAACAAAAAAAGAAACGTTGGGGATTTCCCCCAAATTTTTCCCCCATGGGTTTTTTTCCTTTTTTGTCCCCCTTTGCGGTCTGGGGTACTTCTCCATCTGCCCCTTTATTCCCCGCCCCCCCTGCCCGCTCTTTCCAACGCTTGTGTTTCATGTCGGAAAAGGGGAGAAGACTGATGAGGGCCTGGGCCCAAAAGGTTTGGGGGTGACCAGAAAAGTGGCGAGTCAAGAGGGAGCCCGGCGTGTTTCACGCACTTTTGTAAAAAGACCGGTCAGTTGTTTCCGACATGCTCAGGGGGTTGGTTGGGAATGTTTTCCTTCTTCTATTTGGTTTTTTCTTTTTTCCCTTTTTTCTTCTTTTCTTTGTTGTTTTGAACCCCAAAATTTCCCACGGGCCATTTCCCCATGTGCTCTTTTTTTTTCAAAGAAAAAAACAAAAAACAAAAGAAAAGGGGATAGAAGGAAAGGGAAAGAGAAAGGAGAGGTTGAAGAAAAAAAAAAACCCAAAAAGAAAGTTCAAGGAAAAATAAAAAAGGGGAAAAAGAAAAAATTTGAAAAAGAATATGAATCAGACAAATAAAAAAAAGGCATGCAGAAGCAGAAAAAGAAGAAAAAGGGAAAAAAGGAAGAAGAGAAGAAAAAGAAGAAGAAAAAGGAAAACATTAAAGAAGAATAAGATGTGTTTAAAAAGGCCCGCGGGAAAAAATGGGAAGGTTGAAGTGGAGTGTGTGTGGGGAAAGTGCGCCTTTCCTCCTGTTTCATCCCCAGATTCCTCAGAAATCACCCCTCCTCTCTTTTCTCTCTCTTTCTCTTCTTTTCTCTTCTTTTTCTCTCTCTCTCTCTCTCTCTCTCTCCTCTTCTCTTTTCCCCCCACTCTTCCCTCCCCCCCCTTTTATTTCCCTTCCCCCCTTCTTCTCCCCCTCCCGGGGTGAGACGACAGCAGGGACAAGAAAAAGGGGGAAATTGCGGTGTGGTGGGGGGCAACCCGAAAACAAGTAATGGAAATAAATCTTCCCAGATTTAAAAATCTTCTGCAGCATCCCATCAATATATTGAGGGCCCCCATGTTTAGAGGTTTTGAGGAAAAAATGGGGAAAGGGAAAAGATTGTTTGGGATAAAAAAAGGGAGATGAGGGGCAAAGATGCAAAGGGGAAGTATAAAGGGCCCGGGGTTGGGGGGGGGGAGAATTATGTCTTTTGGCCCCAACCCGTTAAATTCGGGTTTTCCGACCCATCAGTCTTTTTTTTCCCCCAGTGACAGCAATCTCCCAAAAAGCAAAAGTGCCCGATCTTGCTGAAATGCCCAAAAAACCCCGGACTTGAGTAGACTAGCAATAACTGTCTTTCTTCCCCCCCCCTTTCCCTCCTCCCCCCCCTTCCCCCTCCCCACGTTGTTTAATTTCGTTTTTCTTTTTTTCATCATAGTTTTGGGAATCACCATAAAAAGGGTTTTTGCTGAAATTTAGTGTCTAGAAATAAAGCAAAAAAACCCAAAAAACCCTTTGGGTTTGTTAATCGGGCAAAAAATTGATCGTTTTTTGATGAAAGAGGTGCTGGAAAACCTTTTTAAGACTCGATTCTGGGGTGTGTGGGGGTGGGTGGTGTTGGTGTGTGTGGGTGTGGGGTGTGGGTGTTTTGTTGTGTTTTGTGTGTGTGTTGTTAGTTTAGAATAAAATTTGAATACATTTTTTTGCATAAAACTTTAGGGTTTATGGGACACAATAGGGTTTTATCATAGAAAAAAAAAAACCATTTCTACCCAATTTTCCCTAATACTGATGGGGAAATTTCCCCATATCATTAACTGGTTTGGGAAATTTTTAAAAGTTTTTAATATCACTTGTTCCCTTTTCCCTTTAAAATTTTTTCTTTTTTCCAACCCCGTTTCCCTCAAAAGGGGCCTCCTACCCAGAGTGATTTTCCCGAGACCCGGGGGAAAAAGCGGGGGCCCAAAACAGTCGATTTTCATCCATTTAAATGGAGGGCGTTTTGGGGGTTGTTGAAAAAATTTTTTGCCCAAGACTGCAGGTGCCTGTATCTCTGGGGGGTTGCGCCGGGATAAAATTATAAAAAGGAAGCTTTAGAGTACAGCTTTTGTATGAGTCTCAGACCAAAAAGGGAAAATTCCGTTAGCTTTATCAAAACCCTTCCTTCGCACCCGATCAGCAAAAAAACAGTCTAATTTTCTGTTCCCCTTCTTGCCCTGCTCTCGGGGTGACCTAAAATTTCGATGTCCTTTTTCACGTCGGGGGCCCTTTGGGTTTTTTTTTGGGTTCCGTCGGGGTCACCTGATCGGGGGGTCCTTTTGGGGGCTGTTCTTTTGGAAACGGACGTGGTGGCGCCCCCGGAGGGAGAGTCATCCCACCGGCCCCGCGAAAAAAGCAATTATTTTTCGCCCAGTGGGGGGTTTTAGAGGTGGTGCCCTTTGGTATTTTTGTTCAAAAAAGGCGCCATGAACACCAAAAGTGACTCGGCCGCGGAAAGGGTTTTCCCCTCCGGGGGTTTGGGCTCTTAAAGATTTTGACTTTGGGACTGCCCCCCCTGTGGGATTCCCGGTTTCCCGGGGGCGGGCGGCGGGGCCGGGGCTGTGGGGGGAAAGGGGGTATGGGGAATGGCGGCGTGGGTGAAACTCCCTCTGGGGGTGGCGTAGAGATTGGGACAGCAAAAAAAAAAAAAAAAAAAAATTCTCTTCGATGGAACTTTTCAAGTGATCAATAAAATGAAATTGTTTTCCCAATTTAACAAAAACAATTGCAAAGCCCTTTGTTTCTTGTTCACGTCATGGGGCTTATTTTTTAAAAGGTTGTGTGCGCCTGGTTCTGTAAGGTAAATTAAAAAAGAATGTTTGTGTTGGGTGTGTGTGTGTGTGTGTGGTGTGTTTGTGTGTGTATGTGTGTTTGTGTGTGTGTTGTGGTGTTGTGTGTGTGTGTGTGTGTGTGGGGTGTGTGTGTTGTGTGTGTGGTGTGTACGTGAAAAACCCGAAGGGAAAACTGGTGTAAAACTTGGACATGTCCACACATAGAATGTTTTGTGTGTGCAAAATTGCCAAAGCTTATTATTTATATATATTATATTTTATATAAAATATATTTTTTATAATTTTTTATTTTATATATATATAATTTTATATATTATATAAAAATATATATTATTTTTTGGGGTGTCCGTTTTTGGAAAAGAGGGGGAAGGGGGAACACAAGGAGAGGAGAGAAAAGGAGGGGGAGGAAGAGAGAAAAGAGAGAGGGGGGGGAGGAGAGAGAGACAAAACACACACACCACCACCACACACACACACACACACCCCACAAAACACACACACCCACACCCCCACACAACACAGAGCGAGAAAAGAGAGAGAGAGAGAGAAAAAAGGGAGAGAGAGGGGGAGAGAGAGAGAGGGGAAAAGAGGAGGGGAAGAGGAAGAGAGGGGGAGAGAGAGAGAGAGAGAGGAGGAGAGAGGGGGGCGGGGGGTTTGGGGATGCCGATACTTTTGTCAAGAAACCTGAAAATTTTCGATTTTAGTTTCCCCCCCCCAGCCCCCCCTTTTTCTGTGGGGGATGACGGGAAGAAAAACGGGTGGGAAAAACAGAGAGAGAGGAGGGGAGAGAGAAAAGAGGAGAGGGAGGAGAAACGAGAGGAGAGAGGGGAGAGAGAAGAGGAGGAGAGAGGAGTGGAGAGAGAAGGGGAGAGAGAGAGGGGAAGAGAACAAACAAAAAGATTATTTGCGACAGAGAAAGAGGTTTGGGAGGACTTGTTGGGGTTTATTCCCCGAGAAGAAAAAACCCCTCCCATCCCCCGTTTAATGTTCGTTATTTTTCCTTGGCTTGGCAACAGGGAAATAAAACTCGCCTTTTTCACTTTTACGATGGGGAGTATGGAAGGTAGTTTCAAAACCCCGTGATTGAAATGTTAACGTCCAAAAAAAAAAACGGACGGGTGATTTTAAAGTTAATGATGAAACAGTCCCGTCCCTGGCAAAGTATTTCCTTTAAAAAAAAAAAAATTACAATTTTTTTGTTCTTGTTATAAAAACATTTAGGGCAAGGCAAAGGAAAGGAAAACGGCAAGAGTTGTTTGGGAGAGAGAAGGGGAGAAGAGAGAAAAGGAAAAGAGAGGGAGGAGTGAGGAGAGAGGGGAGAGAGAAGGAGAGAGGAGAGAGAGGGGGAGGAGGGGGGAGAGAGGCAGGGAGGGCGGGGGACAGAGGGGAAACCCCCAAAACGACGAAGACAGACAGCCGGGACGGGACAGTTTTAGAAGACCCCGGGCCGCAAAGGGTCAGCAACCCAGCCCGGTGAGCCAGGGGGAGACAGAGAGAAAGGGGAGACCACGTGTGAGAAAAACAAAGTGTTTTGGTTGTTTAACGGGGAAAAAAGACGGGAAGAGGAGAGAGCCCGAGGAGAGAGAGAGGGGAGAGAGAGGGGAAAGAAAAGAAAAGGAGAGGAAAAGAGAGAAGAGAGAGGGGCGACGCCCAGACGGGACAGACGGGACAGAGAGAAGAGAGGAGACAGAGAGGGGTGAGATAAAAGAGAGAGAGAGAGAGAGGGGAAAAGGGAGGAGAGAGACAAGGCCCGACAGCCCGAGAGAGAGAAAAGGGGAAAAGGACAGGACACGAGAGAGAGAGGAGAGGAGGGGAGAGAGAAAGAGAGAGAGAGAAAAAGAAAGAGAGAGAAGAGGGGAAGGAGAGGAGAGAAAAGAGAGAGGGGGGGAGAGAGAGAAGAGGAGAGAGAGGAGGGGGAGAGAGGGAAATCACTACCCCCACCCCCTTCAAAATCCCACCGTTCACCACCAAAGAACTTTAATGCAGGGCCAAACGAATGCAAAAGCCCGGGACGCATGATCGTATTCACACACACCACCCCCCCCACCCCCCACACACCCCCAAAAAACACACACACACCACACCCCACACAACACACAACACACCCCAAAACACACACCCACCCCCACACCAACACACACCCCCACACCCACGCCGCACGCCGCACTTTTTCTCTCTCTTCTCTCCCTCTCTCCTCTCTCTCTCTTTTCCCTACTTTTTCTTCTCTCTCTCTCCCCCCTTTTCTCTCTCTCTCTTTCTCTCTCCTTTTTTTTCTCTCCCTCTTTTTTTTCCCCATCCTTTCTCTCTCTCTCTCTCTCTCTCTTCCCCTCCCCTCTCTCTCTCTTCTCTCTCTCTCTCTCTCTCTCTCTCTCTCTCTCTCTCTCTCTCTCTCTCTCTCTCTCTGGCACTCCGTAACTATCGTTACTCTTTCCGACAAACCCTTCTCCCACATTGTCCTTCTGTCCAATCATTGTGACGTCCTGTTCTATGCAGAAGATGCAAAAACAGAAGAAAACTAAACAAACGAAACAATATTACTGGCATCAAGAGAGAAAAGACTGAAGCAAATTAATAAGCTATTTGGCACGGAAGATAAAACAAAACATAAAAAAAACCTACGGCTGCTTGCTTTTTGAAGTTTGTTACCTTTCATGAAACTGGCAATATGATTATAATAATTGACGTGATCACCTTTTTATAATTGGATCTCTCTCTCTCTCTCTCTCTCTCTCTCTCTCTCTCTCTCTCTCTCTCTCTCTCTCTCTCTCTCTCTCTCTCTCTTTTCACAGACACACACTCACACAACCCCACACACACATCACACACAACACACACACACACACACACACACACCACACACACACACACACACACCACACACACACACAACACACACACACACACACACACTATTGAATCTGTATGGGAAAAAAACTGCTTGGAAATGTGCACTGTATTGGGATTGACAATTTAAATGGATTATGTAATGGAGATCTCGAAGGTCGATTTACATACGTTTCGGATACAGGGAGCAGTGTAAATGACTATTTTCTAGCATCAGTAGAATTTTTTGAACGAATGTGTAATCAGATGACTCTGAATGTGATGGAAAGATATGAGTCTGACCACTTACCACTAGCACTGCGTATTGGAATGCAAAATGATCAGTCACATGTCAGTTTTGTTCGTAATATAGATGGTGTTCAGTTTATTGTTAGTTTATTGCTGGAAACAAGACTTCAGTCAACAATTTTATTCATCAATGAATTCACCAAATGTTCTAGAAAAGCTAATGTCGCTGAAAATCTTATTTCTGCTGACGTGAACGAAGCTATAAATCTGTTTAACACAACTGTCAAAGAGCAAAGCAGAAATTATGAGGAAAACTATACAAACAAACAGGAATGTTATACAGAATTGGTTTGATCAAGAATGCAGAGTAGCAAAACGTAAATTTCGTAGATTATTCAGAATTTTTCTAAAAACAATGGACAAAAATGACCGAGTAGTGTCATGCATTGCGAGAAGGGAATATAAACATTTAAATGAAAGAAAACAGAAAGAATATAATGATTCCCTTTGAATGATCTTTTGTTTCGGCCAAAAATCAGCAGTTATTCTGGAATACTGTACACAAGATTTCTAAAAGGAAAATCCGACTTGCAAATAACATTCCGGTGCAGGATTGGTTCCTACACTTTAAAACCTTTTGGATAAGGACGATGTGGAGTCCATTGAAACTGACAATGCGTTGAGTAATGAAGAATATACTTTCGACGGCCAATATCCAGGGAGGAAATATCATCAGCTTTTAAGAAATTAAGGAATGGTAAAACTGCCGGACCTGATGGCCTAATTGGGGAATTTTTTAAGAATTCTGGTGGGCTGTTTTAAGTTTTCTAGTTAAATTTTTTTAATCATTTATTTGATACAGGGATTTATCCTGAAGATTGGAAAGAATCCATAATATTTACCGTTATTTAAGAAAGGGGAGGTAAACGATGTAAATAATTATAGAGGCATTTCTTTGTGCAATGTATGTAGTAAACTTTATAGTTCAGTTATTAATAATAGACTCCATGAATGGGTATCTCAGAATGGTATAACTGGTAAACCCATCAAGCAGGATTTAAAAAAGGTTATTCTACCATTGATCATATGTTTAGTTTACTAGCTGCAGTTCAAAAACAATTTGTAAATAACAAGAAGCTGTATGTGGCTTTTGTAGATTTTGAAAAGCATTTGATTCAATTTCACGGAATATATTGTGGCCTATTTTGTTAAAAAATGGAATTAAAGGTAAGTTGTATCGTTGCGTTAAAAGCATGTATAAAGAGGTAAAAGCAAGAGTTAGAGCTGGAGCAAAATTATCAGATTTTGTTAAGTGTACAAGAGGGGTTAAGCAAGGGGATGTTTGTAGTCCAGTTTTATTCTCTCTGTTCATAAATGAATTGGCCTTGGAGATTATTAAAAATGGACGACACGGTGTTACTTTTGATCTCTTGGAACTGTTTGTATTACTTTTGCTGACGACATTATTTTACTGTCTACAAACTGTTGTTGGTCTGAAAA
>CM031605.1:19590016-19595016 GCA_018398815.1 Conus ventricosus
CCTTTCGTGGATGAAAATTTTTTTGTTCAAGAGTTATTTTTCCCCTTACCTCCCTTTGGGTCGAATTTTCATTTTTTTTTTTGGGTGAAATTTTTTAAATCATAAATACCTCAAAACCTACTTAATTGATGTACGCGCTAAAGTCAAAAAAATTTAAATGTATTTGATTCATTACAACCGTACGGGGCTGAGAAGCCCATATTTTCTCTAAAAAAGGGAATTTTTCACGAGCAATCCTTTGGCCCCCATTTTCAATTGTCCCGTCGAATTGAACACGGGGAAAAATTTTTTGATTTTACAAAAAAAAAGGGAAAACCGGGAAAAAACTGAAGAGGGATGTTAAAAGTTAAAAGTCCCATTAGCTCCCCATTTCGTAGGGCCAATTTCTTAGGATCTTTTTTCCCCACAGGCTTGCGACTATACGAAAAAGACTGAAGGGGCGGGTTTTTTTGGGGCAAGTCGCCTTCTTCGTTCATTGTCGGAGTTTTTTATCCCAAAATTTTCATTCTTTCGAAATTCCCGGGCTTTTTCGATCGAAAACTTTGGGTTATGACTCCATTTTTGTTTTGAAAAAAACTGAAAATGTGTAAAAATTTTTTTATTTAACAGACCGTTTTCCCAAAAGAAGGGAATTTTTTTTGTTGAAAAGTTTCAAAAAGTGGCGCCGACGGGCCCCGAAGGGAAAAAGTCAGCTGTGTTTTTTTAGTAAATTTTTTCCCAAAAATTCTCCACTTAGACACTGTCTCGGGGAAAAATTTAATTTTTTTTGTAGGAAAAAAGCCCAAATGCCCCCCTATTCATTCATTGTAAAAATTTTTTTCACGTCTTCAGTATTTTTATTGGGAAATAAAAGGGAAAAAATGACGCAAAAAGCGGGTTTAAAAATGGCTTTACCCCTGGGACATTAATCAGCCCATGATTTAGTTTCAGGAAACCCAAATTTGGGCAAATGCGACTTACTGCATTTTTTTCCTTGGCTGAGGTTTTCTTCCCATAGTAAATTTTGTGTTAATTTGGGTTTAACGGACAGCGAGCCAGGGCAACACTGAAGCTGCGATAGAAAAAAACAAAATTCTTTTGGTTTCCGGCCTCGCGAGGGGCCCCTTTTTGCTCTGGCACCGTTTGCGGCTTGCGGCCCGGTAAAACTTTTTATAAAAGGAGGCGTTGTGTGAGAATGGCCCTGTGTTCCCTAGTGTTCCCTGAGGAGGACTGGCGTGAGGGCAGAGGAAAAGGGTCAGTGCGCTGAGGGGCTGTGCGAGAGAGATTGCCCCAGGGGCCCGCCTTCCTGGTTTTTTAGCTTATTAGGAAGGCAAAAAAAGGGGAAAAAATCCCGCCTTTTGTCCACGGTCTTCTTACTGGGTGCTGTCCCCCTTGGGTTTCCCGCACTTCTCACCATCTGCCTGTTTTTCCCCCCGGGACACCCCCTTTTCCCCCCCACACCAACACGAAAGGGTTTCAAAGTAAAAGGGTCAAAAAAGAAAAATTCCAAAACAGCAAAATGGGAAACTTAAAAACACAGGTATGAAACTGGAATACTACAGAATTCCCTCATATGGTTACTGGAAGAAAAAAGAAACTTGGGCCCTTTTTTTCAGACATTATAAATACATCCATGCATGTTTTGGACTTAAAAAAGCCTCATAGATCTAAAAAAATTTTAACCCAAAGGGAAAGAAAGTTTTAAAAAACGATATGAATTTGCCATAGAGCATCGGATTATATTTCTGAGCTTCTTGATATTTAGGTCAAATGAGCCTAAATATTAAAAAAAAAAAAAAATCTTAAAACCACATTTACACTATTTTTCGCAAAAAAAAAATGCAATATAGTTTCTCATACTGGTATGTTTCATCCAAAGTCAATCGGTTACCTCTGTAAGGCTTGCCTTTATTCCCTAGGCCAAAAAACCCCTAATACAATTTGCTTTCATGCGTTCAGTACGTTCGGTGGAAATTAAAAAAATACTCTGCATACAACGTTGAATCATCATCCGAAATCGTGGGGGCAATTGTTTAAGTTATGTTTTATTTAAAAGTTCCTTTTTAAAAAAACAAACTTTTTCTTCCTTTCCCTTAAAAAAAATTGAACTGATACTTCATAATGAATACAATTTTCTTGTAAATTATGCAGCTTCAGATTATATATATAATATATAAAATATATATATATATTTATATATATATATATATAAAATATATATAATTTTATATTTATATATATTTGAGAATAATCTCATACACAGAATTCTCCACATTTTGTGTGAAGAAGGTACGCTGGAAGTTGAAAATAGTTTTCTCTCTTAATTTTTTCAAAAACGCACCACAAAATCCTTTTTGTTTTGTTTTCAGATATACAGACGTAGCATATAGCAAATACAATTAAAACATAAGCGTAATCGACCTCTTGACTGGATCTCGACCATCCCTGAAGAGCAGGACTGCATATATCCCTGCTGCCACCATTTCATTTCACCACTTCAATACAGGGACTGGTCACCGTTGTTTTGCTTATCACACAAAAACAATGCATTCCCTCCCCCCTCTAGCTTTTGTTTTACATTTAGGTTTGTATTATGACTGTTCACATTTATTCTGGCGAGTGTGACTGGGTAAGCAAACACCCAAAAAGGAATGAAGTGAACTTTTTGCTCAATGTACCAATCTTCCCTGTTGGAAAATAGAAGATTATTCATCACCAACTTTTTTCTCCCATCAGCTTCAAAGAAAAACTGCTGCCTTCGTGGGAAATAAAGAGGCAGTGTGTGATTTCATCTGTGCTACGTAGCCTGCAATAACCATCAACAGAAACACTTTACAGTATACGTTTGTAGAACATGCATGTACTTTTAAAGCCTTTACCCTAAACCCTTTCTCTTCCACTCCCAAGTTAAAACAAGAACAAAAAAACAAAAACCCAACAATAACAACAACAAACACCCTAATTTTGAATTAATCCAGTCCGCATTTCTTAAAAATGCTGAATTTTTGAAAACCCGGTCATAACACTCAGAAAGATTAATTTTACCTGCTCGACATTCTTCTCCCATCAATAAAAGTAACACATGCATACACGCATTCTTTCTAACCCCCGGCATATGGTTGTGCAAAACATTTACCATTTATTTAAAACATAGTTAAACATCATCATGGATGGAATGTAGGTTTTGTCATTCTATATATACACACAAAACTTCAATTCAGAGGATACAACACAGCCATTGATGATGTACGATAAATGTTTAATCTTCTTCAGCAAATGTCAGTGGGACAAACAAGGATACACAAAATGTAAAAACTGACTATATTTTGTTATTTCGTCTTTTCCTCCAATATGCCCCAAACCATCCTTTTCTTTGTCCTGCTTTTTCAGCCACCTTTTCTTTCCATTTTAACAGCAACACTTGCAAACTGAACTGTGAATGCACATTCTATTTTCATTCTTCCTTTCACATCTTAATAGTTGCCAGTCCCCATGGAAAAGTTTTATGTTGCCTTTACAATTTTAAGAAATAAACGATTTAAATCAGCAGACAGTTTCTCTGCTGTTTGGGGATAATGCAAATGCGGATTTTACAGAGTAGACATGTACAGTAACAGAAAAACAACTGAAAATGGGCAGATAGGAATACACACTGACACAGAGCATACAGATACACAACATGACAGAGCAGAAAATTATAAACTGACAGAGCAGACAGTTACACACCCTACACAGACAAATACATAACTAACATGAGCAGACAAGTACACACTGACAAGAGTAGACAGGTACCCCACCGACACAGACATGCACAAATCTGCACAGAGCAGGCAGGTGCACATTAAACACAGTGTAGACTGATACAAACAGAAATATAAGACACATTGACACAGAGCAGTCGGGTACACACTCACAGAGCACACCGATACAGAGCAGATAGGCACACACGACATGACACAAAACACACAGGTATACACTGATACAGAGCAGACAGGTAAAGCAGAACATACAGCTGCCAAAAATGGTACCATCCTGCAGCCACAAAACCCATTTCCTGCCGACCATGTTGCCATTTTCCCAATTCAGTCGTGTTTAAGACTCTGTTGCCCACACTGACCAGAACTGTTTAACAAGATAAAAGCTAGAGCAACTCCTAAACACCAGTATCCACCACTTTCAACGTCAGTGTGACCTGGTCATGTCCATCTTCCCAACAGGTCAGCACAAACATTGCTGGTGTTGTTATTGTAGCTGTTATCTGCACGGAAGAGCCGGGGAATTTCAAGACAATCGATCGTTTGCTGCAGACGGGAGGTTTGTCATAAAATGAAGCGAAAATTCTGCTGCCAGAACACGAAACGTTTATCAAGCCACCCTCGTTTGTGAATACTGTGCCCCGTCCCATCATTGATCTTGTTAAATACACTGGGCAAAATCCTGCTTGGATGAATACATGCGCTCACACACACAGACAGACAAATACGCTGACAGGCAATAAGACAAACGCGCATACTTCAGGCAGATAGACAAACAGGCAGACAGACAGACAGACACACACACATCCACCCTCCCACCCTACAAACAACCAACTCAGAGACGGATCTGCATATACTTTTACATCAGACAACACTGAAGCCTACAATTTGCCATTTTCGATCGACGAACTGAAATCAACTCTGCAAACCTGCAGCGATTCTGCTCCTGGCCTGCATGAGATCCACTATCAGCTTTGAAACATCTCCCAGAAAGCTGTCTCCAGACCCTTCTGAAAATCTATAACCATATCTGGATCACAGGGTGCTTTCCGCCCTCCTGGCGAAGAGACCTGATAAGTCCCATCCCAAAACATGGAAAAGATCTTACCAACCCTTCAAACTATCGTCCAATAGCTCTGACCAGCTGCCTCTGCAAGTTAATGGAACAGATGGTCAACTCCACACTGATGTGAAGCTGGAAACCGATGGCCTTTTAACCAGTGAACAGTGCGGGTTCCGAAAATATCACTCGACAGTTGATCATTA
>CM031605.1:19600016-19602516 GCA_018398815.1 Conus ventricosus
GTATAAAAGTGCAGCAGACTTCATGAAGAAACAGGTACACATTGGTAAGGGCGTGAAAGAGGACGACTGGTATGATGATGAATGTCGTGTGGCCAAAAGAACTGTACGCAATTGTGTTGAACAAATTTAAGCGTACATTGTCTCCACCCGATCGCACATCTTTATGTATAGCAAGGCGCGAATATAAACATTTGTTAAAGAGAAAAGAGAAGCAGTTCAATGACACTTTGCTCAATAATTTATTAACTTCGGTAAATAGTCAACAGGAATTCTGGAAATCTGTGCGTAAAATTTCCAAGACAAGAAGGCAGCCTTTGAATGATATTAGCATAAACGATTGGTATGTACATTTTAAAGAATTGTTAGAAAGAAAAGACAAATTTGATAATGATCTAATTCAGGGAGTAGATATTATAACCAACGTGCTTTTGGAAATCGTTATAGTGCTATAAACAATGACGATGTTGTGATGACGATGATGATGAATTCCGACGATAGTGATAGTGAAAGTGATTGAATCAGCCTATCTCAGCAGAAGGAATTTGAGCGCTTTTAAAGACACTTAAAAATCGCAAGGCGGCTGGACCTGATAAAATTATAGGGGAATTTATCAAAAATGCTTCCAAATCAAACTTAGTGATGGAATTTTTTTGTTAATTTTTTCAATTCCCTGTTTAATAGAGGCATATACCCTGAAAAGTGGTGTGAATCAATTGTTTTACCATTATATAAAAAGGGTGATGTTATGAATCCAAATAACTACAGAGGAATTTCGCTGTGTAATGTAGTAGTAAATTGTATAGTACAATTATTAATAAAAGACTTCAAGTTTGGGTTGAGGATAATAACATTACAGGTGAATTTCAAGCTGGATTTAAACAAAATCATTCCACAATAGACCATATGTTCACATTATTAGCTTTCGTTCAAAAACAGTTTTGTCTGAATCGTAAATTGTATGTTGCTTTCATCGATTTTGAGAAAGCCTTTGATTCTATGTATAGAACTATACTTTGGCCTATTTTGTTAAAAAACGGAATTCGTGGAAATATGTATAAATGTATTATGAGTATGTATGACCATGTAAAGGCAAGGGTGCGATGTGGTGCTGCTTTAACAGATTATATCAACTGTACATCTGGGGTTAAGCAGGGTGATGTTTGCAGCCCAGTTTTGTTTTCTTTATTTATTAATGAGTTGACTTCCAAAGTCATACGCTCTGGAAAGCATGGTGCCCATTTTGTAAATGATGTTCTTGAAATATTCATTTTACTTCTTGCTGATGACGTTGCATTAATATCAGAGACTGTAATAGGCCTCCAAACTCAGTTGAATAGTTTGCAAAGGGCAGCTGATTCACTCCAGTTGAAAGTAAATATGAGTAAGAGTAACATAATTGTTTCAGAAAAGGCGGTTATCTCGCTGCTAGAGAAAAATGGACATACAATGCAATATATATGCCTGTTGTAAATGTATATAAGTACTTAGGGATATATTTCTCTACGAGATTAAGTTTCACTTTTGCATGTAAAGATGTTGCTTGCAGAGCCAAAAAAACGCATTGCTGTGTATTATGAAGAAATTGTCGATGCTTAACAATGAATCTCTTGCCTTGTTTTTGAAATTGTTTGATGCTAAAATCCTGCCTATGTTACAATATGGGGCTGAACTGTGGGGTCTTGATTGCTGGAGCTGCACAATGCGAAAAGGTTCATTTATTTGCTTTAAAAACGTTTTTGGGTGTCTCACCACAAACACCAAATGATCTTGTGTATGGTGAGACTGACAGATACCCCATATCTTTGCACTCCACTGTTAAATGTGTCAAGTACTGGTTAAAACTAACTCAGATGGCTGAACATAGATTGCCTCATAAGCGTATAAAATGCTGTTAGAACTAGATAATAGAGGCAAGATGAACTGGGTGTCGCATGTTAGAATGAAATTATACGAAAATGGTTTTGGGTATGTGTGGCTTAACCCAAGGTTGTCGGAGATATGAACAACTTTGTCCGTACGTTTAAAGAAAGACTTATCGATTGTAGATGGCAAGACTGGAATTTCCATGTTCAAAATAGTAACAGGTTTAGTTTTTATAGAACATTTAATGATCTGCATTCTCTCCCAATGTACATGTCAATGCGTATGGACAGGCACCTGAAGTTTATAATGACTAAGTTTAGAACTGGAGTGTCTGATATTTTTGTTCATTATTATCGTTATAAACAAATCAATAACTCTGATCTGCTATGTCCATTATGTCGACAGTCAAGAGAAGATGAAGTGCATTTTGCATTAACCTGTCCAGAATTACAAGATTTAAGAGAAAAATTCATTCCACGGAAATTTTACACAAGACCTTGTCTGTTCAGGCTTGTCTTGTTAATGACATCTAAGAATGAAAGCATTGTAAAACAGTTTTGCTGTTTATCTGTATAAAGCTTTCAAAAGGCGAAGCGTTTTTGTAATGTAATTATCATATTGAATCTGGTGATGCTGC
>CM031605.1:19613663-19626521 GCA_018398815.1 Conus ventricosus
GATCATCATTTTCAGTGAGAATATGCTTATCGTGAAGGAAAAAAAATATAATAAAAGAGAAATGAGGTGAAGAAGAAGGAGAGGTGAGAGAGAGAGGCGCAGAGAGAGAGAGAGAGAGAGAGAGAGTGTGTGTGTGTGTGAGAGAGGAGAGTAGGGAGGAGAAGAGGACAGAGAGAGAGAGAGAGTGTGTTGTGTGTGTGTGTGTGTGTGTGTGTGTGTGTGTGAGGGTGTGTGTGTGTGTGAGTGGTGTGTGTGTGTGTTTTGAGTGCGCATTCGCATATTGGAGTGAGGTTTGTAATCAAAATAAGTCACCATTGTGGTTACAAATTTTGTAATAAAATGCTGGATTGTGTTTGACTCTGTGTAAAATGAACCTTAATATATGCATTAGTGTATATGTCTGTGTATATATTTATATTATATGTGTGGTCTGTGTGTTTGTGTGTGTGTGTGGTGTGTGTGTGTTGTGTGTGTGTGTGTCGTGTGTGTGTGTGTGCCTGTGGTTGCTGTGTGTGTGTGTGTGAGTGTGTGTAATGTGTTTGTGTGTGTGTTTGTGCGTGTTGTGTGTGTGTGTGTGTGTGTGTGTGTGTGTGTGTGTGGGTGGCATAGGGGCTTGCGTGCGTAAGTGCTTGCGGTTGTGTCAGAGCGTGCGTGCGTGCATGTGTTGTGTGTGTGTGGTGGGGTTTGGGTTGTGTGTCCGTGAGTGCGTGCTGTGCGTGTGTGTGTATGTGTGTGTGCATGTGTGTGTTGTGTGTGTTGATGTGGGTGTGCACCCTGTGTGTGTGGTGTGTGTGTGCTGTGTTGTGTCGTGTGTGTGTGTGTTATATGGCAACTTCAGGTTTTGAAGGTGTCAAAAAATATGTTCGAAATATCGAAATCTCACCCCCTATAATGCAAATCATTATGAACGATATATGGTGGATTGCATTTTCTGAGGAATAACACTGTCAGTTTTGTTGTTTATTGGTCGTAGGGACATTGTCGAGTAGTATTACTTCCGTGTTCAGTATTGCTGGTTTTATCGTGTTCATTTAGAACCAATCAGGTGATAAGGGTAAGGCTGGGTTCCGTTTAATGCATAACAGCATATCAGATGTCAGGAAACTGTTATCTCTCGTCCCACGATATTTACACACATACCACATGGAGCCGGAACTAGCTCAGTTGGTAGAGCGCCGGATCGCCTTATCTTGGTTGGATCCTAGGGTTTGCGGTGTTCGACCACCGCGGGGCGTTTCGGTAAGGGGCGATTTTTCCCTCGGAGTTATACATTGGTTCTGACTCCTTTCCCTTACCGTCCTTCGAATAAGACTATAAACCGAGGTTCCCGTCGTTGTGAACGCATGCATAACATCCTTGCACACACGTAAAATCCCTTCACAAACTTTCGGAATAGTAGGGCAGTTTGGCCGTTGGTATGGATGACACGTTATAACTAGCATGTGCACCCTGCGTGAGAAATGGAAAGAATGAAGGCAAGTAAGAAAAATGAGTGATTGATATTGAACCGATTCGGACTGGATTGACACGGGAAACGACGAATGAAGCACCAGTGGCAGTTCTTCAGTCGGCCACTACCCAGGTAGGCAGCCGTTGTGTATACGAGTGTGATTTGTAAAGCGCTTAGAGCTTGGCTCTAGCGAGAATAGGCGCTATATAAGTATTCATTATTTATTATTATTATTATTATTATTATTTTTTATTATTTTTATTATAACAGCTAGGATTCATACTTTAAGAGAAAAGATTTTGTGTTATGAGTTTCAAGTTTATTGATCCAACTCGAGAGATTCATTGAATCGCGGTTCTTAGCCATTTTTTGTTCTTATCTTAATAGTGTTACACACCGTTTATTTTTTTTTTATAAAAATTATCTTTTCAATGCCTTCAGCAAGATCATTAACATATGAACACACGTTACATCATAAAACAACCAAACATTACTTCCACTCTGTCATTAGTATACAAGTTACAATATACACTTGTTTTATTTTAGCTTGGGATGTTACATATTATTAAAATTTGTATCTAGAACTTTGCCGTAATAATGTTATAAAACCTCTTATTTGTTAAGATGAATACAGAGTTTCATTGTATAACAATTCTAATGATTCTGTGTGTAAATGAAAGTACAGTTTCAGTATTGTAAAATTATAGTTTCCAATGTTTCATTATGAAGGTTTTTTTGTGCACAAATTGGACAAGCACACCTACTTGTCCACATCCAGGGGCAAAACAGCTTTCCTCGCTACCGTGTTCCACGTTCGTTCCACCCACTTAAGGAACGGCTTGTTAAACAATTACTTTAGCCTCGTATAATAAAGGTACACAAGAAAAACATTAAAAGAAATAAAAACAACTGATAGGAAATATTCTTTTTTTCTCTGTTTTCAGTAATTTGTTTCACACACAAATTTGATATAGTACAGTGTCCCTCTGAGCGCCTATCCATCTTTGCCATTGACTTGGCAAGAGTGCCAAAAGGAAAACGTTGAGTAGGTGTCAATCCCTCGCACTGATATATAATTTATATATATATTATATTTATATAATTTATTTATATATATATAGATATAATATTTATATTTATATATATATATATGTGAAGAATTCTTCAAAATCTTCACAACTTCTTTCCAAATCAGAACACAAAACTGTCCAAAATATTAACAAAAAACACGTGAAACTTTCGTAATCATGTATGCCCAACTCAAAAAACCTATCTTGATGCATTCAACAAAATGAAAATCAACACTGCAAAGAAGGGGGATCGAAAGGAAAACCCTGCTATTGCACCAAAAAAGGAAGCAGTGTCATAAGCAATAAATGTCACTCACACAATATTGTATACCAGGCTCCTGTGACATCAGAAAATGAAAGAAACATACATAGGGATCAACTGAAAACCACTTCAAAACAGTTTGCAAACCACAAACAGTCATTAACAATGAAAATACAAAAACCAAACTGAATTGAGCAAATACATCTGGAAACTTAAAGACGCAAAAATAACTACAACGTATCCTGGAAATTCATACAAAAGGGCATCTACAATACAGCAATATTTCTAAAAGGAGGCAACCTACTGCTAACTGAAAAATGGTAATTCGGTCTGTAAATCTCACTTAGCAACTCTTAACAGGAACAGTAATAGTAAATAACTGCTGGCACAAATGGAATATAGTTCGTTAGTGAACACACCCCGGGCAGTAACCTGAAAACCAAAAAAAAACACGTGCAGCCAAACACGGCACGTGGTAACAGCTGCAACCGGGCCCAACACGCTATATAACACCGGCGGTGGGGCAACCCAAAATCCTTACTGACGATAGCATAGGATTTGAAAACAAATTTGTAGATTTTTTATAACTCGTTTTACTTGATTGTTTTTATCTAATGTTGCTCCCCAAGGGTCGTGCCACTTATAAAATTACCTAGGCTTTTTACCACACTGGATATATATATATTTTATATTATATATTATATATATTATATTTTATAAATATACATATTATATTTATATATAATATATAAATATATTTTATATATATATAGGTTGTGTTGGGTGGAGGTGGTAAGGGTGTGCAGCGTGAAGTCAGGGCAGATGGTGTGAAGTGGCAGGAACCAAGGGAAAACTGCCAGTCAAGAAGACGCCAGTGGTACGGACGTGGAGTGTTCTTCTTTTTAGTTCACGCTCACTTGGCGAGGAGCTCA
Organism: Conus ventricosus; assembly: GCA_018398815.1. Taxonomy (NCBI): domain Eukaryota; kingdom Metazoa; phylum Mollusca; class Gastropoda; order Neogastropoda; family Conidae; genus Conus; species Conus ventricosus. The sequence continues at coordinate 19,617,378 of CM031605.1, forward strand.
ACCAGGAACGTGCCTGGGAACTTCTCTCGCTATCAGCACTCAGCGCACTGATGCGCCAGCCCGCTCTCTGCCTCTCACGCCAGTCGCTCAATCATGGAACTCTAGGGGGACACTCTTGCTCCATTCTCACACAAACGCTCGACTTTTAATAAGCATGTACGAGCGCCAAAGCCATGAACACAGTACCAGACACGAACCGGGCATCGCGAGGCCGGAACAACAGAATATTTTGTGTTTTTTCTGCAGCTTCTGTGTTGTCTGGTCGCTTGTCGTTCAAACTATTAAACGCATATTTACTATCGATTTGAAAAACCTCGGAACAAAGGAATAAAATTCAGTAAGTCACCATTTGACAATTTTGTTCCTGTACTAAATATCATTGTGATTAATGTCCAGAGTGGAAGCCACCTTTAACAAGTTCGTCATATTTTTCCCCCCCCCCCCCCCCCCCCCCCCCCCCTTTATTCGATGAAAAAATACTAACAGCGTGAAATAATTTTTGTAATGAATAAAAAGCTGGCATCTCGCTCTTTTCTATACATATAAAACTTCATTTTCCGAGACAGTGTCTAAGTGGAGACTTTGCGTTAAAGTTTGATTGAAAAACAACAGCGGACTTTTCACCTCGCTGGGCGTCGGCACCCACTTCTGACACAATTTTCAACTGAAAAAAATTACTCTGTTGAAACGGTCTGTTACTCCCCCCCACTTAGATTCTAACATTTTCAGTTTGGTATTCATAACAAAAATGGAAGTCATTAGCAAGATTTCGATCGGGAAGCCGAATTTGTAGATTGATAATTTGAATCAAAACTCAGTCAGTAAACAAAAGAAGCGACTCGCTAAGGGGACCGGGCGCTGTCAGTCATTTCGTATGTCGTCAAGCTTGTACAGAATTGATACATAGGGCATGGCGATATACGAAATGAAGTTATGGAACTTTTACTTTACTTGCTCTTCAGATTCTTCGTTTTCCTCTTACTTTTTGTAAAAAATCAAGAATTATTCTATATTTCATTCGACAGACAATGAAATGGCGCCAGATTGCTCGTGCGATAATTACAGTTTAGAGAATAATATGTGGCTTCTCAACCCAGTACGGTTGTATGAATCAAATACATTAATTTTGTGACCTACAAGCGACGTACAGACAACTATGTAGGTTCTGTGGTATTCATGATTTAAAAGAATTTACCACAATAAAAAAAGGAGATTGACCAGGGTGGGTAAGGGGTAGTTAACTCTCGAACAAAACATTTTATCCCGAAAGGTAACCAAAAGAAATATATTACACTGTTAGCACCCGGCTACATCCCCCCCTACTCTGTTACAACCAGCGTCCTCGCTGGCACAAATGACATGAAAATAACAAGGGGGTGGGGAGTATCGAGTAGGAGTGCATAAATCAATCATTGATAAAAAAATGAAGATCTGCTATCAGTCTTTAGGGGCATGGTACCCCCAAATCAAACCACTTACATCAATGCATCAAAACAATCAAAACGTCTTAAAACATCTTGTTCTCCCTCTCATTCTTTGCTTTCCACCATTACTTCTGACTACCAACAAGGGCTTGTTCGTTTAAACAGGTGCCTGAAGTCGGCAGATTCACACTGACTAGACATGGACATGTATTTTAACAAAATTTCCAAAAAGTCTAAATGCCAATATGACTACTAGGGCATTCCTTTCATGATACAAAAACCCGGAGCTTTGGGTACATTAGTGCTAACTGGACTTGATATTTCAACAAAATTCCAGGAGGTCAGAGAAATCATTAGGCACAAAATGTGCCCCGTGTAAAACAAATAGCACTGGTTAGGTGCCAAGTGACAATATGGACTTATTCATTTGAATAAAATTCAAAAATGTCGGATACCAAACTGACTTGAAAGAATTGTTTACTTAAACAAAATTCAAAAAAGTCAGAGGGCCTAGAAATGGACTGGGAAGGAAATTTCATGAAGATCCAAATCAGGTACCATGTGTCAGTACTGGACTAGTTATTTAAACAAAATTCCAAGATGTCAGGTACTAAAATGGGAATTTGCAAGGATTTGTTTATTTTAAACCTTCAAGAAGGTCAGGTACAGAATATAATGGAGGGATTATCAAAACTCAAAAACACGGGGTGCCAACTTGACAATAATGGACTTGCTATTTGAAACAAAAATCCCATAAAAGTCAGACATAGAACGATAAAAGTGAAGAAAAAAAAAGGATTTATCAAATCTCAAAACACTGGGGTGCCAACACTTGACAATATTGCGAACTTGCTATTTGAACAAATCCATGAAGTCAGACATAAATGAATTAAAAGGAAAAAAAAAAAAAAAAAAAAAGGATTTGTTATCAATACCCTTTTGAGTTAAAGTCCCAGGCTGGTTATTATGAATTTGGACAGAGTTTAGCACTTTGAGGCAGGATAATTCAGAAAAGTCACTCATCTGAAATCCTCTTTTATGACTTCTGGTGGCTAAAGAGGGGGTTACCATCTTTATCAAAAATGAAAAATCAAACAAACATAATGGTGGCTGAAAGAGGGGTTAACATTTATCAACATGAAAACATACCAACATAGACTAGCTTGTCGGAAAAAAAAAACCACAATGAACAAATGAAACTGTTCTGGCTACGGTCCGCAAACACTCCTCTAATAAAGGTGTTCGGCGATCAATTGGGGTAATATATACAAATCTATTAACTGTCCTCTTGAGCCTGAACCAAGCCTGTTACCATTGAAGGTGAAAAGTTATAATTGTCCAGGCGGGGCATATAATTTAAACAAATTTCCAAATTATCAAAGACTAAATGACTAGGAAGGATTTGTTAAATAAATCCAAAATCATTGGTAGGCACCAAACTTTGAACTATAATGGACTTGTATTTGAACCAAAATCCCAAGAGGTCAGACAGAATATATACTCGGATGGATTCCTTTAAATCCAAGTATTGGTTACCAAATGACACATATTCCATTAAGTCAAATATAAGCGGAAAAAAACAGATTTTGCTATAGTAATCCTTTGTGTCAACGTCCCATGGAAGTATGATTTGGCGGGGTTTTGTCATTTTGTACATAAAGTTCCCCAAAGTCAAACTCCAACCTGTTCCTTCACAACTACTGTTTAGCACAAAAAAAAATCTGGGGCACTTTGGGTATAGGCACCGTTAGAGTTGACAACCAATGGACTTGTTGTTTGAACAAAAATTTTTACCCAAAAATGTATAGTACCAAAATGACCTTAGAGAGGATTTGTTATTAAAAAAATCATTCCAAGTAAGTCGGGTACAAAATATTACTTTGAAAGGGATTTGTTAAATTCCAGGGCATTGGGTACCAAACGACAACAATGGGATTGTTATTTGAACATGATTCCATAAAGGTCCGGTACTTTTGGCAAACAGAATTTGCTATAAATTCTTAGCCAGTATGTGGATTCTGAAAAAACCGTCGGCATTACACTATCCAACCTGTTGTACAATCCTCATTATACTAGCTGGTTGCAATAACATAAGACAAATTATGGGATATCAACAGTCCACAGCTCATCTTCCCCAAAAAGGTGGTATTTCAGCCGTATTCATAAATCTGTCACAGGTATATTTATTCTGTCTCGTCGTAAATTCGACCGAGTCAGTTATAATGAAAGAGTTCATGGTCATCAGGCAGAACGGGTGAGGTCATTCATTGTTGGTTGTGTCACGCGTAGGCCGACGGGGTCGGGAGTTTGGTGGGCCAGTGGCATCTTGGGGATGTTATATGGGAGTGCTGCGCGTTTGTGGTCTCCACGGCGACTGAGTTCTCTCACTACCAGCAGGCTGGGCACAGGACAGAGACCAATCTTGCGCTTGGGTCCCACCTCCAGCACCCCGGAGAAAGTCAACAGGCTGGGGATGGACCACTGCCAGTCAACCACACCAAGGGACGCCATCACCCGTGGCCCACGACAAAGCAGCACTCCGAAAGGATGTCCGGTATTTCGTCCGGACAGCCCACCAACACCCTGAAGGAGGCAGGAAGGAAGCCCACAAGGTGGATGCAGGACTGCAGTGGGTAGTTGGCTGGGCCATGGTGTCGGTTCTTCTTTGGGCTGTGTCTCCTTGGTACCATTGGTCTTAAATCCTGCTCGCAGCGCCAGTTGTGATGGTTGTGGGAGGGTAATGGGTGTGAGGTGAAGACGGCAGATGGTGAGAAGTTGCCAGGAACCAAGGGACAACAAGCCAGTCAAGAAGTACGTCAGTGGACGACGTGGCGTTTTCTTCTTTTATTTGTTCTCCCATGGTAGAGAGCTCAAACAGGAACGCAGCCTGGGAACCTCTCGCTCTCGAACTCAGGCGCCACTGAGCGCGCCCTCTTCTCTGCCGTCTCACGCCAGTCGCTCACCATCAATGGAACTCTAGGGGAAAAATCTCTTGCTCTCTTTCTCACACAACGGCTCGTTTTTATAATTTTTTTAAAAAAAAAAAACAAAAAGCATGTACCGAGCCGCAAAAGCCAGTAACAAGTACCAGACACGACCGGGCCTAGCGTAGGACGGGACCACAGATTTTTGTGTGTTCTTATGGCAGTTCAGTGTTGTCTGGCTGCTGTCGTTCAAATATTAACGCAATATTTACTATCGATGAAAATCCTAAGTTACACAAGGAATAAAATGCAGTATGTCACAAATTTGACAATTTGTTCCTGTACTTAAATCATTGCTGATTAATGATCCCAGGAGTGAAGCATACTTTTAACAAGCTTAACGTAATATTTCTTTTTTTCGTTGAAAAATACTAACAGAGTGAAATATTTTGTAATGAATAAAAAGCTGGGCATCTCGCTCGTTTCATACATCATAAACTCATTTTTTCCGAGTCAGTGGTCTAAGTGGAGAACTTTTTGCGTTTTATAGTTTTGATAGAAAACCTCAGCTGACTTTTCACTCGCTGGGCCGTCGGAACCACTTCTGACACAATTTTCAACTGAAAATTACTCTGTTGATGAAAGGTCTGTTAAGGAGTAGATTATACAACATTTTAAGATTGTATTTCATAGCAAAATATGGAGTCATTTGCAAAATTTCGATCGGGAAGTCCGAATTTCGTTAGAATGATATGTGAATCAATACTCACGACAGGTATACAAAGGAGGCGACTCGCTAAGGGACCGGCGCTGTCATGTCATTTAGTATAGTACGCAAGCTTGTACAGAAAAAGATATAGGCACATGCGATATACGAAATGAAAGCTTATGGACTTTACTTTCTAACATGCATCTTATGTTCTTAGGTTTTCCTCTTTACTTTTTGTAACAATCAAGAATTATTCAATATTCATTCGACAGGACTATTGTAAAATGGCGCCAAGGATGGCTCGTGCGAAATACTCAGTTTAGAGAAATTAGGGCTTCTAAACCCAGTTCGGTTGTAATGAATCAAATACATTAATTTTTGTGAATCTCAGCGACGTACATACAATATGTAGGTTCTGTGGTATTCATGATTTTAGAAGGAATTTAACAATAAAAAGGAGATAGATTCGGACCAAGGGTGGTAAGGGGAAGAAGATTATCCTCTCGAACAAAAAACATTTTCATCCACGAAAGTGTAAACAAAAGAAATATATACAATGTTAGCTACCGGCTACAATATATATATATATATATTATTTGATATATATATTTATATACTACTATATATTATATACAAACACAAATAATAAATTCAAGGGATTAGTTACCGAGCACGTTCCAGCATCTTACAGAGCAGAGTGGTGTTGCAATGGACTGCAAGAATTTTGACATTAAAACAAAGCTTGCTCTTTAGGCTTAGATTGAAGATTAGGGGGAATAAGCATTAATATCCTGCAGTGGTAGTTGATTCTACCTAACCTATAACAGTATCGTTCGCCTTGGTGGGGTGAAATGGGGGAAAAAAAAAAAAAAATGCTTCTCACAATGAACCTTCAGCAAGCTTATAGTCTCCAAAGGGGGAGAAACCTCCAATAGGGAAGGGAAACTCAACTAACATGTAACTCCTGGTTCATATACGTATTTCGAAAACCTTGGTGGTTTGCCTCAGTGAAGCGGAAAAGTGGTAATTTGGACTCCTCTGCCTTTTCAGTTTTAAGAAGACACTGCAATCCCAAGAATAGGTCTGGTGCTGCATTACCGTAGTATGTTGTTGAGTTTTCCAAAAAACAACCAACAGGTGCACTAAGATAGCAAAAGAAAATGATTGACATGGCAAAACAGCTACCATTTTCCTGGTGAAAAGTAGATAGAAAATATCTAAAAAGTTATCCTCTTAAGAAACAAGTGCTGTGGGCCAGTTCTTGGAATGAATCCGCTAAGGGACTAAAAATACAACAAACTAATTAAAATTCCAAGGTTTAGTACCGAGCACCGTTCCAGCAATTACAGAGCAGCTCTTGGTGTTTGCAATGACTGCAAGGGAAATATTGAAATTATAAAGTAAGCTTGGCTCTTATGGTCTAGATTGAAGAAATAGGGGGAGGAGGTTAAAGATTCATATCTGAGTGGATCGATGTTCTACATAACTAACAGTATGTGCTTGACGTGGGTGAATGGTGGAAAAAATTGATTATCACAATGGAAACCTTCAGCAACGCTGATAGTATCCAAGGCGGAGTCACCCTCCATTAGGGAGGGAAACTACACTAACATGTAACTCCTTGTCATATACCGATATTCGAATTGGAGGTTTCTAATCAGTGAACGCGGAAAAGTGGTAATTTGACTCCTCTGCCTTTTCAGTTTTAAGATGACTTTGCAATCCAGAAAAGGCTGGTGTGCAATTTACGTAGTATGTTTGTTGAGTTTGCCAAAAACCAACCAATGGTGCCACTAAGAAGCAAAAGCAAATGATGACAGAGCAAAAACGTACATTTTCTTGTGAAAAGTAGGAAAATATAAAAAGTTATCCTCGTAAGACACAAGTGCTGAGGGACAGTTTCTTGGAATGTAATTCCGCAAGGGACTTAAAATAAAACAAACTAATAAAATTCCAAGGATTAGTAAACGCTGCACCCGTTTACGCAATTACAGAGCAGCTTGGTGTTGCAATGACTGCAAAGATATATTGAATTATAAACATAAGCGTGTCTTATGTCTTAGATTGAAGGCAATAGGGGAGATAGCATTCATATTCTGCAGTGTAGATGATTCTACTAACTAACAGTATGTGCTTGAGTGGGTGAATGGGGAAAAAAAATGCTTCTCACAATGAACCTTCAGCAAGCTTATAGTCTCAAGGGGGAGACACCCTCCAATAGGGAGGGAAAACCCCCTTCTCTCTCTCTCTTTTGCGTGCGTGGTGCGGGGTGCGTGTGTTTTGTTCTTAAACATTTTCAAAATGCAAATGAAAGCTTGCCAGAGGCTAAACGAAAGAAACTCAATTTTACTTAGATTTTTTGGGTGACACGATAACTCATCTCTGTCTGTCTATCTGATTGATTGCTCCCCAAAACCCAAATTTCCACCCTACATTACAAGAAGAAGAGAGAGAGAGAGGGGAAGGAGAAGAGAAGAAGAGAGAGAGAGAGAGAGAAGAGAGAGAGAGAGAGAGGGGGGTGATTGCTGAGGAGTCAGCATGAATCAGGGAGGAGAAGGCGCACTTCCTCACACTGACACATCTCTACATTCCAGCCTCCCCCTTTGCTTCCCACGTTTTTTTTTTTTATCACATCCTATTCTTCCTCGGGTTTTCCCTTCTTCTTCTCTTCTTTCTTCTTCTTCTTCTCTTTTCTTTTTCTTCTAGATCTTCTTCTTCTTTTTCGTCATCATCTTTGTCTTCTTCTTTTTTTCTTTTTCTTCTTTTTCTTCTTCTTCTTTTTCTTCTTCTTTTTCTATAGCCCTTCTCTTTTTCTTCTTCTTCTTCTTCTTCTCTTTCTTCTTCTTCTTCTTCTTCCTCCACTTTGTATTCTTTTTTCTCTTTTTCTTCTCTTCTTCTTCTCTTCTTCTTCTTCTTCTTCTTCTTCTTCTTCTTCTTTTGTCTTCTTTATCTTCCTTCCCTTCTCCCCCTCCTCCTCTTCCTCCTTCTCCTCCTCTTCCTGCTCCTCACCTTCCCTTCAATCTGTTTCTTCTTCTTCTTCTTCTTCTTCTTCTTCTTCTTCTTCTTCCTTTCTTTTACCCATCTTGCTGCAATTCATTTTCCTCTTATCCTTTTTCATATCTTTCAAATTTCCCTTCTACTTTTTTCTCTCTCACTTTTTTGGGTATAAGAAAGGTGTTTTTTTTCCGTGTTTTCATTTTTTTCTTGTTCTTCCTCTTCCCTCCTCCCCTTCTTATTTTCCTCCTCTTCTTCCTCCTTTTTCTTCTCTTCCTCCTCCCTCTTCCTTCTTTTCCTCCTCCTCCCCCTCTTTCCCCCCCCCCCCTCTTCCTCATCCCCTCATCTTCACCTTTTTCCTTTTTTTCCCATCATCTTCTTCAAATCTTCTTTGGCCGTGTTTCTTTTTAAATTCCCACCCAATTCAAGTTCATGTTCTTCGCATTTTGCTCCTTTTTCATATTTGTTCTAGTTTGTTGTTTGTGTTGCTATTGTTGTTGTGGTTGTTACTGTTGTTGTTTTCTGCATTTTCTCTTTCTCTTTCTTCTCCTTCAGTTCATATCTTCTCATTCATTTTTTTTTCTTCATGTTTCATGTCCCTTTTTTTTTAAACTTTAAGTCTTTCTTTCTTTCTGCCTGCCTCCCTGCCCCCCCCCCACCCCACCCCCCACCCTCCCCCACCTTCTCATCATCTCTTTCACTATTTCCACATACAAAAAAAACATGTAAACAAGGAAAGCTACATCAGAGCAAGGAAGAAAAGAGCAGGTGGAGGAACATGGAGTGAACACTCAGAATCAAGACACACAGAAAAAAAAGAAGAAAAAAAAGAAGAAAAGGAAATAAGAAAGAAGCAGCTAGAAAAAGGGGAAAATTTCCCAAACCACCACTGAGCAATGTCAAGAAAGACGAACTGGACGTCAGGTCGGTCTACACGTGCTGAAACACGCCACTGTCAATCCCTCTTGTACTCGCCACTTGCTGGTAACCCAACGCTTTCCCGAGGCCCATCATCAGTCTTCTCCACTTGCCGACATGAAACACAAGACTGAGGGAAAAGAGCGGGCAGGGAGAGGGGGAATTAGACTGAGAT
>CM031605.1:19626621-19654121 GCA_018398815.1 Conus ventricosus
TTGTACGTTGATTCAAGCATCTCAATATATTCTGATCTCTCGATAAGATCAATTTTTTTTACTGAATTCACTTACGAGATCGGTTAACGTGCCCCTCGGATAAGATCTAGATTTTTTTTTGTCCCAAGGGGGGTCACCTTATCCGAGGAGTACTGTACATATTAGTTGTGATTTAAAAATATTCGTTTGATGTTGATGCTGATCAAGATTCCCCTGTCTCTGTGAACAGCCATTTGTACCCATATTGACTTTATGCTGATCAAGCACACTCATTTTCTGAGAACAGCTGTGGTGTAAACATATTGGTTTGATGTTGATCAAGTATGCTCATTCTCTGTGAATAGCCATGGAATACAAATATCAATTTGATATTGCTCAAGAATCCCCATTCTCTGTGAAGAACTGTGATGTAAACAAACTGATTTGATGTTGATAGGGAATCCCAATTCTCTGTGAACAGCTGTGGTGTACACACAGTTGACTTGATGTTGATCGGGAATCCCCATTCTCTGTGAACAGCCCTGGTGTACACAGAGTTGATTTGATGTTGATCGGGAAACCCCATTCTCTGTGAGCAGCCATGGTGTATACATAGTTGACTTAATGTTTTAATCGGGAATTCCCATTCTCTCTGAACAGCCATGGTGTACACAGGAGCCTCTGCCAGTGGACGTATCCTGCTGGTTGCCTGGTTACTGTTGTCCCTGGTGACTGTTGCCACATATACGGGCAAGCTGACATCCATCTCAGTGGTAACTAGGCAACCAGTACCCTTCACCACCTTGAGCGAGTTGGTGAGACGTTCTGATTACACGTGGGGCTTCGATGAGGGGACCATGATGGAAAGCTTCATTGGTGTGAGTACTGTTGCAAAAGTGGGAGGGGGGGGGGGGGGGGGGTTGAAGTGCTCTGACTACAGGCGATAGAAAATCCATGATTGCAAATTAGAATTATCCAACTACACAAAAATGTACATAATAACTCGAAATGCTTGTTTCCATCAATCCATCGCATACCCGATTCACACAATGGATATATATCGCATATCCATGAAAGAAACATGTAACATGAACAAGAAAACTGAAACTTTCTTTTAACTCTTTCATTCCTACTTTTATATGAACCATTATTTCCTTTTGTTCCTAGATTCTTATAATACGAGTATTCTCTTCATTCCTGGATTTAGAGAAAAGAAAAAGAAGTGTAAAGTGAGAACTGCCACGTGTGCAGTAGCAAACCGGCCAGAATAGAGCGGCAACAACTTTCCTACTCTGTAGGGGCCATCTGGCATCCATTCGATTCATAAACACTGCCGCGCAAGCGACCCGGTCATGACGTGTACCGATGACGCGACTCGCGCGAAGTTCAAAGCGCTTACCGCGAGAACCAATTTTCCGGGCTGCAGGAAGGAAAGGAGGGATTTTGTGCTGCCCGGTTTTCCGGGCTGCAGGAAGGAAGGGTAGGATTTCTGCAAACCGGAAAACCGGGTTGTAGAGATGAAAGAGTTAATGGTTTCTTACAGTAATCATGGTCTTTTTTGTACAATTTCTTGGCATTCGGCAACACACAACCCGTCTAAACATATCTCAGGCACAAAAGTTAAAGTGGAGGGGCTCTTCGCCCTTTGTGATATCAGAGCAGGAGAGAAAGCCGAGCTATATTGTGCTGCGCCTACAGTGCTTCCATAGCAGACTACTGCCTCTCCAATTAAATTCTAACATTTAATCACTATCACTGTAACATTCACTGCACCGTTTTGTGTGTCATATGTGTCACGTGACAAATGAGTGAAGTTGTCAGAAAACTCTGTAGGCAGTTAAAATGTTTATGGCGAATGGCACCTTTTTTTTTTACATAAACATTTTTTTGTCCTTTCAGTTGTGACGTTAGTATATACATGAATTCATAACACAGCCAGCCTTGGTTTTAGCACATGACATCATTATAAGCGTATACATAAACAACAACTTAAATTGAAGATTGAAGCTCGTCGAGAATTGTGCATGTGACAATACCTGCCTCCTCTAAAAAAAAAGAAGAAAATAAAAGGGCGCCAGCTTTTTGAGAAGAAAAACTAACAAAGAGGGAATTGAACCTTTGTCATAGGTCACGAGAAAAATTTCCTAAGTTAAATACAGGAAGGTGATTCATTTTCAACAGATTTTTAAAAATCAAGATTTGACGAAACGGCATTTAAAAAACAATGCAATTATGACAATCAAAAATTTAACAAATGACTTCCAAAAAGTACCTCTTTTTTTGTTGTTGAAAATCCAAAGATGCTTTATTAAAACAATGAAATGTCCATAGCAAATAAACTGACTTTTTACTGTAGATCAGGACAAAATGTCCTATGCTTCACTACAGCGATCTACACAGCAAAAAGACTCAAACAGGCAATACAAAATGTTTCCAACCGACAATAGTTACGGAATAGTAAGAGACTGGCCATTCCGAGCGAGTACATCAGCGAGAATAATTATCGTCAATACCCTCAACAGGCTGAACCTCAAACATGAATGCTTGCAACAGGAGAGACCATCCAGTGACTCTGGCATTCTTGAAAGAAGAACTATGATATGAGATATGAGTGGCTTATGGTCTGTCTGGAGAACAAACTTTTGTCCCCAGAGATAGCGAGATAGCTCCTGGATAAACCAAACAAAATTCCCAAACACTCCCTCTCAATAGTAGAGTAACGAGTCTCTCTGTCAAGCAATTTTCTGCTGATAAAAACAACAGGTGCATAACACCATCATGCTCCTGCAAAAAAAACACCACCATCCATTAAGCACAATGGGAGAACTGTAAGGGACTGACTAGGCTCAATGACACCAAGTTTTAGCATAGTCTGAACTTCTTGAGTAACTACTTCAGTTGCTGAAAAAGGTAATGGGTATGGTTTCAGCCTAATGGGTTTGCTACCAGTGATTGGGATCTCATGAAAAATTCAGGCTTTGACACATCCAGGATTATCTGTAAACAATGCAGAAAGATTATGACACACAGATTTCAACTCTTCTCTTTGCACATTAGATAATTGCTCATCAAAGTGAATATCATGAATAGTCTCTTTAGAAGGAACAAGTGGGACAGTGGGGATATTCATTTCCGATTCAAGGCAATCATCATCATCCTTGGTGATCACAGTCGCTGCTGTCACATGTTCATCACTCTTGGAGAAACAGTCAAATCCTGGTAATGAAGCACACGATGAACAGTCCATCTGTTTTGAATCACCATGTTGACTATGTGAAAAACAGTCCACCTGTTCAGAATCACACTTTTTCACAACAGTAGCACCATCAGGAAAATGAGTTTCCACAACGTCAGGCAAAGCAGAATTTTCATCAGCAATATCAACAGTTGACAGGTTGTATGCATTCCTACAAAACTGTAAGTCAGCACAACATGCAGAATGCACCTGAGGAAGTTTCACCTTGCCAAACTGATCGCATGCACGTCTATTGTATTTCACCAGTATATTTGCATGAAAAACTTTTCTTTTGTTGTTGATCAATACAATATAATCAGGATGGAAATAATCAACAATTTTGACGGGTTCTTTCCACTGCATCAACAATTTGTTTTTGTCAGTGGGCAACAACACAAGTACCTCATCATTAATAGAAAATGAGCGCCTGACCGCTTTAACATCCTTGTACTTTGTATGTCTCTGCAGCCTTTTGCGAATGTTGAGTAGCAATGTCCATGCTCTCTTTCCAAAGAGTTTTCGGTTCTGTCACATATTGATAAAGGGGCTGGGAAGTACTCCGAGTCTGTTAAAAATTCCAAGAATCTGCCAACAGATCAACTGGACCTCTAGGTTTCCTATCATAAAGCAGCTCAAATGGTGAGAACCCAGTGCTCTCACAAGGCATTTCTCTGTGCGCAAACAGAACTGCTAGGAGGTAACGGTCCCAGTCTTGGGGGGGGGGGGGGGGGGGTTGTACCACTTTCTTCAACATGGATTTAAGGGTACCATTCAAACGTTCAACCATTCCGTTTGACATGCAGGGTTTATTTTTGTGAAAAATTCCTATGGGTCAATTGACCCACTCTATTAAAAATCAATGGGTCAATCTGAAGATTAATGGGTCATCGGTGGCAGTGACAAAAACAATAAAGGTTTGGTTTTATTGGAGTGCCAAAGAAAACGGCAATTTTCATTGGTTGGAACATAAACCTCTAACAATCATCCGAACGAACTCATCTATTCTTAAAGCATTCGGTTAAGATAAGTTAGGGTCTTTGTTGCTTGATCGTTTTGTTGAAAGACTACTGCTTTTGAAACACGATGTAGCAATCTATTTATTTATATTTATGTTTGGCTGGCGCGCGTGCATATAAAAATGATGCGCCCGATGTCCCGCTAGGAGCAAAAGTAATGGGTCAATTTTAGACTCAATGCGTCATTTGGCGCAGGGCGCGCTACAAAAATAAACCCTGGACATGGCATGGTACAGACTTGTATTGACTGACTTGACTGACAACAATCAGTAAATCTCTTTCATGAGGTTTTATACAAGCTGAGTACCATTGTCTGACAAAATCTCTTTTGGGTATCCTAGGCGACTGAAAATTTTCATGAGTTTTTCAGCAGTTGTAATTATATCTATGTTTTTCAAAGGCACAGCTTCAGGATACCTGGTAGCAACATCAACAACAGCCAAAACATGGTTCCCACTGTTTGACATGACTGCAAAAAAAGGACCTTAAAAGGACCTTTAAAGGACCATAATTTTTTTTCAAAGGACAAAATTTAACCAAGTTATAACTGAGAAAGCAATAACATACCTGTCTTCCTAAATGAGGGTAACACCCAATCCTGGACTTTCACTTGCACAAGTCTTGCACAACAGTCTTGATACCATGAAATATGTCAGTAAGTGGGCCCCAAGAAAATAAGCTACAGCTGGGTGATTCACAGTACATTTTGATTAAGTCACAAAATATGGGTAGAGGGAGAGGAACATAGGAGGAGGCATCACCAACACAACTCGAGTCGTATGAATGTGGCTAAGAGAGGCAGAGTCCAGAGTCTAGTTTGATGAGTGATGAGGGAGGGGTGGGGAATGGGTGAAGAGAAGCAGCACTGGGGTGGGGAATGGGTGAAGAGAAGCAGCACTGGGGTGGGGAATGGGTGAACGAGTTTCACTCGCTGTTCCACTGCTGCTGGTAAAAAATCGGTCACAGTGCATCTGGTATCTGCCCGGCGCTTTCTCTCAGCTCTCTTGTGCAGTTCAGTCTTGGCATGTTGCTTCAAGACGGATTCCCCCATTGACATTATGTTGAGGGTTTTCTCACAGAAAGCACAACGAGCCACATGTTTGTTGTCAATAACTTTCCGCACCCAGTCTTTGTAGCTGTCCTCACGCAACCACCGATCTTGAAAGGAGCACTTCCCAGGCATTTTTCTGTTGCTTTCTGAGACAAATAGAAACTTTGGTGCCGTGAACAAGATGGCGCATGTTAAGTCTCGCGTTAAATCTCGCGTACGGGATCTGCCGATTTCCAGGAAAACTGTGACTGTTAGACTGATAATATATCGTCTGCTGCTGACAAAATCAACGAAGACAACGGAATTTTAAATTCGGTTTGCTTTTAATGCTGTTGTAGTTGATTTTGTGTAGCCTTTTGGCTCAATTAAAGGATTTAAACTAACCGCAACAATTTTAAAAGGACCTTTGACTGTTTCAAAGGACTGCCTAGCTGATATAAAGTACTTTAAAGGCCTTTAAAATAAAACCCAATTTCACAGCACTTTAAAGCACCTGAAAGGACCGTACGAACCTTGCAAAACATATCTATGACCCGCATGAGAATATGGAGAAAATGGACCTGTCAGGTCAATACAAATGCGTTGGAAAGGTACATCAATAACGGGCATTGTCCCAAGAAGAGCCACTGAAACTGATCCACGCTTCTTACTCACTCTTTTGACACACATAACAAGTCTGAACATGCTGACGGACATCCACATGATACTTAGGCCAATAGAAATGAAATAAAATGCAATGCTTTGGTCTCGCAAAACCACCATGTCCACTAGCAATGGAATCATGAGCAATATGCAAAACATTTGTACGAAGAGGTTTTGGTACACACAGTTGCTTCTGTACAGTGTCAAATTTACCAAGTGAATAGCAGTAAAGAACACCACTGTCCAAGAAAAACATGGGCTTAGGTTCACGTACCAAAGTTTTTCTGACCGATTCACAATCGGGAACATCTTTAGCCTGGCGATAAATAAGTGACAAAGTAAGTAACACTTGACGCTTACATGTTTACAATGTCCAGATGGGACACATAAAAAATGTCAAAGTCTGATGGCAAAGCATCAACTTGTTTGGGGGTCTGTTTGTTTTACCTTCAATTGACCTAAATTTGTCTCTGACACGGGTGGAGGGGTTTTCAAAGGGAGCTTAGCAGAACCCTCAAGCTTCTTTTGTTGCCTGGTCATGACTGATGCCATCTGATCAGCCCAAACCTGGTCAGGTTCATTCTTGACCTCAGGCAAATTGCCAATTATCAAAACCGCTACTGGATTATCAATGACACAACATTCCAGCAAACCAGTGTAAAAAGGTGAACATACAGGCACAATAGCAGTTGGGAATGTCTCAATCTTGCCACCAAAATTTATACACTTTTGACAATGACCATTGTACTGTTCAGTTTTAACCAATGACTTTCTCACACCAGCAGTAGTACAACCAGTATCTACAGTGCAAGGTTTATCATTCACACAACCATTATACAGAGACAAGCTGTTCAAAGTAATACATTCTTCCACATCAGGAGAAATCAAAACTTTGCATGCTGAGGCATACTTATGGGGCTGAACATTTACGGGTGAAGGGCAGTTTGGACTGATATGACCAACACCATGTACCATGACGTCTACAAATAAGACTGTTTGGTCTCTTGTGTAGATCTTTGACCCCTACCTCTACCTGACTGGGGGAAAGATCTCACATGTTGCTACTTCTGTCCCTGAATTTGTAGACCGAGCCTGATAAAACTGGTTTCCATGATAAGCAGGTCCCTGACTGACACGAGTTACCTCGCCCTGAACCTCTGTCTAAAAGAGCGTTTGGCTGGCCTCTACTGTAACTAATGGCCTGCCAAGACTGACCATGAGTCCCTGACTGTTGAATCTGTTCACATACAACAGCATGAGCAACTGCACCAGACTGTCTACCTAACAACTTGTTAGGGTGAGCCTCTCTGTAGAGCTCAGCTGCAGCACACGTCTGTTCTGCTGAATCAGAGGTTCTTTCCTTAAGAAAAACCTGCAAGTCTTTGGACACACTCTGCAAAATCTGTTTTCTGATTCAAAGATATTGAAGTGCTCCAAAAGTTTTATCTATCTCTGACAGTTCAATCCACCTGTTCAGTAGATGGGTAAGTCTGGTCAAAAAAGCAAGGAATTTCTCCCCTTGTTCAGGCTTCACACTTCTAAATCTTCTCTGAAACCTTCAGAGGTATCCATGAACTTTTTCAACAAATGTTGCTTCAAGTTTCTCATAAGTCAAAGTATCACTGGCACAAAGGGAATGGTTAAAAACTCAGTGCAACGCCTTGTAACACAGGAGTTCCTTTTACCATCCCAACATCTTCGAATGAGCTTCAAATCTATACAAAAAAGCATCAATATCATCCCTGGCTTCATTGAACACGGGTAATTTGGGAAAATGGATACCATGAGTCTGAGTTTCATTAGCATGTTTTGGTCCCTCATCAGAAGATTTTTCTTGTTTTTGTGCTTGCGCCAATTTGAGTTCAAGTTCTTTTTGCTCCAACAGGAGATAAGATAAGATAATGTTGCTTATAGCCCAGCCGACCGCAAAGGGCCACATCAGGGCTGCTCCAACAGGAACTTATGCTTTTGTGCTTCTTCATCCATAAGTAATTTCCTTTCTCCTTCCTGTTGTTCTGACTTTAGCTTGGCTGCTCTCTCCTTAGTCTAAATTCACGCTCCATAACAGAATCAATATACTCATTGATTTTTAAAGGATTAAACAGTGGGAGAAAACAAGTGCAAGTTAACAATTCTTCAGTCATTACAGCAATGACTTGACAAAGATTTGAATTTATTTAAAAAAAAAAAAAAAAAAAAAATTGGGGGAATATATTATAAATATGAGAAACCCTTCACTAGCTGCCTGAGGGAACCATCGTACTCTCCTTCAAAGACAGATCTATTTGTATTGCCTGCTCCTAGGCCTTTCGTCTGCTGGATCGGACTCATCAGGGACACGGCTGATTGTGTCTGTGCTCTTGGTGTCAAATAGAGACACACCAAAGTCCATAATTCTGTGGTGTTCTCATCACCAAGGGTTCAAAAAATAATCCAACAGCACCCCCAAAGCAGCCAGCGAAGGGTAGTAAATGGAACAAAAGGAAAGCGTGGAGGAAAAAAGTTGCTGAAAAACTAAAAGCATTATGCAATCAGTATAAAATGTAGGGGACAATCTTTGAGCCTATGCTTGAGGATCCATTCAAGATGCAAGGGAGATCAAAAGATATGGAACAGTGTGAGTGGTCAGCTCTGCTGTTCAATAACCCAAGCATTGTGCGGGGCTAAGAATTGTACAGAACAACCTTTACTTGGATCTCCTAAGAGATGCAATCTCCCACCAATTGACCAAACATTATACTGCTGAATAATTAAACAGTGGGAGAAAACAAGTGCAAGTTAACAATTCTTCAGTCATTACAGCAATGACTTGATTTTTAAAGGATCTGAGATACCCAGTAACTTTGCTTGTTGGACCAGAGCATCAAATTTCTCTTGTGTTAACTCTATAATGATTAAAGTTGCACAAGTTCAAGAAGATGACAGAAGAGATTTTTTCCAAACAGTAAACTCTTGTCTCCACAAGACAAGTTAGAAATTATTACACAACACTTACTAGTTTAAATCGGATAATTCAAAAAGAGCAGCTACTGATTCACAGACATATTTACAAGGTAGGCACGGGCAGCAGTTCATCTCCTGTGGTACCTGGCAAAGCATGTGGGGCACAGTCCCACATCACACACAGAACATTCATAGCCAGATCTCACCCGCTGGGGATGGCCTGCCACACAGTTTCTTTTCATACCCACAGGAAGCTTTCTGAGCTCATGGCCACCCCTGCTGCTCCTGCAGGACCTGGCTGGGGCTGGGAAGCTGGATAGCAGCCACTTGCAGAGGCGGGTTATCCCTGGCTGCCTGTATTTCTGCTGCTGTCCGACGTCGTTGAACTGCCTTGGGCGGGTAGTAGTTGCCTGCCAGGCTCTCTATCACTTCGACCATGAACTTGTATCTAGTCAGCTTGGGTTGATCAGTGGTCTGCAGGTTGTACAAGATGAAGCTGTTCAGTACAGCCCTTCCAAACAACAAAAAAGCCACCTTGTTCGTCCACTTTATTGTTCTTCTTTCTGACAGGTATTTGTATAAATGTGCATCACTCAGATCCACACCTCCCATGGACTCATTGCACTTGACCACCACCTTGGGTTTCTCGATCTGCTGACCCCTCCTGTTGACCACACAATGGAAGCCCCCAGAAACAGCAGTGCTAAGGAAGACTGGCTTTTTACTGCCATCCTTATATACCACACAGAGGAGAGGTCCTTTCCGTCGCTCAGCTGTTTCATGATTTTTCAACCTCTGGTTGATGGCAGCTCTGGGCAGTCCCCTTCTGTGTGACCTGACTGTCCCTGTGGCTGTTGTCCCTTGCTGGTACAGGTCAAAAAAGAGGTCAGGAGAGCTGAAGTAATTATCAACCCCAAGGTGGTGGCCACAGTGAAGAAAATCGCACGCTGTCAGCAGTCTCATGACCAGAGCATAGGTAGCATCATGGAGGCAGACTGGTGCTGCTGGGTCCCTTCCTCTACAGACTTCAAAGAATGAAGTGTAGCCATTGCCACTGTCACACACACACCAGAGTTTTATGCCAGATCTGCAAGGCGCTTGAGGGGCATAAATATATATCGATGGGGTGTTTTGCCCTTGAACCCTGTCATGCTTTCATCGATGGAAATATTCATGTTGGGGTGATAGTAGTGGAGGAAGGCCCAGTTGAAGTGATCCACAAGGGCTGGATCTTGTGCAGCTTGTGGTCTGGATCAGGAGGGGGAGCTGGGTGGCATTGTCATTAAAATGCAGGAATTTGAGCAGCAGCTTGAACCGGTCCCTGGAAAAGTGCTCATTGAACCAGGGGGTTCTGTGGCTTGGGTGGGCTGTGTCCCAGTAGGAACTGATCGTTGGCTTCCTGATCAGCCCCATGTTCGAAAAAACTCCAAGGAAGGCTCTGAATTCCTCTGCAGTGGTAGGCCCAGTTTTCATCCACTGGTGCACTATGGAATTTGGCTTATCACGCAGATAATTTGCATGAGCATCAATCCACTGCTGGCTGTAACGATTCGTCTCCTCAATGATTCTGTTGAAAAAGGTTGGGGGGAAAAACAAATTGAAGTAGTCAATAGGACTTGCATCCTGAGGAGGAGGATGTTTGGGGCCTGGGACTGCAGTGAAAGGGATAGGGTTGGGACCACGATCTTTCCCTCTGATTGGCTTCCAAACACCGTGCACATCTCTGCCACCATCAGCACCAGCAGGGTCAACATCATCACCTCCACTGTCTTCACTGCTGGATTCTAGGAAAGAAACAAATCAAACCACAAATAAAGTTTTGTTGCAGAAGAATTAGACCATTAGAAAACTATGTTTAAAAAAAAAATCTAATTTGCACCACTTTCCACTCCCCACCCCCATATCCCATCCCATCAAGATGTCAGTACTTTGCAAGCTCTGACAAACATAAATTTTGAAAGTCTGGACCATATTTTTGTATCTTTATTGTTGACAACAGATAAGATAAGATAATGTTGCTTATAGCCCAGCCGACCGCAGAGGGCCACATCAGGGCTGTCACCACGTTAAAATCAACTCACTAGTCATTTAAAAAAATAAAAAAAAAAAAAAACTTTCACACATCTCGTTAAATGACATCGTCTACAAACGAACCAGAAACTTTGTTAAAAATCCTTCTTCCGTAAAATCTCAAATCAGATGAAAAATGTTAATTTCTCTCAAAAAGCCAAGGATCACGTCAGGCGGGACATCCCTGAACAGGATCTTCATGGACTCCGCTGTAAAATGTTTGTGTCTCACATCGTGCAAGTCCCAACACTCTAAAAGAACATGTTTCATTGTGAGTGGTGCATGACATGGAATGCACCATGGAGCTTCTTCACTCTTTAAAAGGTAAGAATGGGTAAAATACGAATGGCCGGTGTGCAGCCGGCACAGAACCGTTTCCTCTTTACGACCACACCGACGTAGATGGGAGGAAGTCTTTAAGGTTTGGACGGATCTGAAAGAGTTTGTTATTCGTCTGTGTGTTCCAATCCTCCTGCCAGAGGTCTCTCACATAATCGTTAACTTTGGGTTTCACATCTGAGCAGGGGATATAAGTGTTGGACAGTTTCTCTCTTGTGGCGTTCTTGGCTAAACGATCAACCATTTCGTTCCCGCCGATGCCAACATGGCCAGGAACCCAAGCAAGAGTAATGTTGTAACCGTCCGCCTTCAACTTGCTAAAAAGTTCAAAAAAAAGTAAAAGTTCTGGATGCTGAAGGTTGCGGCCAGCTATGGCCTCCAAAGCTGACAGCGAATCCGACAGAACCAGAAAGTCCCTCCTCGAAGAATGGGAGATATCTTCAAAGCCAGTACTAGAGCAGTAAGTTGTTGACAACAGGAAATGAAAAAAGTAAAACAGGAAAAAAATCATGGAGTAAAATGAGGTACATTCACAAGCTTCCGTGTTAATAATGAACTTCTCACAGTGACACACCCACATCACACACTTCAAAAATATCCCATTTTCTAAAGGAAGAAAAAGGAAAGAAAAACGTGTATTACTCTGACAAAAATAACAATCAAACAACACAATTTTGATAAACAAAAAGACGAATTTATCTGTTTGTACTTGCATAAACACCTGGAGATAAAAACAGACACGCCTACAATGGCTATAAAGCAATTGTAAACAAATCAAACAAAAATAGTAACAACTCGGACAGACACCCACCAGTACAACACCAGAAACTCCTATTAGCTGCAGTACCAAGTAGATTCCTGCTGCAGGAACTACAGAAAGAACAGCTTCTTTCCGCGCACTGGGAGGGAGTGGAACAATCTTCCAGCTGAGGCAGTGGCATCGGCCTCGCTGGATGACTTCAAATCCCGGATTTAAACCTCCTCCCCCTCCCCTGCCCTTTCCTGCTCCTCTCCAGGCTCCTGCCCCCCCCCCCCCCCCCCCCCCCCCCCCATCCCTCTTCCTCACCTTAGTCCCTTCCACCACTCCAGTGTAAGGCCCACTTGCCGCTTCCCTACTCCTCTCTCCTTGGAGGCCTGGAAACTGTGGGTGGCCCCAGACCCCCCCCCCCCCCCCCCCCCTTTTTTCCTTTCCATAAGCTGATGATCCAGGCAGCATTTGAAACTATTGTTAAATCCGGAAATCCCCTCCTACAGTGCAGAATCTTCAATTCGATGAAGGTGAACACGCAAAGAAAGAGGGTGTGCGCATGAGCCAAGGAGAGAAGTTGTCTTTTCAACCACAGCTCAGAATATTGTGATAAATTGTGTTTTTTGGAAGAATTCAAACTGTAAATGGTGTAGGAATGTGCATAAACATCTGCCAGACACTTGCGTTGTGCAAATTTTCTGGAACTTTTCGCCACCTTTTGCCAAGTAGATCACAAAGTCACTTAGTTAAATTGATCAGCTCCCGTTAATACAAACCACAACGGGCGCCATTTTTAAGTAATGAAGGGTAACTGATCGGTACCAATTAGGCCTATGTGTGTTGTAGACAAAATTAGCATTGAAACCATGTTGTAGTTCCTAACATAGGATTCTCAGACTGAAGCTGTGCCTGTGATCGTCGACCTATTGTCACCCACTACGCCTCGCTACTCCAGTCAACAGTGCTTGTTGGTGTAGGCTGTGCTGCGACAGTATACGGTGTCAGTCAACAGTTCCAGTGAACTGTACACACAGACGGTTAAACCAGAACTATTACCTGCATGCCACCAGTAGCGGTGAATACAACAACTACTACTTCAAGTAAGTGACTTTTTCCTGCTTTTATTTACGAAATAACAATCAATGATGACCCACCAACCCCCATGTGCTAGACGCCGTTTCGCTAAACACCGGCCCAATATACCACCTTGTAGTGAAATCACCATGCATCATCCTGAATACCTTATCTAAAATTGAACTGGTCAGCGATACCGCCATGCTGAAAGGAGTATTTGTTTACTGTAATCCTACTGACTATCCAGCAGAGACTCTTGCCAGTTCCCATCCCCGACTCCCCCTGTCATGAACATGAGCCATATGGACAAACTTGCAGTTATACCAACTCACGGCCGTCAAACCCCTCCAGCCTTGACGCTGTGTTCTCAGACCATAGTCGCCCGATAAGATAAGATAATGTTGCTTATAGCCCAGCCGACCGCAGAGGGCCACATCAGGGCTGTCACCACGTTAAAATCAACTCACCAGTCATGAAAAAAAAACAAAAAAGAAAAACCCAACTTTCACACATCTCGTTAAATGACATCGTCTACAAACGCACCAGAAACTTTGTTAAAAATCTTTCTGCCGTAAAATCTTAAATCAGATGAAAAATTTTTAATCTCTCTCAAAAACTCAAGGATCACGTCAGGCGGGACATCCTGAACAGGATCTTCATGGACTCCGCTGTAAATGTTTGTGTTCACATCATGCAAGTCCCAACACTCCAAAGAACAGTTTCATTGTGAGGGGGGCGCATGACAGGGAAATGCACCACGGAGCTTCTTCACTCTTTAAAGGTAAGAATGGGTAAAATCGAATGGCCGGTGTGCAGCCGGCACAGAACGGGTTTCCCTCTTTACGACCACCCGACGTAGATGGAGGAAGTCCTTAAGGTTTGGACGATCTGAAAGAGTTTGTTTTTCGTCGTGTGCCCCAACCCTCCTACCAGAGGTCTCTCACAAATCGTTAATTTTGGGTTTCACATCTGGCAGGGATAAAAGCTTGGACAGTTTCTCTCTTGTGGCGTTCTTGGCTAAACGATCAACCATTTCGTTCCCGCCGATCCCAAACCCATGACCGGGAACCCAAGCAAGAGTAATGTTGTAAGCCGTCCGCCTTCAACTTGCTAAAAAGTTCAAAAAAAAGTTAAAGTTCTGGATGCTGAAGGTTGCGGCCAGCTATGGCCTCCAAAGCTGACAGCGAATCCGACAGAACCAGAAAGCCCCTCTTCGAAGAATGTGAGATTATCTTCAAAGCCAGAACCAAGCAGTAAGTTCAGCAGAATAACAAAGCATCTGAATGGATTGTTCCAACAGTATCTGAGAAGGAGCCCAGGGCAGTAGGCTGCACAGGCCTCCATCTTCAGACTTGGAACCGTCAGTGAAAACTTTTTGACAGGATGGGAATTTCGAACAGAGCTCACTACAATGCCTTGTACGCCAGAGAGCTGGTAGACTCTTTGCGAAAAGCTGAAAGTTTCGAAACGAATCTCCGGTGTGAAAAAGGTCCACGGGGTTCATCCGGAAATTTGGGAAAAAAATCCGACACAACTCCTAGGTCTAGACCTGCATTCCGCACGTGAGGCCGCATACGAAGACCAAACGGCGGAATACATTTCGGGTTGTTTTCAAACTTACTTTGGAACGGAGGGTCAAAGACACGTCATAGGCAGGATTTGCGGTTCTGAGAACAGTCGGATATAATAATTAAAAGGGACAGTTTCAGCCTGCGGTTGGACAGTGAAGGTTCACCCGCCTCTGCGTACAGGCTGTACACAGGGGTGGTGCGGAACGCTCCAAGACAGAGACGAAGCCCTTGATGGTGGACAGGTCCAGAGTTTGAGGTAAGATGATCTTGCGGAGCCGTACACAGCACAACCGTAGTCCCGTTTGGAACGGACCAGGGGTCGTAGAGGTGCAACAAAGTTTTCTTATCAGCGCCCCGTCGGTGTGCGCTACGACCCGCAGAATATTCAGTGCTTTCTGGCAAGCAGTTTTGAGGGTTTTTTAAAATGGCTGAGAAAGTTAAGTTTTGGTCAAAAATGACTCCCAGAAATTTGGCCTCTTAACAGCTGGAATGGGAGATTTCCCTACTTGAAGTTCAGGATCCCGGAAAAAACTGACGGAAATTATGGGAAGTGAATACACTGCGTCTTTGTTGGAGAAAAGTGAAAACCGTTTTCATCCGCCCACCGATGGATTTTTCTACGCAAAGCTGGAGCCTGCGCTGGACACTCAGGTACAGGCTTCCCGTTGCGTAGACAGCAAAATCATCCACAAACAATGAGCAGTCCCGAACCCTGCTGAAAATGATTTCACAATGTTGTTGATTTTAATACTAAAGAGGGCAGGAGACAGTAGCTCCCCTGTGAAACACCCAATCCCGCTCGTGGACATCAGAGAGAGTGGGTGCCAACCCGGACCTGAAACTGTCGTTCTGGCCAAAAAAATTTGAAAGAAAAGCGGAAGATGACCTCGAAAACCCCGATCATGGAGATCATGAAGTATCCCCGACTTCCAGGTGGTATCGTAGGCCTTCTCCAAGTCAAAGAAAATTGCCACTGCATGCTGTCTGTTCAAAAAAGCGTTCCCAAGAGTAGATTCCAGACGAATCAAATGGTCAACGGTAGTCCGATGTTTGCGGAAACCACACTGTTCTTTCGCCAAAAGGCCATCGGTTTTTCGAGTTTCCACATGGCCCAGCATTGACCATTTTCTCCATCAATTTGCAGACACAGCTGGTCAAAGCTATGGGACGTAGTTTGATGGATTAGAAAGATCTTTTCCCGGTTTGGGGATGGGAAAAATGAGGGTTTCCGCCAAGAGGGTGGAAGAAACCTGTAGTCCACACATGGTTGTATACCTGTAGCGTATGTTCAGACCTTCTTGCGGAAGTGTTCAACAGTTGATAATGAATTTTCATCCATAACCTGGAGAAGAATCGCTGCAAGAAAGTAAGGCAGATTTCAGCTCGTTTAACGTGAAAGGAAGATTGTAGTCTTCCCTGTTGTCGGACGAAAAGTTGCGGGTGATTTTTCTTTTAGGGCTTTGTTTTTGACAAAATGGCTGATTTGTTAGAAGAGGAGGAATTCTTTCAATGGTTGAAGCAAGCAGATTAGCAAATGATTTTTGGTCTGTTATTAAAGAGTCAGAAAACTTGAGATGGTTCACAGTGGGGCAGGTGTTCTTCCCTTTGATTTTCTTAATGATGTTCCACACTTTTTTCTTGGGAAATTTTCGATGTCAGCCTGGAGCAGAAACTTCTCCAGGACCGACGTTTACTGATTTTAAAAGGTGTCTCGTTTGGCACGGAGTTTTTGATGGGCTTTGAGCGTTGGGACCCGAGGTCGTTGGTATACCCGACGCGAGCCCGTTTTCGAACTTTGGAAATTTGTTGGCAGTCTGAATCAAACCAGGGTGTTTTTGGCATTTAAAAGTTTACCCAGAAGACTGGAATACAAGCTTTAGCACACTTGATCACAGTGTTAGTCAGTGATTCTGCTGGGTCCGGACTCTGAAGAAATCAGCGTCCTGGAATGCCTAGAAATAGTGGCTGCAAATAGATCCCAGTTTGCTTTCTTATAATTTAAATGTTGAGAGACAGAGACGTGTTCAGTTATTAAGGTTGTAGAAGGACAGGGAAATGGTCACTTCCGTGCAGATCGTCATGGACAGACCACTCATAGTCCAGGACCAGGAGGGGTCACAACCGACAAATTAAACACGAAAGTGAAACTGTGGAAGAGTGGAGGTAAGTTGCGGATCCGTCTTTTCAGACAACCAAATCCAAATCCGAAAGGACATCCTCAATTAGCAGACCTCTGGATGACGAACTGACACTCCCCCAAAGGGGATTGTGGACGTTAAAGTCACCCAACAGCAAAAAAGGTCGAGGAAAGTTCTCCTATCAGACTGACAAAGGTCCTGACGACAAACCCGGGACTGAAGGAGGTAGATAATGGAACAGTTTTGTGACAGTCTTGTGGAGAGTGGACTCTCGCAGCAACAACATCAAAGAACTCAAAAAAATCCCTAAATAGATTAACAGAAAATGGGAAGAAGCAAAAAAAAGTGATTTTAGGGCCCGGGGATTTCAATGGCCCAACATCAACTGGTCCACCCACAGAGTTGGATCATCAGGAAAGGGGCCATGAAGTGCAGTCCCTGGTCAATGTCTCATCAGACCACCTGCTAAACCAAATCCAACTAACCCCAACCGAGGGCCCAATGTCTAGACCTGGGTTTCACCTCAAACCCCCCCCCTCGTCAGACTTCAGTGAATATCCCAGCATTCAGGCATGATGTTGTGGTCTCAGACTTTGACACAAAGCCCAGATACACCACCAGAAAGCATGTAAGTACTATAGATTTGGAAAGGCAAACTGGGGGAAGCTCAAAGAAGACATGAACAATGCAGCGGACATCATTTAAGAAAAGAGAGCGGGGAAGGACATCGACAGCCTCTGGACTACCTTCAAAAACCTCTTGAATACATCAATGGAGACAAACATACACACCTTCTTACTCAGACCATCAAGCACATTGCCGTGGCTGACTGCCCCACTCAGGAGGATGATTAAACAGAAGAAGAGGACGTTTCAGCAAGCCAGGGCGAAGAACAACTGGTCTGCCTTCCATCAGTTCCAGAAACACTGCCGGCGGGAGCTCCGGAGAGCAGAATGGCAATACATCAACGGAACCATCCAGGAAGGCCTCGCCAACAGCAACACAAATCCCTTCTGGCGTTACATCAGATCTAGAAAGCAAGACTACTCTGATCAGATCCTCAGATCAATTGCATTCCAGCTACTGATGACCAAAATAATAGATCTGTGTGTGTGTGTGTGTGTGTGTGTGTGTGTGTGTGTGTGTGCATATTTGTGGAGAGGAGAGAAGCACTAGATTTGAACATCAGAATATTGTGTGTGTGTGTGTGTGTGTGTATGTGCGCCTGCGCGTATGTGTGTGTGTGCACGTGTGTGTGTGTGTGTGTGTGTGTGTGTGTGTGTGTGTGTGTGTGTGTGTGTGTGTGAGGACAAGAGAGATTTGGTGTGCCCCCATCCAGGCAACGGAAAAGGAAGAAGAAAGAATAATGCACAAGCATTTGTTTCTAAGATATGTTGAATATATGCTGTTTTTATCATAGGATCTCATGAATTTTGAGTCCGGTATGTGTTAATGCACAGTGCAAGAGAGCTGCCGTTTTTCTCTCCAAGAACCCACTTTTTTGTTCTTTAAGTTGCGCAAATTTGATAACTAGAAAATAAATATTAATTCAATGGCGTTCCTGGCAAGCTCTTAAAATTATGTGCCAATGAATTGAGTGAGGTATACCAATTACTTTACCAAGCTTCACTGGACCAGGGAGTAATACCTGATGAGTGGCGAGATGCGAGCATTGTTCCCTTATTCAAAAAGGGTGACAAAACAAAAGCAGAGAACTATAGACCTGTATCTCTTACATCCATATCAGCTAAACTACTTGAACACATAATATATAGTAGCATAATGGACCATCTTGACAAATATGACTTCTTAAATAATTTCCAGCATGGTTTTAGACAGCGAAGGAGTTGTGAGACTCAACTTATAACAACTCTCAATGATTTTAGTAACTGTTTAAATAACAGACAGCAAATAGATGCAATTTTATTAGACTTTTCTAAAGCCTTTGATAAGGTTGACCATGAGGGCCTGCTGCTTAAATTAGAACACATTGGCATTGACGGTTCTTTGCTAAAATGGGCTAGATCATTCCTCGTTGGGAGAACGCAGAAAGTTGTTGTGGAAGGGTCGTCATCCCATTGTAAACCAGTCTTGTCAGGTGTACCACAGGGAACTGTTCTGGGGCCCTTGTTTTTCTTAATTTATATAAATAACATAAGTAGAAATCTCTCTCCTGGAACTACTATAAGGCTTTTTGCAGATGACAGTTTAGTATATAGAACAATCAGAAGCAAGAATGATACTCGCATTCTACAAGAAGATCTAAACGCTTTACAAGAGTGGGAAAGAACTTGGAAAATGGAATTTCATCCCCAAAAGTGCCAAGTGTTGCGTATATGTAACAAACGCTCACCAATTAGATCAGATTATTTTATCCATAATACTATTCTTAAAGAAACTAATGCTGCAAAATATTTAGGCGTGATTATAGATAGTCGTCTCAAATGGAAAGAACATTACAATTTAGTATGTAAGAAAGCAAATAACATCTTAGCTTTCTTATACAGGAACATCAATGACTGCCCCCAAAAGGTTAAAGACGACTGCTACAAAACACTGGTTAGACCAGTACTGGAATATGGTTGCTCAGTTTGGGATCCTTACCACATCTAAAGGACATTGATAACCTCGAAAAGATTCAGAAGAGAGCAGCACGGTTCGTAACAGGGAACCACATCAGAGAAAAGGGGAATACTAGGAAGAACATGAGGAAATTAGAATGGAAACCCTTAGAAGAGAGAAGAGCTTTTATTAAACTTAACACCTTTTTCAAAGGCAGAGCTAAAGTAATTGATATTCCAGTGGAACAACTAGTATGAATAAAAGTAGCACCAGGAGTGGCGGTCAATGTTATACCATACCTGCATCAAATATTGACAGCCACTTACATTCTTTTATCCCAGTTCTGTACGGCTGTGGAACTCACTGCCGGGTGCCATCAAGATTGCCACAAGTGCAATCTCATTCAAGGGACAAATTGATTCGACAGTTTTGAGATCTGCATATTGATGATTTTCTATTTTTATTTCCCCAGATATTTTATTATCACCTGGGCCTGAATTTGGCCATTGCTTTTAAATCGAGTGCGACCCCTTGTTGCCAAATTTGCTCCAGGGGCCAACAGTCAGAGTCGCACTGTTTTATGTTATTTTATTTTATTTTTTAATATGCGCGCTGGTGACCTACTCGTTTTTGAGTGAACCAGTATTTTAGGAAGAAGAAGTTGTGATTAGTGTATCTGTGCTAAGCTAAGAGCTCCAAAAGCCAGGCAGCCTCCTCGCTGGACATGCGCAACCAATCTCACGCACGCACGCACAGACACACACACACACGCACACAGTCACATACGCAAGCGCACCACAGGGGGTTGTATTTAATCCGAAAAAAATAAGACACGCATTCTCCCTTCTCTGGTTGACTCTGTGAGTGCCTAAACTGTTTTTCCATTCGGTTTTCGTATCGTATGGGGGTTTACTCACCGAACCACAACAAAAATATAAAGCTTATTTACCTTCTTCGTCTCCATCAGAGTCGCTGTCATCAATAGACACATCGCTCGTATCAACCTCGAACTCCTCGACCTCATGCTCGCTCTCTATGTCGCTCATTTTGACGAGAAAAACTTCGAAAATTCAGTCGATCAGCCGCAAAATGGCGCGAGTCGTGCAGAAGGAAACACCGTAGGAGTGTTAAAGCTTTCTTGATTGGTTTAGTATTCTTTCGTTCATTGATTGGACAAGGTTCAGCGGGGAACTCAAACCAAAGACTGTACGCTCCGTAGGGCGAACTATCTTTGCTCAAACTGAGCGATTCGACCCACGATCGTGGCCCATCGTGCCAGTTATTAAAATCAGAGGCCGCTGGACACTCTGAAAGTGACTTATACTCCTTTCAACTATCCTTGAACACACCGTCAAAAAAATTGTATGGTATCCACACATATTGACCATGGACTTGCGTCTGATCATATAGCTGTTATGTGCATTCTTGGCATATCAAAACCAGTACGACAACCAAACAACACCAGTGTTCGAACAGAGTTGATAAATTTCCTGGTCTTGATGTTGTCTTACTGATCTTAGCATTGCTTCTACAAGGGCAGTTCTGAAAGTTCCCAGACTTTTGTAGACAGAAAAGCATGTCACTCGTTTAAATAATGTCAGGTTTTAAAATAATCTATTCAAAGTTGAATCACGCTTTTACATCCTCTCCTCTCTCTCTCTCTCTCCTCTCTCTCCTCTCTCACACACACACACACACACACACACACACACACACACACACACACACACAACACAACACACACACACCACACACACACACACACACACACACACACACACACACAGTGACACACACACACACACATGGGACGTTTGTAAACGGGCAATATAATCATGTGAGATCTCCCTACTGTTACATAAACAAACGCACAAATACTCATTCATCAAAAGCACAGCACCTATTAATTTTCCTCTTTCTCCCCTCCCTTCCCCTCCCCTTCCTCCCTTTCCCCAACATCCTCCCCGACCCCCCACCCCAACCCCTCACAGAGATCCACGAACAAAGACTACCAGGAGTTCTACCGGAAGATGCTGGAATTTGAGCAAAGTGACTCGGATGTGCGGGCCAGCGAGGACAAGGTTGTCCTCGACAAACTACTGAGCGAGAACTACGTGCGCCTAACAGCGGAGAGTTTCTACAAGCACTACAAGCAGTTCTACTGCCGACTGACAGTAGTTCGGGAGAGACTGGCTCAGGATTCCTACGTTGTGCACTTCCAGAAAGGATCCCCCTACACAGCGATGTTCGATCAAGTGTGAGTGGATCTGTGATGTGGAGTGTTTTATGGTGTTCCTGTTTGTGTCGCCGTCTTGGATTTTCAGCTGTTCTCTGTGTGTGTGTGTGTGTGTGTGTGTGTGTGTGTGTGTGTGTGTGTGTGTGTGTGTGTGTGTGTTTGCATGCCTCTGTGTATTGTGTGCGCGTGTGTGTGCGTGCGTGCATTCGTGTGTGTGTGTGTGTGTGTGTGTGTGTGTGTGTGTGTGTGTGTGTGTGTGTGTTGATTTTTCATGTATATGAGCGTGGGAGGAAAGAGTTGAAATAGAGGACAGGATCAGGGCTGGGCGTGGGCTGAAACCATGTCAAAAAAGAAATAGTTTATGTTTTAATATTATTCAAATATTTGCAATGTAATCCTCATACTGAAACAAAAACTAGTAAATATACAGTCATGTGCATGAGCATGTACCTGTGGACACACACACACACACACACACACACACGCACACGCACACGCGCACACAGACATGCACACGCACGCGTGCACACACACACAAACACATGCATACACACACACACGCACGTGCGCGCCCCACATACAAACACACATGTAGCACTATTCTGGACACTGGACATCATGGAAATGGGTACTATGAATGTACTGTCACTCCAGACACGCTTGCGAAAATTCAGTAGGCCTACTTCACTCACTTATTTACTTCACCTACAGCACCAAAGTGTACATCCCAGCCACAACAGACAAGATGGACAGACACTCGTAGTCCAAATTCCCATGAAAAACTGGAATCGATGGCTATGTGGAAGCTCCTCCTTCCCCCCCCCCCCCCCCCCCCCCCCGCATCACCACCACTCCCATCCACCCTATTTCTTGTTTAATAGTAGGACAGTTCATATAATTGTCAGTTTGGAGAATAATAAAAATGATTCTTTACTGCTGATCTTTTTTTTTGTTCTTTTTTTGTGTGTGTTATAGATAAAAACTATCTTTGAGGATGACCTTAAGATTTGCCATTAAAGAAAAGATTTCTGTTCCGTTTTTTGTTGTTGTTGTTTTGTTTTTTTTCTACTGCAAATCTTCAGAACATCTCAAGGATAGTTTTTGATTGTCAGTATGAAGTATTTTAGCATTTCGGGGAGAGAGGGGGAGGGGGGTAGAAGTAGACAGACAGACAGTCAAACAGACAGACAGACAGAGAGAAACAGATACAGACAGACAGAGAGACTGACAGACAGATAGACAGACAGAAAAACTGACAGACAGACAGACGGATAGACAGACAGACAGACAGAGATGCCTCCGGGAACCATGTCCAGCATGTGTCTCGAGGTTCTGACGCGAAAGAACAGAAACTTTCCAATCAAAAGGAAATGATCCGAGCTACACCTTCCGTCAACAAGACTGACTCGCCTCGCCTCGCCTCGCCTCGCCTTGCTCCCTTTGCACTTCGTGTAATCTCTGAGACGCCAGAGCGGGCAGCAGAGCGCCACCCCTTTCCATGGTGGTCAGTCGTGGGCCGGGGCTTAGTTTCCAGCGAATGAGTTCTTTCTCGATTTCTCCATGTTGTCGACGCATAATAAAGAAAAAAAAAGTAAACTTCTCAAAGATCCACATTTTAGAACAAGATGACTACTTACACATTCCAGCAACGACAGACAAGAATGGCAGACCAGGGCTTAGCTTCCAGCCAATGACTTCCTTCTCGAGTTCTCCATGTTGTCGACGCATATCAAAGAAAAAAAAAAGTAAACTTCTCGAAGATCCACATTTTGAAACAAGATTACTACTCACCGATTTACTCAAGAAAACAAGATCACTACGCAACAAGTCAATGGTCCGGCGTACACTATGACGAATTTGAAACTTAGGATCACATCACAGTAAGCTAAAACCACAAGCGAAGATCATTGTCTGTGGCTGCACTTTTTAAATTACGGGATTAATATTCACCTACAGGCTATACGATCTGATAATCCTCTGCAGTAAATATTCTAACAAAGACAGGTGAACAGTATTTCCATCATTCATGACTGGGAGGTGGTAATCGAGAATGCGACCTGGCATGACGCTCAGCAATAGAGATAGTTTGAACTTTTCCGAATCTTTTTAAATATTGAAACTTCCAAGCGGTTAAGACAATGAAGGCGAGAGAATACAAAACACGTCTATTGTTTAAGTAAGAATATGCTGAGTGAGATTTCGCTTTGAAGGAATAGGGTAAGAGTCATGTCACATTCTTCTAAGCAAATTTCGAATTTCTTTCTTTCTTTCTGCGTACGCAGGCTGATACTCCTGCGGACACTCCCTGTATAGCCAGGCAGTGGAGTTTTGTGTGTATGACCCTTTTTTATCCCGCCATTAAGGCAGCCATACTCCATCTTCGGGGAAGGTGCATGCTATGTGTCACGTGTCATCCATACCAACGGCCAAACTGGCCTTCTCTTCCGAAAGTTGGTGATGGGATTTTACGTGTGTGCAAGATGTTATGCGTGCGTTCACACACGGAACCTCGGTTTATAGTCTCATTCGAAGGACTATATGGGGAATGGAGTCAGAACCAATGTTAACTCCGAGGGAAAAATCCCCCTATACCGAAATTCGAACCCGCAACCCCAGGATCACGAGTCCGGCACTCTACCAACTGAGCTATCCGGCCCCAAGCAAATTTCGAATCATACTCGACACTTTTTGCTTTGTTTTAATTAAAAAGCATAATGTGACCGATTAATATGCTGTTAACGTTATACACCTATTATAAAATGCATAACTGGTCATTATCATGTCATACACCTGTCAGTGATACATTGTGCACAAGAATACCCTATACATGCGTGTGTACGCGAGCACACACACACGCACATACACACACACTCACGCGCGCGCGCACACACACACACACACACGGACCCACGCACGCACGCACGCACGCACACACACACACACACACACACACACACACACACACACACACACACACACACACTCACACACACACACACACACACACACACACACACACACACACACACACACACACAGCATATGGTTGGTGGAGATGGAGAGACGGATTGACACAGTTCATACCACCCATATCTCTCTTTGTGCATTTAAAATTTTTATTGAGCATCATACAAATAAAAGAGCAGACCAAAAACTTGTTTGATGTTGGGCAGGATCGGCCAGGCAACAGAGTCGGGCCTGCTGGAATACCTGACCGATAAATGGTTCCCCGAGAAGAGCAGTTGCCAAGGAGACGAAGCCCACGTGATGTCGGTGTCTCTGGAGCTGATGGTCATGGCCTTTCTGCTGGCGGGAGGGGGAGTGGTGCTGGCCTCTGGGATGTTGGTGCTGGAGTTCATGACCAGGAACAACCGATGTCGTCGTCAGCAAAACAAGATTCAACCGGCGTGTTTGCCTTTCTGTTGCCTGTGACTCTAGATGGCGTGAATAGTTCTGTGGAGCGCTATGGCCATGGTCATGTTGGCCTTACTGTGTTCCGAGACTCTATATGGGGTGAATAGTTCTGTGGAGCGCTATGGCCATGGTCATGTTGGCCTTCCTGTTGTCTGAGACTCTATATGGGGTGAATAGTTCTGTGAAGTGCTATGGCCATGGTCATGTTGGCCTTCCTGTTGTCTGAGACTAGATGGGGAGAAGAGTTCTGTAAAGTGCTATGGCCGTGGCCATGTTGGCCTTCCTGTTGTCTGAGACTCTAGATGGCATGAATAGTTCCGTGAATTGCTATGGCCATGGTCATGTTGGCCTTCACAGATGTTGGCCTTCCTATTGTCTGTGAATCTAGATGGGGAGAAGAGTTCTGTGGAGTGCTATGGCCATGGTCATGTTGGCCTTCCTGTTGTCTGTGACTCTAGATGGGGTGAAGAGTTCTGCAGAGTGCTATGGCCATGGTCATGTTGGCCTTCCTGTTGTCTGTGACCCAATGATAAGTTGAAGACTTCTGTTGGGTGCTTCGGACACGTTCGTGGTCTGCTCTTCCTGTTTCCACACAGTGAAAGTCTGTTATTGCATGATGCTGAACCATCATAAAAGTGAAAGAAAACAAGTTTATTTCCTCGCCGTCCACATCAATTTGATCTGTCCTGTTTGTTTTAATGTATAAATCCATTTAGTTGTAGTTTGATAATTCCAGACAGTAAATTCTGTAACTGAAGTGTCGCAATCGTGTGATTGTGGCGATTGTGTGTTGGATGTTTGAGATGCTTTTGAATCTTCATGTGTTGGATGTTTTAGATGTTTTTGAATCTTTATCAACTGACCCATGTTACTTTCAACACAATGAGCAAACCTGTGGGGTTTTTTTTATGTGTTTGCACTATGCGCAAAACAGTACCTGTCTTACCAAATGTCAGGTGAGACAAGAGTATTACAAGAAGTACGCTTAGGCCCGCTGTTACTTTTGTTAGAGGTATGCCTGTTAAATTACAATACATGATTTTGAATGACGTGAGAATAGTTTGTTCGAGAGCGTCAAACTGTTACGGTAAATGTCTCATTCTAAACTAGCACACAAAAATTACTTGAACATTTACTATTTTAGCTGTGAGCACTTTTTCTCAAAGAAATTCCAGTCCAAATCTTTTCCGAGTCTCTGATCAAGAGCTGGTACTGAGAAGGCGAGTTTCAAAGTGTTACATAGAATAATGTTTTATATCTGCTCATACCACGCATTTTATCGCAAGTCTATTTTGTCTGGTTGTATGCGTTTTAACGTGTAAGACTATTTTGTCTGGTTGTATGCGTTTTAACGTGTAAGAGAAATGCATGCTCAATGATTAAAAGTCGTTTCTAACATGGGAGGAGTGTTAACACTTTAATGCCATCTCTTCGAAGAAAGTCAACGGATACAAGGGTAACAGATCTCGGTAGGATGATGTTTATCATTTCCCTCTTTTTCTGAGCACCGAGCGTACTGGAACTGAATCTACAGGTCAAACGAACAAATATTCACTACCCATAAAAAAAAAAATTTAATCGTCTTTAATAGCACATTATATGAAAACGTTTGATTGAATCATAAGTATAATGTTTCTGCCTTTGTAAATCCAAGCACTAAATGAAAGTTTTGTATTGAGGTCAATACACGGCAGGTATCATAGATCTTGTCCACTTCCGATGATGATTCCACACAATTCTAATGACAGTCGCAAGGCTAAAATGTCCTCTTTTACCTTTCAAACCTCCTTTTCAACACAAAACCGGTCCAAATGAATGTCATCAAAAAGAAAATACGGAACAATGGATAAAAAATAGATATAACAACTGAAGCACAACAATGTTAGCATAATGCTGCAACAATTTACATTTCCACTGAGATTTTTAAACACACACACACACACACAATATATATATATATAAAGGGGCGAAATACATGCAGAGTGTGTAAACAGAATATATACCAAAATAAACAGCGCCTGAGGGGCAGTGTTCAGGCCACTCCGGTCCACTTTTCACTGATGGCCCACAGACGTTTGGCCGCTCTATCGTCCTTCGCTCGTTCACCTACTTTCTTCTCCTTGCAGTCACTGCAATACACAACACAGTGTTCAGGTGAGTGTTTTCCGGCAGCAAGAAATCGAACCAACACCAAAGAGAACGCACAGTTTGAGAGCTTTCACTGACAAGAAAGCAGGTAGCCGCATTTTTATTTCATTTCATTTTATTTTATTTTACTCTATTTCGTTTTATTTTGATTTATTTTATTTTGTTTCATTGTGTTCTATTTTATTCTGTTCTATTTCTTTGATGTTTGAACCCCTCCTCTTTCCTTAGGACAAGTGGCGGGAAAATTTGACAATTTGTCTTCCAAAATTGATCGGGTGGGAGGTGGGTGAGGGGTCAGTTTTGCTTACACAAAACACTGTGAGAACCATCAATG
>CM031605.1:19659121-19669121 GCA_018398815.1 Conus ventricosus
GCCATCTTTCACTAGCATTTGCATTTTGGAGGAGGTGTGTGTGTGTGTGTGTGTGTGTGTGTGTGTGTGTGTGTGTGTGTGTGTGTGCGCGTGCGCGCGTGTACGTGTGTGTGTGTGTGTGTGTGTGTGTGTGTGTGTGTGTGTGTGTGTGTGTGTGTGTGTGTGTGTGTGTGCGAGTGGGTGTGTGCGTGTATGTGTGTGTGTGTGAGTGTGTGCGTGTGTGTGTGAGGCTTTATCTGTAACCTGTGATTCTTTCTCTTCTTGGTTCACCCATCTTTCACTAGCTCTTGCATTTTGGAGGAGGTGTCTTCAACTTGGGCCCTTAACCACTTTCCATCTTTCCACCAAGTTTCGATTTGGAAGTCTGCCGTGTCATTTTGGACATGCATTTATAAAAGCAGTCGAAAACAAAATCTCCTTGGTGAGGACGTAACAACTTAAGAAAAAAAATTAAAAAAATTAAAAAACAGAGAAAGATGGCACCCAAAAAACACAGACAAATGTCTGGGGAAGTCAGAAAAGGAACACGGCGAAGAGGAGTCAGAAAGATGGAGACAGAGAAACACAGAGCCAGTCTGAAAAAGAATAAAGCTTCACATGACAGAGAGAGAGAGAGAGAGAGAGAGAGAGAGAGAGAGAGAGAGAGAGAGAGAGAGAGAGAGAGAGAGAGAGCGACTGACAGACACAAAATATGAGAGTTAAGGGAAGAAAAAATATATATGTTGAATGAATCAGACACATAGTAAGTTAGCTACCAACAAGAAGTGGATAACCTAGGAACTCTACTTGTCTGTTAAGCGAGTCTTCAGAAATAAAACGTCAATAAGTGAGAGAAAAAAAGACGAGTAATCAATACTGGCGTTTATGTCTTCGGCAAAGGCACGGACAGAGGCCATGTACGCCAGGTCCAGCATCTTGACCACCACATTCTCATTGCCTGTGTCCGACACAATCTCCGCTCTGGCTTTCTCTGCCTTCTCCACATCCCGACAAGCCAATATGACACGGCCACCTGTATGACAGCAACACCCAGAACACATCTCAACGGCCAGACTGCAGCACAGTACTATGATACCCGGACCACATTTACTCCAACTGAATCTGTTCATTGAATACATAATTTATATTGTGGTTTTACTGCTAAGATAAGGCTGGTGGTGGGGTGCATATCTTAAAAACATTTTTTTATGTATAACTTGGAGAAGCTCCGCTGGAACTTTGTACTAGGATGAATTTTAATCACCGTTTGTCAAAATAGCTTACAAGCAGGTCCTTGTGGGTGTGGTGGAATGGTGTATGTGTGTGTGTGTGTGTGTGTGTGTGTGTGTGTGTGTGTGTGTGTGTGTGTGTGTGTGTGAGTGGTGTGTGTGTGTGTGTGTGTGTGTGTGTGTGCGTGTGTGTGTGTGTGTGTTCACGCGCGCGCGTGCGTGCGTACGTGCGCAAGCGCGTGTGTATGTGTGTGTGTACACATATCTGACAGTAATCCAAACATAGTTCTGTCATGACAAGAGCAACGAATGGCGTCCTGATATTCACACACACGCACGCGCGCGCTCGCACATGCACACACACACACACACACACACGCGCGCGCGCGCGCGCACTGACTGACTGAAACCAATTTATTGTCAGATTAACTCAAGGTTGTACTGACAACACACACACACACACACACACACACACACACACACACACACACACACACACCAACGACCACCATCAACATATCTCGTCATCAAAGATTCCACCGTCGTACCAGACAAAGCACTGTCCAGCCCTGAAGCATCAGCAGCATTGAATTACCTCCCCTGCACTGACAATGGACTCACCTCTTCGCGCCAGCTCTCTGGCCGTCTCCTTGCCGATGCCAGTATTGGCACCAGTGACGATGACCGTTTTTCCAGGAATCGTCTCCGTGCCACGGAACTTCACACCAGACGTGTAGTTCCTGCAGGAGCGAGGAGGATGAAATTGGAGGTGGCAGGGTAGGTGGAGGTGTGGGTGAGGGTGGGGGTGTGAGTGAGGGTGGGGGTGATGACAGGGAGAACGATAGTGATTGTTGAATTTTGAAACAAATAGATAAAACTGTTTTTAAAATTGTCTGCTTATGGTGTATGAAAAGACTTAATGGGCATACACACACACACGCACGCACACACACACGCACACACACACACACACACACACACACACACACACACACGCACGCGCGCGCGCGCGCGCGCGCGCACGCATGCAGGCGCGCCGACACACGCGCGCTCACGCGCACACACACACACACACACACACACACACACACACACACACACACACACACACACACACACACACACACTCAATCATCTCAGAACTGGCAATACAAATAACCATACTCGTGTACAAGCACTAAACGCACAGCACAGTGTTGTTGAAGTGACATAACGTAACACAGAACAATCAGTCGATATGGAACTCACTTTACGAGAGCGACACCTCCCACAAACGATCCAATGACGGTGAGATGTACAAGGTCTGACAGACTCATCTTAGTCCGAGTTATGAAGGGCCAGCTGCCGGGTGTATATCAGAATCGGCTAGATACTGTTTCTGAAACAGTAGCGTAGGAAGATGTTCAAGCGAGAGGGGTGAGTGGGGAAGGAAGGGGTGGGATGGAAGGCATCAAAACGATAGTTCCTATATCAAGGTATCCAAAAATGACACACTCCCGCTTCTCCTCCCTTCCCCTCTCCCCCCCCCCCCCCCCCAAAAAAAAAAAATCCCCCGAAGTAGCTATGGTCATGTAGGGTCATTTTAAATACTAAAGGATGAGGCAGGGTACCCCACTAAGGCCGCAGTCCAGGGGCCGTCTGGGACCTAGGAGGACCTTGGGCCACGCCCTCTTTGGGAGGGGGGGGGGGTTGTGGTATGAAGCCCCCCCCCCCCCCAACCTCCCTGTCCCAGATACTGATGGTTATGTCAATATTTCTGCTGAGCCATAGGCCTCTGCCAGAAGATGACATGGTGTCTGTTGTCTGGACATTCACGTGTAAATCCGTCATCATTTAACAAAAAGAAGAAGAAAAAAAAAGGAATGGAAGGGGATGGCGGGTGGAGAACGCAGGACCCACCCACCTCACTTTCCACCCATCTCGCCCCCCCCCCCCCTTTCCCCTCCCACTCCCATCCACCCGGCCCATTGCTTTCGCACTGCCCGACTCTGTATCTTCTCACAAACACTGACGCGCTCTGCTTTGAGTCAGGGCAGCATACAATGTTTGAGTCTCTGCTGGGTCATTGCTGAAGGCAGCTAGGTTTCTATTCTGTCCGTGAGAACGCCAGTCTAGTCAGTGACATGGAGATTGAGTGAAACTGCGAAACTAAGGCTTCTGTCCGTTCCTTAGTGCACACTGATATGTCAATAATTCAGGTCCCGTAGGATAAACGTGTGTAAATGGATTTTATTGCTTTATCTCATCATTCATGGACAGTACTACATGAAAATAAACGGGTTCCAATTTTACGACCTTTCCAACCCAACCCTACCCCCCACCTCTGTAACGACGTCCGGCGGTATTGGCGCCATTTCTCAGCATCTTACTCAAGCACCTATTTTGGTATCCAGGGGTTTTTCTATAGGTTTCTGGGGACGACGATGAATTCATCTATGATATTGTTAGGTTGATCAGAAACCAAAGACCTATCAGTAATGCACATCAGTTCAAAGATTATCTTTCACAGGCTTGCAGTCTTCAAGATTTCAACACACTAAATGCACACATTTCAGTTCTGATAGAAAAAAAGGTGAAGACAAAGTCATATGATGAGACAATGAGACGAAGAATAAAAATCAGTCTAAAACAACATGTCAAAAACTGCTGGCATATAATAGGATCATGCAGCCACTGCAAAGTCACTGAAAACGGATACATGTATCATATAACTGTGTTCACTGCATTCTACTCTCAAGATGCCCACAACGTTTCCTGTTAATCATCGTCTTCTGCATTAGGTCCAGTAGGCGCTTTGTTCGGGTTTGCACACTCCAATCCATAACACTTGCACAGAGGAGTGCATGGGAAACCATGCTTTGTACAGCTGCACGCATTTGTCACACATCAAGTCTTGCACGTCTTGCACCTGATCACCTCAATGACTGCAAGTGGAGCTGGAAGAGCGAGACACCTCACGGGCATGTACACACCATTTTCGACCGTCCACCCATTCTCTTCAATAGGAGGAAGTACAGGATGGTTGAGAGGGTACGATTTATCACGCATGGCCACATAACTTGCACGTCTGATGCGTGGCAGCAAGGCAGACCGTGTAGGGGGCAACATCTCTCCTTCCAAGTTCTTGGAGCGGAAGAGTTCCCATCTGAGTGCAGGCAAGGTTGTTGGACCTGCCGAGCTGTACACATGACAGACAAACTGTTCCAATGTCTGCACCTGGGGTGGCAGCTCTCCATTCACCAGTTCCTCTGGAACATGCTGGCCTTGGCCAAGCTGCTTTAAACACAGAACAGCTGGATCGTCCTCGTCTAGCCTCAGGTAAGCATCAACCCAGGTCTTCTTGCTTACACCAACAAACTTGCCACCCCAGTCGGCGCCAGAGAAGTTGTAGAATCCAATCAGTCCCTGGAATTTCTGACATCCAATTGCTTGGACACGTTCCATTACATCGATTTCTCCAAATTTAGTGCCCCTTCCTGTCAAGAATTTCAGGCGTGTCTGAATGCCAAGGTGACATGATGCAACAAGGTGCAGAAGAAGGATGAGGACGTCAGTGTTGGGTGACCAGACGAAGACTTCTCCCCAAGCATCTTCAGACACAGCAGCCAGGAGTTAATGGGGAATCAGGGTGTCAGCTTCCTCATGCGAGTGATCTTCTTCAAAGTTGAGCTCTTTGATCTTGTTGCCGTATACAACGATGTCACACTGGCACTTTTGCACACATGCATTCATGACAGCATTTACTCCATACGCACACGCAATCTTTCCAATCAACCAAAAGGCGCACTACCGAATGTTTTTTCTTCTCCCCCTCTGCTTCGGGGAAAACAGTTTACTAAATCACATCAAACAATTTATAGACAGATTTTATACATGTATCTCTCTTTTCCTTCAGACTGAGAGATAAACTAATTCATTCAAGATTCTATAAAGTCATGGCCTTCACATCACATTGGCCCAAGATCCAGACCAGGAGAATAAATAATTCCTACAATCATGATGCCATATCCGCATCAGAGATGAGACTCGCCCCATACTGTCATGATTCCCTGTCTCTCTCATAAATCGTGTCTCCCCCTTGAATTCTCCTGTCACCGGAGAGACGATGAGTTCCAACTCCTCTCCCTGGAGTCTTTAATTGCTGGGGCTGAACTACCGGTGTGTTCCCCACACCATGGCCATCGTTAACCACCTCACGGGGTGAAGAGTGAAAGGTGAAGGGTAAAAGGTGAAGGGCTGAAACACGAATAAGGTTCGTGTAAGTAACCTGCTTCCCAATTTAACATGAATTCTTTCTTTCTCTTTTTAGGTTTTCCCCTGTAGCTTTCCCCAACTATCTGTGGCTCACCTGGTGATGACTGGTCAGCGGTGAGGATCAGCGTCCTGACAGGTTCGAGTCTCTAGGCCATCTGCTGGGCTAAAACTGATTCTTTCCTCCCTCCTCCAAGTGAGTGCATACTCAGTGTTCAAAACACATGACCAGCACCTTACCAGCCCTTATTAAACTATCTCTCAGTGGTCACTTTCACCCAATGACCACCGTTGTTTATTTAATGAGTCATTCTCACAATTATTTGGGGACGCCCGCTACACTAGTCAAGCCACATGAATATTCTTCCTTTTTAGTTGTGGCATGGGGAAATGATTCATATCACTAAACTACATGTGATGGAGCGTCACATGCCTTGATGTGAGGCTACGTCACATGACAAACGACCAGCTTCACAGCTGTGTTGCTACAAAAGTAATCGAGCAAATCTTAAGCAAGCATGCAAGTTAGATCTCTCTTTGTCTTGGACGCAGACAGAAGCTCTCTGACAGACATTGTCCGCTTCATTTCTGGGTGGATCTCAAAAACCGTTGCTGTTGCTGCTCTCTCTTCTGTCTGGTCTTGTTTTTCAGCGATTCATCCAAGTATCGGTCAAAGATCAAACACCTTCTGTGTAGCCCAGCATCATGGATTCGATGCGCTTGATGAAAGCTTGTTGCAGATCAGAGAGGTTCTTCATAGATGGCGTTTTCCTCATGCTCTGGAGTACAGCCATAGCATCAACAATGAGAACTTGAGGTATGACAGCGTCTGTGCCAAGGGGAAGAGAGGTGTCTGGTTTTGTGCCAAGGGAAAGAGAGTCATCTGAAGGGGGCTTTACCTCTTCAATGTCATGCATGAGACTGGCCTTGTCTGCAGGTACGTACAGTGATCCATCCACTGCACAGAGGGAGCGTGGCACCACCGACATTTCAAAGTCCCCTATAGTGTCTTCCAGCTTTGGCACCAGCTGAGGTCTGCACTGCAGTTTGATCAGGAATCTTCCAAGCAGTTCATGCTCCTCGCACAACTTGATCACCTTTTGACCGACCAAAACCTTGGTTTTCTCCATCAGCTTTGAGAAAGCTTTCAGCTTCATCTTCTTCAGTGAGTCCCAAACACTCACTTTTGAGGTGTGGAGCAGTCTTTCCTGGACAAACTCCTGGAGCCTCTTTTACCTTTCTGTGCATAAAGCAAAATGTCTCCTTTGACATTTTCTTGTACAAGAGCTGACGTACCCAGGTTCTTCAGAGGGGTCTTGTCTGCAAAGAAATTGCTGGCACAGTGCTTTTCGATTGAGTGGCGAAGTTTCAGCGCGTTTGTGACAATCCTCACAGCCATGTCTCCATACAGCTTGTGGTGCTCGCATCGCGTGGAAGACTGGGGAAATCAGAGAAAGTCACTGAGGAACTGTTTCACCATGTGAGCGAGGCGAGGGACTGTGGTGACGAGTCGATCAAGAGCTGCATCATCTTGACTAAGGCCAACTTTTGATTTTGCCACAATAAAATCTCCTGACTTCAGTGCTTGCCATGTGGCTGGATCATCTTTTTCGAAGGCATTCATCTGAGCTAGGTGGACTGGCATGAGGCGGGCATAGTTCAGGAGGTCATGTGCAAAAAAGTACTTGATGAGTTTTCTCCAATGCAGCCAAGTAGCCTTCAAAGTCACCAGCACGGCTGGAGCTGATGAGATGCCAGATACTTTTTACCTGCTCCAGGTACTGTGTGAGGAACTGGGACATCTCTCCATTCCCTTCACTGGCTTCTAGTGGTTTCATATTCTGTGTGTACCAGGACTGAATGTCGTCATAAATCTTGACCATGTCTGGGCTGCATGCATGCAAGGCTTTTTTGAAGGCATCACATAGTGCACGAAGACGTTCAAGTGAAAGGGCAGGAGAAACGGAATCAAGTTTCATCATCATAATAGCAAGGCTCATTATCAAATGGAACTCCACTCCTCGCTTGTAGGCTTTGCCAACGAAAACCCCACGCAATGAAAAAAAAAAGTGGAGAAGTTAGACATATGGGTTAAGGTCCATACGGTCGTCATTTTGGCACATCCCATACATATAGGATGCAGGTGGA
Source organism: Conus ventricosus (assembly GCA_018398815.1). Classification (NCBI taxonomy): domain Eukaryota; kingdom Metazoa; phylum Mollusca; class Gastropoda; order Neogastropoda; family Conidae; genus Conus; species Conus ventricosus. The sequence goes on from CM031605.1 coordinate 19,666,729, forward strand.
AATCAGTGATGTCCAGTTTGGATTGACCTGAAAATGTCACAGATCAACTCCCCCCCCCCCCCCCTCCCCCCTAGAATGACTCCAAGGTCATGAAAATAGATGAATTGTAAAAAAAAAGGACGTTTAAGGTCGGTGCCGTCACGGGTCGCTTCGGAAGGGGGTTCCCGAGAGGGGTACGTAGGTGGGAAAATTGGAACCCGCTGATTTCTAGGTACTATGGTCCATAACCAGCCAATTAAAGCAAAGAACTTGCTTTACACATTCCAGTCCTACGGGATTACACACGATTGTGCACTATCTGCAGTGGACGTTGTCACAAGCAACTGTCTGATAAACCCGAGCAGTGTCTCCAACGAGGCAAAGATTGCTTACACCGGTATTTTTGTGGACTGAGGAGTTGAGTGGCGGGGTGTAAAAAGGCACAGTTTTAACACAGATAAATGTTACAGTTTTAACATAGATAAATGTTACAGTTTTAACATGAACAAATGTTACAGTTTTAATGATATCAATCACTTGTTTTCTGTGTATTAGCACTGTAATGCATACATGACGTACAAGACACACACAAAAAGAGTCTCAAAGTGACGCACAATTAAACCTGAGCTATGACGTAGATCATGATGACGTCTCCTCTAGTCCCCACCACCCTCCTCATGAAAAGTGGCAGCCTGTTTTATTCCTGCACGTAACAAGAAAAACAAACAAGCAAAAACAAAAACAAAAGAAACAAATCGAGTTGATGAAAAACAAAGTCTTTTTCGGCAAAGATGAAAAAGGAAATTTTCTTTTTAACCTTAAAATATCTCGTTGACATAGCGACCTGTCTGATTAAATCAACCAACCGCCCAACAGGAGTAGCCTAGGTGATAATATCAGAACACCCTTTTTGTACTCCGAGTTCTTAAAGAACAGGAGTACTTTAGAATGGGAACAAAGAAATCCTCTGTGTGTGTGTGTGTGTGTGTGTGTGTGTCCGTGGTCAAAATGTGTTCCACTCGCTCCAGACAAAACTACTGGGCCGATCTTTCTGAAAATTTGTAGGTATGTTCACTATGGGTCAAGGATGATGCCCGATGTTTTAGTTTACCGTTACAGCCGTTACTAACTGTTGTAACGGCCTATAACGGTTTTTCTTCTCCATGGGATATCTCAGAACGTACTTGGCTGATCTTTGTGAAAATTAGCAGGTATGTTCATTATGGGTCACGGATGATGCCCGATGTTTTAGTTTACCCCGTTACAGCCATTACTAACGGCTGTAACAGCCTGTAACGGTTTTTCTTCTTTATGGAATATCTCAAAAAGTACTTGGCTGATTTTTCTGAAAATTTATAGGTATGTTCACTATGGGTCACGGATTATGCCCGATGTTTTAGTTTACCGTTACAGCCGTTGCTAACGGCTGTAACGGCCTGTAATGCCTCTTCTTCTTTATGGAATATCTCAGAAAGTACTTGGCCGATCTTTGTGAAAATTAGCAGGTATGTTCATTATGGGTCACGGATGATGCCCAATGTTTTAGTTTACCCCGTTATAGCCGTTACTAACGGCTGTAACAGCCTTAACGGTTTTTCTTCTTTAAAGAATATCTCAAAAGGTACTTGGCCGATCTTTCTGAAAATTTGTAGGTATGTTCATTATGCGTCACGAATAATGCCTGATGTTTTAGTTTACCGTTATAGCCGTTACTAACGGCTGTAACGGCCTGTAACGGTTTTTCTTCTTTATAGAATATCTCAGAAAGCACTTGGCCGACCTTTCTGAAAATTTGTAGGTATGTTCATTATGGGTCACGGATGATGCGCGATGTTTTAGTTTACCGTTACAGCCGTTACTAACGGCTGTAACGGCCTTAACGGTTTTTCTTCTCCATGGAATATCTCAGAAAGTACTTGGCCCATCTTTGTGAAAATTAGCAGGTATGTTCATTATGGGTCTCGGATGATGCCCGATGTTTTAGTTTACCCCGTTATAGCCGTTACTAACGGCTGTAACGGCCTGTAACGGTTTTTTCTTCTTTATGGAATATCTCAGAAAGCACTTGGCCGATCTTTCTGAAAATTTGTAGGTATGTTCATTATGGGTCACAAATAATGCCCGGTGTTTTAGTTTACCATGTATACCGCTACAAACGGCTGTAACGGCCTGTAACGCTTTTTCTTCTTCATGGAATATCTCAGAAAGTACTTAGCTGATCTTTGTTAACATTAGCAAGTATGTTCACTATGGGTCACGGATGATGCCCGATGTTTTAGTTTACCGTTATACTGTTACTAACGGTTGTAACGGCCTGTAACGCTTTTTCTTCTTTATAGAATATATCAGAATGTACTTCGCCGATCTTTGTGAAAATTAGCATGCATGTTCATTATGGGTTACGGATGATGCCC
>CM031605.1:19671621-19686972 GCA_018398815.1 Conus ventricosus
ATTTTAACCAGTATTTTACACACTTGACATAACACCTAATGTATAACGAGAGAGAGAGAGATGGAGGGCGGGAGGGAGAGAGATTAAGAGCAAACTAAGGACTTTATAAGCGCTTAGGGCTTTTTATAGATTAACCACCATGAATATCCATTATCATTGCAGCATTATCATAACGAAAGTGCCATATAATTACACCACATTCCAGCCCTGATGTGGCCCTTTGCGGTCGGCTGGGCTATAAGCAACATTATCTTATCTTATCTTACACCACATTCAACGTCAACCGACACAGAAACCCCAACCCATTCCCAGTCGCCCTTCTCTCCCCAGCTCCTTACCTTTCCTGCTCCTCCTTACCCTCCCTCCACCCCACACCACCTTCACCCACACACAGTAGACCTAGACACGCGCAGTTTACCCACATTCTAACCTTTTTTTCCTCTCCTTCCTTCCCCCCATCCGTATCCCCTTCTTTAAACCCGTCATTAACCCTTGCGCCTGTCTGTACTCACGATTGCCATCCTCTCTTTGGTGGACCAGTCCTTGACTGAAAACTCACATGGTGATGCCAGCGAATTCCAAATGTGCGTAAGTAATAAAGTATGCATCAACTGACGTCATATCGTGACGTAACTTCTATGTAATCGTATTTAGGGTGATGATGCTACCAGGTCGATTAATATCTTCTTTTTTTCATCTGGCAACAACATAGGCTAGAATTTACGAAGCAGTCATATAATTTTTGTTTGTTTGATTTTTGCAAAGTAATTTATAGAAATTCTATTGTCGAGACAAGTAAGAGTCTTTTAGTTAGTGTTTCAGCCCAGTCCGGCCCGCTGCACCGGCAATCCACAGGGAGAAGTCGGTGTCAAGAGGCAACCTACTGGAGGAGACACTGCACTGCTGCCAAGCCACTTCGGTGGTGTTCAGTGGTGCCTGTTCTGATCCAACATATGCAGGACACCAACTTCTAAGCCTCCGACTGACAACAATAATTGCTTAGTCGCGGAGCCGGCATGAGTGGGCTCTCCTCCCGGAGGGCCCCACCACGTCCGTCCAATGACAATCCCTATGAAATTGCCAATACCGGTGACCTTGACAGAATCAAAACAAGACCACGGACTGGGAGAGGACATCGAAACTGAGGTCACCATGAGAGCAGGGCATGAAGGGCCACGGAATTTGAGATTTTTTTTTTTCAAAATGCTGATCGGTGAGAATGAGGGTGATGAAATTGATGCTACGGATTTCCGTTCCGGGCTCAGACTGCATGACAGGGCTGTGCTCCACACTTTCTTTCATAATATATCCCGGCATCAACCAGGCCGACAGACACAGTCACCTGCAGTGTTGGTCAGGAAATTTGAGCAACACTCTAAGAGGCACATCCATTAAGTGGATGAAACTCGACTGTGTGGTCCCAGTCATCCCAACTGAGCCTGTAACAAACTCTACTCTAGGTAGGAGCCTGTCGTGGAAGAAAAATTCCACATGGCCCTGGTGGGAATCAAACACACGACCTCCCAGCTGGGAGTCTGTGACGTTAACCACATCGCCTTGGCAGCTGGTTCAAAGAGTGGACTCTGGCACAATCATCCATTTTCCTGACAACTCTGTTTTCCATCCAGTGAAATATTATATGTGCAACTGACTGGTCTGACAGCATGTAGCTGCTACACTCTCTAATGTTAAAAACGTAAAACAAGCTTAAAAAAAAAATGAAGAAAAGATTTTTTAAAGACTGTAACATGTGAACATTCTGTGAAACGGTTTTTGAGTCGAGTGACAGGCAGATTTTAGGCAGATTTTTAACCATGATACTTATGCACAGTTCTGTTCAGGTGGAATTCCTCTCTGACCAAACATATTTGCGAAAATGATTACAAGTTGTACTTTGTTTTGCATAAACATGTGTGTGCCCTGCGAAGATGCGACATGCAGCTGTCCATTCTCTGGTCTCATACAGATACATCATGCTTTTAGTGAACAAAATCACAGCCAAGCATGTTGCATGCATGTTTGTAAGTCCAAAGAAAATCAGATATGTCCCTACCTGAACTCGTTCTATAAATCAAAGTCAAAGGTAATTCTTGTGATGTGTGATGCATTTTACCAAAGTGTCGCCAACTAAATAAGTGTTGGAGTGTCAAAACAAGGTTAAAGTCGGGAACTCAAAATTGTAAATACCCTCATCACAAACTTTTTTTCTGTTCAGTTTGTAGAAACATAAATATGTTCAAATTCAATGGTCCTGCATCTTCTAGGATTGTTTTAGGGAAAGTCAACTGTTCAAACTTACCAGCCGCTGTGGCAAAGTGGTTAACGTCGCGGACTCCCGGCTGGGAGGTCGTGGGTTCGAATCCCATCAGAAGTCATGTGGGTTTTTTCTGCCCCGACCGGCTCCTACCCAGAGTTGTGGACTCAGTTGGGAAGACTGGGACCACACAGTCGAGTTTCATCCACTTAATGGATGCGTTTCTGAGAGTGTTGCTCAAATTTCATGACAAACACTGCAGGTGCCTGTATCTCTCGGGCCTGGTTGACGCCAGGATATATTATGAAAGGAAGCGTAGAGTACAGCCCTGTCATGTAGTCTCAGACCGAAATGGAAATCCGTAGCATCATCATAATCATCCTCATTCCCATTGATCAGCATTAAAAAAAAATGTCTCAAATTCTGTGGCCCTTCATGCCCTGCTCTCATGGTGACCTCAATTTCGATGTCCTCTCCACGTCTGTGGCCTTGTTTTGCTTCCGTCGGGGTCACCGGTATCGGCGTGTCCATGGGGGCTGTCGTTGGACGGACATGGTGGCGCCCTCCGGAGGGAGAGCTCACTCACGCCGGCTCCGCAACTAAGCAATTATTGTCGTCAGTAGGGAGCTTAGTAGGTGGTGTCCTGCGTATGTTAGATCAGAACAGGCGCCACTGAACACCACCGAAGTGACTCGGCGGCAGTGCAGGGTCTCCTCTGGTGGGTTGCCTCTTGACGACTTGACATAGACTGCTCCCTGTGGATTGCTGGTGCCGGGGCTGCGGCGGGGCCGGCCAGGCTGTGGCTGTGGATGGGTGTCGGAATGAGCGGCGTGGGTGCACTGCCTCTGAGGTGGCGCAGAGAATGGGACAGCAAAAAACAAACAAACAAAAAAACTGCTCAAACTTTTTTTCAGAGGCATTGCACCCATGCCACTCATTCCACCCCCCCCCCCCACCCCCACCCCCCCATCCACAGCCCGGCCCGGCCTGTTGCAGCCCCAGCACAGTCAATCCACAGGGAGCAGTCAATATCAAGTCATCAAGAGGCAACCTACTGGAGGCTGCACTGCTGCTGAGTCACTTCAGTGGTATTCAGGGGTGCCTGTTCTGATCCAACACAGGGAGAACACTACCTACTGAGCCCCATACTGATGACAATAATTGCTTAGTCACAGAGTCAGCGTGTGTGAGTTTTCCCTCCAGCAGACGCAACCACATCTGCAGAACATGAATTTTCCAGTATAGGTGACCCCGACAAAACCAAACTAATGCCATAGACGTAGAGACAATATCAAAAGTGGGGTCACCATGAGAGCAGGGCAGGAAGAGCCACAAAATTTGTCTTCATTTTTAAATGCTGATCGATGAGGATGAAGAAGATGATGCTATGGATTTCTATTCCCATTTGAGACTGCATGGGAGGGCTGTACTCAATGCTTATTTTCATAATATATCCCGGCGTCAACCAGGCCGGAGAGATACAGATACCTGCAGTGATGGTCAGGAAATTTGAGCAACGCTCTCAGAGAAGCATCCATTAAGGCGATGAAACTCAACTGTGTAGTCCCGGTCTTCCCAACTGAGCCCGTAGCAAATAAATGGCTCAGATGGGAATTGAACTCACAACCTCCTAGCCGAGAGTCTGTGATGCAAACCTCTTTACCATGGCGGCTGGCAGCTATTCAGCCTTCCTAATGCCACTGTGTGATGGCTTATCACCTGACCATCTTTTTGATCACTCCTCTCTTGTCTTAATCAAATCATCTCATTTTACAACTTAACCTTTACCGTTGAATGTGGGTGTGCCCACACCCAGACGCAAATAAAAGTGAAATATCTCGAAAACTCCTTTATGTATCGCTCTGAAATTTTAAGAGTTCCTCAAGAACCTTAAAGTCTTTGAGCTCAGAAAATTTTATTAAAGTGTGTAAAAAAGTAATGACGTAATTGAGTGCATCGTTTGAACTAGTGGGAAACGACGTCACGGGTGCTGGTACACCCATACTTTTTAAAGAGTAAAGACTCCTCCATCCCTATCCAGAGCGCACGGGTGTAGTCACACCCGGATCAGCTCATTACTCCCCCGTATCGTTACTCCCCCGGCTCTTTACTCCCCCGGTTAGGGTTAGGGATAGGGTTAGGGTTAGGGATAGGGTTAGGGTTAGGGTTAGGGTTAGGGATAGGGTTAGGGATAGGGTTAGGGATAGGGTTAGGGTTAGGGATAGGGTTAGGCTTAGGGATAGGGTTAGGGTTAGGGATAGGGTTAGGGTTAGGGTCAGGGATAGGGTTAGGGTTAGGGATAGGGATAGGGTTAGGGATAGGGTTAGGGATAGGGTTAGGGTTAGGGTTAGGGATAGGGTTAGGGTTAGGGTTAGGCGAGCCGGGGGAGTAACGAGCCGGGGGAGTAATGAGATGCTCCCCAACCCAGGCGCGCAGAGAGGGCATTGCAGTCTTCTGTGCGATCCATTTCACGCGGGTCTTGATGGGTGGTAGCTAATTCCCGTGGCACCGTCTGCTCAGCTGACAACACACGCACACAGTGGCAGCAGAGAAGGAAAAGGAGAGAGAGAGAGAAAGAGCGCATTTCGCTTCCAGCCAACACTGTACCACGGCAGCAGCAGACTATGACGTCAAAATTTCATATTTGTGTTTGACACCAAGAACCAAGAAAAGGTAAGGGTTGTTTAACGATTAATATGGTGTGAAAAAATAAATAAATAGATGAATAGATAAAAACGGGTAAAAATAGATGCTACAAAACCCCTGCTATGAAGTGTTCATTCTGTCGTCTGCAACACGATGCTAACGTCATGAAAACCCGCGAAACGTGTACGTGTAACAGAAGCCGTGTATCGAGCACTTTATTATCATTGAAAGATTTACTGTGTAGGCTGTTCTATTTCCCTCCAGAGTTAGTTTCTACGTGCCTGCTTGATGCTCCTTTGTTATGGTTGATACATCTACATAAGCGGGGAAGAGGGGGCCTTAGGGGTCAACTACATGTGCACCTGAAATGAAAATGGCCCCCCTCTCATTTTGTACCACCAGAACAGAAATTAATTAGCAATAAATGTGTGCGTATGTGTGTGTGTGTGTTCGTGTGTGCGCGCTATCACATTTTTGTGTGTGTATACGTTTATACTTGTATGCATGTATTGATATATGTGTGTGTTGGTGTGTGTGCGTGTGTGTGTTTTATTTTGCAGAGTAGCAAATGTAAAAAAAGTTATGTAATAAACAAAAAAATGTGAAGTACTTGGTGGAAAGTTTGCATCGTTTGCTTATTGAGTCGAGCACACACTCGCAACATTGTTGACAATCGATTTTGATGTTTTCTGATATTGGGGTACCTTTGCTTATAATTGACTCTTCTATTCCAGAGAAACATGCCACGAACCACCATGCCACGACCCAATCTGTTTGTGGCTGTCAGCACCAGTCATGGAATCGATCCCGAGAATGACCTCTGTAAGTGTGTGTGTGTTTGCGTGCGTGCGTGTGTGTGTGCGCGCTTGCGAGTGTGTGTGCGCATGCATGTGTGTGTGAGACAAAGAGAAAGACAGACAGCTAGAGAGAAAGACATATAGACAGAGGCAGAAAGAGAGAGATAATGTTTTATGTGCCAAATGAAAGGCCTGCAGAACAATGGTACACCCAGGCCTTGAACTAAATAAATAGACAGAAAGATGAATAAAACCATAATTAAATAAAAACAGTACAATATAACTTCTAGACACACACGCACACATACACACATGCTGGGGATTCATGTGCACTCATACTCACCGACACATAGATCAAATCAAAACCATATCACATGAAAACATTTTATTGACGAGATAATAGATGAGCACATTAGTACTTGTTTTCATTCTTCACCCTATAGGCACTTGAAACAATACAAACGGCAAAATTGAAGCAAAGGTACATATTCACTCAAATGTTTATTTCCCTGATCCATGGTAAGGTGGGAATGTTAAAACATAACACAGAGACAGAGAGTTGAATATAAGTGTGCATCTACACTGTCTAATATCAATCTTCAAATGAGTTGATTATGGAGTAGGTGAAGTGTATCTAAATTGTTTTTATTTTATTTGATGGAATGAATAATCCCATTCACATACATGTTTGTAGAGTGCGTTATGTTCTGACTGTTTCAGTGGAATTTGGAGGACCAAGCACCTCTGCGTCAACTGCAGATGAAGGGACCTGTGGGCCTCCTCCCATCTCCTCGGAACCTTGTAAAAGTTGTTTGAGCGGGGGGATGACACGGATGAGGAGGAGCCCCGCCCTCCTGCCGACGAGGACTCATCCGATGAAAGCTCTGGGGAGGAGGTGGAGGAGGAGGAGTTAGAAGAAGCTACTGATGGAAGAAACCCTGTGGTTTATTGAGTGCACCGCTTGCACTTCAGTGACACGGGCCTCCATGTCGCTTTGGCCCTGAAACACACCAGTGTCGGCCATGTAGTGACACGCATGCAAAAAATGCATACACAGAGCACACCATTCTCAGTCTTATATGTTTGCATAAGAATGATACAGTCAAAGTTGTGTATGCTCATGAGAGATGTCATTACAGTTGTATATAGACTCGGTCAACAAATACTTATTTCCTTTGCCTTTAAAATTGTCTGCCAATACATACTGTTAAAAAAAAAGTGAACAGCTTTATGCATGTGAAGGGCAACAGTATCCATGACAAAATGTCTTATCTCTGGCATTACCTGGTCGATGTATTGGGCATCATATGCCCCGGCATCAGGTGGGTTGCCGAAGCGCTTGCGCACGGCCTCCCGCACCTCCTCGGGGTAGACGAGGGTGTGCTTACCCCCCGTGTTGAGTTTTGCAACAAACTGAAAAAGAAAAATGCATTCATAAGAAAAAAATGGGACAATGAGAAAGAAACTGTGTTGCAGTATGTGTGACGTGAATGACATATTTACAGGTATGTTCACTTTTTTTTTTTACATATCTTAATGACAAAATTGTAACATTTCCTCGGTTGCTTCTTTTTATGCCAATGATCAAATGAATTTTCTTGCATTCTTTCACATGCATGTTTGTCACTTGAAAATGTCATTCTAGTTGAATTTCTGATGTTGAGAACCTTGATGCTTCTGCTTTTGTAGCAGGCATAAATGCAAGCTTTGTTCTGGTTCTTTTGTCTGTATGTGAACAGACATGGTTGATCACTACATCATACATGATTTTTTATTCATATCTTTTTTCAATTACTTTGAGTCTTCTTGACCATGTCATTATTGTTTGTACATAACAAAAATTATTACTGAATAAATGATATGTGAACATTATGAAACTTGTCTATTTTTTCTACATCCCTCTCTCTCTCTCTCCGTTTCTCTCTCCCCTCTGTCTGTCTCTCTCTTTGCCTATGTCTGTCTCTTTCTGCTTCTCTATCTGTCTCTCTCTATCTGTCTGTATCTCATTCTCTCTGTGTCTCTGTTTCTGTCTCTCTATCTCCCTTCTGCATCTCCCTCTGTGTGTGTGTGTGTGTGTGTGTGTGTGTGTGTGTGTGTGTGTGTACCAAAGATGAAAAAAAATGCTTACCTTGAGGCTCCCCCACAGAGCCCTGTACACCTCCTTCCTGCTGCCACCCACATGAAACAGGATGTGGGCAAGACCCTGGGGCATAGTATATCTGAAACAAAGGTCAACATTTTCATTCAATCATATTGCTTTTCAAAGCTTACCATATACATATTTTCAGGAATAGATGCAGTATCAACTTGATAAGCATACTGTTTACCTCATTCACTCTGCCTTCATCTATAGCTAGTTCATGAAATATAACAATACAAGAAAGACAAACAAAGCAGTTTTGATTTCATACTGGGGGTCAATGGAATCATAGAAAAACAAACTACACTAAAGGCTAAGACACACACACACAGACGTATGCATGCAATCAAACACACATACAGATGCACACACACACACACACAGTTCCGACACATGCACATGCAAATATTCACACACACACACACAATCACACAGATGCACACACACACACACACACACACACACACACACACACACACGCACAGATCGACACATACACCTGCAAATATTCACACACACACATACACACACCACTCATGTGTAAACATGCGCTCGTGCGAACACACACTCACGCATGAAAAAAAGCGAAATTAACTTCAGTTGTCAACATATCGAGCGCTTGAATACGGGAATTTTGTGGGTGGTGGGGCCTCAATTTTACCCTTCACCGATCGGGTCTGCGGTACGAAAAGTTCGGGAAACTTTTCGTCGGCATTTTTTATAACAATCACGAGAGCTCCTAACACATAAGAACAGTCCGTAGAAATTTCATTAGCAATGCTTACGTTTTAACTTTACTGTGACAAAGGAACGTTTCGGTGATTGTACTTACCCCAACACCTCAAAACTTTCTTTCAGCTCACACACCAAAGCATCAGCTGCAGCCATGCTGTCTGGTAGCACTCGAACCGGTGCTAGCAGCAACTCTCCCCTTTCACGGGAAAGGCACACCGCGGTGTTTCGCATGGGCACAGGCTGGCCCGCGTTGCGGGCTGTATAATGAGTCTGGGTGTACGCGCACCCACATAGCAAGGATCTTCATATGCCTGAAAAGGCTCTTTGACGAGAGTGGGTGTTTGTGCACCCGTGCGATCGCTTTAGTGATAGTTAAATTTGTGCTATTTGACGAGCATGGGTGTGTGTGTACCCGTGCGATCGCTTCCGTGTAGTCAAAGTCGTGATCCGGTAAAGGTTAAACAATTGTCTACATTTTCTCAAATTCTTCCAGTTGCTTCAAACATCCGTTTGTTTGGGTACACTTGACCCACTCCATTCCTTCAGTTTCAGCCGCCATCGTTTCTACAAGAAATCTGTGAGAATGAGTGTGCCACATTTCTGGTAATGTGTATGTTTTGGACCAGACTGTAAAAGGAAAGTTTCACTCATGTATATGTATAAAGGCTGGCCTATGCATGATGGAAAATTCTGCAGGGGTGAAGGAAATGAATGAAACAACTGTGTGTTCCAGTCTTCCCATTTGAGCTTATAGCACACTCAACTCAAATGCCCAAGAAAGAACTCCTATCTATGACCTTTCAGCATGAAAGCCTATGACACAGGCTACTGCAAAGTAGTCTGGATTGAAAATTTTGTATGTGTCCTGGCAGAATGCAGATTTATAATCATGTCTAGGACAGAACACTTAACAATTATACATGTCTTATGCAGCGAGAAGATCCAAGATGATTGTGTCCTAGTTAAAATGCAAAACGTTTATGATGCTCTGGACAGAATACAAAATATTCATAGACATGTCCAGGTTGGAATGCAACATATTTATAATTATGTCCTGAGCAGAATTCAAAGTCTTTATAATCATACCTAGCTTTAGATGCAAAATCCTTATATGCTGGGAAGAGTGCAAAACATTTACAACGAATGCAAGTCTAAACAGAATGGCAAATTTCTATGACTATTTCCTTGGCAAAACACTACATCCTGGGAAGGATCCAAGCCTTCATGTCCTGTGCAGAAAGCAAATCATCCTGTAGGTCCTGAGCATGGTGAATGTTTTCATAATGTCCTGGGAAAATGCATTTAAGAAAGAAATTTGGTCAGACTGATATTCTTCTTCGTGTTCTGGCCAGATGGCAATTCTTCTTAATGTCCTGATCAGGCTGCAATGATTCTGGATGTCCTGGGCAGAATGTAATTCTTCTTAATGTCCTAATCAGACTGCAGTAGAATGTAATTCTTCTTAATGTCCTAATTAGACTGCAGTAGAATGTAATTCTTCTTAATGTCCTGATTAGACTGCAGTAGAATGTAATTCTTCTTAATGTCCTGATCAGACTGCAGTAGAATGTAATTCTTCTTAATGTCCTGATCAGACTGCAGTAGAATGTAATTCTTCTTAATGTCCTGGGCAGATTGTGATTCCTTTCAATGTCTTGAGCAGTTTGTAAAACTTTTTTTAATTTCCTGATCAGACTGCAGTTCCTGTTAATGTCTTGGCCAGTACATAATTCTTCTTAGTGTCCTGATCAGAGTACAATTCTTTTAATGTTCGAATCAGACAGCCATTCTTGTTAACGTCCAGATCAGATTGCAATTTTTCTTACTGTGTAAACTTACCAACTGTGTTTTGCAGCTGTTAGTCAATTTTTTTTTTTAAATCCCAAAATCTGGTGTCTAATAAGAATGTACTGTGACTGCAGTGTTCTTGATGCATGGAGAGGAATATAACAGACTGTACTGAGAGTGTTAGTTTTCTGGACAGAATGCAATTATCCCCAATGTCCTGGCAGACTGATTCTTTCTAATGTCCTGAGCAGGATACAAATCATCCCATGTTTTCCATCCGACATATCCTGAGCGGATTGCAAGTTTTCTAATTTGTCTAAAACAGGATGCAAGTCTTCCTGTGTATTCTGAGCAAATACAAGTCTTCTTATACGTGCTGAACAGGATGCAAATCTTCTTACACATCCCGAGCAGACCTGAAGTTTCCCTCTATACGCTGATCATGTTGCAAGTCTTCCTACATAAATCCTGAGCCGAAATGAAGTCTTCCTATATACACTGAGCAAGATCCAAGGCTTCCCATACATCCTGAGCGGAAAGTATGCCATCCTACATGGTCTCGGCATGATACAAGTCTTTCTACATATCCTGAGCAGAATGTAAGTGTGCTTAATTCATGCTGAGCATGATGCAAGTCTTCCTATTTGGTTCCTGAGCAGAATGCAAGTCTTTTATGTGCCGAACATGATGCGAGTCCTATTTGTCATAAGCAGAATGCAAGCCTTCTATGTGCCGAACATGATGCGAGTCCTATTTGTCGTAAGCAGAATGCAAGCCTTCTATGTGCCGAACATGATGCGAGTCCTATTTGTCGTAAGCAGAATGCAAGCCTTCTATGTGCCAAGCATGATGCGAGTCCTATTTGTCGTAAGCAGAATGCAAGTCTTCTATGTGCCGAGCATGATGCGAGTCCTATTTGTCGTAAGCAGAATGCAAGCCTTCTATGTGCCGATCATGATGCGAGTCCTATTTGTCGTAAGCAGAATGCAAGTCTTCTATGTGCCGAGCATGATGCGAGTCCTATTTGTCGTAAGCAGAATGCAAGTCTTCTATGTGCCGAGCATGATGCGAGTCCTATTTGTCATAAGCAGAATGCAAGTCTTCTATGTGCCGAGCATGATGCGAGTCCTATTTGTCATAAGCAGAATGCAAGTCTTCTATGTGCCGAGCATGATGCGAGTCCTATTTGTCATAAGCAGACTGCAAGTCTTCTATGTGCCGAGCATGATGCGAGTCCTATTTGTCGTAAGCAGAATGCAAGTCTTCCTGTATGTTATGAGCAGACTGTGCCTATCCATGCAAGTCCTGATTTGAACAGAATTCTAAGATGTGTTCTTTACAAAATGCAGTCATTTATTCTTAATTTAACTATAAAATGGCAGAGCAACAAAACAGTTTACATTTTCAAAATTGTACTTTATTTTCATAGCTTGACATTTTTACATCGGAAATATACAAAAATAGATTTTTCACAAATATGCACACATAAATTTCATACACATACTTACACAAACACACACACTCATGCGCATATGCACACACACACACACACATTCTGACTATGCATGTCTGAATCCACAAACATGTATATCAACGTTTCCATATAAACCAGTTACAAACACGACAAAAAAGCAGAAGAGCACACAAAACAAAGTGTGCACACAAAACAAAGTGTGAAGTAACACAGTTTTAATGCACGACACAAAAACAGGACAAGAAATTTTCGGCAATATGCCTTCCTCAGCGACAAAAAATAAAATAGTACAGAAAACAACAAGCGCAATACCCCCTTGTGAAGCCAAAGTGGTGAACATTAAAACTGCGTTACTTCACACTTTGTTTTGTGTGCTCTTCTGCTTTTTTGTCGTGTTCCGGTAATGCTGCAGTTTGTTTCATTCGCCAGTTACAAACAGGTGTACACAACCTACACACTGTAGCGTAACTGTCCAGACACATGAAAACAACATCTAGGGAAACGTTCTTTCTTCTCTCTACTCCTCAAACAGAAGCACTTACCTACCGAGCTGCATGTCCGAGGCACACACACACACACACTCCACACACACACATATACACTCATACACACACACACACACACACTCTCTCTGTCTCTCTCTCTCTCTCACACACACACAAGCACTGACAGACTGAAACCAATTCATTATCAGATTAAATCATACTCACTCGCACACACACACACACACACACACACACACACACACACACACACACACACACACACACACACACACGCATGCATGCACGCACGCACACACTCACACTCACACACACACACTCGCACTCATAAACGCACACATGCATACAAACATATGCACGCATGCACACACACTCATACACAAAGAAACCATCAAGCAAACGTAACAAGTGCTCAGAACATACAAAACCCACAAACATGCTTTCACAGTCTCACATACATGCACGCTCAAAACCCAGTCAAACACAAGTCAAACATCATCAAAAGCTGATGAGAGTCTCCACAGCTGCAGTCAGCGGTCACTTGGTGGGCAGTTTGACCGATATAGGCTGTGGACATAACAGCACACAATTTTATTACTCAACTTTCGTTCAGCAGAATGTGACGAATTTTTGTGTTCTTTTAAGCCTGATTTTTTGGTTATATTTTCACACATTCATTGGTAATGTTAAATTCTTTGATACAATTCATCATAAACTTTCTGTTCTCTTCATGGTTGAAACCATGGAAATGACAGCTGCCAAGGTCTCAAAAGCCAAAAGCGTTGCATTTTAATATTTTGAAGGTAGCATTCCAAATCAAATCCTACAGCATGTATGCATTGCGACAAGACAGACTCAACAGCATTTCCAGTCACACTGAGCTTCACACACGACATGATGGTGGACTAAGAAGATGGAAACATTGTAAGTAATCACATGATTTTGACATGACCTTAAAAAAAACAAGATGCGAAGCATATAAACGTACTCCCAGTTTTCCAAACCACTTATAAATCGGCCAAGTGCTTTGTGAGATAAGAAATAAAGGCAAAATAACAGTTTTAACGGTTATTTAACCGATGTACCCTTTTGAAACTGGTATTTTAGTCCTCACTGGGCTAAAGCCTGTGTACATACCAAATTCCATCCAAATCGGACAATATGTCAAGAATAACGGTTTTTTAACGGTCAGATTTTGAAACACTACATAGAAGTGCCATTTGTGTGTGATAACCTTTCTATATACAAAATTTAATTAAAACCCACCAATATTTAAAAAATAACGGCAAAATAACGGTTTAACGCTTATATAACCGATACACACTTTTGAAGCCGGTATTTTAGTCCTCACTGGGCTAAAGCCTGGGTACATATCAAATTTCATCCAAATTGGACAATATGTCAAGAATAACGGTTTTTAACGGTCAAATTTTGAAACACTATATAGAAATGCCATTTGTGTGTGATAACCTTTCTACATACCAAATTTAATTAAAATCCACCTATATATATAAGGAATAACGGCAGAATAACGGTTTTTAACGGTTGTTTAATCCATTTTCAGCATTACATCACTTACTGAAACTAAAAATATATTTGTATTGCCTGCCCCGGCGGGCGAGGGGCCTCGGGGCAGGCAATACAAATATATCTGCCTTCAAAAGGATTGCGATGGTTCCCTTATGCAGCTAGAGAAGAGTTTTGGTATCTGGAACATGGTTTTTTTTTTTTTTTTTAAAATTTCATTTTCCCAGTTTCTCCATCTTCAAACTCTCCTCTCCCCTCCCCTCAAGTCCAAATCTTTGCCAGACAGTTCAGTTGTTGGCCTGCGCTTGTTTTTCTCCCACTATTAGATTGTTCGTCTATGTATTTGTCTGACTTTATTCAAGTTTAAAAGGCTGTGCCAGTCTTGAATAAAAGTTACTCTGTGTTAGGTTTCCTTATGGGAGCAAAACATACCCCACTTGTTTACTGTTTATACCTACAAATTGTCAGAAAGATCGGCCAAGTACTTTTTGAGATATTCTATAAAGAAGAAAAACCGTTACAGGCTGTTACAGCCGTTAGTAACGGCTGTAACGGGGTAAACTAAAACATTGGACATCATCCGTGACCCATAATGAACATACCTGCTAATTTTCACAAAGATCAGCCAGGCACTTTCTGAGATATTCCATGGAGAAGAAAAAGCGTTACAAGCTGTTACAGCCATTAGTAACGGCTGAAACAGTAAACTAAAACATCGCACATCATCCTTGACCCACAGTGAACATACCTACAAATTTTCAGAAAGATCGGCCCAGTAGTTTTGTCTGGAGCGAGTGGAACACATTTTGACCACGGACACACAGACAGACAGACAGAAGACACACACACACAGACAGCATTTCTTCGTTCCCATTCTAAAGTACTCCCTGTTCTTTAAGAACTGGGAGTACAAAAACAACTCAAAATGGCCAACAATGAAACCATGATCTAAACACACACACACACACACACACACACACACACACACACACACACACACTCAAAATGGCCAAAAATGAAACCAATCAACAAAATCAAATCGTGTTCATCTCTACCGATTTTAAAAAATCTGTTTCTTTATCGTTTCCTTACTGGATTTGTCCATTTTTGATGAAATAAGTCTACTGTCAAAACATCTGTTATCATAGTTCTGTTTAAGCCACTGTTCAGTCTATGAAGTACGTTGTTTTTATTTTTTTAACTTGTTATTTTTTGCCATAGCATTTAATTACAAGATGTAGCTGCATAACATTCTTGGCACAATTGTAGCATGTTACACTAACATAGCACTTGGCAGCTCCGCCGCAATGACTGTGGAGATCTGGCAACATGACCATGGCCATTTCAATTCAACTGTAATTAAGAGCTTTTTGGAGCAAGAAGAAGTAGCCAGAAATCTGTTATGCTGAAAAAAAAAATTCAATGGTTATTGTGTTCAACTGTTTTTTCCAGGTAGTTTCAACAACATTATGAATATGTAATAAAAC
>CM031605.1:19687072-19708521 GCA_018398815.1 Conus ventricosus
GGGGAAGCAGAAGGGGCCCTCCCTCAGGGAAAACTGACCCGGTTTGGAGGTTGCCCCGTTGGGAAATAAAAAAAAATTGTAAAAAAATCCCCCCTGTATTATTTAGGGGAGAACTGACAAAACAAAAAAACCAGCCCCAAAGACTTTTTGAAGAAGAACGCGATAACCGCCAGACACTTTTCGCTTTAATTTTTTGGGTTTCCCCGTCCCCAATTTGCATATGAAAATCGGATTAACAAACACCCCGTTTTGTGTTTGTTCTTCAAACGATTCTTTGTTACAACATTGGTTGATCTCAGTAGATTAGATCGCAGTTTTAGTTGCGAGAAAAGTCTTATTGCCAAAAATGTTTTTTGTGTTGTCATGTGATTTTTTGACTGCACAACGCTGGAGATATTCCCTTTGCAAATGTTTTCCCGGCTCGAAATACTGTTTTTCGATTTTAAACCCCCACATACTCCTTGATATTTCCAGATAATTATCCTTCATCTTTCCAAAAACCTTCTTTTTAGAAATTGAATGAAAAGGCTTTTTGGGAAAATCGGAGATCATCCCCCCGCAGCCCCTTTAGCCATTTGGGTTTCCTGTTTTTAAGATGTCTTCATAGGGATATCTATAACAAAACTATCTGTATTTTGGGAAAATTCTGGACCAGGATACGGGTTTAAAAGTACCCTAAAAAAAACTCTAACATCAAAAGTTGTAATTCAAAAACAGTAAACCCCAAAAATACGGGTTTGTCAAATTTGCTTTTTTTTTTTTTTAATTTATCCCAAAAAAGTGATCATAAAAATTTTTCTAAAGTCCTGATAATTAGGTTTTGAAGTCGCTTATTGCTTCGTTCTCTTTGGTGCCCCAATCTAAATTTTTTGCGTTTGTGGGTTTCCCAAAGTCTTTCCCAAAAACAGCTGTTGTTCACAGTTTAAAAAAGTTTTTCTGAGGGTCTGTGGATTTAGTTCAAGATCAGTGTTCTTCATATGTATGGTTTTATGAACTTTTCTTGGTCAAAGAAATATTCGGACAGCTGTCAACCTTCAAACCCATGTTCTTAAATAAAATTGTAGAAAGTCTGTAATGGCAGACATATTTTTTTTGCTCCCCCCCCCCGCACGCTTAGGCACAAGTTTAGGCGGCTCTCTTGGATCCATCTTTTAGACTTTCTGCTGCCTAATGGATTTGTCATTAGCAGGGTCATGGAGTTCATGAGAGATATTCTAAGTCAACTTCTGAATGTGAATCCGCGCTGTTGAATCAGCGTTTTAAAATGCCCAACCACTTTAATGCTTTTGAATATTATTCGACCTGTGTACATTTTAAGTTGCGTAACGGAAGTGATTTGGCCATTGCCCATACATACAGATTGTTTTGCGTCCTAATTACATGAGATGAAAAAACTTAGACCTTTTACTAGGATCATAATGATCTAGTATTTGTTGTTTGCGTTACAGTAATGATGCGACGCCATACTAATTCCTCCGCGCAATCCGTTTTCAATCATCTGAATCATTGGTAGGTCAGACAAATAAATCAATCTGTACTACAGTAAACTTTAAGAAAGCGTCCCAACTCATCCCACCCTGGCGCAGAAAGTAATGCGCGGATCCAGGCTTTATTGTTTCATGCAGGCGTCTTTCGGTTAATTTTTCAAAGACGTCCGCCAACAATCATACATCAGCCATCAAGTAGGAGTCATGATTGTCTCCCATGGTTTTACACTCGAACTTCTGCCACGCCCATTTTCCTTTTGAGCATGCTGGTAATCGGAGTCGCATTGTGTCCTTTCTTAAGACTAGAAAAGAACGCGCCTTTGTGGGGAAGGCGTCTCTTGTCAAACCTTGCCCAATGTTCATGTACTCATAAGTGTAAACACCCTTTCTAAGAGAGTTGGGTCAAATATTTTTTCCGTTATTGGGCAGGACTTTTAAGGACATTATGCCAAGTGCTATAATGAGCCCATCAGGTGCTGCCAATAAGAGTATAAATAGACATGTTTTTAGATAAAAGCACATGTACTTTTCTGATGACTGTGCAACTGCATGGACACCCTGAAAGGCATCGGGACTGCTTGCCATATAAGATGAGAGTCGTAACTCGCAAAGTTATGAAAGAAGATGGGCAGCTTCCATGTCTTTGGTTCAAACTTTAGTTGATAGATTGCATTTGTTATGCGCCGCTCCTCTGAACTTTCCGCTAATGTGAATCCTTGGTCTCTTACTGCTGGGTTTACACTCTTGGGCGTTAGCTCAACGCAAATCCGACATGCGGTGGCTGAGTTCATATGTTGTTGGTCTTCAGGAGCCCATTATGATTTCAGAAAATTCAGATTATTAGAACAGGCGTTACGCACTTGCCTGCATGCGTTTTAGAATGTTTCTGCGGCATTGGTCCTTCTATATATTCTGGTTTCTGAATAGAACGCCATCCGACCTGACACTAATGAAGGCAAATGAACAAAGTGAGGATTTATCATTAAGGACTGTTTTTTCGAAGTTTTGTGGCGGCTGTTGCCTTCTTATAGGAACAAATAAGCGATCGAAGTCTGCGGTAAACAACATATGGAGAATTGTTGCATTTTTTTAGTTCTTTAAAACTACTTTAGATCCAGGGGGGCGTATTTTGTTCTGTATTACAGTCTACAGAACTTTTACAATGTTTTATATGTTCACTCGCAGCTTGGCCCACAGATGGAATTCTTGTTAAACATTTTCTGCAGAATTTCTTGTTTGTATGTGTTGTTTTTTTTTTTTTTTTTTTTTTTTTGTAAGTAAACTCAAATTCTACTCATTGGGCGTATCAATGTGTACTGGGGTAGCCGCGCTTGTGAAAACATTAGTAGTATGTCAAACTGGATTTATGTCTGGTTCGCCTATTGTTTGGACTGTTCTTGGACACTTTAATGGCTAGCCCAAATTTGTTTCCTTCATCCCATGTGTATACAGTAACAGTGATTGGTCTGTTTTGTTCTTCAAACGATCATTTTGGTCTATCCAACAGGAAAGGATATTCCATTGAAGTTAAGATCTTTGGCGTATGCTGATATGTTAGGCCTCTCTCTGCGTGGTCGCGACATGATGCAGCCTTCATGAACACACACACATGAACCTTTGTCGTTCTGAATTCTTTATGTTTTAATGCTTTTTTCCGCTGCTAAGTGCTGGACGGTAGCGGAATGTAAAGCCTTTTGCCAACAATCGGTGCATACTTAGCCTGTTGTAATCTAATCTCTATGACTTCGCCGTTCTGGACCAACCAGAGCCTCTCATTTTGGCTTCTTCAGCAGCAGCGTCAAACTGTGCAAGCAGTTCGTCCTCTGCCCATCCGGGTGTTAAGTCGTCGTTATGAGAAAGCATAGTCTGTTGTTTAGTTGAGACCCAGACTTCGAGATTTTCATTCATTTTATTGTTTATTACATAGTCCCGATTAAAAACAGCTAACATTACTTTAAACTGGCGGGTCCTTTGTTTTGTTTGCCTGGAAACCTTGAGAAATTGCAGGAACAACGCTTGCCTGTACGTTTGTTGGGTCAATGACTTCTAAATCAATATCATTCAGTGCTCTTGATAAACGCTCTCTCCGAGCATTCCTTCAAACAATCGTCTTGTCTTCATATATCTTCCCATGCTGTCTTTCTTTTCTAAAGCCAAAATAGTATTTAAATAAAAAAAAATACTTATTCAGAAACCAATCTTCAACGGTCTTTTTGCGCTTGGACTCATAAAACTAAGTAATAAACACCTTATGGTGTGTTGTTATTGGTGCGTTTAGAGCAGAGTTTAATGTCTCGTGTACTTTTTTTAAGATTCCTCAGTTTTTTATCTGCTCGGGGTTCTGGCTGTGAGAAAAATTGGCACCGCCTTTCTTTGAAGATCAAAATTTTGTCTTTTTTAGTATCAAAATCGGCCTGTGCTAAAGACTTATTCTTAATCCGTGATGTTTGGTCAGCTAGTGCTTTATTTATAATCAGGCTGAAGGAACTAAGTTTAGCTGTTATTTAGTTGAACCATGGCCTGTGTGCTTTTGGCTGTTTAGTTTTTATTTTTTTGCTCGCAGCACCTACGGCTAATGAAAACAGGGCCCAGAGAGCTAAAGACAAACCTCTAGAGGTTAAAGCTTGGGTGCGCCTATTGGCCAGTTGCTAGAGGACCAACACTCGTTCCTGTGATAGAGCGCTTATAGTTCGATGCTCCAGTATTAAACATATGTAACAGCATTAAGGCAGCAGAAATACCTTCGTTTTGGTTTTGCTGTATTTTGAAAGGTCTTGCTCTAGTTTTTGTTTGCATTTGTGAATGTTTGTTATTCTGAAGCGTTTTTACTTCATGGGGTTTCTATAACAGCAGAATTGCTGCTTCCCTTCTTTTGGCGGTGCTGTAGGCACATTTGGATAAACCTAACTAGGACTGCTTTTTATAAATGAAAGATAATTTAGTATCTTACATATTCTAATCTGTTTTTCTCGAATATTAGCTGCGCATCATATAATAATAAACAAATGTTACATTAAGCGGTTTATCGGCATCTTCTTCTTTATCAATGTGATTGATTTATTACGTCTCTCACGTTTCTTCCCGTTCCATACAAACTCATTATCCTCTGTTGACTGAGGTCATCCATAAACCGTATTTTTGATGTTAATTAATCATCGAGTCTAAAACTGTGAAGATGTAAATCTTTAGACTCTAGGGCTGCTTTTGGATTTATACCCTCCCACCCCCAAACAATTTTCTTATTTTCGTCAAAATATGATCAGGTCTAAGCCGCTAGCGTAGTTTTGGTTTGGGGACTGCGTACAAGTGTACATTGCACTTTTTCGTTATTTTAGGATTAATAAAACTTTTTCACTTGCTCTTTTGAACGGTTCTTCATCTTCACCAGCAATAAAATACCTTTAGCGATCTTGCTGCGACGCTTAATACTAAAAATCCGTTCTTGATGTCTGCCTGCTTCTAGGAGTTGTTGTATGATGAATCACTCATTCGTATATATTGGTAATTTTGACGGATATTGTTGTTCAATCAGCCTTGCTAAGTGAGGTTGCTAACAACGTCAAAACTATAACGAGATGTCAGAATGCTGTACTTTGCTTCGGTGTCTGTTGATCTGATTAACGCGTTTGTATTCATTAAAAGTTAGTTCATATGACAAATATTCTGTCTTTTAATGGCTCCTGAAGTATGGTGCTATAGCGCTTTTAACAACTCAAAATTAAGGCGAATGAAATAACGATTTCCATACGCAAAATTTACAGCTTACAAGCCTTTTTGCTGCTTTGAGCACTGAGGCGAGTTCGGCGCCTATTCTAAGATTTAGTGCTTCTTCATTTTCAATCCTTGTGAAACGCAAGATCAGCCCTTTCGGGCCGGTTAGCCATAGATCAGAATAAGTTAAAAATATGTCTGCCATTATGTAATAGCTAAATATTTTCTTGCCCCTCAAGTTTTATAGAAATTTTCTTAACGATTGCCGCCCCCAGATTCTGCACAATGTCTGTTAGGGGTTTGTTGTTGAATCGAGCGCTATTTTGAAAGTAAGTCGCGCAGAGCCTGGCACAATCCACTTCTCGTCCTAGTCGGGATTTGACAGTAAGATTTGATCGCATCAATAGTAGATGGATATTTGGAACAGTAATATTCCGCTTAGTTCCCTCACGCCAAAGGGCTCTTTCAGTTTTCTATGCGGGTCAAAGAATCGAGCCATGTACTTGTTCTGGCATTCTTATGAAGCAAAATAAATAGTTAATTATTTATAAACATGGTGGATTTGAAGGTGAAGAAGATTATGATGTTTCTTGATCGTAGGAGAGGACATGAGTGAAATTGATCCCTTTGGCTAGGCTCGCTCAACGTCTCAATGCAGCCTGTGAATTAACAGTAAGTACGGTCGGAGCATTTTACAAAGTTCTAGGTCAAGATACTCCCGAATTTATAGGACCCAAATGATTTTGAATTAAAAGATGGTCATTTGTCTGTAAAAAACGCTCAAAGGGCAACTTGTGTTCGGCTACAACTTAACCGACCCATCAAATTATTTAGCCGTGGGTTCAATGGAAATAGAATCAGTGTGAAAGATCAAAAAAACGCCTTGGCATTGCTAGACCAAAATTGAGGCGGAGGCAGTTGTCCCCTACCCCCCCCCCCCCAAAAACACACTACAAGAACTCCCGACAGAATAACCAATGCAAAACATGGGAACTTAAAGATATTACAATCAATCAAGCAGGCGATTAATAAATACCATAGAAGCAGAAAGAAACAGTTTTCGAAAGAAATCAGCGTTTAAAAACAATTAATGATTCCCCATTGCCCTATGCGAGAACTAACGGCCCTTGATGTACTTTAAGAACCATCAGAGGCGAATTAACAAACAATTTAGCAAAATAGGTGAAACTAGATGAGCATTATATAGAGAAAGAAAACTCCGTTGAGGCTGATGACGCCAACTTAGGACATGATATTAAGAAAGAATAACCCAAGACTAAAGATCTGGAACAAGAAAAGATCAGCAGACTAGAAGTGCTGGTCTACTAACGAAAACAATTACGAACCAAGTGAGGGGCAGAATAAGAGAAACTATCCAAAGATTTTATATGATGACACGGACACTAGCAGAACGGAATACGAATCACGTTTAGAGAGCAAGGAGTCACATTAGTAGCGTTAATAACAGCCTTTAGGATTTGCAATAAGTACACTGGTGATGGCTTTTTCAGGCGGCGCGTGGAGGTCAAGTTTACGTGCCTCCGTCGCCATCACCTCCACCTGATAAATCGATGGGGTAAAAAACAGCTTGATCATCTTGGGGCTTATTAAAAAAAATAAGCCGGTAAAGCTATAGACGTTTACCCGGTATATAGCAGTATTGTCAGTGGCCTTTTGTCTACTGCAAGCAAAGTTGTTGGCTTTATGGCGAGCACTTATGGACTTAGTTCTCTTAATAGTTGGGGTTCAATATTTAGTAGATAAAGACCAAGTAATCCTAGGCCAGTTTATCCAAGAACAAGCGCTGTTTTTCATATTCATGGTCATCAGAGAACAGAGTCCACGAGCTTTGCCTGAGTCTTCCCAATGATTTTGGGGGTTTGGATTCGGGGAATTAGTGACTTAATCTTGGGTGTTTGTTTACAGCTTGTTATATTACTGGCTCAGAATGTAGTCGTTTTTCCCAACTTCTGTTCATTGCCTGCTATCGAATTTCATTTTTTAATTATTGTTTATTATTCTTCCTACTGGAGTCTGAGGTCAGAAGGGCAGCGGGTATGTATAAACAGTTTGCCAACAGCAAAGTCTACTTTCGATCTTGCGTATTGTAAAAACATTTTGGTATATTTTAATTCTTGAAAGGTAAATCATGTAGAATTAATGGCGTCTCTAAATTGCCTAAGTATTGTTTTTGTGGTCAAAGCCAGTAGAAGGATAGTATGCTCTGATCTGGCCGTGCTTGCGACCTAGCAAACACCAACGTATGTGCGAATAGAGTCTGTTTATTCGTTCTTTCCCGCTCTAGGTAGGCCCTTAGAAGTGTCTAAGATAAATGTTGTCCATTCTGTTTTTATGCTCTTGCTTGTAGGCCCAGGCTGAAACAGTTTTGCCTGCTTGAAAGTAAGTTTTGAATGGAGGATGCAGTCATAGTTATACTTCTGTGCGTTGCCCCGAAAATAAAGGTCGCCCTAGTACCATGATTCTGATCCAAAGTTTGTCTAAAGCTGTCTTGTTGTTAATATGAATTCGTTACAGATCCTTTCAAATGCCTCATGTCAATTATGTTGCTGAGTGAGTTAAACGGATTTTTTCGTCAATTTGGCAATGGCGCTTGCAATTCAGTCAAAAATACGTCTGAAGGTGTAATAAAAATGAAATCTGTTACACTGACCTCAAAAAGGATCATGGGATTTAAATGTCAGATTACGCCACTCCACACCCAGTTGATGCGCCAAAAACACAGCAAAGTTTAACTTGGTTCTGATAAAACTGCATCGGATGACTACCACGCTTTCTTGATGTGGTCGTTTTCAATAGGGGGGTTAAGATATCTGCTTTACTTGGACATACTCTACCTTTTATGAAAAGAGGCAGTTCTGGGTCACAGAAATGGCGAGGGTGCCTGTTGTTATATTTTTAGATTGTAGTGCGGCCCACAGAAATTTTTGCTTCAGTATAATTTGAATTGCACTTCATTTTTAATTTGTTTAAAGAATGTTTTGTAAACAATAACAACTCAAGACCGCCCTTCGTTTTAGACATGCTATTAATAACGAATGCGGAACAGACAGCCGCGCTCCATGAATTATTTTACAAAGTCGTATGGTTTAATATACAAGCAAAGCCAAGATGATATAATAAGGTTCTAAATGTTAAAGAGCAGGGACCAAATTGAGCCTGTTAAACAATACCTGATGGTTTATACGGGTTGCTCACTAAAAGAAGCAATGAGTATAAAAAAAACTTTGACATTACTCTCAATTAACCAATGCAAATCTAAAAAACAATGTTAAACATTTAAGCTTGAAGACGAAGGGAACTTCTTACTTTTTTGATAGCGAGCTAGCTAAACTGTGAGCTTTACAACTAGCAATTACCACTCATAGTTTTTATTGCACTAAGCAGACAAAATACTTATGAGGGAAAATCCGCTCGATCTGGCATTCATTCATTACTCTATGGTTTCATTTGGATGAGCCTGAGCACTGATGAAAACTTATATGATGGAAGGCCCTCAACTGGTTTTACGAGCTCTTCCGTCAGGGAAAGCTGCATATTGCGATTATGGTGAAATTATACAATTACCTCCTAATTTTACCAGTTTAAAAGATTAGTTAGTGGGAGGGTACGGATCATTTAGTATTAAAAATCAAAGACAAAGCGGGGAAAGTTGTGAAATGTGATAACTTGCACATTGTTTGGAAATAAAATAATCTACGCTACTAAAAAAATAAATGTCGCGTGGCCAGATAGAACAAGAAGTTACATTAGCGCCTGTGAGGTGTAACCTTAGAGTTAAAACGACCTTGCAGACGTTGCGGACTTTGAACAGAAACGGTGAAATATGCACTTTGTTTGGGGTTGTAGTACATTAAGATTGGTGAATTATAAACGGAAAAGAGGTTGGCGGACAGTAAAAAGTTTCCTAATACTAGAACAGCTGCCGCAATCCTAGAAGCAAAAGAATGTTGGTCCAGTAATGGAATATTAAATAGTTCGAAAAACTATGACTCCTCAAATGGCACTTAGAACCATATTTAGAATGGGAAATAAAATTTGAATTCATAAGCCCATTTACATATTTTAGCCGTCAAAAAAGTTTCAGAAAAGCATTCAACTCTGGCCTTTACATTTAAGTCTTATTACGGACGATAATAGTCGAAAGAAATTGAAATAACGCCGTATGGGAAAAAACAGTACATCCTCCACAGAAAAGAAAACAGTTGTAAAAAAGCTTCTACAAAATTACAGTTCTTTCCAAGCAGAAAATTAGGAGACACGTTCACAATGATATTTGAAATTTCTGTCTTTAAAGATGTGGAGAGGGATGGGGTTGTGGGCGTTAGTGACGACCTTATAAAGGAATTAATATTAGCTGGCAAAACTTAGACGTTAAACGTCTTAACGTTGTTGTCGTCGTTCTTCACAATGGCGAGGATATTAGATCATAACAACAAGCAACAAAATCACTGTTGACTTAATAGAAACAATCTTACAGGACTAATTGGATTAATCTTACACATTTAGGCCTATAGGGTTTTATTATACTGAACAAGTTTTGACGGAGAGTATGATAAAAATAATAACTGAATTAGATTAAACTCTGTTATAAAATATGGAGCAGTTAAACTTTATGACAAAAAACTCCTCATTGCTCATTGATTTGTGGGCAGATGGTTGTGGAAAAACAATATTTATCCTCGACCTGTACAAACAGTTTATCGTTATAATTTTAATCATATTGTGGTTTTCTGTCCAACACTTAAATGGAACAAAGCATATCATAATAGAAGGTTTATATGGGCAGATGATGACATATATATTTAGTTAATCCTAGCAATAAACTGAGTGAGTGTTTAGAACAGTTTTATAGACTGTTTGAAGGAACGCAAACACTATTTATTATAGATGATGTTCGGCAGAAAGGACATAGTTAAAAAGAGAAACACTTTGTCGAAACTAGCTTTCAGCGGAAGGCATGCTGGGATAAGTGTGTGGATTTTATGCCAGAAATATAACTCGGTTTTAAAAGACTTTAGAGAACAGTTAAAGACTGTAGTTTTATTTCACATGAAAGACAAAGACTCATTTGAAGAATGTTTGCGTGAAAATGATGTTATTGAAAACGACCAGGAAAAACACAGGATTAAGCAAAAACTGAAATCTAAAAAGTTTAGTAAATTAGTATTGAAAACGGATAACCCTACGCAGTACGTTTGTTTGTAGATAATCGTTATTTTTTAGTTATTGAAGTCTTACTTGTCAGAGAACAGGGAAAGGGGGCATTCTGGGTTACTTTCGCCCGAAACTGGGTGAGGGCGGAAGTGGCCCAGAATGCCCCTTTCCTGTTCTCTGCATGTCAGTCTAGCCAACACCTTGGGGAGATCTGCATGGCTTCCAAGTCAAAGCCCCGCCATGGAGATTGGAGCAAGGGAGTTTGTGGGCTCATGAGCCTATGATCCCATGAACAGCTCGGGACTCTGTGGTAAGTAGAAAATCAGAACTCTGGCGGCGATGACAGAAGCATCCGTAGAGAGTTACGCTGGATCTGGTCGAGAAGAACTAAAGTGAAGTTTATTAGACTTAAATTTTCCGAGTAAGGCATTGATAGTGGTATGGGTAGGACATCTGTCTAAAAGGCCATGCCTTGAGACGCCTACCGTCCACATGGTGCTGTTCATTCACAGCAGCACCGGGAAAAAAATTCTGGCAGGAGAAGGACATCTTGAAGTCATGACCTGGATGCAGCCCGACTCCCTTAGAGTGTAAGGAGCATCAGGGCTGAAACACTTGTCTAGGAAAGTTTTCTTCTCTGAAGACTTGTCGTCAGATTCTCCTGAAACTTTCTTCCTACTGCTCTTCAGAACAGAGTATACGCCAATAATGCACGAGCGATAAACATTAAGCCCCCCCACTTCTCCTCCTTCTTAACAAACAAATAAACAAAGGAAATGTATTCGCTCATAACACCAAGGCTACATCAAAATGTTGTTATGCTCTGCATAGTTTATGCAGGGATTGTCTTCAGTCGTGACAAGCTCCTAGCATAACACCATCAGTCTCCAAAATCCCTCGAAGTCGGAGTGTGGCTGCCCACGTGGCGGGGTAATCAAAAACGGTCACACTCGTAATGTTCTCATCCCTAGCTGATGCATTTGTACTATAGTGGTCAAGTGCTTCGGCTGTTCGGGGGATCCCTGGAATCTTTTAGCCAGGGTATGACAACAACAACAATGAGAGCTTACTCCAAAAAATATTCCACTACTGTATATATATATAGTAATCGTAACACGTCAGCAGTAAGGGAAGGAAGGTTTTTTTTTTTTGCTGTTGTTGTTTAAAGTGATGAAATGCAAATAATTTGTGCAGGGAACTTTTCTTCCGATTTCGTTTTCGCTGCGAAGTTTGTCTGTGGAATGCTCTGAGACATGGACCGATTCTATGCCATTTTTTTAATTTTTTTTTATTAAACCAATGATGGACTACTCTAAAGACCAGGAGGAGATAATTCTAGCAGTAAACATGAACCGCGGACTGGTTTAATTGTGGAGAGAAAAGTGAAACAAAGTTGAAACTAA
Organism: Conus ventricosus; assembly: GCA_018398815.1. Lineage (NCBI taxonomy): Eukaryota > Metazoa > Mollusca > Gastropoda > Neogastropoda > Conidae > Conus > Conus ventricosus. The sequence goes on from CM031605.1 coordinate 19,698,849, forward strand.
GCAAATACTATTGAAATCAGAGCTTGAAAAATGGATGGTCTGCAGTCTTTTCGTACCTTATCCCAGTGCATGTTTGTGGGACGAGTGTCACTTATGACGGCTATTTTGTAGTAAATGTTAGTGAATTTTTAGACGTTCACATACAATTTTTTTTTTTTTTTTTTTTTACGATCCTCGACTCTGTGTGCAGGATTGATTCTGTGTGTGTGTTTGTGTGTGTGTGCGCGCGCGTTTGTGTGTGTGTGTGCGTGTGTGTGTGTGTGTGTGTGTGTGTGCGTGCGTGCGCACGCGCGCGCACGCTGGTACGTGTGCGTGTGTGTAGTTGCTGTCTTATCTTCTATACTTTCAGTGGCATTACTCCTATGTCGCTCACTTCGTCAGCCAACACACCAGGATCAATTTGACGTGGACCGAGTTCCAGCAGTTCAAAGGCTGATGGGAACAGGGCTTTCGCTGGAAACCCATGAGAGGAGACAATGTAGTGCTCCTGACTCATTTCAGTGATGTTGTGTGGTGCCTATTCTGATTTGACATTTGAAGAACATCATCAATTTACTGTGAAGTGGTCCTGATCACTGTACTTGCTCATGAGTTTTAAATGTAATTAATAGCGAACCGCCAAGAAAATATAGACAAACGAATCACAAGACAAAACATGACGTATTTCAACCTCTTAAGTCTTCTTCAGGCAAGATACAAAACAATCAGGACAAGAAAATGAATGAGCAATCACTTATCTTCATTCACTTCACTGCAAGTTGGGTGTTGAATGAAAACGAGGCTGTCCAGAACAAGACAATGTGTGAGTCGAGGTCACCTCCTCCCAACTCCTCGGAGAGAGACCATTATCATGTCCCTGTTCAGTCTATGCCCGGAATTGTTAATTTGATTAATACACATATTTTTGTGATTTTTCTCTTGATACATTCTGTTTACTTTAAAAAAAAACAGGAGAAGAGTACCGTGTGCGCATCCGTACTCCAAAGGCAGATAACCTTGAAGGACTACAGTTTGAATGTGACTGGCAGCTGCACTGTCTTCTCCGTGAACATGCAGACATTTTGGAACAGGTACATAATGACATGATGTGAAATTTTGTATTTTCTGAATTTTGTTGTTTCTTAATGGAGAACTTTTCAGTGTGTGAATGTGGACAAATCCCCCATAAGTTAGAAGTTTTTGTATGGGTATACTTAAGTTTCCTAAAGGAAAGAAAAACCTACACCAGCGTCAAGCATAATTTTTTCTTCATCGTTTCTTGTCTACTAAAGCTTCCAAGATTCAAACTTGACGCATCCATTTGTATATGTGACCTTTTTTTAATCCTACCAATAAGGTAGCCTTGTTCAGTCTTTGGGGATTTTGTCTAAACTCGATACCAGTCGGTTTTATTATTGAAAAATGAAACTTTTTTTTAATTATGCATTCAACTGACACATGGTGGGTTTTCTCTTCTGATGTTCTAGTTCTGTGAAGGATGCAGTGAGATTTATTGTGCATGCAAATAGTGTGTGTGTTTGTGTGTGTGTGTGATGTGTATATATGTGTGCGCGCTTGCACGCTCGCATGTATGTGTGTGCATGTGTGTGTGCCTGTGTGCATGCATGTATGTGTGTGAGTGTGTGTGTGTGTGTGTGTGTGTGTGTGTGTGTGTGTGTTAAACTAAATTAAAGCTGCACCAGCGCTGTGGCGAAGTGGTTAGCGTCGCGGACTCCCGGCTGGGAGGTTGTGGGGTTCGAATCCCATCAGAAGTCATGTGGGTTTTTCTGCCCCGACCGGCTCCTACCCAGAGTTGAGTTGCTGCGGACTCAGTTGGGAAGACTGGGACCACACAGTCGAGTTTCATCCACTTGATGGATGCGTTTCTGAGAGTGTTGCTCAAATTTCCTGGCCAACACTGCAGGTGCCTGTATCTCTCGGGCCTGGTTGACGCCAGGATATATTATGAAAGGAAGCGTAGAGTACAGCCCTGTCATGTAGTCTCAGACCGAAATGGAAATCCGTAGCATCATCTTAATAATCATCCTCATTCTCATCGATCAGCATAAAAATTTTTTTAAATGTCTCAAATTCTGTGGCCCTTCACGCCCTGCTCTCATCGTGACCTCAGTTTCGATGTCCTCTCCACGTCTGTGGCCTTGGTTTGGTTCTGTTGGGGTCACCGGTATCGGCGAGTCCATGGGGGCTGTCGTTGGATATGGCATTTTTAGACTAAATTCTGTCATAAAATAAAACTAGGACTTTCCACAACAACTGTTTAAAAAGTTTTTTTCTTGACATTTTGAAAATGGAATTTTTGGAAATCTCTTCATGAAATGTCTAGTCTATAGAAGGTTTAGATGGATTTTCATAAAGTTTCTGATGCTAAGAATTTGATGGGATCTCTGCAAAAAACAAAGTGTGTTTTTTCCATACAATGCCACCTCAGTGGCAATGCACCCACACTGCTCATTCCATGTCCTTGTTCACAGCTCCAGTCTGGCTTGTCAGGCCACAGCCCTGGCACCAGCAATGCACAGGGAGCAGTCAGTGTCAAGTTGTCATGAGGCAATCCACCAGAGGAGACACTGCACTGCTGCAGAGTCACTTCCTTTGTATTTAGTGGTGCCTGTTCTGATCCATCAGATCCATATGCAGGACACCACGTACTAAATTAGTAAGCCCTCAACTGATGACAATAACTGCATAGTCATGGTGCGACCATGAGTAAGCTGTCCCTCTAGGGGGCACCACCATGTCCGTCCAGCTACAGTCCCCATGAATCTGCCGATATTGATGATTCTGACAGTACCTCACCAAGGGCATAGACATTAAAAGGAAATCAAAATGGACGTAACAATGAGAGCAGGGCATGAAAGATTACAGAATTTAAGACAGTTGTTTTTTTTTAATGCTGATCAATGATGACGATGATGCTAATTGCTGTGATTTCCATTTTTAGTCTGAGATTGCATGACAGAGCTGGTCTCTATGCTTACTTTCATTATATTATCCTGGTGTAAACCAGGCATGAGAGATCTATACATACACTTGCAGCATTGGTCAGGAATTTTGAGCAGCTGTCTCAAAGAGCATCCATTAAGTGACTGAAACTCAACTGTGTGGCCCAAGTTTTCCAAATTGAGCCCAAAGCATACTCAACACGGTAGGAAATAAATCCTACGAATAAATGACTCACATGGGAATTGAACCCTTGCCCAGAATGTGCAGTGCTAATCACTTTGCTATGGTGGCTGGTTAGGTTTTTGGAAATAGCTGGTTTACAAAAAAGAGAACCCACTTTCTGGGTGTTTGACTGGTCAGTAAGCCCACTTTATAGGTTGATTAAGTCTACCAACACATAAACACATACACAGATACACACAGACACAGACACACTCACACACACATGCACGCATGCATGCATGCACGCACGCACGCACGCACACACAGAAAAAAAAATGATGGTCTGAAATTAAGAGTTGATTTGATTATAATTGTTGATTTTCGTTTGTTTGTGTGTTTGTTTGAAATTAGTTTATTAACCTGGAAAAAAAAAGGAAGAAAAAATATTAACATACATTTTGTTTTGCTTACAGAGACGGAAACAGTGCAAAGACCTGCCATCATATTTGAAAGAAATTGAGGCCATTGTGGTAAGAAACAGAAAGCTAATCATGTTTTACTTGACACATTAACCTTTCCCGTACTCCGTGGGTGTGAAATCACCCAGACACTTTTTTGCTCTGTAACTCTAGTAATTTTGAAGCCACTTCCACTTAATTTCATGACTTTGTCCCTAATATATTATACTACATATCAACTGAAAATTATTTTGTTTTATACATAAACAAAGAAATAATAACAATTAATGTCCCAGTACGTCGTGGGTGTGAGAACACCCATACTACCAAAGAATAAACCTTGCATGCCATACGCCGTGGGTGTGGGGCCACCCATACTTACAAAGCTTGCGCGCCACACGCTATGGATGTGACGTCACGCGTGCTTGCTACAGAGAGATAAGAGTCGCGTTGGTAAGAAATTCCTTGCGGCTTTCTTCCTGAGCGGGGCGCATACTGCCAAGTGTGAGCAATGTACGTCATAATGAAAATGATGCAAAGTAACATTACGTATTTAAAAAAAAAACAAAAAAAAAACACGTAGGCCTTGGTATGTTGCACATTCTAGGAAACGTCATACTACAGAGGATCAAGTATTTCTAATGTTTTACCAATACACACACACACGCGCAGACCCCTGCTCGTGTACTATATAGCATAGCTCATATATATATATATATATATATATATATATATATATATATATATATATATATATATATATATATATATATATATATATATGTCTTTCCATGCATGCACATACACACACACACACTTTCTCTCTCTCTGTTTCTCTTTCTCTCTCGCACAAACATGCAATAATGCTCACATGCACACACACAGATAAACGCACATTCATGCGGCCGCCTGTGCACAGTTATTCACTGAGAAACAACAACAACGAACAACTGTTTGACGCAAGTAGCAAGACTCTCATCTCATAGAAGTCAAATTTGCATGACGTATGGCAAGGTCTTACTTCCTCGAGAAAAAACCATGGGTTACTGTACACCCACGGCGTACGGCGAGGGGTTAGCTCCTATACAAAAACCATGGGTTACTGTACACCCACGGCGTACGGCGAGGGGTTATTCCTTCTTAGAAAGCATGGGTTTCTGCACACCCACGAAGTACAGCGCGCAAAATTTTAGGCGACGTACGGGAAAGGTTAAAAAGTATTTAATTTGTGATATTTTCTCCATGTTTATTTATTTTTTCATTTTTGTGAATGCTTACAGTCTTTTCAAAGTGCACAGCCCTATACCAGTACTTTTCCACTTAAAAACGGTTTTGTCCCCTGATTTCCTTGTGCAGCTGTGCATTTATATATCCCTCAAAAAAAAATAATCCATTTCAAATGCTGTGTACATTGTAACATCTAGACATTTAGATATAACAAATTCAGTTGAATCTCTCAACAATCATCTTCACTGCCCATCCAAATCACTGATATGTACCATCAAAATCCACATTGACATTTGACCCTGAATGTGTACCAAATGTTTGAAATGGCTGTTTTTTTAACTAAAGGTACATTTGGATGATTCTATATGTTTACCTTTTTATTCATGCATGCAGCAGAAGCTAAAGTCACTTCAAACACACCAGGCTGAAGATAAACTCTTCTATCAAGCATGCCCTTGATGGTGAAAGATCACTTTGCTAACCAAGCAAATACAGCAAGCAGTTATGCAGGCCAGCGATTAGGAATAATTTTTCATTTGAAAAGTGCATGCTCTGCTGTCAGCAATACCTGTACATAGTCACATTGGGAACTGGTACATGGTAAAAACAGAGTGAAGGTAAATTAAACAGGGGGGATACTCTTTGGGAGAAAATATAATGGTACAACTCCCCCCTGTATGGGGTTGGAACCAGAGACATGGGATCTGTCATGCTTTAAACAAACGTTTTCTGCACAGGCCTTCAGTGGAAGGCAGGCATCCTTGAGGCAGACTGAACAAGTCCTGGACAGACAGCATGACAGGCTGAAGTGGTCCCAGCATCTCTGCCCTGTTGTGTAGGACTGCAGACAGAGGGGTGGGGAGACTCCTTGACTGACCAGGTGTCTGTCACGGCCATGCTAGGACCTTCAGTCAGGTGAAATTGATGATGGTGGTCATGTGGAGATTCCCTGACTGACCAAGTGCCTGTCGCAGCCATGCTAGGACTTGCAGTCAGGTGACAGTGACAGCGTTGGTCATGTGGAAATTCCTGTTTGTTCAAGTGTCTGTCACGGCCATGCTATGACATAACACAAGTTACAGTCAGATACCCGTGATCATGGTGGTCGTGAATTGTACAGGTTTGGCTGACTGAGGGACCCGGAGTTGAATGGTTAGAGTGTTTGGCTGTGTGGACGACAGTTGTGAGTTTGAGCTTCTTATGAGGTTGGATTTTAACAACTTGAAACCCCTCTGTCCACCGAGCAGAATATGAGTTCCTGACTCGGTTCAGAGGATGGAAAGAGAAGAAGGGGATCTTTTTTCCATAATGCTGTGCCCGATACATGGTGAATCTCTTAACAGCCCCTACAGCCATTAGGCTATGGGATTTTCTAACCAGTTTAAACTTGACCTTCTTTCAGGCATGCTCAACTGAAGAGAAGCTGGTCAGCACTGGTTCCTTCATCCACAGCAGAAAGATCGTGGAAGAAATAGAAAAGATTGGATGGGACAAGTATGTCACATTTTGTGTGTGTGTGTGTGTGTGTGTGTGTGTGTGTGTGTGTGTGTGTGTGTGTGTGTGTGTGTGTGTGCATGATTTTGAGTGACTGTGAATATGCACTGTGCATGTACTGTGTGTATACATTAATACATGTGTGTGTGTGTGTGTGTGTGTGTGTGTGTGTGTGTGTGTGTGTGTGTGTGAATGCTTTTATCATATATGTGAGTATGTATGTGCTGTGTGCATGCGATCATATGTGCATGCATGTGTGTGTGTGTGTGTGTGTGTGTGTGTGTGTGTGTGTGTGTGTGTGTGTGTGTGTGTGTGCATGGTTTTGTGTGAGTGTGCAAATGCTTTATGCTTGCATTCATGTGCATGTGTTATGTGGTGTGTGTGTGTGTGTGTGTGTGTGTGTGTGTGTGTGTGTGTGTGTGTGTGTGTGTGTTGTACAGTCTTTAGATTCTAACTTTGTGCATGTTTATTAGTCAGTCTGTTGTCTGTCTCATTTGTGAATACATTATCTTGGAAGAGGATTTGGTCTTTTTTTTGGACATATTTTGATGTAACCTAAAGATGTATTTCTAAAAATGATTTATACCACACAGGACATTACAGTGTTGTTTCAACTGTAAGAAGTAGAATATTTTACCAAATAAACCCATGTGCAGATAAAGTTTTCTTTGTATAACAAAACTGCAGTAAAGACCAGCCGCCGTGCCGAAGTGGTTAACGTCGCGGACTCCCGGCTGGGAGGTCGTGGGTTCGAATCCCATCAGAAGTCATGTGGGTTTTTTCTGCCCCGACCGGCTCCTACCCAGAGTTGAGTTTGCTGCGGACTCAGTTGGGAAGACTGGGACCACACAGTCGAGTTTCATCCACTTAATGGATGCGTTTCTGAGAGTGTTGCTCAAATTTCCTGACCAACACTGCAGGTGCCTGTATCTCTCGGGCCTGGTTGACACCGGGATATATTATGAAAGGAAGCGTAGAGTACAGCCCTGTCATGTAGTATCAGACCGAAACGGAAATCCGTAGCATCATCTTAATCATCCTCATTCTCATCGATCAGCATTAAAAAAAAATGTCTCAAATTCTGTGGCCCTTCATGCCCTGCTCTCATGGTGACCTCAATTTCGATGTCCTCTCCACGTCTGTGACCTTGGTTTGGTTCCGTCGAGGTCACCAGTATTGGCGAGTCCATGGGGGCTGTCGTTGGACGGACGTGGTGGCACCCTCCGGAGGGAGAGCTCACTCACGCCGGCTCCCGCGACTAAGCAATTATTGTCGTCAGTAGGGGGCTTAGTAGGTGGTGTCCTGCGTATGTTAGATCAGAATAGGCGCCACTGAACACCACCGAAGTGACTCGGCGGCAGTGCAGTGTCTCCTCCGGTGGGTTGCCTCTTGACGACTTGACATTGACTGCTTCCTGTGGATTGCCGGTGCCGGGGCTGCAGCGGGGCCGACCGGGCTGTGGCTGTGGACGGGGTGTCGGAATGAGCGGCGTGGGTGCACTGCCTCTGAGGTGGCGCAGAGAGTGGGACAGCAAAAAAAAAAAAAAAAAAAAAAAGAAACAACTGCAGTAAAGAGCATGGATTCAGATACACAGACTTTTCAAATGCCTTAGTACAAAGAATGGATGGCAAAACTATGTAAAGAGATCAAGAAGTAAAAAAAAAAAAAAGATGATTTAATGCGCATGTACTGGATCTGTCACTAGCAGATATATTGCTCAATGTTGATGATAGATAGTGGAGTCTGCACAGGTTACAATGTAAAGCTTGTATTGTAGGGAATCAAAATACAGACAAGTGCATACACAAACAATGTTGGAGGTGTTGGTGACTGTGAAGGTTGGTGAGCGTGGACAGCAGTTTCCAGAATCTGACGTTGCAGTGTGCAGACAAAGGGGGACGACAGCACAGGTTGATTGTGCGCCTGAGTGCTCGGGTCTGTTATCTTGTGTTCTGTTAGATTTTTCTCTGCGTGTGTGTGTGTGTGTGTGTGTGTGTAAGTGTGTGCTTGTGTGTGTTTAGCATTGTCTGAATTTTATATTCTGTTTTAAGGTGTTTTTTTCTGATTGTGTTTCTCAGTCTCTGTCTGTTTGTCTGTCTGTCTCTCTCTTTCTCTCTCTGTCTCTCTCTTTCTTTGTCTCCACCTCTTTCTCTCTCTCTCTCTCTTTCTCTCTCTCTCTCTCTCTCTCTCTCTCTCACACACACACACACACACACACACACACACACACACACACACCACACACACACACACACAACACACAGGTACACTGCCATCATCAACAAAGTTATAATGATAGTAATAGTACCACTTGCTCACAACTGGTTGGAATAGTACTGTTTGAAAGGAAATACTTTAAACTGAAGTTTGAACCAGAACAGTGATCTACAGTGTCTGAGAGAAATATGATAGAGCATTCCAGACTTGTGAGTCTGCAGACAGAAACTTCTTGCTTCATATTGATTACGGTTAAAGTCTGGTATCAGCAGAGCGTTTGAGTGTAGAAAAATAGGATGTGAAGCTAAGTGTGGGAGTCCTGAAAGATATTGTGGGGCACAACCTGAAAGTTAAACTTGTATTTAACACCCTGCTCAACAGGTCACCAGTGTAAGTGGTTCACCAAGAGTGTTGTGTTGTGGTGATGGTGTGATGTGATGGTTGCAGGACAATGTGGCTCATTGATGATGATGATGATGGTGTGATGTGATGGTGTGATGGTGGTGGTGATGGTGAGTGGATGGTTGATGGATGGTGGGATGGTGGTGATGGTGGATGGTGGTGTGGTGATGGTGTGATGTGATGGTGGTGAGTGGTGTGATGGTGTGATGTGATGGTGTGATGTGATGGTGGTGATGGTGTGATGTGATGGTGTGATGTGTGGTGTGATGTGATGGTGGGTGATGGTGTGATGTGTATGGTGGGGATGGTGTGATGGTGTGATGTGATGGTGTGATGTGATGGTGGTGATGTGATGGTGGTGATGGTGTGATGTGGTGGGGATGGTGTGTGTGATGTGAGGGTGGTGGTGATGGATGGTGGTGATGTGATGGGTGTGATGTGATGGTGTGTGGATGTGATGGATGGTGATGGTGTGATGTGATGGTGTGGTGATGTGATGTGGTGTGATGTGATGGTGTGATGGGTGATGTGATGGTTGATGTGATGGGGATGTGGTGTGTGTGATGGTGATGGGTGGGTGTGATGTTGTATGGATGGTGATGGTTTTGATGTGATGGTGGTGATGTGTGATGTGGTGGTGGTGTGTGTTGATGTGTATGTGATGGTGATTGGTGTGATGTGGGTGTGATGGGGGTGATGTGATGGTGTGATGTGTGGGTGTGTGTGATTGATGTGATGGTGTGATGTGATGGTGTGTGTGGGTTGATGTG
>CM031605.1:19720388-19787888 GCA_018398815.1 Conus ventricosus
ATTCCTTCAACTTTTTTCATTTCCTTGAACCAACAAACCTTTAAGATAGTCGTCCATTTCCAAAGCAGTCGGTTCACTTTTTCTTTTTCTGTTCCTTCTGAAAGCAATACTTCTTTTCGGTTTCGACGGCAACGAACATGCTTCACCTCGTTCTTTTTTCAACAAATACTCTGACATGCAAGTATGGTAAAACTTGTGGTGTTTCAATGGCAAGAGCCTGCTCTTTCAGTAAAACGGGTAGCCATTTTTTAGAATAACACACCAAGCACAGAACACAGCGCAATAAAAAAACGTCTTACTCGTCCGGTAGTCAGTAGAAAGAATGAGGAAACCGTGTTGGTAACTGATCATGTGAGCGCTTTAACAGCGCCCTCACACGGCGGAGAAGATTCGAGAATGCTAATGTCATATGGCGCAATGCGCAGGCCCAGCGTGAGGGAGTGGGGTGAGGGGAGTAGCAGGGCGGCAGTATTGATTTTTTAGCCTCTCAGTTTGTCGGCAGGTGTGAGGCGCGCGCGCGCGCGTGTATGAGTGTCTGTCTCTGCCTGTCTGTCTGTCTGCCTGTCTGTCCGTCTGTGTGTGTGGGTGGGTGTGTGTGTGTGTGTGTGTGTGTGTGTGTGTGTGAGTGTGTGTGTGTGTGTGTGTTGGGGTGGGGGTGGCGGAGGTGGTGGTGGGGGGGGGGGGGGGTTGGGGGTGCATGGTGGAAGAGAGGAAGGAGGGAGTAACAGCAGTCAGGAAGGTGACACAGAAAAGTATGCGAAGAAGTGTGTGTGTGTGTGTGTGTGTGTGTGTGTGTGTGTGTGTGTGTGTGTGTGTGTATGTGTTGTGTGTGTGTGTGTGTGTGTGTGTGTGGTGTGTGTGTGTGTGTGTGTTTGTGTGTGTGTGCCCGCCTCTCTGTCTGTCTGTCTGTCTCTCTGTCTCTCTTCTCTGTCTGTCTGTCTGTCTGTCTGTTCTGAGGGCAACTAACCTTAGGGTTTCTACTCTCTCTCTCCCCAAGCTGCAATTAACATACGCGAAGTAATCGGATAGCCTGGTGCACCCACCGTGTATATGGCGCGTTCAGCCACAACTGCTTTTCCCGCGTTACTCTATGGGAATGTGTTCAGTCCTGGCTACTCTCTGAAAACTTTAGTAAATTAGTATTGAAAACGGATAACCCTACACAGTATTACTCTTACTTGTCAGAGAACAGGGAAAGGGGCATTCTGGGTTACTTTCCGCCCGAACTGAGTGAGGGCGGAAGTGGCCCAGAATGCCCCTTTCCCTGTTTCTCTCATGCTTCTCAGTCTTGTAGATGTGAGCGTGCCCCTGTCTGCTTTCACATGGCAATGAGAGTTCAATAAGAAACATCTGTTTTGATGAACCTGAGGGAGGCAAATAGGGTTCTGCCATCCATCCTGTGCTTTTTGATTTTCCCCCGGGAAAGGGGTTACTCTTAAACCCCAGGGTCCTTTAAACCACTTTCCTTTTTCCCTCCCTTTTGATAAACAGCTTTAAAAATCATGATTTTGTGGCCTCTAACCGGTTAATGTCTTCTGGAGTTTCCCGCCATGGGGGTTTTTTCTTTGGAAGTGCAAACCCTCTGTGTGATCCCCTTAGCACTATTTCCATGTGCATCTTCCTTTTTGTTGGACTGTTTCGCATGCACTGGGGGCAGTTCCACGTTTGTTCATCTTGACAGGGGGGGCCGGGCATCCCAGTCTGTATATGGGGTCCCTTTCTTTCGAATAAAAACCCTTTTAAATAAAGAAATTGGATGCCTTTTATGTTCCACCATTGGGGTAACAAACACTGGAACATGCCTGTTCCATGAAAAAGAGCCTTAACCCAAGGAAAGTGTACAAAAGTGTTTTGGGATAACGCATTCCAAAACCCACCAGAGAAAAAGCCACCCTTAGAAACTTTGCTAAACGACGTCTCACAGCATTTAATATCCATAGACTCTAGCCTAAGATATTACGCTCTCAATGAGAAGTTCTACACAGCAGAAAGGCAAAAAACCAGGGTTTTTTGGAACAGGTGTCACTAGATAGAAAGAGGGATTTAATGAACAGTCGAGGGGAAGGGGGGTGTGGGGGGGGGGGGGGGGTCACAACAGATGTCCACATTTGGGAAAACCATTCAAGCCCCAGAAAATGGGTTTAGTTTTGCATGTTGTACTCCCCCAGGCTCATGAAAACAAACGATTTGTTTTTAAGTCTTTGTCAATGAAAGCAAAATGACGAAGCCAAAAATTAAAACTGAGAAGGGATACCGATCTGGTTTCGAAGCCAAATTCTCAACTTTAAATTGAAACAAGCTGTTTTGTAGATCACGCCCAGCCCCCCAAAAAACCCCACAGTCTGTCACCATAAAACACGCGAAAATAAAGACACAGACAAAATTTCCAGGTACCCAAGGCTGACCAGTGTGTTGGGCAATGGCCGTTTGGCATTTGCTAAGTCTTAGCATTAAATGCTCATCCCGTCATTAAATTTTTTTCCATCAGCTTTTAAATCCTGCGCATTGCGGTTCCCAAATCACAGACGTGGGTTTTAAGCGTACAGGGGCTAGTCTGCCCAGTGAACCTCATTGATGAAAAGGAACTGAACCGCCACTGTGTGGGTGTGGTGTGTGTGGGGTGTGTGGTGTGTGTGTGTGTGTGTGTTGGTGTTTTTGGGGAGAGAGAGGGATTGATTGATGATTTATTTATTTTTTTGATTGATTGATCTTTAATAACAAGGATGGGATTTTGGCCTGCCTAGTCACAATCTGTCCTTGTCATCAACATTATTCGACAATCATTCATAAATGACAAAACAACAAAGCAACTGGGAATATAATTTTTACAAAGATAAGCAAAATTTCTCTAACGACAATCAACGAGCAAAATGGTAATCTAATTCTACAATGATAAGAAAACAAATAATAAAAGCACAAATGAGATGGTGGGGGTTTAAAACGAAAAAGGGAATTACAAACAAACAAAAAAACCAAAAATAAACAGAGAGGGTTTTGAGGAGGGTGGGAAAGGGGAAAAAATGGTAGGTGGGGGAGGGGGAAAAGGGGTTGGTTTGACAGGTGGGAGTGGGGGGATGAGCAAATTTAAAACGGAGTGGGATTTTTATGTTTGGGATTTATTAAAATTTGGGTTCACAGAAAGATTTAAAGCGAATGGGCGCTTTTCATTGTAATAGAAATTTAACTATGAGACTAAAATGTTTAAAAAAATTTTCCCTTTAAAAGGGTTTTAGAGTATTCTTTTTGTAGATTCGGTGGAAAATTTGAGCAAAACTTTTTGGGTCCAGAGTAATGGGGCTTGTTTTTGTATAGATAAATTGCGGGGGTGGGGGAAGAAGAGGGGGGGAAAAAGAGGGGAGAGAGAAAAAAGGAAAAGGGGGAAAAAAGAGGGAGGGAGGAGAATGGGGGGGGAAAAAGAGAGAGAGAAAGAGGAGAGAGGAAAAAATGCGCGCGCGCGGGTTTGTTTTTGGGGGGGTGTTTTTGGGTTAAAATGAAAATGGAGGTGTGATTTGGGGAGTTTTTTTTTAAAACCCCCCTTTGGCGTTTTCACTTTTTGCTGGGTGCGAAATAATTGCATTTTGTTCCCGGGCCCTTTGAACCCTCATGGGGGCCCAAAAAAATTTGGGTCATGATAAATAAAGAATTTACGGGGGCGGGCTTGGGGCAAGTGCGGGTTTTTAGTTCAATAGTTTAGATAGATACAAAAAGATAGATACAATTTTAGATAGATCGTGAAGTTACCCTTTTTGGATTTTCGTGTTATCTACGCGGGAGTTCCCTTTTGTTTTTTTGTGTTTTTTCTAATAAGCCCGGGAAACTTTTGCTGGGGGTAAATTTAAATTTAATTTTTCAAAACGTTTCGTGAAATTTCCCCGCCCCTTGTCCCCACGTTCATGTTGTCTGCTTCGCCCAAGTTTACGATTACCTTTCAATTATTACATGCCCGGTTTAAACTGGGAAAAAAGAAAAAACTCCAGACAGGGCCCCCAAAGACCCCCAATAAAAGAGTTTATGGAAAATATCCCCAACCCAAAGACGAAAAATTTTTTGGTTTGGGGGCCCTTTATTTTGCTGCTCTGAAGGAAATTGGGTGTATGGATTGAGGTGAAAAACTTTCCCCCATTAAATTGCCTATTTCCCGAAAACATTTTTATTTATTTATTTATTTTTAATTTTTTTCTTGTTTTTTTCTTTTAAATTTTTCATTTTCACGTTTTTTTTTGAGGGGGAAAAGTTGCTTAAATCCATACATTTTTATTTTGGAAAAGGGTAGAAAATGAGGGCACAGAGATGTTTCTGTCGGAGGCTTTTTTTCCCTTGCGGGGGGGCTCTGTGAATAAATTCAGGATAAATCTTCATCCCCCTTCTGCCATTTTGAAGGGCCCCTCAATCATCTTTGTTGATTTTTCTCCCATTGTAAAACTTTTGAGAGGGTTTGCAGAGTGGGGAAAAAAAAAAGAATTGTGGATAAAGTAAAAAAAAAGCCTAGTTTGTGAGGAAAAAAAACCAACCTAATTTCCTTTTTAAAATCTAAGGGGGTTTTTACGGGGCGACTTACACCCAAAAAAAAAAAAACAAAAAAAAAACTACGTTGGGGGAACCCTTTTTCCTTTGGGTTTATATTTACAAAACTAAAATGACTGAGATGGGTTGGGATTTGGTAGAAAATTTTTATGTTGTCCGGGGCAGCGGGTTTCCCGGGGAAAAATTTGGGAATAGGGTTTACAGTTAGTGTTTATCATGTCACTGTGCAGAAAGCTGGAATACCCTGTATTAAGAGGGGTTCTTCCCCCAAAAATCTGAAAGTGGGTTTGGAATTGGAAAAATTTTCGAATTTATGCGAAAAAACCCAAAGGATTAAAAACATATGGAGAAAAAATTCACCGTTCAGGGATCTTTGCAAGCTAAAAAAATAAACCCAAAAAGGGGATATGGTCCCAAATGTCACTGCTGCTTGTTGGCAGTCGGGCCTGCCTTTAAAAACATCCATTTGGAAAAGGGAAAAAGACATGTCGACAGTTAAAATTCCCACTTTAAAAACGGGGAAGACTGTGTCAAATTGATTTTTTAAGGATTTGACCCTGCTAGGGGGTTGGGGGGGGGGGGGGTGAGAGGGGAAACCAAATTTAAATCACCCCTTCATGGTGGGTTCTTAAAGAAAGTTAAAAGTTTTTTTGGGGTGCACAGCAAGATGGTAATTTTTAAAGTCCACCTTGGGGGGGTTGCTATCCACTGTATCAAAATTCTTTTTCCGGGCTTTTTAAAAACCCCCATCAAGTTAAACCCAAAACCGCTACCCCCCCCTGGGATTACTTTTTTTCTGCCAAAAAAAATTAACTACAGGAAGAATTTTACCCAAACAGTTTGGGTCAAGGGGGGGGAAGTGTTTCCATCGGGAGGATAAATTTTCATTTTCAGTTGGGGGGTTTCAAATCTTAGATTGGGGCCCCTCCCCCTCCCCCTTTCCCCCCCCCCAACTTCCTTTCTTTCTCTTGCTCTCCCCCTGCTTATGAAACCCTGTCCATCCCCCCCTTTAGATTTTCCCCTTACTTTCTGTATAACCCCCCTTTTAGGAGAGCCCCTTTTGCCCACCCCAAATGTTTATTTTTCCCTTTTTCTTGGCAGAAAATTACCCCCCCAAAGGGTTGGGTGTGTCATTTTTTTAAAAGTCTTTTCACTAATCATGATTTTAGACGATTGCACCCAAAAATGTGAAAATGCGAAAAGGGGTCACATTTTTTAGTAAAAATATTTTAGGGTTAAGAGGAAACCCCTCTGTTTCCACTACCCCCAAACTTCCCCTTTTGCCCACTCCCTTTTAAACTAGTCAATTTAAACTGTATCTTCCCCCCCAAAATCCTTTTCTTCCGTCTTCTTTGCCTTTACCGCCCCCCCCAGCAAAAAAAAAACCCAAAAACTAAAAGGGGACTCCTTTCTTTCTGGAAGATTTTTCCCAGATTGCTGGAGTACATAAACTGTCAAAAAAGGCCGTTTGTATGGTCGGCGACTTCAATTTCCCACGGGGGAAAATTTCCACCTAATTGAAATTACGGGAAAAACTGATGGATCTGTTTCAGCCCTTTTGGGTTTCTAAAACCGGGTCCGTCAATCCCCAACTCCCCGTTCGGGGTACACCCTTTGGACGGGTTGTCCATTCTGGGTGCCCGGGTCAAGCCCCCCACCCCAAGTCGGGCCCTTAATTTAAAACCACCAGGGGGGGCCCCTGGTTTAATTAAAACCTTTGGCTCCTTTTGGGGGCCTCCCAGGACGCCCGAGTCCAGGGGCCCTTGTTTTCCATCGACCTTGACATCTTCGAGCTGATTTGGCTGTCCTCCTTCAATCTGAAACCTTCATGTCTGCGGAGAAAAATTCCATGGCCAAATTTAAAGATGCCCTTTGGATCACCATGCCCCTTGTAGACGCAAGATTTCCCAGCCTTTTCCCCCTCCCCCGGGTTTCCCCAGTTTTTGGGGCCCTGAAGTTTTTTGAGCTAAACGGGGTTTGGACGTTGGGGCCGAAGGCATTTTGGCTAAAGAAAACCTCGGAGATTCACAAAAAATTTTGCGAATTGCTAGTAATGCTGTGAAGGGAAAATTTTTCCCAAAAACCCCCAAATCAGCCTTTTTACAATGCAAAAATTTTTTGCATGCAAAAAAACCCCAAGAAATTTTTTAAAGGGTCCCCTGTTTAAACTAATGGGGAGAACAAAATTTCTTTCCCCTTCCTTCTTGGGGTTGCCCCTCTAAAATTTTCCAAAAAAAATTTTTGGGTGCTTTTTCTTTTGGGGCAAAAATTAGTTTCCCCGGGGGAAATTTTTGGGAAAGCTCAGCCCAGTTTCAAAATGATTTTCCAATCCCAAACTTTTTTTCCCGGCTTTTCATTAAACTGACTTTAAAACTGTGACAGTTGCTTTTGTAAAAAAAAAGGTCAGGGGAAAAGATGTTATCAAAACATGTGTTTTGGCCCTTTCCCAATCACTTTATTATTTTTTTGCTGGATGTTTTGTTGCCATTAAAACACTGTGGGGAAAATAAATTTCTTCACTTTGGTTTTTTCCCAAAAAGGGAAACTGAAAGGGCGTTTTTCCGACCTCTTTTGAAAAAACCCCTTTTTGGGCCCTTAAAAAACCAAAAAAAATTTTGCCTTGTCCCCCAAACTTTTTCTTTTTTATTAAAAGATTTTTAAAAAGTTAGCCCCTTTCCAACCCCAAAAAACCCCCTTGACGAAAACAATTTGGGTCTATTCTTTTGCATTTCCGCCTATGAAACTGGCACGTACAGAAACGATTGCTGAAAAAATAAAGATTTTTCTCTTTTGCTTGGATAAGGGGTTCAGGTTTCACTGCTTTCTCTTTTGATTGCCCGCTCCCTTTGATCCCATTGATAACCCCACCCTCCTCATAAAATTTTTAAAATTTATTTTGGCATTCTTCTCCGCTTTGGCAGGGTTTTTTATTCTTCCCTTTCTGGCAAAACCCAAATTGTCTCTGTCGGGGGTTTTTTTCTTCAAGCTCTGTGATTTTAAAATTATGGTTTTTCCCCCAAAGGCCCTTGTCCGGGTTTCCCAAATTTTTGTTTGTTTAAATCCCAAAAACCCCTTTCTCTGACATTTTTTGCCCATCAGGGCCCATTTAAAACCACGGCTTCTCTTGAAAATCAAATTATTTTTCTGGTGCCCTCTCTCTCCTCTCCTCCATCATTGATCGTTTCAGCTCGGGCATTTTTTGGCAAAAAGGGGCATGGTTTGATTTGAAACAAACTTCAGTTAACAATGACAAATAAAAATCAAACTTATTCCCCCAAAAGGTAATGTTACAATCTCTTTTTCCTTCTTCTGCCCAAACTTGGGTACCTTTTCTTCGACCTTCCCACTTTTGCGAAATCTAGGCGTTGTACTTGTTTCGGGACACTTCGTTTTAAAAAATCGGGTTTTTTTTATCTGCCGTGCTTGCTCTTGGGGGCTTCGGCGAATCAGTTTGTCCCGCCCCCTTTCTGGTCTGAAGAAGCCACCAAGACTTGGTTTCTGCTTTCATTCTTTCAAGACTTTGATCCTGAAATTCTTTTTTTGGGGCTGGGTGTCCACGAATCTTTTTTGAAAAAATTCAGAAAAGCCCAAAAAAATGCTGCTCGCCTTGTTCGAAAAATCCCCAAAAAAACCTTCTCATGTTTTTTAGTTTAAAATCTTTGCACTGGCTTCTTTTTAAAAAAACGCATAAAAGGTAAAAACTTTTTTTTGCTCTTTTAAAAGGCATTGGAGGGCCCTCGCTCCATTTACCTCCAAAATTTTCTGTCAAACCTAACCCCTTCCCAGCAGTTTTCGCTCTTCCTCTGACACTCCCCTTTTATGAAAGATCCTCTTTTTCGGGCCGGGAACATTGGGTGAACGTTTTTTTAAATTTTCGGGGTCCTTCTGCTGGGAAAAATTTCCCCCCTTCTGCATTCCGAAACTCAAACAGTTTTCCCTTTTTTAAATTTCCTTTCCCCCCAAAAACAACTCTCTTCAAAACAAAAATTTTTCTGTTTCCTTCGGGGGTTGGTGTGGGGGTTGTGTGCGTGTTTTGTGTGGGGTTTGTGTGTGTGTGTGTGTGTGTGTGTGTGTTTGGTTTTTTGTGGTGTGTGTGGTGTGTGTGTGTGGGGTTTGGGCTTTTTGGGCTGAAAGGTTTTGGGCTTTTTTTTAAATTTTTTAAGCGCATTTAAATTTTCCCTTATTTTATTTTTATTATTATTTTAATTTTTAAAACCCCAAATTTTTGAGGTAGAGATCCAAAAAAATGTACTATTTTAACCCAACCTAAAAACTTTACCCCCACCCACTGCTCTACAATTGGGATAGTGGGAAAAGCGTCTAGGGACTAAAAGCTTTTGGTTTTTTTTGTATTTGTTATCCCCATTTCTCCCCGTTGAGGGAAATAAAAAACCTCTTCTCTCTCTCTCTCTTTTCTTTTCCCTCTCTCTCTGCTCTCTCTCTTCTCTCTCTCTCCCCTTCGGGTTTTTAAACCGCCGACGCCGAGGTGAGAGGAGTTTTCCCCTGAGCTCTCGCAGGGCTGTTTCTACGGAAAAGATTACTAATGTTAGAGTTCAAGTCAAAATGGGAAACGAATTTTGCTTTTTTCCCCTTCGTCGGGTTTTTGGAGTGGTAAATTTTAAAAGGGTTTTGGGATTGTGCACATAAAGGGGGGGGTTGGGTTCAATTGTTTATACGGAAAACAGAATTGGACTTTTGTAAAACAAAACCCCAGAAAATTTTAAACCCAGAAAGGAAAAAAATAGCCGGGGTAAGAGTACGAGGTTTTCAAAAGTGGAAAAGTTATCCAGTCGTTTTTCTGTGACTTGCTTTTTGCTCATGTTAGTGATTGGGTCCCGGGAGCGAAATCCAGGGCCCCCTTCCCTCCACCCAGCCACCTTCTGCCCCCGCAAAGAAAATCAAATGGGAGTTTAACCCCAAAAAAAAACAAAGGGACGTAAATCATGGAAAATCTAGCGAAAACCCTTCACCCCTTCACCCCACTTTTCACAAAAATGGAATCGCCAGCTGACTGCGGGGCTCACCGAGGCTGTTGCGTCTTAAAACAGTGGCAGGGAACAAATAGTGGGGGGGCAGCAGCAAACTGGGCCCCAGAGTTTGGGAAACCAAAAAGCGGGGCACCCTCCAGTCAATGTGAAAAAACAAGCGGGAAAAAATTAGGGGGCAGCAGGAGGTGTTGCACCTTACCCGGAAAAAAAAGTGTGACAAGCAGGAACGTGGGCGGGAGGGACACGCATCATTGAAGGAGACGGGGAAAAACGGCTGTCCTTCCCAAAATAGAGAGGTGGCCCCCGGCAAAGGAAGCCCTAACCCCCCCTTTTTGGAAAAGCAAAAAAGAGTTGGTGGTTCCTTTTGAAAAGCTTATCAGGAAAAATTTTAAAAGGGAAAAAGTTTAACATTAAAGGCGGAAAACTGATTGAGTTTTGCATTCTGGGGGGGCAATGCCCCTTTTGGTGCGTTTCCAGTTCCCTGGAAAACCGGGGTTTGGTCCGGGCCCTGGCACGGCAACCTCCAATACCAGCAGGTTTCCCTTTGGGGAGGACTTTTCCCCAAAGGGGGTCGGGAACCCTTTGCAAGGGATTGTGGCATTTTACAAGGAGCTCCGTTGTGGTGGGGGGGGGGGAAGGGCTACATTAAGGCAGACAGGGGTGTTACGGAGGAGGGAATTCTACACCTTCAACACTCAGCGGGAGGAGATTTTCAGAAACGGAGGATCCCAACCAAAAGAAAAAACCACAAAGGTGGGCAAAAAAAAACCCGGGGGTTCAGTGGCGCCCCTGCCGGGGGGCCCATCCACCATAAACAAAAAGGGGGGACCCAAAAAAAAAGTTGGGAGGAAGGTGATGTTTTTCCCTGGAAAAAGGCATGCTAAAGTCAAATCAGGGTAGGCAACCAAAAAAGGGGGGTGGCGTCGAAGGTTGGCCCCCGGCCCCCAACCCCTTGTACAGGCCAAAGGGCCAAACAACGGCCCCGCACTAGGGGAGGGGGGAGCACACCCACCCCAAAAACCTGAAACCCAAAGGCAGTTCCCCCAAATTCGCAGCTGCCCCCCCAGGTGGCCCTACTGGGGCCCTCAAAATATTTCTAAAGTCCTTTAAAAAAAGGGGTTTGGGGGGGAGCAAACATCTCAAACCCCCCCAGGGGGGGGGGTGGCGCCGTCACAAATCTCGCCCCAAGATGTAGCCCCAAACACAAAAACTACAGCAATGGCTCATCGCACACCAACGGGACTTTAACAAGGCAATACAAAAAACCGCTTTAGGGGAATTTTCACCCAAAAAAACCCTTTACAACAAACCCCCAAAATTTGTTTATGGCCCCCAGTTAAAAACCCAGCAAGTTTTGGCAGTGGGGGGGAAAAGTAGCACAGGTTGTTTTACACAGTTAGCAAAAAGGAAACAATAAAAAAATGATAACCCAAATTTTTGTGTTTCAGTGGAATGTGGAAGGCCTTTCAATGTTAAAAAAATAGCGTGGGGGGCTTTCAAATCCTAAATTGAGGCTATGGGCCTTAAACAGTACTTTGTTGAAAATTTTAAAAGGAAATCATACGGGTTTGTCTCAGGGATTTTCCCGTTAAAGACAAAAAAGGGTTTTTTTGCAGTGAATTATCGCCAGGGTAACGTTCAGGGGGCATTGTTGTTTAGTCAAGAAAAGGTTTTAAAAACCTTTATAGAAGTGATAACTGTAAATGCATGATTTAAATGGTGGTGTTTAAAAAAAAGTAAAGTTTTTTTTCAAACAATTTGATATCAAAATTTATAGCTCCTGTACCCCCAAAAGGGGGAGGGGCTTTAAAGACCGAGAATGTAACGCCCCCCTAGGAAAATTTTTGACAGCTGTTTTTTCCCGAAAACTTATGGACGCCAAAATAAAGATTTTACCTAATTCTGCTTGGAGAACCCGAATGCTAGAATGGTAGATTTTAAAGGAAAAGTGGAGGGAGACCAGTGTGCCCAAATTGCAGAAACCTCTCAGTTTGGTTTCTTGTGGGAAACAAGAAATTTCCCCAAAATGCTGCCCGTAAAAAAGATTTTGGTAAAACCCTTTTGGGTTGTCTTTTTTTTCGATCCCATTCATAAAAATGGGGGCGGGGGGGGTGGCGACAGAGAGGGGCAGTTTAGTATGTTCGGGCATGGAAATTTGTGTGATTGATTACTGTTTAACGTTTAAACTGATTTTTTTTAAAAGAGTTTCGTTTTTAAAGGGGGTTTGGGAAAAGAGTCGAATCAGTCAATGCCTTTAGAGATATCCCTTGGGGGCTTTTACCCCAAAAAAATTTCCCCCGATGGCAATGTGAATTTTCTTGGGGGAAAAGTTTTATTTGGCAGCCCGTTTAAGGGCTGAAAATATGTACAAGTTTTCACTGAAAGGGGAGCATTTGGGTGCGATTTGGTGATGTGGGATTGGGGTTGACACCCCCGAAAAAAGACAAGGTGTAGAGGAAAATTTGCAGGGTGCCTCCTTCAGGCAGGGCCGGTATGAAAAAAAAGATTAGGGGCCCCAAACGGGGGCACCCAGTCCCTTTTAGTGGTTCGGAAATAGGTTTCATAAACAGTAAAAAAAAAAACCTCAAGGAGGGCATTTTAGCGAAAAAAGGGGGGGGTCCCACTCAGATGGAGGGGGAAAAAGGGTTCTTAAAACAGCCCCAAAAAAAAAACAGTATAAAAACTTTGTTTAAAGTGAAAGGGAATGTGCCCCTTTAGGCCGAAAAGCGTAGCAGAAAACCCAGCAAGTCAGCGGGAACCCGGGCCCTTGACCCTTTTTTGGGAAAAAAAGTTAAAAAAGTTTCGAAGAAATGGCCGGGATATGGTGATTTTCTGTTTCCCCAATTGGGTTTTATTTATTTTTCGGACGTTAAATTTTAGGTGTAGATATTGATGAAGGGAATGAAAAAGACGTGGTTTTTGGGACTATGAGCCCTTCAGAAGAAATTTTGGACCCAAAGGAAAATGAAAAGGAAAGTGAGTCGGCACTATGTAGGGGTCAAATGGGGGAAAGTTTCTCAGGGCATGATCTGGTTATAAATGAATTTTACAGAATGCGGGTCTTTAGGTGATCCCCTTTTTTTTGAAAAATTTTAAAAGTATTTTTATCACTGGTGTCTTCCCTTAAAAAAATGGAACCCCCAAACAACATAGGTACCACTGTATAAAAGGGGGACCCGACAGTCCTGAAAAACTATAGGGGGAAACAGTTTGCTCAGCGTGTCAGCAATGTTTTCAAGGGTTCTGGAAAAGGGTAGGTGATGAAATGGGCAGAGAACATTTGCCCTTTAAATGGGCTCAAAAAAGGTTCGGCGTTGGCCCCTTTACTGTTTGGGCCATTCTTTAAATTGGGGGCCAAACATAGAGAAGCAGTTTTCAAAAAAACGCCAAAAATTTTAAAAGCTTTTGTTTTACTTTTTTTAAGCCCTTTTTTACTATCTCTCATTCAATGCTCTTGGGGGTGCTCTTAGGATGGTGTCCCGGGCAGGAGCTAAAAGTTCTTTGAGGGGAAAGTATGCTAGCCCTAAAATTTTTGTTCGGGTGAGCTGGGGGCCAAGCTCACTGACTATTTTGAATGGCCTTTAAGGGGGGAAGAAGGATGTTTTGCAGCCTTTTCCCCTTTAGTTTTTTTATTTAAATTTAATTGCCAAAAGACATAATCAGGGGCCCGGGAGGCCTGGGATTTCAACTTTTGCCAAAAAATGTGGAACTGTACCTCCCGGGGTTTTCGCTGAAGATTTAGCCCCTTCTGTCATCTAAAAGTAGCAAAGGTACAAAATCAGCTAACTTTTTGCCCAATCTAGGGGCAAAGACTTGGCCTTTAAAGTAAAGGGAAAAAAAACCAAAATTGTTTTTTTCCCAAGGGAGGAAATTGGGGGGCAAGAGAGGTGTGGGCAATTGGTGGAGACTACTTTTAAAATGGTGGGGAAAATAAAAGGGTTTTTGGGCCCAAAAATTTTTTAACAAAAATAAGTTTTAATATTTGGTTGAAGATTTTGGGTCTCGTGCAAAAGGGGGGAATCATTTCAGAACGGTTTTAAAAGGGGCCCTTAAAAAAAGGTTTTTGGTGCTACTCAAGGGAATGTGTTTTTTAAATTGTTTTTTATTCTCAAAATTTTTCCTTCCCTTGTTTTACGTTTAGGCTGTGGGGGTTCAAGGAGAAACCCCAAATTTAAAAAAGGGACATTTGTCGCATGCAAAATCCCCATTTAAAAGTGCCTTCCAAAGGGCCCCAAAAAGATATGAAATATGGTGAACTAGGGCCGTTACCCCCTTTCTATTTTAATCCGGGCCCCGATGCGTGCAGTATTGGCTAGTGTTCTGAAACAGGATGACACCGATACTCTAAAATGGGTTTTTATCATTTCTGGCGATGCATGAAAAGGGGTCGTGAGAAATGGGTAAACCCTGTTTAAAAAAGAATTGTGCCGGGAAAGTGGCTTTGGGTTGGAAGGGGTTTTTTGGGGGGTGATTTAAAGAGAAGAAAATTTTTTCGCGAAAATTAAAGAAACCCTAAAAACAATTTTTTTGGGGTTTCGGGGGGCTTTTAAACCCCCTCCCAAAACGGTGACAAATTTCGTGGTTTTTCAAGGGTTTTAAAAAATGTTTTGCCGGGGAAAACTTAAAAATAGAATTTAGGGTAGCTGTTAAAAGATGTGCTTTGCCAGGTTCGGGGTGGGCGTAAACACCAAATTTTGCACATAGTATAAATTTGCTTCCATGAAAATAGTGAAAGTTTCCTTTTTGCCGGCAAAAAAGAAAAATGAAATCCATGTGGGGCTGAATGCCCAGTCTTATGAGATTTTGGGAACGGTTTCTTGGGGCGAAATACAGTTTAAAAGGGCATCCCAAGAGCAGATTTTAAAAAAAATTTTTGAAAACAGAGCAATGAAAAAATTTTTGGTCCCAAAGGGTAAGGGTTTTTGTTTCCCGGGGTTGGAAATCCGAAAAAGCAAGAATTTTCAGCAGGTTCAATAAAAAGGAAAGGTCTAAATGAACTAGCTAGACTTTCTAACCTAATCTAAGTTGTTTGTAACAGTGTTATTAAGAGACTTTTTTTTAATGACATTCCCCTGTGCTTATTAAAGACTTGCAATTATCTTGTCGCATCAGATGAGTTCCTAGCGATAAGTCCTTTTCACAATAACTTACAATTCACATTGCAATGAACGTGTCAAATTTTCAGTGTTCTCTCTCTCTCTCTCTCTCCTCTCTCTCTCTCTCTCACTCTCTCTCTCTCTCTCTCTCTCTCTCTCTCTCTCTCTCTCTCTTCCTCCTCCCTTCCCTCTCTCTTTCTCTCTACATACACCACACACAGACACACACAGAGACTTACAATCTCTCTCTCTCTCTCTCTCTCTCTCTCTCTCTCTCTCTCTCTCTCTCCTCTCTCTCTCTCTCTCTCTTCACACACACACACACACACACACACACACACACACACACACACACACACACACACACATATATATATATTTACATAAGCAAAGAAAACAGACATGCAATGTCACACACTCATGCATGCCCAACACCTAGGCTCTGCTCTACTACAGTGTCTGACATGGTGTTGGCAGGTCCTGGCTACGAGGTCCAAAATGTGTGGGGGGAGTCCAGCTCAATGGAAAGACGGTGATCGTCACTGGTGCAAACTCAGGCATTGGCAAAGCTGCGGCAACCGAGTTCGCCAAAAGAGGTATAATGCACGTATATCATATATTTTTTCTCTGCCTTGTAATTTTCATTCGTGTTGTTTTCTTTCTTTTTTTTAACTTTTTTTTTTTAAGGCTTTTTTTCCTCATTAATTTTGCTATACACAGCTGTGAGTGTGACCCAAATATGGCACATCATGGATACATAGAATTCATAGGTTTACATTGGGATTTTTTTTTTTTTTTGATTAGATGGAAATGCCCTGTCATGTGTATATTTCAAGTGATGATTGTTTTCATGCTTCATTTTATTTATAATCAGAATATTAATAAATGCTGCATTTACCTAAAAGATATGTTTTCGCTTATGCCTTGGAAGAGAGGAGAGAACATTGCCTGATTAAAAGTGTGATGTGATTCATTGCCAAAATGACAATGGTTAGAAATCCATGTTTTACTGAAAACTGTTTCTAAAAATCCTCAGATATTGGATATGCACAAGCAATTATTTCTATGTGAAATATACTTGTAGTTCAACTTATGCTCAAATGACGTTGCATATAATGTATATACATTTTACTCATTGTAATGGTACTTACTTTGGACTGAAAGAACTCTTAGTTCATTTCTCTCTTTTGATACCACAGAAGCAGGTTGTAAAAGATAAAATAATGAATATGATTTTTGACTGCTGATCTTCTGTCAGCAGTACAAACTATCTTTGAGGATACTCAGAAGATTTGAAAATAGAAAAAAAAAGAAAACAGAACCAAAAATCTTCAGTGTTTTGGTCATAGACCGTCTTCAGGACTGATCATCAGTCCCGAAGACGGTCTATGACCGAAACGTTGAAGATTTTTGTTCTGTTTTTTGTTTTTGTTTTTTTCTATTTTCAAGTCTTCTGAGTATCCTCAAATATAATTTGTACTGTAAAAGTTAATTTCATATTGAAAAAATAATAAAGTTTATAAAAACCTTTTGGTGGTAGTAGAACTTTTGTTTCTTCCTTAATTTCATTTTGTTTTAGTTACATTGTGGAAGGAAACAAAAGATGATAATACAAAATTATGATGTGGTTGTGGGGTTCAAATTGTGCAGGAGCACGCCTGATTCTGGCCTGCCGAGATGAAACAGAAGGGAGAGCGACTGCCGAGGAGTTGCGGAAGGAGACGAGCAACATCAACGTTGTTTTTATGAAGCTGGACCTGGCATCCTTCAAGTCCATACGAGCCTTCGTCAACAAGTTCAATGAGAGTAAGTTCATCACCTTTTTGTTCAGTGGAGAGTTACTTGCAGGGCCTTTACTTCAGTGGAGACATACTAAATGTCTAGGCCAGTTTCTGCGTCTTGACTCACTGTATTGGTCATATTTTGAAAGTTATGTAGACTTACTGAAAATGACAAAAGCATATAAACTGCACCTAATCTGCAAGTTTTTTAATGTTTACTCGTATGATTTCTAAACAGATTTTAAAAAAATTATAAATGCTATTTGTAAATTTCTGCATTTTTTAAAGTATGCGACTAAATTCGAAGCCAGAAAAAGTCATTGAAATTATGTGGGCTGTTTTTACTGTTCATCAGCAAATGCATGGATTAAATAGTTTTCCATCAAACTGATTTCCCCCACTCATAGCTATACATTCTGTGTTAGATACTTCTTATAATCCCAAGTTTGATCACCTTTCACAGTTGTTTTGCCTTTGTCCTCTGGTCTGGACTCAAAATAACACTGTCGAAGAAAAAACTACACTGTTTTCAGTCTGTGAGCCAGAAAGTTTTCTGCATATAGTCATTAAGTCAAGTGGCTGGACTGTATAGTTTCCCCCAAATTGAAGCTTGCATTTGCATTCTGTCTCCTGTCAGTGCTGAAACTCCAGCATGTCACAGTCAGTGAGGGATTGAAGCTTAAGCCATTGATTAATGGAAAGCTGGTAATAAAGAGAAAAAAAAATTGACATATTAAACCTATGAATTTTGGTTGAAATTGATATATCTTTTTGTTACTTTCTTCAGTTTTTGATTTTGCAAGTTAGAGTACATTATCAGACTAAGTGTGTTTTGCTTTATCTGTTCTCAAATTATAAAACCGCTGCATAGTATTAAAGAGGGTTTTTTTTTTTACAGACTAAAAGGGCACACTGAATGAGATAGAATCTAACAGATTTTTTACTTGCAACAAGTTACTCTTGTCATGTTCATGTGGTCTATTTTGCCTTGACGTGTGAAAGTTTTCTTTTGTTTTTATTTAGTTTTTTCTTCTGTCACAACTACGCTTCTATGAATTTAATCAAGACATGATTTCCCAAGGAAAATTCAACTTGTTACAAGAAAAAAAACATGGTTTGCTATATGTAACTTACGTGTTACTTCAGAAACATTTTAAGACTGTGACATTTCAGTGCCTATATCCACTTAGAGAGGGGTAAGGACTGTCCCATGAATTCTTTGTGTTGGTGAGTGAAGGGATGTTGGTTTCAGAGGAAGAGCACCTCCATCTGCTGGTGAACAATGCCGGTGTCATGATGACGCCTGAAGAAAAGTCAGAGGACAAGTTTGAGCTGCAGTTTGCTGTCAACTATCTGGGTGAGAAACTGTAGCATAGCAAGTTGCAAGATTCCCACTGATAGTGTGTTTACGTATGTGCCAACATATGCATGGAATTATTAAAAGTGCAGAAAATGTCAATGAAGAAGTACATCAGTGCAGTGCAACAGAGAGGAAATTGGCCAGGGAGTACAATTCTCCTGGATGCATAAGTCAACAAGGAGAAATCACCGCTTTACTTCAAACTTCAGCTCAGGTCTCCACACACAAAGCACAGATAACTCTTTTTGATCATGACATGAGTCTTTCAAGGCTAAGTTTGGCTGATTTCCTGTTATTGATGTTTAGATATGCATAACGGTATGAATCTCGTGATGGATGTTTACAAAGTATGAATATTTTACTGCAGTTTTCATTAAGTCCTTGGTCTAAGGAAAACTGCCTGATATTAGTTTGAGGTATTTTGAAGGAAATTCATATCATATTTTCATTTGATTTGACATAGATATGGTTAAGTATAGACTTTGCGTAAGGCCTTTTTAAGTATAGACTTTACGTAAGGTCTTTTTTTAAATTAAGTCCAGGCATTTGTACTTTTTGTTCTCAAATTGCTGACAGCTCTGATGTAGCTTTTTTGATTTGCTGGGCTACAAATGACAAATTGAGTGTATTTGAAACCCTCCTTTTGTAGTGTCAGAATCTTCAGCTTGATGAAGGTGGACACTCAACAAAAGAAGAAGAAACTGCAACCCCATCTTTATGAATAAACAGTGGCATTTTTTAACTTGCTTACAACCAAGATGTGGCCTTGGCGATTTTCTGAGCTATTAAAATCATAACGAATAGATTGGAAACTGTATTGTAGAGCGTTTGACATCATTCATTTCTTTAAGAGTGATTTCTCTTGTGATAATGGCTGAAAAATCGTAAGTAAGTGTTCTTGACTTCTCCACAGTAGCTTCACAATTGCTGCTGTTCTGTTGCAGTTCATGGCCACACTTCACACAGACATGTTTAGCAAGTATGGTAAAATTCTACCAACTGGCACTTTTGAGTTGTATTAGCCATACTGTTTTTTGTTTTGTTTTCAAGAAGGAACTGGAGGTGTAGAGTACTAGTCTGACTTTGCACAGACTCCTGTCAGTGTGAAACGTCCTAAAGAAGCCTAAGGCTGATAGGACCTCACTGTCTACCGGAGATTCAACAAAGTGGACGCTTCTTGTTGTGTAGCTTGTGGCTTTGAGTGGGGGAATAGCTGGTGTGGGAGTAAATATTTGGCAAGCCTGTGCATAAGTACACTTTTGGAGTATTTTTAGGATCAGTATATAAAAAAGTACATTTCGTATGGCACACTGCCACAACAATGAAAATGGTGTGGAATGTACCCACGGCACGTCAGTATGAACATTGGTCATGCTTCAATATTGATGCTTCAAAGCTAGACACCTTCAGTGTTCTTTGAAGAAATAGGGCCTCCTTGATCAGGGAGGAAGGTGTCAGACTCGTTTTCCAAGGCTGGGGGTTCAGTTCTCAGACCGTACAGCCGCGCTAGAAGAGATTTTCCCTTTGGAAGTTAGCAGGTCCAGTCCCCTCCGAGTCCTTTGGAGAAGACTTTAAACTGGAATCAAGTGAGTGAATGCATGCATGGAAAATCTCGTATGCATGCTGAATCTTGTTACGCTTTTCGGAGAATGAGACGAGTAGATCATCATATGCCGGTTATGTGGATAACATCAAAATATAGAACACATGCACAGTGGTGTCGTGTTTTAGAGGTCCTCCCTGAAGACCAAATGTGGCCACCTTAATGGTAGGATTCAAAAGGGCCATGTACATAAAAATCTCCAAATTATGAACTGTGAATTTCTTGCTGAGAGACGAAGAAAGAGAGAGAGAGAGAGACGGGGGGAGGGGGGTTCTAGGAACTTTTCACAGTAGAAACCATTTGAAGGATGAGAAGTTTTTCAAAGTGTCCAGTTTTTAAAGAAAATACTGAATGTGTAGATGCGGAGGACTCCCAACAGCAAATTTTAGGTATACAGATTTTGCATTGAGAAGGCACAGATGATCACATGCACACATACACACACACACACACACACACACACACACACACACACACACACACACACCACACACACGCACACACACACACACACATGCCTGCATACACACACACATGTACACATGTGTGTACACATGCACATACACACACACACACACACACACACACACACACACACACACACACACACACACACACACACAGAGGCATGCACTCATGCATACACACTCAAGCACACAGGGATTACTTACCCTAATTTTTCTTTCATGTCTTGCCTCGAAATGCACAAATTATCCACTGTGCAAGCTATCTGCTTCATTGTCCATCTCTCTCCTCTTACTTTGTCTCTTTTCCATTTCCCCAGGCACATTTCTCCTGACGGAATTACTACTGGATAAGCTGAAGGCATCAGCACCGAGTCGCATCATCAACATGTCGGCCTCCGCAGCCAATCTGGGGGAGATCCGTTTCGACAACATCAACCTAAAGGGAGACTACACACCTGGGAAGGGCTTTGCCCAGAGCAAGTTTGCTGTGCTGCTCTACACACTACATCTGGCTGACAGGTTGAAAGGTGGGCATTGGGGTGAATAAACCCTCTGGCATTTGTGTATATTACTGAGAACCTTTCTATACATGTTAAGCATACACAAAGCCAAAGGTGGGTAAATGCTTAAGTTAGTACCAATTATTCAATGGTTTAACATTTACGTAAGCGGAAAGCTTGGGCTTAAGTTAGTACCAATTATTCAATGGTTTAACATTTATGTAAGCTGAAAGCTTGGGCTTAAGTTAGTACCAATTATTCAATGGTTTAACATTTATGTAAGCTGAAAGCTTGAGCTTAAGTTAGTACCAGTCATTCAATGGTTTAACATTTACGTAAGCGGAAAGCTTGGGCTTAAGTTAGTACCAGTCATTCAATGGTTTAACATTTACGTAAGCAGAAAGCTTGGGCTTAAGTTAGTACCAGTCATTCAATGGTTTAACATTTACGTAAGCAGAAAGCTTGGCATGAGTAACAGGCAGGGGCTGTGAGGAACATAAGTAAACTCCAGGCTCTTTTAGTATGAGGGCTACAGCAGATAAAAGGTTAGAGGGTTGAAAAAAAGAAACGGTGCCAGTACACAAGGCTTCTCAGACTGATTAAAAATTTTATTCTGAATCAGAGAAAATGTAGCGTTTTGTTCTGTGTTGGTAATTTTTTTTTCAGCTCCCCGCATCTCTCTCTGAAATTCAGGCTGCTTTTTCTGACTAAAGTTTGTTAATAACTTGCCTTTTTTTAGTTTTTTTTTATTGTCATTGCATACATAGTGTAGAGTATTTTTCTATAATCCTACCACATCCCACCCAACTCTATTTCCCACACTTCCTTGGGCTGCAGCAATAGTATAGGAAGACACTGTGGGGCAGCCAGATCACAGTTTGTCAGGCCTCGTCCAGAGGAAAAGGAAGTGTAGAAAAGTCAACGGCTAATGACTAACAGCTGCAGTTAAACTGTTGAATGCATACAGCCCCAAGCCAGTGCTGCGTGTGGTACAAGTTCACTTGGCACACATGAGGTATCCTCAAGAATTAACTAAGCATTTCATCAAAGGTTTTGAGTTTGTTTCACAGTGGGAGCAGAATTTATCATACTTGAATATACTTGCCCATAAGGATTGACTTAATGGGTGCACAGTGTTGGAAGAGAAATCTCTTTTAAACAAAATCTCATGCAAGGTTTTGCCCTTTTTTTTTTCCTTTTTCTTTTTTTTTACTTTGATAAGTTGAGATTAGAATGTGTACAAAACTAGGGAACCAAGGATGATGTTTCAGATCAACAGGCTGTAAAAAGGATAACTTTTGTTGGATTGAAATCACAGTTTGGAGATTAGCATGAATGATTAGTTTTTTCATTTCTTTTCTCTCTCTCACACAGAATTCAGGATACGTAAGGGATTCTTGGTTATGTTTCTGTTTTTAGAAAGTGTGCTTTACAGAATTAAATATGTGAATGATGTCATTGAGATATCTGTCGTACTGGAACATAGAGCCATTAATCATAAGACCTGTTCACGTGTTCAGACACTCAGGTGACGGTGAATGCGGTGAACCCTGGCGTGGTGAACAGCAATGCTCACCGTCACATGCCCTTCAAGACCAGTCGCTTCATCCGCATCAGCTTTTCCCCCTTCGTCTGGTTCCTCATGAAGACCAATGAAGACGGTGCCCAGTCAGTCATCTTCTGTGCCACTGCCGAGGAGGTGGAGGGCATCAGCGGAAAACTCTACAAGTCAGTGTGGCTGTGGCTGTGTGGGGAGAAAGGGTGTGAAGTTGAAGGTGTTGGTGACTGGGGCAGGGTTGTGTGCTGAAGACTTCAGTGTTTGTGTGTAAAGTAAGGGTCTGGTTAGATGAAGGCTAAAATCGTTGATGTGCAAGTTCTTTAACACTGAAGCAGACTGCAGCACTGCTGAAAACAAAGCAGCATACAAAAACACACACTGAACGGGGTGCAAAGTATATACACAATTTGAAATAGTTGAGTTTTCGACAAATCTGTCTTCTGCAGATTTCCCAAATAACAGACATAACAATGCACAAAACATTACTGCCCAGAGTAGCATAACTGTCAATGGCAATATGAGGGGCAAAAATTCACTGGAGTGTATTGTATTGTGTTTTAAATCTGCATAAATCTGCTCCTTGTATTGTGTAAATATTTGAATTTTGGCCTACAAGTTCTTGAAATTCATTTTGAAAGCTGTGGGACACTGGTAGTTGGATATTGAGTATAGAAGGCTGTAAGAATCCTGACACCTGTACACCCATCTATGTGTGTTGAGGGACTACCAGGAGATAGAGGAGTATATATGAAACGACATCTGTGTGTGTGTGTGTCTGTTTATATTCAGGCATCAGTAAGTATGTGTACATGTGTGTAGATGTGTTCAGGGACTGTTGAAAGACGGAATACAGATGGACATGACCAGTTAGTTAACTGGTAAAGAAAAGAATGTTTATGTTCAGGATCTCTCCAGAGAAGTGATAGAAAGGATGAAGGAAAAAGACAAAGTCAGTGTGTTTAACAGAATTAGGGGATGGAGTGTGTGTGTGTGTGTACATGTGTTTGTGGAGTATAATCTACCAGGAGGAGTTGGGGAGGCAGGGAAGTGGGGGTTGGGACTAGAAAGGGAGAGGTCACAGGAGGAAGTGTAGATATGATCAGTGCAACAATGTATGTGATGTGTGTGTGTGTGTGTGTGTGTGTGTGTGTGTGTGTGTGTGTGTGTGTGGTGTGTGTTCAGTCTATCAGAAGAAGAAAGAGGGGAAGAATGAAAAAGGTATAATCAGTATAATAATATCTGTGTATGTGTGTGTTCAGAGTGTACAAGGGGAGGTAGGGGAAGGAAGGAGACAGGTATGATTAGTGTAACAACATGTGTGTATGTCCAGTTTACCAGAAGGAACAGAGAGGAGGAAAGAGACAGGTACGATCAGTGTACCAGCATGTGTGTATGTATTCAGAATCTGCTGGGAGGAGCTATAGAGGTAAAAGACGGACATGATCAATGTAACAAAGTGTGTGTGTGTGTGTGTGTGTGTGTGTGTGTGTGCAGGGACTGCCAAGAGAAGGCAGTGGAGGAGGCTATGAAGGACACAGAACTACAGGAGAAACTGTACAAGGCGTCCATGGAGTGGACCAAACTGGACAAGTCAGAATAACCATGGAAACGTCCCAGAGTGACCGTCAACACTTCACTGTGGGCCACCCTTAAACAGGGGGACTGGGCGTGGCCTCGCCATGTCCATGGGCGCAGACACAGGCACAAACAGACGGACATGCAGATACAGAGGCTTACATATCTATGGGCAGACTGCCATGCACACATTGTCATAGACGCTCACAAGCATTTGTCCATGTCTATGTACACATGTTGACAAACTTCCAGTTCCAGGGAAACCATGTGCAGAGTTTTCTTGAAAAAGAACACTCGAAGCTAAGTTTGGAATAGTTGAATGACTGCTAGATTCCCAGTCCTACCATTTTCTTTTAACAAATATTTTTTCTTACTTTTATATGATTTTGTGTCTCTGTTTATGTCACATGTGTGTGGTATGTATGCATGTTTAGATAGAATCAGAGATGGGATTCTCATAATGTGAAAAAGGAGGGAAAAAAGTGGCGGGGGTCCGGGGCCTTTAGCGGCCCCCGGTGGGGTCCAGGGGCAAGGCCCCTGGTGGGGGTCAGGGGCAAAACCCCCTGAAGCTGAAGATTTTTTAGAATTTAACCTGCAAAAATCAGCATCTGAGACACCAAAGTATTCAAAAGTATTAATAACCTTGATCCTACAAAAAAAGACTTTCTCACCTTCGCCATTGATGTCTGTCAGGAAATCATGAAGACCATTGACACAGGATTGGTGATTTTCCAGTTGCTAATAGTCACACAATTTTCCAGCAGTTGCAAGTCATTTCTCATTGCTGTCCTTCACATCACCACATTTCAATGCTGACTTGCCCCGTGAGCCATACTTGATCGCGTCATTACACCATGTGCAGACTGCTTGTCCTGGATAGGTGATTTTCCTCATGCAGTCTTTCAGTCTGAGAATCACACTGTGGCTGACGGCGCCTTTGGAACTGGTCAGCATCACTTTTGCGCTCACTTCCTCCTCCAACCACTTCCAAGTCCATTTGTTTTTAACTGAAGCATCGACTTGCTTCGCAAGAACTTTCTCGCTTTCTGCTATCTGACGAAACATTCTGGTTTTCGCTACTCTCGTCAAACCGAAAGAAAATGGCGTCAGGAAAAAAATTCGCAAACAGTTTGCCGCGTTCTCAAACATCAACTTCCGCTTTGAGGGTTTCGGTCAACCGCAGAATGAAAACAAAGACAGCAGTCTCGACCGGCCCAAGCAGAAACCGGAAACATCCATTTGCGAACGGATCAATTGAGAACACAATATCGATCGACCTCTCGCCGTACATTAGCTTCATCACAAACCTACCTCTACCCCCCCAATTTTCTCAACGGATTTACACTGATCTCAAAAACGACCCCTGGGGCCATCAAAAAGACGGAAATCCGCCAATCGGCGGAAAAATCCCATCTCTGAGAATAGATGCAGTGGATATCTAGGTAGATTGAGGTATGTGTGTGGTGTATGTGTTCATTGTTAAGAAAATGAAGATGTAGGAATAGTTGCAGA
Source organism: Conus ventricosus (assembly GCA_018398815.1). Taxonomy (NCBI): domain Eukaryota; kingdom Metazoa; phylum Mollusca; class Gastropoda; order Neogastropoda; family Conidae; genus Conus; species Conus ventricosus. The sequence continues at coordinate 19,745,353 of CM031605.1, forward strand.
ATGTTGTCTACATATAATGGACATGTTAGTGGATTGTAAGACAATGATTCATAATACTATGTATTCAATAGCTATTGATGGTCTTTGTCTTTTCAGTTCTCAGTGGGGCTGGCTGACAGAAGAAAAAAAAGTTAGACCTGCATGCAGTCCAGTACTGATTGATTGTGGATAATTGGATCTAAAAGAATTGGGTTGTTTATGAATTTATGATAATGCCATTGTAGACTTCAGTTGAAACTGTGTATCATGACTGTCACAGGAACACACACACACACACAGATGATAATCTAGTTTTGTGGAAATGGAGAGAGGTGGTATCACTCGATGATCTGTGCATCATTTCCAAGATCTGAATGGAACAGCGAGGTGACATCACTTGACAATCTGCACATTGTTTGAGTGGAACAGCTGCTGTGTTCATGACTATTGTTATGAGGATTAGCAGTGTGAAAGAATCATGTTTGTGTGCTTTGGAACAGCTTGTGTGTATAGTTTGTTCTGAATTGATAGTGATATGAAAGATTTTTTGCTTGTAAGGTCGGCAAACAGAAAACCGGAAAATGGTACATGTATAAAGTGCTGTGAATGGGAAATGTAACAGATGGATGGAGGACAAAATAGACGCCCTGATCTGGGTTCCTGATTCTGAACAATATCAGGTGTAACGATCAACGTGCATATTATGTTTGACAGCATATTGGTCCAGTAATAACATGTGTTGGATTTTTGGTCAGATAATTTTAATTTTCGGGGCATCGAGTATACCTGGACATACCTAGCCCATCAATTTTCCAGTAGTTTATGTAAAAGTATGAATCGATGGTTACATATGAAGAAGAATTTGGGTGTGAAAAAAAAAAAGTTTTTGTGGTACCAGTGCTGTCCACATCCGTCTAAGATTTCAGTTGCCAACATGATTGCACTAATTCTGTGCATGTGCTTCCAGAGTATTTCAACAGTGCATACGTAACATCCAAAGAAAAGGCAAATGTGGTCATGAAGCTGATGAAAGTGACATTCACAGTGATATTAGGAAACAGTTGTGGTCATGACTGATGAAAATGATGATGACATTAGGAAACAAACGTGGTCAAGGGTCTGATGAAAATAACAGCGATATTGACAGTATTTGCTGTACTGCCTGCTGTCTAGTTCTCTGTGGCACACCATGAACTGGACAACTGTGGATTGCCACTTGAATCATGGTGTCTGAAAATGAGTGAAAATTGCCTTTTTCTGGTGGGAAAACTACTGAAGGGCATCGTTGCAGAGAAAGGCAGGTTTGCATACCTGTGCAGGGTTGTATGGAAGATAGGTTTGGCTGTGAAAATGGAACCTAGCCAGGGACATGGAGACCTGCTTGTGTAGTGCAGTCATGCTGTTTAGCCAACAGCTGCCCCAATTTCTGTGCTTGGTGTGTGGAGTGTGAGGAACACATCTCGGGGCATCTTTGGGGATGGCAGGAAGTGCAGATGTCTTTGTTTCCAGCAGTATGAAAGGCCTGCATTGTGCTGATGTATATATGGTCATCATTATCGTTGTATGTCTGTTGTTATTCGCTGAAGCAATAATGTGTTTTTACATGGTGTATATCCTGTAGAAAGTAAGCAGGTTTACAATTTAGCAGAACTTAAAAAGCAATGTCAGAATTGTGTGAATATTATTGAAAAGCAGTTTTTCTTTTCATTTTTTTTCTCGTTTTGTTTGTTGTTTTTTCATCACAACTTGCGTTCCTTTTTGTGTGCCTTGATTGGTTATTTTCTGCATTCTGTTGCATCACTTGTTTAGCTGCTGTGGTGGCTCAGAACAGTGATATCTTGTCGCTACCATCCTCGGTAAAAAATGACTTTCGCTTCATGCTGTTAAGTTCTGGTTAACATTCACACCCAAGTTCAGGTCACATGGAACATTTCAGGTGGTCAGAGCCTCCCCCTTTCTGCCACAAGGTGAAGAGTCTGCACCCTTTGCATCCAATGTAAAGCCAGGGCTTGTGTTGTGTGGTTCAGTTGGCGTCGGTGCACTGTTACATGTGCACACATTTTCCTAAATGGTCCTCTTTGTCTGCCATATCAGCTGAGGAGGATGTGAATAAAACTCGACGTACAAGATGATGTAGGTACAGGTCTGCCAAAGAGTTTGCATCCTGTCCTCAGCAGTTAACATTTTTTTTCTTCTTTTTTACCCTTCTCATATTTTGTTGATCGTTCAGCATCAGCCAGTGATTCTAGTTTTGATGTTTATGACTTTCCTATGGGACATCGCAGTCCTTTGCTTCATTATTTTCAGCAGTTGAAATCATATTTCTATGTTATCATATCTCCTTATTTATTATGTACATCGTAGATTGACATATCTCTATAGTTGGCATTTTTCTTCATTCCATACACTTTTTCTTTATTGATGGTATACAATCATCAGATTACATTCTTTGGCATTCTGGGATATGTTCGGTTGTGACAAAAAAAAAAAGACTAGGTTCTCTGGTTTAAGAAAAACAGCAAGTTATTATCCGTTTTCACTTCTTGACAACATGTTCCATCTTGATGTTCTTTCAGTTTTTGCGACTTTCCTACAGCATGTGTTAATTCCAGTTCTAAATCAACACTGGGGCTACCGGGTTCATCAACAAGCAGGATATGTCAGGTGTTTAAAGAACAGCAGTAAACATGTGAGAGGCGGCTTGTGCTTGAAGTTGGCCAGGTTATTTCACAAACTGGTAACGGTGAAAAAACCATGGGAGACAAAGTCTGCAAGGACTGTTGACTTAAACCATTTCCGAAACAAAGATACAGTTCCAGCAACAGAGAAGATGCCGGTCAGTGAAATTTCAGTCTTCATCCCCTACCTGAAGAAAAGTTGTATAATTCTCAAAGTTTTTACTTAGGGTTTTGAAAAATTGCACACTGTGCTTTGTTGTATCGTACAGAAGAAAAGGGGTACAAATTCAGCTCTGTCCAGGTTCTGTTTTTAAATTTTTTTTTTAAATCCCATTTATCAATCGCTTGTGCCTTCAAAGGGGGGGAAAGTCACGTGTAATGTTTAATGTCAAGCCATTTCAGTTTGTCGTGGAATAAGATTTGTTATTGTTGTTGCTGTGAAGTCAGTCATCCTTATAGAATTTGGGTTACAAAGCGAGATAAACTGATAATTTTCATGCCAGTATGTCATCACCTTGTTAGTACACAAGTTTTGCTAGTGGCTATAGATAACTTGAACTGATATATGCAAGGGTGGCATTCCAAGCGAGTGTGATGAGGATGACAGCTGTTTCACTTGGTGTTTATTCTTCCATGTTTCTAATCGGGATCTGCATAATTTAGGATGCAGTTATTTGTGTCGTCCAAGGAAAGATATTACAGATTTCTCATTTGTAGTTCTATCTGCTGTTAAAATTTGTGGAATCATCAGCTTCAGGGGTGGTGATCTTGGCCCAGGGCGTTTGTGTGACCTCCAGTTTACATTTGTTGTGGACATCATTACTTTCACAACCCATGAAAATATCTACATTTGTTGTGGACATCATTGCTTTCACAACCCATGAAAATATCTACATTTGTTGTGGACATCATTACTTTCACAACCCATGAAAATATCTACATTTGTTGTGGACATCATTACTTTCACAACCCATGAAAATATCTACATTTGTTGTGGACATCATTGCTTTCACAACCCATGAAAATATCTACATTTGTTGTGGACATCATTGCTTTCACAACCCATGAAAATATCTACATTTGTTGTGGACATCATTACTTTCACAACCCATGAAAATATCTACATTTGTTGTGGACATCATTACTTTCACAACCCATGAAAATATCTACATTTGTTGTGGACATCATTACTTTCACAACCCATGAAAATATCTACATTTGTTGTGGACATCATTACTTTCACAACCCATGAAAATATCTACGTTTGTTCTAGCCTTTCCACTCTCAGTGTACACACAAGTTCTCTACATGTTCATGAATCCTCTTTTTTTTTGGAAGAACAGGTCATGTTGGCAGTGGTTTGGTTTGTGTTGTATTTTAGGTTTCCACAGTGAAATAGCTCATCATCATCATCATCCAATTGACGGCCCCAATCAACAAGCTGATTATTATGCCGTACTATGGAGGTTGTGCTGAGTTAGAAAGGCCAAGATAGAAAGATAAAGCCTGAGATAGTGAGAGAAACAAGGGCAACTGATGCATATAAATGACAGGAGAGATACCTACTCTATGTGGGTTTTATCAGCAGGCTACTACTTTTCGCTCTTCATCCGGAGACAGGCTCCAGACTAGCTGATCCAAATTCTCTCTGAGAGTGAACCCGGCCCCCCCCCAAAAAAAAAAAAAAAAAAAGTGCTCAGGAAGGAGTGGGATGGGGTGTCAACCTAATCCTACTTATACTATCTAACTAAGATTTGTCATTTCAGGTTTAGTTGTGTGGAACCCCTGACCCAAAGGTGCCTGGGGTTCCATCCATCATCGTCTCTGACAGGTCGTTCCAATCCCGGATGGTCCTTGGGAGAAACGCATGTTGTCGGTATTGTGTCCTGCACTGTATGAGGCTGAGCTGCTGTGTGTGTCCTCTTCTCTGCCTGGCAGGAGCTGGTGTCAACTTGTTCTTACATATGGGGACGACAGCCTGGTCACACAAGATCTTGCGAAGCATCGCCAGCCTTGCCTCTTTCAACAACGGAGGGCCGCTCGGTTTGTTGTGATACCTGTTCACAACAAACCGAGCGGCCCTCCGTTGTACGGCCTCAATCTTCTCGATGTTTCGCTGCGTGTACGGATCCCACACAGTGCAAGCGTATTCCAGAATAGGTCGGACCATAGTCTTGTAAGCGGTTTCTTTAATCTGGTGGAACTGATCTTAATGTTTCGCCTGAGAAAGCCAAGGTCTTATTGGCTTTGGCACAGATGGAGTTGATGTGCTGGTCCCAGTTCAAATCTTTACAGATGGTGACCCCAAGATATTTGGCAGCGGTGGCGTTTACCAATTTTCTCTCCGTGCAGATGGTAGTCGAACTCAGCAGTAGTTCTTTTGCGGTGACAGGCAAGACTGAGCACTTCCCCGGATGGAAGGCCATGTCCCAGCTTCGCTCCCAGCTTTCCAAATGTTGGAGGTCTTGTTGCAGCTGCTGTTGATCAAGGTCTGTAGCAGAGAGGCGGTAGGCAGCAGTGTCATCTGCAAACAGGCGGGTCAGTGAGTTGAGTTGCTCCGGTAAGTCATTGGTATATGCCAGAAACAAAGCTGGTCCAACAACTGAACCTTGTGGTACCCCTGAACGGACACTGATAACGCCTGAAGTTTCGCCATTCACCACAACTGCCTGTCGCCGATCACTGAGGAAGGCTCTGAACCACTGGTGAACTTTGCCTCGAACTCCATAGTGGTTTAGCTTATGGAGCAGAAGACTGTGGTTTACTCGATCGAATGCCTTGGCAAAGTCTAAGATCACAATGTCTGCCTGGTTTCCCTGCTCCATGTTCTCACTTAGTTCTTCCATCAAGTCCAGCAGATGAGTTTCACATGATCTTGATTTGCGAAAACCATGCTGTTCTGGTCGGAGGATTTTGTTGGACTCGAGGTGTTTCATGAGAGCACTGACAATGACATGTTCCAAGATCTTACATGGCACGCTTGTGAGAGACATTGGGCGATAGTTTGATGGTTCATAGTGCTCTCCCTTCTTGAAGACTGGAGTAACGTTCGCAAGTCTCCAATCAGATGGTACCATGCCTGATTGATCGATGACAGGAAGATGGTTGTCAGGATTGGTGCAATCTCCGAGGCCAGCTCCTTCAGGATTCGAGGACTGATTAGGTCAGGACCGCAGCTTTGTAGGGATTCAAATTGACAAGGATTTTCCGGATGCCCTCTTCTGAGATAGCGAGATCACTGAGCACCGTAGACAAATGGACTTCGCTCATCTGACACTTGGCGCGGAACTCGTCAACTGTGTATTCATTTCCTTCACTGAAGACGACTGGAACTGACTGTTAAGGACTTCTGCTTGCGCCTTGGTTCTGTCACAAGTCGTCCATTCACCTTCAGAGGGAGACACCGGATTTGGAGGAGCGCTGGTGTTTGATGAATGTCCAGAAGCGTTTCAGAGAGTAGGGCCTTCAGCTGTCTCTGGGTCGCTGATGATAGTCTTGTTGACATAGTCCCAGCGAATCTTGCGCTGTATCAACCTACGTAGGCGCCTACACTCCATCTTCAGTTCCTCTGATCCCTGCTTTTCATCTTCCTATAGATACGGTGGCGCCTATTCACGGTCCATGTGACTGTATGATTAGTGCCTCAAGCAGGTGTATCGGTGTAAGGGACACTTTCCTCACAGGTGACCTGGTATTTCTGTAGAAAGAAATATTAAGCCCAAAGAGTCTTGTCCATTCCAAATACTGCTGGATGCCGTTTTGTACACGTTTTTGAAAAAAAATTGGTTCGAAACAAACTTTGACCTCTTAGAGCAATAGCTAAGCAATCTCACTGTTTATTGAACATTGGCCAGCAATTCAAGTATTGCATAGCTAGAATGACTGTTCTGTGTAACTGGCTTAGCTATTGACATTTGACCTATTCATTACTAAGTAACCACATTCTAAAGAGAGGTAGACAAGTTTGGACAGGGCTGAAGGTGAAATTTTTGTCTCATCAACCACAAGAACCTAAATCTGGCTGTGGATGTTTTAATTGAAGCAAAGTGTTTGTCTTAGAAAATGTGAAGCAATGTCGCATGCTAACCTTTTTTTCAGTAAAAGTTACTTTTTATTTCTTTGAATAACCAGAATCTCTTGATACATGGTGATCATTTCATGCAGCATGTAGGAAAGGGTGGTGTTTGCATTGATCATGTAGCCAGAAAAGCCATTTGTAATGTTTCTTTGGAACTGTTGCTGAAAATGTTGCTGTTGCAAGGAAATGAGTGAACTTGTAAGACAGGAGTGAGATGAATGAAAGGAAGTATGAACGTTTGTTTCATGTGGCTCTGGACCAGGTCATCTCTACAGATTGGAGAGCAATGTGCCCTAAGTGAGTCTAGTGGACAAGTCTTATTAGTAAGGTCCTATCTCTAGATCCATCCCAAGATCCATCCCAAATTGGCCATTATGGACAAGGGAGACGCAGAATGGGTCTCAACATTGTTGGACCAAGGAAGAAGACTGGAATCGCTGTGCCACCAACTGATCTGAACTGATGATAATGGTGTCAACATATTGAGTTCGGACCCCTGTGTTATCCCATCTGAATTGTTTTACCAACTGTGTGCACAGAACAATTTCTTGGCCACCTTTCAAACATTCCTCTTCATCATTTTCTGCATCTCTGGTACCTTTCTAACTGACTTCTCTTGATAAAGGTGTTAACAATGTTGAAAATGAACTAATGAAATGGTAGAATCAAAGGGGGGGGGGGGGGGGGGGGGGGGGGGGGGGGGGGTTATAGTATCACCTTAGACAGGACAGCTGCAGAAAAGAATAGGGGGGGGGGGGGGGGGAGGACTGGCTGAGAAGTTGGCTAGAGAACCTGTTTGCTTAAAATAGTGTTTTCCTGCAAGTCTGGGTGTGGCGTGTGCCCGTGTAAGAGAAGGTGTGAATGTGTAGAGAGTATGTGGGTGTAAAAGAGTGTGTGCAACTGAAAAGCCGACATTTAAAAAATACACATCTGACCTCACAGCACTTGAGGAAAATAAAAGTTCTTGATGAACAAAAAAAAAAAAAAACGAATTTATTTCCACAATATTACTTTCCAATATATATCTAGATTTTACAGCAACTGAAATATTGGCACACACATTGGATGCATACATGAATAATCTTCCCACTGCCTTTATAAGCAGAAGGTTAAGGGTTCAAATCTCCATTGTCCCTGCATGTTCCCCTGGCCTGCTCTGCATATCGGGCCTCATATAATTCATCTTTTAAAAACCCTGCACACTGTGGCATCATGACTTCGCAGACACCATGCACAATGTATTGACTAATCCATGTGTACTGACACCTCTGGTGAAACGAGAAATAAAAAACAAAGCCACATCTTTTATGCCACTATACAAACTTTTTGCTTTCTGCATGTCTGTCTGGCTAGCACTGGCCTGATTTGATGCAGACACGGTGTAAAAAGAACAATGCACAAACAAGTTGAGTGCTTTCTTCAGGCTGTACAAAAATTAAAGAACAGAAAAGTTTTGATGACCCCCAAAAAATGGACCAAAGCCCATCACAACAGCTGATAAGAAGCTGCTCCAATGATACTGAAGGTACGGCACAGACACAGATTAGTTAGTTTGAATGGGGAGGGTAAGACTGCCACTCTGACACACTGTTGTGCACTGGATGGACACAGATCCACACTGGCTCAAACAGGTAAAGATTGGCTAGATCTGCACTACCCTATGAAAACTTAAGTAAATGCTGACAAAACAGCACAGGCACATTGATCGCTGGCATTAACATGTAAATTACTCTTGGCACAGGCATTTCAGTTGTACCACAAAGGAATCTTGGCCAATGACTCCAGCTTACAAGTGTTTCTGATGAGGAGCATGTTGGTGTACCCGAATTCAGGCATTTCCACGAGATTCAGGTAGTAGTTTAAAATGGTTTTGGTGGGAGAATTCACCCTATAGACACCCTCTAACATTACTTCATACCTACGTGCCACTTGTTCTCAACTTTGTCTTAGTCCAGCCAACAACCATGGACAATCATTAGTCCTGAAAATTTCTCAAATTCAAAACTTTCAGGAAACGTGTCACTACGATATTCACTAGCCTATGAAGAAAATTTTAAAATGAACGATCAATGCTCTGACAAGAAATGTAAGCCAATATATTCTACACACATCATCTAGCGTAAAAATGATCCTGTCACAGTTGGACATGCAGTCAAGACCTGATGATGGTTAAATCTCCTGAAATTTAAAAAGGAATAATCGATGCTCTTGTGATAAATACGAACCAATATCTTCTGCACATGATGTCTGGTGTATAAATGAATCCTGTCACACACTTGGACATGGGGTCACAACATGATCGAGTCTCCTGTTGGTTTGAAGACAAGTAGCCTCCCTGAAGATAGAGTATGGCTGCCTTAATGGCGGGATAAAAACTGGTCATACACACAAAACTCCTTTGCCTGTCTATACAGGCAGAGTCCGCAGGAGTATCAGCCTGCGTACGCAGAAAGAAAGAAGCAAGCGAGCAGGCAGGTCACTTAATTGCCGGACTGTGTCCTCATGTGGGACGGAGACCTGTCACCGAGGCACTCTGGCAGCATTAAATGTTGCAGGGGAAGACGGTCAATGACATTGGGACCTGCTTCCTCTTTACCTGTAATGTAGCCGCTCTGTTCAAAAACTCGCTGTGCCCAAATGGCATAGGTCTATCGAGTAGAATTTGTCGAAGGCAATGTAAACATCCCAACGCAGCATGACATGCTAATAATTTCATGCTGTTGTCCATCTTTCTCACACACAAAAATGAAGGAAAAAACATAGTTTAGCATACTCATGGTATAATCAACAATGTAACAATCAATAATTAAGACCCTTTTTTTCTTGTAAATTCAAGTCATGGCATCTGAAAGAAAGAGAGGAGGCAATGAAATTCTAGTTTTCTCATTGATGATACATATTTTCACTAAAAAACATAATTACAAAACTTGCAGTTCACATTATCCAAAAGAAAGAACTACAATTGAAATATGTTGTACCTTATCTTCCATCATAATCAAATGTCACTGAAATATCTTGACACATCATAATCCTTTCCACAACAATGCCAGTTTAGATCATTAATGATCTTTCTTTCAACTTCACAAAAAGGCTCAAGAGCATTTCTTTCACAGCAAAACATCTTCATATCAAGTACATAAAATCCTGCAACGCTCCCGTGCCGAGTCTGAAAAGTCTGGGCTGAATCATGAGATCAAACTGTTGAGAATTTTTGCATGGCCAACTGGATCCCCATCCAATGTTCTACGTGGAGGCCTCCCTCCCTCATTGCATGGCCAAGTGGATCCCCATCCAATGTTCTACGTGGAGGCCTCCCTCATTGCTGGAAGGTGGTGGATGGGGGAAGGTCGGGGAGGACAGACGTGGTGGTGACAGTGGTGGTGGTGGATGCAGTGGTGGTGGTGGTGGAGGAGTGGCCGACAGAGGACTGGCCATGTTACACTCTGTACAGTTCTCTGGCACACAGTTGGGCTTTCTCCCTGAACACAAGAGCACCTGTGTATAACTGGCTAAGCACAAAAAACAACAAACAAACCAGAAACCCATTTTTTCCACACTGTCATTAACACCCCCCCCCCCCCCCCCCCCCCCCCCCCCCCCCCCCCCCCCCCCCCCCCCCCCCCCCCCCCCCCCCCCCTGATTTACTTGATTACCAGTGGTACAATGTTCATTTGCATTGCTGCTCAGAACTGCTCACTGTGAGCACACATACATTTTTTTTTTAAAAGTTCAAAGTCAGTTTGTATTAGATTATTTACACAAAGCAATATTTCATCACTCTCTTGTTTTTAATTTACCACTGGTGAGTTTGATGGTGCGGGCTTGATCAGCAATTTTTGTTTAAAAAAAAATATCAGCAGTTGGTGATGCAGTGGGCTGCTGGGGATCCTGGGTTCCAGTCCCATCAGAGGTGTTCACTGTGAAACTTTTCAGCCCAGACCAACTCAAATGGGAAGACTGGAACCACACAGTTGGCTTTTATTCTCTTCATGGACACACCTCCTAGTGTTACTCAAATTTTCAGACCAACATGTCGGGTGTCTATTTCTCAAGTCAAGCTGGCAAGCGATGAAAATGTAAAATACAGCCCTATCATGTAGAGTCGGTAACAACTGAATTTTTTCTTTTCTTTTCTTTCTTTTTTTTTGGGTGTGTGTGTGTGTTAAACAGCAACATCATTACGAAGTGTAGTTTTTAAAATGAATAGTAAAATCAGCAATAATAGGTTTTGCTGTTAGATAGTAAAATCAGCAGGAATTGAAGTGCGTAGTTAAACAGTAAAATCAGAAACTACTGAAGTTTGTTGTTAAATAATAAAATGAGCAACAATTGAAGTTTTGTGGTTGAATAGTAAAATCAGCAACAACGGACCTTTTGTTATCACTGGTCTTTCTACATATGAAAAAAAAAATGATGTACCAAGCTTAACATGTAGCTTTAATCTTTTCTCCCTCTTGCTCAAAGATCTGAAATTTCAAGGGCCTTTACGGAAGTGGATGTATACTGTAACACACACTCCCCCTTTCACACTTCCTTCCCTTCCTCACCCTCCTGCCTTACTTGTAGGGCGCCTGGTCCTCTTTGCTCATGTTGCGCCAGGCGTGTCCCATGATCTTGCTGATGTGGGACGTGTGTACCCCAGGGTGAGCTCTGCCCACAGTCAGAACATTGAACAGTCTCTATCAGCATACAGCACACACAATTTTCATAACCTTCTATAGCACTATTACCTTCTATAGCACTAAGAGCTAGACAGGAGTCTATAAAGCAATGCATAATTCGGTTCAAAACAAGATACAAAGTAAACATAAACTTCCTATATTGTGTACACTGGGGGAAAACCTTTGAGAGCACATTCTATGCTTGTATTTCGGCATGATCCAACGAAATATTCTGCGTTAAACATCTGGCTTTCTATGGAGGTCTGTTTCATGTGATGGTAATGACAAAGTGAAACTGGCTAACTTGAACACATAGATAAGAAAAAGAGCCAGTTCAAGATCGGGAGAACAGTAAATTCCACCCGCATAATTTAAGACCTCCCTCCTTAATTAAGGCCTGAGAAGAACAGGCTTGAACATGGGACCTTTCGCTTCGTAGGAAGGCTCTGTCACCCCTCAGCCACTGCCCTCCCCCACATCCACTACTCTACCCCCCTCCCCACCAGATCATCCATGCTGTGGTGTTCTTCAAACTCCATTGCAACATAATCTGTCATAACTGCTTTCATACTGTGCATGAAACTAGCTGCGCTACATGAAAGCAGAATAAAGCTTACATCGACAAGACTGAGAAGTATGCTCGTCTAACCCGCAGCTCAAAAGAATCGGGTTTCCAAGCCAAAGTCCTTGCCACGGAGATTGGAGCTAGTGGGTTTGAAGGTTATCAGCCTGTGATCTCATGAAACTAGTCGCCGTTTCAAGTAAGAAGATGACCACAGCCCGAAAGACAATGGCAGCAGCTACTGAAAACAGTAACTCCATATGGCTCAAGTTTGCCTACAACAGGTGTTCCAGTGCTTACAACAGGTGTCCCAGTGCCTACAACAGGTGTCCCAATGCTATGGTGTCACATAGCATACAACAGGTGTTCCCAGTGCCTACAACGGGTGTCCCAGTGCTATGGTGTCCACAGCCTATAACAGGTGTCCCAGTGCCTACAACTGGTGTCCCAGTGCTATGGTGTCCCACAGCCTATAACAGGTGTCCCAGTGCCTACAACTGGTGTCCCAGTGCTATGGTGTCCCACAGCCTATAACAGGTGTCCCAGTGCCTACAACGGGCGTCCCAGTGCTACGGTGTCCCACGGCCTACAACTGGTGTCCCAGTGCTATGGTGTCCCATAGCCTATAACAGGTGTCCCAGTGCCTACAACGGGCGTCCCAGTGCTATGGTGTCCCACGGCCTACAACTGGTGTCCCAGTGCCTACAACAGGTGTCCCAGTGCTATGGTGTCCCACGGCCTACAACGGGTGTCCCAGTGCTATGGTGTCCCACCGCCTACAACGGGTGTCCCAGTGCCTACAACAGGTGTCCCAGTGCTATGGTGTCCCACGGCCTACAACGGGTGTCCCAGTGCTATGGTGTCCCACGGCCTACAACTGGTGTCCCAGTGCTATGGTGTCCCACGGCCTACAACAGGTGTCCCAGTGCTATGGTGTCCCAGTGCCTACAATGGGTGCCCCAGTGCTATGGTGTCCCACGGCCTACAACGGGTGTCCCAGTGCTATGGTGTCCCATAGCCTATAACAGGTGTCCCAGTGCCTACAACAGGTGTCCCAGTGCTATGGTGTCCCACGGCCTACAACTGGTGTCCCAGTGCCTACAACGGGCGTCCCAGTGCTATGGTGTCCCACGGCCTACAACAGGTGTCCCAGTGCTATGGTGTCCCAGTGCCTACAACGGGCGTCCCAGTGCTATGGTGTCCCACGGCCTACAACGGGTGTCCCAGTGCTATGGTGTCCCATAGCCTATAACAGGTGTCCCAATGCCTACAACAGGTGTCCCAGTGCTATGGTGTCCCATAGCCTATAACAGGTGTCCCAGTGCCTATAACAGGTGTCCCAGTGCCTACAACAGGTGTGTGTCCCGGTGCATACAACAGTGTCCCAGTGTCTACAACAGGTGTCCCAGTGCCTGCAACAGGTGTCCCAGTGCCTACAACAGGTATCCAAGTGTCTACAAAAGGTATCCCAGTGCCTACAACAGGTGTTAGTGCCTACAACAGGTGCCCCAGTGCTGCTTGTGCAAGATATCTATCCCACGGCGACCTGGCCCTGAGGTGACCAACCATCCAGGAGGCGCAGGTCTGAATCAGGGCAATGGCAGTGCCAAAAAAAGCTTTCTGACTTCAGAAAAGCATCTTGGAGACACGACACAGATGTGGTTCAGCCCTCCAGAGCACTGTGAGTTCAGGGCCGAAACCAAAGTATGAGGTGGAGTTAGGGGGGTTTCTTCTCTACCGACCTCCTGCTGTAATGCTCTCCCTCAAGCTTCTACCAACCAAACTGCACACCACAAAAGGATGGCCAATTATTTCTCTTCCCCAAAGCTGCCATCCAGGAACATTCACAGCACAAGAGACCATCAACCAGACCCCAAACTGAATTGCAGTGAAACACTTGGACAATGTCGGAAAGTAGCGGAGAGACAGGAATGGAAAGTGAGGAGGGAAGGCGGAGTAATGTTGCTTATAGCCCAGGTGATCGCATAGGGCCATATCAGGGCTGTCACACCGCGTTGAAATCAACTCACAGGTCATTTAAAAAAACAAAACAAGCCCCTCATTCACACAACCCTTTAAAAAACACACAGGAAATTTTGTTAAAAATCTTTCTTCTGTAAAATCTTGGATCAGATCAAAAAATGTTAATCTATGCTACGAAAAATTCTATCTAACCACTTTACCCTATTTGGCCCACATACCTCGAGTGCCTTGTGAAGGAGAAAAGGTCGTACGTTTGTTAAATTTTTTCTCTTCCTATATTCTTCATAGATTATTGAATGGAGCTATCTGATCTTTTTTCTTTTTCATGTTTATGTCTTCGTTTCGATCTGCGAAGATCCTTCTTCTTTCCATAAGAAAGGTGAAAACCGTAGTCGCACCTTCTCGCCACGTTAATGTGGGTGTTTCCTCAGGGGGACATGGGCAGATTGTTTTCACTAACCGGCACGGGAGCGGAATACGGCGCTATATTAAAACTAGATCTCGGCTCTCCAATCAAGGAAAGCCGCAGGCTAGACCAGTCCAGATGGAGGAGTAAGGCCCCCACCGAGAAAGGAAGGAACTCTGTGCAGGCCCACCGGCGCGTGGACAACGACCTGACACTGCTCCAAGCCTTACCCAGCCATGGGATAAATGGCAAGAGCCGAAGTCGGATGTGCTGGTCCTGACTTGTCAGGGGCGTAACGGCAGCACAACGCATCCCCGCTCACAATGACAGACAACCTTAGAGAATCTAGATATGGTGCTCGACTGTCGAGGACCCGCCAGGGTGGAAGAGTGCCGGGCCCTGTGCCTCAAAAGGGGCCCAACCAAAGCTACTGGTGGTCCCCGTGCCCCGTTTCGTGGCAGAGCCAGACGGCGGTGTCTCGGGTAAAAGCTACTGGCTTTGACAAGAGGAGATGGAGCCAAGGCCATTGGAGATACTGCAGTGGAATGCTGAGGGAATTTCCAGGAAGAAGCTCCCCTTTACCGAAAAACTCCACAAAGAGGACATTGATGTTGCTTGTGTCCAGGAGACCCACCTTACAGAGAACCTTCGTTTCACAGTAAGAGGCTACCAGACCTACCGTGTGGACAGGAAGGGAGACACAAAGGTGGAATCCTCATCTTGGTGAAGAATCATATACCACGAAGCACATCACAGTGGATACGAGGATCAGGCAGAAATCACCGGAGTGGAGATCACACTGCGGGAGAAACAGATCAGGATATACAATGTATACTGCCCATCAGATCGACGGCTCTCACTACATGCAATGGATGTTCTACAGAACAGCTGCCTGGTTGTCGGCGACTTCAACAGCCACTCCACAAGCTGGGATACAACGAAACAGACTCAAGAGGAGAGGAGGTAGAGGATTGGCAGATTGACCAGCAACTACATCTACTAAATCAAGCAGATGACCCCCCAACATTCTACTCACGCAGGTGGCTATCGTCAACAACACCAGACCTAGCCTTTGCCACCAACAATCTGCAGGCGAGCGCACAAAGAACAGTACTGGACCAGCTGGCAGGCAGTGATCACAAACCTGTGAAACTTTCCTTCGACCTCAACCACCATCCTGAGGACTGCAGACCACTGCCCAGGTGGAACTACAGAAAAGCTAAATGGGAAGATTTCTCCATCCTCACTGACGAGTATGCGCCAACATCAATACTCGTCAGAAAGATGCGAACAACATGACCAAGGCCTTCAATGCGGCAATACTGAAAGCAGCCATAGAAACTATCCAAGAGGAGCCAGAAAGAACTACAGGCCCTACTGGACTGAAGAACTCCAACACTGGAAGATCAAGCGAACGAAGCAAGAGAAAAGGCAGAGAAGGAACCATCAACAAAAACAACATCACCTGAAGGAAAGAACCGCCTCGTACAAAAAGGCCTTCATCCAGGCAGCAAGAACCAACTGGAAAAGGAAAACAGAAAATCTCAATTTGGAGAAGGATGGAGCAAGACTGTGGAAACTTGCCAAAAGCAATGAACGATGAAAGAATGTCAACTTCACCAATCGTTCTAGAAGACAACGGAGGGACCCTCACTGGAAAGCAGGCTGCAGACCCACCTCATAAGCAGCTTCGAAAGGATCAGTGACATCAAAGTCCCAAAAGATAGAGAGAAGGAAGTGTTGGAACAACAGAAACACTACAAAGACATGGACACAGAGGAAGAAGTGATGAAAGAACTCTTCTCAGAAAAAAGAACTGAAGGAAGGGATAAAGCAGATGCAGAAAGAGAAATCACCAGGACCTGATGGCATCACAAATGAGATGCTACAACCTTGGACCATCAGCAAAGAAAACCCTTCTTAATATCTTCAACACCAGCTGGAAAAATGCATCAGTACCTCAGGCATGGAGAGATGCTACCATGATCCCATTCACAAGAAAGGAAAAGACAAGACCAAGGCAGACAGCTTCAGACCCATTAGTCCTGACCAGCTGCGTACGGAAGCTCATGGAAAGGCTAGTCAACAATAGGCTGACATGGTACCTGGAGAAGAAAGAGATCATCTCTGACAAGCAGGCAGGATTCAGGCAACACCGATCCACTGAAGACCAGGTCCGCTTACATTGCGCAAGAAATGGAGGATGCACTACAAGACAAGAAGCATACCATTACAGTCTGGATCGACCTGAAAAGGCCTTTGATAAAGTGTGGAAGAATGGGCTGAAGCTGAAGATGCACAAGTACGGTATCTCAGGTCTCATGTTCAAATGGATCAGCCAATACCTGACCAACAGAAAGCCCGGGTACAGAACAGAAGGCCACCAAAGCAGACAGAAGATCATGAAGGAAGGCGTTCCACAGGGTGGAGTTCTCTCCCCTACGCTTTTCATCATCTTCATGAACGACATCCTTGATGACATCCCTGCATGGATCCATGGTGCAATCTACGCAGACGATCTTGCCATCTGGTGCTCTGAGCAGTACATAACAACAGCCACTGTAAGGATCCAGGAAGCCCTGAGGAAGATCGAGACATGGACAAAAAAGTGGCTCGTAACCATCAATGCCAGAAAAACCACATACACATCTTCAGCCTGCTACAAAAGAACAGAGTGCAACGCCTCCAGGTGAATGGTCACGTCCTCCCACAGGATAAGTCACCCACTTACTTAGGAGTCACATTTGACCCCAGGATGACTTGGAGACACCAGATCAACAAGTGCACAGAAAGAGCCAGGCTACGTTTGGCATTGATGAAGAAGTTATCAGGAACTCCTGGGAGCCGACCACAACATCCAGAAGAAACTGTACCTCGGACGAGTTAGACCTGTCCTAGAATATGGTACAGCTGCCTGGGGGACAGCAGCCAAGACCAACCTAGACAAAGTTGCCAAGGTCCAGAACCAGGCGTCCAGGATCACACCGGCGCTCTCAAATCAACCCCGATCCAAGCCATGGAAACTCTGACAGGTCTTCAAAGCCTTGAAAGCAGGAGAGATGCCATAATCCTCACCCAAGCTGCCAAATTCAAGAGGATGAAGAATCACCCCATGAACAAAAGAATGTCAGAGCCAACCAAGTGCAGACTGAAGCGCAGCAGTTTTGTGCACAACGCTCATAGACTCGAGAGGCAGGACCCTGAACTGCTACAGCAAGGGAACAAGCAGATCCCAACTCACAGCTCTGTACCCGCTTGAGAAGGGACCAGTTTCCGGAAGTCAGAGAGACAATCCCAGCATTCTCTCAAAGGGCACACAATCAGAAACAGAGAAGAAAGCACTAGCTCTAGACCATATAGAACAGGCTTACCCCAAGGAGCTGTGGACGTACGCATACACAGACGGCTCAACAGAGGAGGCTACCAGAAATGGAGGTGGAGGAATATTCCTAACCTTGAAGGATGGAACTCACGTCCGACAAGCCATCCCCACTGGCAAATTCTCCACGAACTACAAAGCTGAGGCAGACGCATTGCAGACAGCAGCGGAGACACTGTGCGCAATAGAGAGGCCATACATCCCAAAATCGTCATCTTCCTGATGCACTGTCAGTACTTCAGGCTGTACAGAACCCAAAGAACAAGGACCTCAACCCCCTTGTCTCTGCCCTTGCTAGACTGCAACAGGCCACTGAACTAACTGTCATCCAGTGGATACCCTCACACTGCAACATAGCAGGCAATGAGGAAGCAGACCGACTGGCGAAGGAAGGAGGACAGCAGCCACAAGAGGAACAGGAAATCTCCTATGAAGAGGCCAAGACGATCATCAAGGAGAAGCAGAGGAAAGATGGCTTCAGCTACATCCAGAATATAACCAGACAGATCCCTACCACCTCCTACCCAGACCAGACCAAGTGAAACATTGTGAGGCTGAGGACGGGCCACTCCAGGCTACACCATCACATGTTCACAAGTTCCGCATTGGCGAATCTGCATGTGCCCCTGCGGTACAGCCCCAATGACAGTGGAACACTTCCTACAAGACTGTCCAACTCACCATGACCTGAGAGCAGAGACCTGGCCTGCTGACCAACCGATGAGGGAAAAACTCTACGGATTCTCTGGAGGACCTCCGCCGGACGGCAGCCTTCATCAGTGCATCTGGGGTTCCTGTCTGAGCGAACGAAGAAGAAGAAGAAGTCTTCGTTTCCCCTCCACTTCCCCCTTCCTGATTGGTTATGTTGATTCTGCCTTTTGTTATCAATGTTGGAAAATCTTTTTTTTTTTAAAGAAAAAAAAAAGTTGTTAATCTCTTCCAGAAATTCAAAGATCACATCAGGTGGACATCTCTGAACAAGGTTTTCATGGATCTGCTGTAAAATGTTTATGTTTCACATCATGCAAGTCCCAACACTCTAGAGGAATAAAATTTCACTGTGGCCGGTACATAACGTGGAATGCACCACGGAGGACAGTGAGGAGGGTGACTGACTGTATGAAGTGGCGTCCGATTGAGCCTGCTGAACATCATGAAGCCATTCATCCAGGAAGTTTTCCGCAGGTCCAGTTTGGTGCTGCCCCTGTCCTGTGTTCTGACCATCGGCTCCCTGCCACAGTCAGTGTTCATACTTTAAAAAAGATAAAAAGGCGCAAAATTTGCAAACGCTGAACACATTCTTACAACCCTATTCAACTAAACTTCCAAACTCAATATATATCAAAGACTTCAAATAAGTCACATGAAAAATAAAAAAAGGCAGTCAGTGTTCATACTTTAAAAAAGATAAAAAGGCGCAAAATTCACAAACACTGAATGCATTTTTAAGACCCTTTTCAACTACTCTTCCGAACTCAATATATACCAAAGACTTCAAACAGACTTAAAAGAAGTCACATGAAAAACAAACACTGATGCACAACTTTTTTTTTTTTTTTTTTTTTTTTTTTTTTGCTGTCCCAAATTCTGCGCCGCCTCAGAGGCAGTGCACCCACGCCGCTCATTCCGACACCCTGTCCACAGCCACAGCCCATCGGTCCCGCCGCAGCCTCGGCACCGGCAATCCACAGGAGCAGTCAATGTCAAGAGGCAACCCACCGGAGGAGACACTGCACTGCTGCTGAGTCACTTCGGTGGTGTTCAGTGGCGCCTGTTCTGATCTAACATACGCAGGACACCACCTACTAAGCCCCCTACTTACGACAATAATTGCTTAGGTCGCGGAGCCGCGTGAGTGAGCTCTCCCTCCAGAGGGCGCCACCACGTCCGCCAACGACAGCCCCCATGGACCTCGCCGATACCGGTGACCCCGACGGAACCAAACCAAGGCCACAGACGTGGAGAGGACATCGAAATTGAGGTCACCATGAGAGCAGGGCATGAAGGGCCACAGAACCTGAGACATTTTTTTTAATGCTGATCGGTGAGAATGAGGATGATTAAGATGATGCTAAGGATTTCCATTTCGGTCTGAGACTACATGACAGGGCTGTACTCTATGCTTCCTTTCATAATATATCCCGGCGTCAACCAGGCCCGAGAGATACAGGCACCTGCAGTGTTGGTCAGGAAATTTGAGCAACACTCTCAAAAACGCATCCATTAAGTGGATGAAACTCGACTGTGTGGACCCAGTCTTCCCAACTGAGTCCGCAGCAAACTCAACTCTGGGTAGGAGCCGGTCGGGGCAGAAAAACACACATGACTCTGATGGGATTCGAACCCACGTCCTCCCAGCCGGGAGTCCGCGATGCTAACCACTTCGCCACGGCGGCTGGTATCTGATGCACAACTTTTACCTTTATTTCTGAGTATGGGATATCCACTTTGATCAATGAAAGCAGAATTAACAAATAACCATGCAATTGGTGGGGTCCAATTTCCTAAGCATCTTAAATAATTAAGAAGTTCCGAAGTTAGTCTTTCGAGTACCGTAAAGTTCGGACTATAAGCCGCGACTTTTTTCCCCAGCTTTAAACCCTGGGGCTTAAACAACGATGCAGCTTATTTGCGGATTTTTTCCGATTTCAGGAGCATCACACCCTCGTCTATTCTTTGCTTCTCTGTTAACTCACCATATCGTGTTTACTGTTCATGAATTTTTATTATGCTTTTAACTACGATTTTCTGTGTAATCGTGTAATGGAATCAGTAACCCTTCAGAAATACGGGAATCGACATAAGTAAAGCCCATTACTGATATCTTTTTTCATCAGTTTGTCTTCTACAAAAATATGATCGCTTCGAACGGCGCAATGTGTTAGCCGTTTCCGACCTTTTAATCTTGACCAACACTAGCTGAATTACAAACAAAATAACTAAGCACTAGTAGTAGTAGTAGTAGTAGTAATAGGGACGGCGTTTTGATTACGCCTAGACCGTGAGGTCTAATATTTGTCCCCTCCTGGTTTGGTTCTGGTTATTTTTATCTAGATTGGTCGTACCTAATGGGGTTTCTACTCGTCATAGCCATAAAATAGATCTTCTAGTTTGTCAATCAGGTTCTTGAACTCATTCACAGATTTTGCAAATTTATAACTGATGAAGGTAATGCATTCCATGGTTAACAACTCTAAAAAGAAAATGAGAATTTGCGCTTGTTAGTTCTGGCATGCATTACAAAGAGTTTCCTGCAGAGTTCCTATAACATTCACAGGTGCATAGGAAAACAAGGAGTGCAAGTCAACATCGTCATATCCGTGGAAAATTTTTAAACATCTGTATAAGATTACCTCGTAGTCGTCTACCCTTTAGTGAATGTAGGTTCAAAAATTTTAATCGATCATAGTAGTTCATTTCTTTGCATTCCTTCAGCAGTCTGGTTGCACGCCTCTGAACTCTTTCGATCAGGATGGATTGCCTCTTTAGGTTTGCAGGACACCAGATAACATTTGCATATTCCAGATGCGGTCTCACAATGGACTTATATAATGTAGTGAAAGTATCTTTGTCTAAAAATGTGAAGGCTCTCTTTACCATTCCCAATACTTGGTTTGCCTTACCAACAATTCGGTTTATGTGCGGGTCAAAATCAAGGCTTTCATCAAACGTAACACCCAAATCCTTTTCTCGTTACATCTTGTAATCTTTTGAACATTATTACCCAGCTTCATTTCATACTCATTTACAGGATTTTTATTCCCCATATGTAGAACATGACACTTTGACACATTGAAAAATAAGCACCAGGTCTCTGACCACTCTTGTAATTTGTTGATATCATTTTGGATGGTGAGATTTCCCTTGCAGTGTTCATTATTTTGGTATCGTCAGCGAAGATGTGGCACATACTCTGCAATGTAGAGGCATATCGTTTATGAAAACAGTAAAGAGAATGGACCTAATATGCTACCCTGGGGTATACCACTCAGTACTTCTGCTTTTTCGGACTTAGCATCACCTACCCTCACTCTCTGTGTGCGTCCTTTAAGGAAACTGCTAGTCCATTTCAAAATGGAACCACATACACCGTAAGCAGCAAGTTTGGTAAGTAACCTTTCGTGTGGGACTGAGTCAAAAGCTTTTTTAAAGTCAAGATAAATGATATCTACAGGTTCCCCTTCATCCAAATAAAATGAAGCCTTTCCATAACTTGTAATAACTGCGTCACACATGACCTTTTCTTCCTAAAACCGTGCTGGCAATCAGCATAGAGTCCATTATCAGTGAAGTGTGAAACAATAGTATCTCTCACTAGGCTTTCTAATACTTTACATAATACACAGGTAAGTGAAACTGGGTGATAGTTTCCTGGATCTGATTTATCTGGCACGGTATTAAGCGAAATAAAACAATCGAATCATTTCATTAATGTTCTGGTTTGTTATTATATGCGTTATCTTACCAAGTGCGTCTTGCAATTCAAAAACGATTAGCGCATTCAACTCGGTCATTGTCAGACCTTGGCTTCGATCCGCCATTGTTGAAATCGTGGACAGAGAGTGAAGGGTTGCATTTGATACCTTCGCTTTGATTGGCTTGCGCTTTTGAGTACTCAACCAATCGCTTAGCTTGATACACCAATGAATGCAGGAGAGAACTGCCTTTCTAGCGCATCGTTAATGCGTTGTTTTTTTCGGTATTTTTTTTAAAGCAATGATGTTGGAAAGACAACACTTGTAAGAAGCCTCATAAAAACTTCGATTCTAATTGATTTAAAACACATCGTACTAAAAAAAAAAAAAAAGACTGAAGAAAAGCTGGAAACATGCTCTTGTATTCTGACCTATTTAAACGCCAATGAATGCAGTGAACACAATGTATGTGATGATTTTCGACACTATGTAAACTTAACGCTCGGCCAGCTGCCGCCTGCGGCACACCGGACTGTGTTGTATATATCTGCGGCTTATAAACCGGTGCGGCTTATTTGTGAAAAAAGTTCAGATTTTTAAAAAATTTAGTGGGTGCGGCTTATATACAGGTGCGCTCAATAGACCGAACTTTACGGTACATGCAGAAAATTGAATCACTTGCAATAACCATGTCATTGTTTTCCCTTTCTATTCTCTTCTCTCTCTCTCTTTTTTTGAAAGTGGGGGGTGGGGTTACATGAATGACATCAAATACCAAACAAACCTAAGTCAGTTTTTCGACTTTAACAAGCGTATCTTGGTTTGTCCAAATCCTGACTGTCACAGGCTAGTCAACCGTCATGGATCCACAGCCAACATGAAGCTACTGTAAGGTCACATGCCACTCTCATCTCCATTTTTGCTTGTGTTTTTCATTCTTCTTTTTTTTCTTTTCTTTGTGATCGTGCACTGCCAAAAGTTGTGAATAACAGAACACAGAAAACAGCACCAGTAACAAACAACACCATGCAAGTATTGTTAACTGCTACCAGACAGGAACTGTACCAGGCAAAATTATGAGGAAAAATGCACGTAGGCAAAGTTATTGATGCTGCTAAAGAGTATACTGTAAACTGACCTAAATTCTGTTATTTTTCCTCTCAACAATGTATGTTGATTGGTTTTTCTGTTTGTTTTTGTTTTTTTGTGTAGCGCACAATTCATTCAATAGGCACAAGTGACAGATTTTTAAATTTTTGTCACTGACCATAATATGCGCAAGACAGATTTGTCAAATTCTTGTCACTGACCATAATAGGTGCATGCAGATTTTTTTGTTTTTGTTTTTTGGTATCCTCGTCATAGACCATAATATGCACATGACAAACTTTTTAAATCTTTGTCACTGACCATAAAAGGCACATGACTTTTCATAAAAATTGTTGACCCCAGCCACTTGGTGTTGACCCACCTTTCAGGTTGCCGAGGCAGGCAGGGAATGTGCAAAGGCTCACTGGAGGGGTTGACGCCCAGCTTGGCCCCAGCAGCCTGCAATCGTTGCACAGGGTGTCGATGGTTGCAGCGAATGTTGTAGGGCAGAACACGCCGCGCTTTGCCCGGACTGGTATCTACAAACACATACTGTCTACACAGGTGGATGCACAAACATGCACAATCACATCAGACTCAAAAGGAAAGAATGGGCCTACACATTTTGAATGTCTCAGGACTGCATGAAAACAAACACAAAACCTCATGAAAAGATGCTTGCAAATATTTCCTTGGGAAGGCAATTAATGATGACTTGAGATTTGTACTCCATATTCATGCCACACAAAACCAGCCTACTTTGCATTCACCATTTGCAGTAAATTACCAGCCAAAACAAATAATTCATATGCATGTATAAGCAAATGAATCGGCATGAACTCCGATTCTGTTGTTGACCTTTAAAAAACCTGTAAAATCAAGGTCATCTGTAAACACACAGAGAAAACATATGTGTGGTGTGATGCTTTTCAGTCAAATAAGAGAAACTGAAGTTCCAAAACCGCCTTTCCCATCCACTCTCCGATGGTTGGGAAGGAGATTGCATGGCCACGCATTCCCCACAGAACACTATGATTACAACTGTTAACACCATTGCGTTACAGCCAATCGTGCACTGCATCTACCCATGGAGGATAAAACATGATGGACACTCCCCACATCACCTCTTTACCTTTCCTGCCGTCTTGATCGGCAGACCCAGGTGTCACTGTGGACCAGGAAGGGAGATAAGCCCGGTCAGACAGGTAATCGGCCTGGGATGCTGACCGGCGTGGACTCAGTTGCTTCCGCTTGTGGCGCCTCTGGGGGGAACCTCTGGCATGTGTTTCTGAATGGTGTAGAGGCTGTCCATGGGCGTCTCCACGGCGCATTGGTAAGGCATGGCGCAGGCATCGGGCGGACGGAAGTCACGGGGGTTGCCGTCACCTTCCTGTGGTCCATGTCCTCCTGTCTGTAGTCCACTCCCAACCCCAGGATCAGAGGCTTGTCCTGATAACCACAACACCAGGTTTAAATTGACAAACATGCACAGGCCAATGAAAATATTATGCATACAGGCATGAAAATAAATCGCTTGAGACCAATTATTCATGATCTCATCTGTATCCACACTGCCACTTCCTCGGTACAGCTATCATGCAGGCATACCAACTCTGGGAAAGCCACACAAACCAAAAATCTGTGGAGAAACAATACTAATACTAGAGCAAGCATCTAAGAGATCAGCAATAACCTGACAAAAATGTGTGGGAGTGGTGGCTCACAAACTTTCCTGTCATTTAAAATGAAAAAAAATAAGAGGAAAAAAGGGAGGGGGTAGGAAAGTGGTAATAATAATAATAATGAATACTTATATAGCGCCTATTCTCGGCTAGAGGCCAAGCTCTAAGCGCTTTACAATCAACACTCGTTTACACAACGGCTGCCTACCTGGTAGTGCCGACTGAAGAGCTGCCAGCTGGCGCTTCATTCAGTCGTTTCCCGTGTCATCCAGTCAGTATCGTTCAATATCGATCACTCATTTTCCATACTTCATTCTTTCCATTTCTCACGCAGGGTGCATGCTATGTGTAACGTGTCATCCATACCAACGGCCAAACTGGCCTACTCTTCCGAAAGTTGGTGATGGGATTTTACGTGTGTGCAAGATGTTATGCGTGCGTTCACACACGAACCTCGGTTTATAGTCTCATTCGAAGGACTGTATGGGAAATGGAGTCAGAACCAATGTTAACTCCGAGGGAAAAATCCACCTGTACCGAAACGCCCCGGCGGAGGTTCGAACCCGCAACCCCAGGATCACCAAGATTACGAGTCCGGCGCTCTACCAACTGAGCTATTCCGGTCAGTATTCCATACCTATTTTGCCTTACAATTTTTTGTTGTTTTCACACAACAGTTGCAACTGAGGAACTTGTCTGACATCCCCAAAATACCTTTCCATTATCTTTCATTTAACTGACTGGAGAAAATATTCCAGAATAATTATTCACAAAAATGTTCTTTTCTTTTTCTGGCAGTGGAGAAGCAGATTTTATTTCAGCAAAAATCCATGGCAGAAAACTGTCAGATTGCTGATAGCTGGTATCTCTGCTGTGTGTGTTCCAAGATGGCATTCCCATGTCTCTGGTTGAAGCCGACATCTGTTTGACTAAGGTTGGGTGACCCAGTTAAGTATGGTCAAAGTTGGCATCCTTGTGACATCTCTGTTCAAAGCTGGCATTCCTGTTATTCTTTAGGCCAAAACATAGGTTTCACAATGCACTTCATGTCCTTAATTACTCCTGTGATCAAGTGGTCATCAGTACTTTCAATATGAGAATTATGCTTGATTGTTTTTAAGGCCTTCATATTACATATGTTGGTAAAAACAATTACTTGGACAACAGTTTTGCAATGGCATTAGCCTGAGACAAGTGTTATCAGTTGTGAAGGACTGAAGAACTTCACAGACAACAGATCGCTGGGGGAAATGATAGGGGTAGGGTGGCACTCACCTCAGCAGCAGTGGAGAGATTTCCAGCACGGCAGACACACCATCCTCCATGGACGACCTGAAGAACACTTCTGCATCTCCTGAAAGCACACACAGGCCACCTTAGTCATGGCCTGGGTAACGTGACCAACTCAGGAACTAAAAAAAAAAAAAAACAAAAAAAAACCCTGCTCATTTGTGACCTGTCTGATCTGTTATCCGACAGTCAGCAACCAGAACAAATGTAGATATGTGTCACGCCAACTGTCACTCCATTCACCACGTTTCACACTTCAGTCGTTGTCAGTTTGCACAAATTGTAACAAGCTTTACCAATCAATCTGTGTAATGTTTTCGCAATTCAACTGGTGTGTGACGAGCATACCAGTCAACCTGTACAATGTCTCTCAGAGCACAGTTCATGTGCGACAAGCATTACCAATCAATCTGTACAACTTGTTTTACAGCACAGTTCATGTGTGACTGGTCAATCTTTACAATTTCTGAAAAGCATAACCAGTCAATGTGTGTTCAGTCTGGCAATGTGTGACGAGCCTTACCAGTTATTCTGTACAACGTGTTTTCACAGTTCAGTCCATGTGTGGACAAGCTTTGCAGCCAGTCTGTCTAAATGGTGACAAGCTTTCCCCCTTCAGTCTGCACAATTTGTGCCAACGTTCAGTCAGCGAGTGTAACATGCCTTACCACTCTCTCTATACAGCTTATTTTCTACCTCAATCAGTGTCACAGAGTGCACTGTGCAGAACTCTCCGACAACCGCGCATGACAAGCACATGACCAGTTTGTCTGCGAGCAATGTTTCCCAGATCAGCCCAAATTCACTGCCAGCTTCTCTCTCACATGCCCGTCAAGAGCAGTTTCGTCCCTTTGCAGCTGGTTCGCTTTTTAATGTCCATGGTTGAGTTATCCTTAGTTTCAGACTTTGGAGTGTGTGATCAATGGAGGTGCAGAGTGTGGTCTGTCTTGTATGCAGGCAACAATGTTCGTGCCACATCGGAACGTTTGCAACCTACACTGTAGTCTTAATAGCACGACAAACTGCTTTAAGCCAGCCAATACTGCACTCCCATCTAAAACCTCCTTTTTCCCCCCCTGTTCAAAATCCCTGATTACTGGTCAACACCACAAATTTCTCTTGTCCCCATTTCCAATGGACTCGATTGTGGGCACCAAATGCCCCTTGCTCATGTGGGGCCGTCTGTGTGATATGTTCCCCATGTTGCAAACACAGCACTCTAATATTTCCTGGTAGTCACAGCCAGCAATCCTCATACATGAATCTGCTTACAGGCATACTTTTTCCCCTTACACTAACCAGTTTCACTGTAACCTGTGGCATATGTCTGTACCAATTCTCAGCGCTTATATTTTTTTCATGTAAACTAAAGATTATCTTCTGGCTTTGAATTAACTGTTACAACAAAATCTTCAGTGAGGTAGGAGAAATCAAAACAAGTTAATGTCAAAATACACATTCATACTGACGTAACTGTGAAATAAAATGCTCTTCAATCAGATGAACACACCATAGTGAGCAAACTGACTGACAGTGCGACTGAATTCAGAGTTCTCTCCCTCCGACCTTTGTCACTCTCTCACCTTGTGTGGTGCTGATGGCTTCCATCTGCACGCTGTCACACAGTGCCCACAGGTTCCCCACTTCCTCGTCCTCTCCCGCCAGGCTAGACGCAGCCACACCGGAATCCTGGGACATCACCACCACCTCCTCCCCCTCCACTGGGGGCACTCCCACTGGCACCACACTGTCTGTGCTGGAATCCACTGTTGGGGACGACACCTTTCCCTGACTGCCATTATAGCCGTCCTCTTCAGCTTCCTGAGGGGACAGTTTCATTTCGTCACTCAAATGATACAAGAATGAAGCGGTAGGTAAACTGGAGATTCTTTACATCTTACCTGAGAGTAGAACATCACATGCCTAATACTCTTCCCCCACCCCCATTTTTCTCATAGTCTCATCTACCATGCCCTTTTATTGACATCAGCAGGGCTCATGCTGAGTAAAAGCAAATCTCTCTTGAAATTGCAGCTGACGTTTGGGCATGCACCCTCTTCCCTTACCAATCCATCCCCCCCCCCCCCCCCCCCCCCCATCCTGCTCGCTCTCCCACTAAGGTGAAATCCCATACACATCTGAGCATCGAATGGTGTATAGTCCATTTTTCGGACCAAACATGATCAGGACCACTTGTTCGTACAGCTTTTTATTCCATTCACTTTGGCGGCATCTTGCCGACGCACAATTCAGAGTGTGACATCACTTTGCGTTTGACCAGGCAAATAAAATGTCTCATGAAGAAGTTGATAACAGATCTTGTGATGTCAGTTCTGAATGTTAGCATACCAAAATATGTATCAACACTCCAAGTGTTTCATGGTCACTTTCTTTTCTGCCCCCCCCCCCCCCTCCCCACTGACTTCTCTTTTTGATTCCAGTTCCTCATTTTCATATTTTTCTTAAAACTCAACCCCTCATTTTCAATGATTTTCCTTTTTAATTGACAGTTCCTCATTTTCACATTTCTCTTCATCTGCAATCTGGAAAACTGGAAGCCCTGCGTCCAACAGCTCCATTTCTGACTCGCCCATTCGTAACACTTCAGCTCATTCAGTCACAATACAAACACTCCTACACCAAGTAGGTTGCCAAGAGGCTACCCATACTTTTGCCAAGTCACTGTGGCAGACTTCAAAAGTGCGACATGCACAAAACATCAGTTGTAAACTATTCGTCTGCCTGCCTGCCTGCTTCTTCTCTGCTTGCCTTATGCCAATTTGCCTGTGCACACTATTCTGAAATGCCATTCTGCTTGAACACAATCATCCGCTATGAAGCCATGTAAAATATCACCCATCATTTCTGCCCACTGTCTGTCATCCGGTTCATTTTGCTGATAAGACTTGCCCACCTCCTACGCCTTGAATGCGTGACTGTACAATTGTTTTCTTGACCCACCTTCCGTGCCCCCTCCCTAGTGTTACTCCCATGCTGCTCAACCCACCTTCCCCATGCACAGCCATATGCGCAGGGTTTGCACCCACCTTCCCCATGCACAGCCATATGCGCAGGGTTTGCACCCACCTTCCCCATGCACAGCCATATGCGCAGGGTTTGCACCCACCTTCCCCATGCACAGCCATATGCGCAGGGTTTGCACCCACCTTCCCCATGCACAGCCATATGCGCAGGGTTTGCACCCACCTTCCCCATGCACAGCCATATGCGCAGGGTTTGCACCCACCTTCCCCATGCACAGCCATATGCACAGGGTTTGCACCCACCTTCCCCATGCACAGCCATATGCGCAGGGTTTGCCTGTTGTCCCACACTCAAAGGGAGTGATCAACAGCTAGTCACTGTGAGGCAACCCTCCGGGGGAGACACTGCCCCGATGCCAAGTCACTCTACTGGTCAAACGTTCTGATCAAACGTATACGTGGGATACCACCGACTAAGTCCCATACTTGTAACAATCACTGCTTAGTTGCAGGCCAGTGTGAGCGAGTACCCCCCACACGAGGGCGCCACACTCATCCATTCAACAATGGTCCTCACGCCAGTACTGACAATTAAAACTCATCACAGATGTGAAAACTGATGTCACCAAGAGAGCAGATCACAGAATTTGAGATATTTCCTTTTAAAAAATTTTTTTTAACAATGATCAATGAAGAGAAGGATGAAAACAATGCCATGGAGATCTGTTCTGGTCCGATACTACAGAACAGTTTTCCTCCATATTTCATGTCATACATATGTTGTGTGCATGTGGGTGTATTTGTGTGTGCAGGTAGACGTTTATGAAAAGTGTTTGTGTATGTGCAGTGTTATGAACAGCACAGAATGTGTGTCCTTGTTTCTTTTTCAACAGAGCTTCTGGAGGTAAAGGAGGAAAAAGGAAGTGAATGGGACAGAGAGAGAGAGAGAGAGAGAGAGAGAGAGAGAGAGAGAGAGAGAGAGAGAGAGAGAGAGAGAGAGAGAGACAGACAGACAGAAAGGGAGAGAGAAAGACCTGTTGTGACTTGGACAAATTGCGTGTGGCAGTAAGGACTTCATCCCCACCATCAGAATCTGTTGACATCAACCACAAGAATCTGTTAACATCATAGCAGATTCATTACAGTGTAACAGATAATCTGAATTATTTCTTAAAGTGGTTCACAGCAAAAGATAAGAATTACATAACAGTATTAAGAAATCAATTATGATTTACAAATCAAGAAAATGCCGTTACTGTACTCTTTTTCTTTTCCTTTCAAAAGTCAATTCACAGTCCTCTGCAGTAAAGAGCTAAATTTGAGGCAGGCAAACTAGTTTTGATCTCCAGCAAAATCTCCATTATGAAGAACTACATTTGAGGGAGATGAATTAGTTTTTGACTCTGCTACTAATTCTGAAACAAAACTAAATATAATCCTATATACTGTAAAAATCTGATGTTAAAATGACAGGTATTTTAATGTGAACTTGGTCCAAACTACTAGAATAAAAATAAAAAAAGACAAAAACCAGACCAACCGTGGCTCTTTGGAAAACAGCATGTGTCACATTTGAATCTACCTCTTTCAGAATGTCTCCACTTCTTTTCAGGCAAATGGCTGATAAAATCTGAAGACAAAACCTGAGGGTTACCTTCAATGCCTTTGAAGTAATCATGGAAGTAATTGGCAAAGTTGGTGGTGAGGAGGACCCAGGAGAGGTGGGGGGTGGAGCCCATCTGGGAGCACAGCAGGCGGACGGTGTTCTCCAGGTAGGCGATGTACGAGATGACCCGCTGCATCATCACCACCTGACCCATCACCACAATTCACATTATGATAATAATAATGATAATAACACAGCATTTACAAAGCACCATTCCAAAGGTTCTAGGCGCTGACAATCCACATTCGCGTGTGTGCAGCAGGCTGCCTACCTAGGTAGCGCCGACTAAAGAGCTACCTGCTGGTGCTTCATTGAATCGTTTCCCCTGCCATCCAATCAATATCGTTCACTCAATTTCCTTACTTCCTTCAATTTCTTACGCAGGGTGCATGCTATGTGTAATGTGTCATCAATACCAACAGTCAAACTGGCCTTCTCTTCCGAAAGCTGGTGATGGGATTTAGCCTGTGTGCAAGATGTTACGCGTGCGTTCACACATGGAACCTCGGTTTAAAGTCTTATTCAAAGGACTCTGGGAAATGGAGTCAGAACCAATGGTAACTCCAAGGGAAAAATTCTCTGTACAGAAACGGCCTCGCAGAGATTTGAACCCGCAACCCATGGATCACCAAGATCACAAGTCCAGCACTCTACCACTGAGCTATTCCGGCCCCCGGGCAAGGGTAACACAGGGTAACATTATTGTCTAGAAATTCAAAAGATTAGGACACATAAGATAAGATAATGTTGCTTATAGCCCAGCCGACCGCAAAGGGCCACATCAGGGCTGTCACCACGTTACAATCAACTCACCAGTCATTTAAAAAAAAAAAAAAAAAAAACCTTTCACACATCGCTTTAAATGACATCGTCTAGAAACATACCAGAAACTTCGTTAAAAATCTTTCTTCCATAAAAACTTAAATCAGATGAAAAATGTTAATCTCTCTCAAAAACTCAAGGATCACGTCTGGCGGGACATCCCTGAACAGGATCTTCATGGACTCCGCTGATTAGGACACATGTCCCAGCAAAAGGAATGAAATCTGTGTGACAGAATGTCTGAAATCTGATTTAAAAAAAAAAAAAAAAAAAAAACCTTTTCTTGTCTTCCACCAGTCAAAAAATGAGCTTATATACATGCTGCCTGGCACAACTTCAGTGTTTTTTTCCGGATGCATGCTTTTGATATAGACCATCGGGACTGTGTCCACTGAATGGGGATTTATTTTCACAATGCCAAGGGGAACGCAGAGCTGCCAACCTGCTCATGCGGCTTACAGTAGCATTTCACAATTTTCACAGTAGCATTTCCAATTTGACAGTAGCAACTTAATTTTGCGCGCGTTCTAAAAAGAAATCAGGCCTATAACCAGTTTTACGGACCACATTAAAGCTACAGTACTCTTTAGTATATCTATAAATGTTATTATACAGAGATGAAGCAGAGGAAGAGGGCAAATTGTAAAAAAAAATCTACGTGCAACAGTAAAACCGAAAGCGAAATGCAGCTCCGACAGACCGATAGAGACGTTACTTAGCGCTGTCCAAACAAAACGAAAGTATCTTCGAATTTTTTTGTTTCGCCGTAGCAATTTAATGATCGTAGTAGCGTCGTAGCAAGCATTCTCTTGGCGTAGCAAACTACGGCGATCTCGTAGCAGTTGGCAGCTATGGGAACGCTGTGAATATGCAAAAAGCTGCATGTATGCTGGCTTGAGATTGTTCCAGTGGTGTTTGTCCATAATATCTAGTAACCGGATGCAGTTTAGTCATAAACATTAACTGCCATGTCCAACTCGCTAAAATTTGTCATGACCAAGTGCTTCTTTGATGCATCAGTCCTTTTCAAGAACAGTTGGTCAAACTTCCATTGTCTGATACTCAAATGAATCCCTGTGTTATAGGCGTTCTGATGGCAACAGTAACGATCTGCCTTCCCTTTGAAATCCCAACCATTTCCCTGGCAATAATATGTCACATATTTTTATGACATATTATCGCCTGGAAAATGGTCGTGTTTTCATATTCAGGGGCAACAAGTCTGTATGAGACAAAACGGATGCTTCTTTCTTCTGGTCAGTTTCCCCAACAACAAAAAAAGTCTGCCACAATAAGTACATTCCATAATTTTCACTGAATTCTTTTTTTCTGTAAGTTTTCAGTGACTGGGAAATGTTTTCAGAAATTCCCAAAAGCTTTCCAATTATTTCCCTGATCAGCGTGCATGTACCCTGCTGGCATGACTATGAGCCCTTACATTATGCAGTCAGAAAGAAAGCCTTCCCTGAAAACAACAGAACATGGAGCACCACTTTACAAATTTCAAAATAATTAACATTTAACAATTGGAAGGCATGTCAGGTAATTTTCTTTGAGTTTGTACTCATTACAGGTAAGTCCAACTCTCCAAAACTCCTGATTTCAATTTGTCATTTCTTGCACTCTGTAAGACTGAAAGGTATCGGCACCGACACTGCAACACAGTTTTTTTTATTACCCCCGTATTTGAATCTTCTTTGTGCTGTGGGATGGAAAAAAAAAGTTATTTTTGTTACCTTGCACCCTTTTAAGAAATAGTCACAAAATGATGTTGCAGAATTTTTTTTAATAAACATGCAATTGTACACCTCGTAAAATATCACCGTACACTGGCTTTATACATTTTTTTCTTCAATATTGTCTATCCCTCGACAAAAGCAGTTTTGCTGGAAATCATATTTGCCCCATTCCACTCATTCAACTGAACTGTTATAAAGTGGTCCTTACTATGCTGAACACATATCTTCATTTGTATTCCTGTTGCATTTACTAAGACAGTACTAGGACTCCCTCGTGAAAACTGATACGCTGCTTTTTCAAAATACAGTAATTCAGAACAAAACAACAATATACTTTTCCCCCTTGAAACTGAAATGGACGACACTCTACGGAGCAGGTTATGAGGAATTGTTACCTTGGTTTCTCTGTTGTCGTTGGCGGAGCCAGGCACCAGCTGACAGATGGCTTTCAGTCGCTCGTTCAATGAGTGGTGTCGCTTTCTGAACATCAAGTCAGTCAGAACGTCATTAAACACTCATCGACAGTCTGTGCGTCACCGGCATCAGTATGATTAATTCACTGCTTCTCTCAAAATTATAAGAAAAATATCTTTCACACGTGACTTGAGAGGTCTGTGTAATTAGACTGTCGAATAAAGATGCCACATGAACATTTAGCCTTTCTGGTTGCATATCAGCAAACATTTTACAACAGCTGTAGCTGTGACCGAGTTTACTTGTGACTAAATGATAAAGTTTCATGATGTAATCTGTCTTGCAACTGGTTAAATTCACAGAGCTGCAAACTGCTACACTTTTGACATAGCAACAGTTTCATTGACAATGCCAAGCAGACCTCATGATTAAATTCTATGCAAAAATTTATTTAAAAAAAAAAGGAAAAAAAAATACCAACCCAAACATACACATAAAGAAAAGCTCTTCATGGACTTAACAGTGGCTTAAACGAAACCGAGACAACACAGATCTTTAGACTGTAAACGTATTTTGTCAAACAGCTAAATTCAGTGAGGAAAGAAAAAGTGGAAGAAAAATTGCTTCAAATGACTATGATTTTGCAGCTTTATCAACTGGTTTTATTGTTGGCCATTTTAACTTTTTGTAGATTGTAAAAATCATGAAAATCATGGAATGACTAGACAGATTTCTGTCTTCTTAGTCTGCAATAATGTCACATGCAAAAGTAACTGCGACAGAATGTGCTAGCGAGTCTGACTTGTCAGAAACTGAGGATGCTACACAGACAGTTTTAAAGAAGAAAAACAGTGGGGAAAAAATGGCTGCAGCTTTGGTGACATTGCATACAGGTGCCACGCTTACATTTGGAATGCTACGCTTAAAATATCAAAATGCTATGCTTTGTGCTTTTCCAACCTTGGCAGCTCTGAATTCGGAAGACGCATTGTTCATTATGTAAGCTATCTATTAGTTCATGATGCAAGCTATTTAGTTTTAAGCATCTTTCTAGATAGAAATCCAACATCTTAGCTCTGCAGATTCTTTTCTTTATTTGTTTTTGTTTTTTTTCCCCCCTTTCTTTTCTTTCTTGTTTTGTTGTCTCATTTTCTTTGCGACTTCCAGTGTCACTATTCCCACACTGCTCATTTCGGCTCACTGTCGACAGCCACACACTAGTGTAAGTCTATACCCTCACCTCCTCAGTACTGATAGTCCACAGGAAGCATTCAATGAATACTGTGTCATCACGAGGAAACCACCACAAGAGACAATGCACAGCTACCAAATCACTTTGCTGGTGTTACATGGTGCCTGTCCTGGTCCAATGCCAATTGAAAAAAAAGCAAAAAAAAACCACCAATGACAATAATTGCTCAGTCGTAGAACCTTGTAAGCGTCTCCCCCACATCCCACTCTACAAGACGCCAAAACAAATATTCAACAACAATCTCCATATACTTGATATTAACAAACTCATCAAGGCACAGGCCTGGAGAAGGAACTGGCATTGAGGTCTTTATGACAGCAGGCATGAACCGCCACATAATTTAAGGATTTCTTTTTTACGCTGACTGATTAGTAAGGATGATTGTTGTTGTTGTTGTCGTACCCTGGCTAAAAGACTCCAGGGATCATCTGAACAGCCGAAGTATTTGAACACTATGGCACAAATGCATCAGCTGGGGATGAGAACATTACGTGTGTGACCGTTTTTGATTACCCCGCCACATGGGCAGCCACACTCCGACTTAGGGGGATTTGGGAGACTGATAATGTTATGCTAGCCAAGGAGATCCATCGTGATCGGAGACTACATGTCAGGGCTGAAAACTACGCTTCCTTTCTCAGTATATCCCAGTGTCAGCCAGGCCTGAGAGAGATACAGACGCCTGTAGTGCTGGTAACGAACTTCGGGCAACACTCTCACAGACACATACCATATGTGGGTGAAACTCGACTGTGTTGTTAAACTTCCAATTTCGAATCCGTAACACAACAAAGTCCGGGAACAAGCAAGTCGGATCTAAAATATCCTACAAATAAATACCTCTAATGGGAACTGAATCTTCAATCTCCCTGCCTTCAATTCGCAACACCAACCACTACACAACAAAGGCTGGTCAGCTTTAACATTTCTGATAATGTA
Organism: Conus ventricosus; assembly: GCA_018398815.1. Lineage (NCBI taxonomy): Eukaryota > Metazoa > Mollusca > Gastropoda > Neogastropoda > Conidae > Conus > Conus ventricosus. The sequence continues at coordinate 19,781,371 of CM031605.1, forward strand.
TGAGAGAGAAACTGTCTATGCAAGTGTAGCAAGCAGAATGCTTCAATTTGAATATCAGAACAGTAGTCTTGTCTGTACGTACTCTAGTTCATCTAAGTTTTTGTTAAAGGACTACCACAAGGCAAAAAATAATCATCAACACTTGATTGTCATGTTCTTGGTCTACTGATCTACAATCGATTTGAAGACAAACCTTTCACTGTGTCTATGTTTTTCCAGTATGTGTTGCAAGGTGTTTGGGGTTCGGATCTTGCGACTGCCGCAGCATTTCTTGCGACTGAGGGGCGACAGACGGGACATGCTGTCATCAGAATCCGGGCTCCTTGCCATCTGTGTGCAGTAAATACTGAAGCATAAAACTATAATCGACACTCACCATGGACAGACTTCACCTCTGTCACCCACAAACATGGTTGTCATTTCCCAATATTCTCCATTTTCACACTGCTTCCACAAGACTTCTATCAGTGAAACACTGCACCAAACGTTTGGTGGGAATTTCCAAGGTGAACAGCCAAGACAAATGACAAACCTTTCAGAAAGTAGCATGGATCAGTATCCTCCTTGACATACAGCAAAGGCCGATTTCATCATGCATCCATCATAACTCAACACTTATCAACTATCAACAGATAATAAACTGAACGCTTATCCTTTCATACAATGTGTCACTGTCGACAAATTATAAACTGAAGCGTTCAGCTTCAGAGTAAATAGATCCGCTAGTTTACCTTCAGGTCATGAGTACACATTTTAAGTTTCTGATGCTGTTTACTTGTCCTATATTGTTAATGCAAATTAAATTATTAAAAATATATGTACAAAAATGTATACCTTTCTTCTTCTTACACTTTCAACTTCTTGAATTTATGTTGTGTTTTTCTTTGTCTATCCCATTAAAATGGAAAGCTAAGGACACTGTGTCCTGTGAATAATCAGAACCCTAGACACACTGTCCTGTAAGATATCACAAAAATGTGCACCACTGCCAAACCTGTAATGATACCGTCAAACTCATACAAAGATCATGCTCCTAGTCTGTAAAAAAAAAAAGTACTGATTTTATATCTGACTGAACAAAGCATGGTTTTTAACGTTAATGTTCATGTGTGTGAAACCTTAATGAAAGTGTGGTCAGCTTACTGCAAGGGATCACCCAATTACATTGAAAGGTGCACACCACAACCTAAGCAAAAACTTAAGACATATAAGTGTGGAAGAGGTAAAAAATTGAAGCCAAATTATGCAAACAGAAGGAACTGAGGTGGGATGCTGACAGGCAGGAAGGGGTGAGGTTGGGAGCTAGTGGGTGGAGAGGAAGGAATGGGATGGAGTGACGGACAGGAGTGGAAAAGGTTCACATATACACACGTTCAATACCTCAGTGTTGTAACAATCGTTGCTGCAGCACGTCTCCTCTTGTGCAATGTCCATGATGTCTGTGGTGATGGCTACATCACAGTCCATAAACTGGGTCACCTTGAACAACATGTAACTCATTCTGTGACAAAAGACGATACACACTTCTAAGGGTGAAGGAAGTGCCAGCCCAGTATCCAAATCCTACTGGAAAGGTCGGCTGGCAACATTTCCCATGAGTTAGTCCCAGTGAAGATGGATCCCCCCCCCCCCCCCACCACCACTTTCCGTCAACAAAAAATCTCTGCTTCCAAATACCTAGCAGCACTACAAAGAGGGCACTATGCACAGATTCATTCATTCCCTTCCATGTATTCAGATTTGCTAGGGAAATCGTTCTACATGGCTTTTCTTTTTCTGCTTTGTCACTGCCAATTAACAGCAAAAACAGGTAAAGAAGATCATAGAGAGAGGAAAGAATGAGATATGCAACACTGTTTCCAGGCATTTGGGGACAATTTACCTCATTCTTGCACCACAGATTGCAAACTGTTTTCTTGATAATTCTGCGATGACAGCGACATTCCTTAGGCTTGTGTGCATTGTGTGCGTGTGTGTATGTGTGAGAGAGAGAGAGAGAGAGAGAGAGAGAGAGAGAGAGAGAGAGAAGAGAGAGAGAGAGAGAGAGAGTGTGTGTGTGTGTGCATGTGTGAGTTTGTAAGCCCACGCCCATTCATTGTGTATTTGTGCTCAGCTGCACTGCAGTGCATAAATTCAAACTTTGGCTACAATGGTTTATAAGTGGTTGCAAGCTTTTTTTTCGTGAGCTAGCCCAGTTGCCCATTCAAGAAAAGTGCCTTTTCGTCATTCTTTTATCCCACAGATCACTTCCTGCTCAACACCTGCTGCATCACTCTTATCAATCTGTATGAACCACTCATAAATGCTATCCCATATGTTCACATTGTTTTTAACCAGACGCCCAGAAGGGACCATATCAGGGTGGCTACATCACGTAAAAATATTTGGAAAAAAAATAACATGAGAGCCTGAAATGATTTGAACTGGAAAAAAAAATCCTCAGAATTCGGTGCATAATCAGAAATTATATGATGGTTGAGTGAACCTTTAACAAATAAGTATCCTGCGTTCAATATTCATTGAATAATTGTTTGAAATGAAAAGCTGATCCTCATATTATAACTGACTGAACACGCCCAATCAATTTTTTTTTGTCCGTTACATATGTGCCACTTCAGTGGCACTGAACCCGTGCTGCTCATTCGGGTTCCCCGTCCTCCCTCTCCCCCCACCCCCACTCGTTCAGCACCGGCAATCCACAGGGAGCAGTCAATGTCAAGTTGTCATTAGGTGACCAGCAAAAGGAGACTCTGCACTGCTGCTGTCAGTGGTGCTGTTCTGATCCAATACATGCAGAACACTACCTGTTAAGCCCCCTACTGACAATAAATAGTGATCAGTTTTGCTTTTACCAACTTGAAATTTCAGAAAACGGCAAACATGGTTCACAACAGGTGTCAATTTAAGATATGAATACAGTGTGAAGGACCAAGAATCGAAAGGGATTTTTGTTTATTTTTCCCTTGGTCACCACTTCACAACAAAACAAACAAAAGTCGGTGCATGCATGCAGAAAGTGCAGGGATGTGTCAAAATTCCGTTAAAAAAAGTCATCAACATTAGCCAGAACTTCATGACAAGCACAGACTTTTCACACTTTACATCTTTATGCGCATAAAGCATATTAGTGTCAGTATGTGTGTGCTTACACGTGCACACATGCACAAGCACGTGTGTGTGTGCGTGTGTGTGTGTGTGTGTGTGTGTGTGTGTGTGTGTGTGTGTTGTGTGTGTGTGTGTGTGTGTGCATACTTGTGCACATGCTCTGATGGTAGTGTCTGTACTCTAATGACCCAGCTGAGCCTTTCACAAGCTGGTGCAGATGCTTCACTGGTGAACAAATGAAAGGTTTATGCAAAACTTGATGTTTAATCAGTTAGCAGCACATTTAACATCTGGAGTGAAAACAACAAAATGGTAATATGATCACGGATAAAAACACACTTATGGCTTATGCATGCACACATAGTACAAAATGATACATGTATACACACACACACACACAGACAACCTTTCATGCCAAGCTAGTAACCTGAGCATCTGCCTCGGAGGCCAGTGTTGCCACTGGTTCAGTCTTGAAGGTGTAGAATGGAACCTCCTGAAGAATCAGATCAGCTAACTCTTCCTGGTTCTCACACATGGTGGCCAGGTCTTCCAGTGACATTTCCTCCTCCACCAGGGTCGACATCACACACGTCTTTATTTTTTCTTAACTGAAAATAATCACATATTCACTTTGGAAGATAGACGAAAAAATGTCTGTGTCAGAATATATGAGTTTGAAACATTGGCAAGCAAAAAATACAGTACATTAAAAGCTAAAATAAAGTGTCACTTCCTTATCAAAAAAAAAAAGGAAAACCTGATCTCACTCCTTTTATTTTCAAGGTTTTTTACCCATTAAAACCTCCACTGTCACTCCCCCCTCCACTCTCCTTTTCAAAATTCTTTATCGTTATCAAAGCCACTTAATAAGTCTATTCACTGTAATGTCTTTTAAGGAACTGTTATTATAGCATTCATGCTGATTTTTCCCCACACATGTATCATAAATAAATACTTTTCTGTCTTTGATACAAGTTTTAAAGTCCAAATGTTTTAACAGTGAGTCTATCTTAATCATATTTCATCTTAATCCTTTATTGTTGTTACTAATGTTAGCTTTTATTTTATTCACAACAAATGATCATTAAAAAAAAAAAATGCTGAAAGCAAAGACAGTAAGCAATACTGCAAGTCTTCCATCCCTTTCCACCCTGAGTGTGAGGTCACTTCCACAGGGACCAGTCCTTTTCCCCCAGTTGGTAAGTATTCCTGAATGTAAATTAACTCTCTCAGCTTTTCTGCATCGGAAACCCAACTCTTTGTGAACAACAGTGCTGCATTCAGCTTAAACAACAGGAACATCAAGCCACAACCAAAGCTCTCAATGAAAATGACCATTTCAACAGTCCAACAATGTGAAGCTGGGGTGAAGAAGAGAGAGACTCTAAGCAGTGCAAAGAAGAACTGCAATATATCATTACAAGTACCCAACCAGTATGAATGACTGGACCTAGCGTTTCTGTGCTACTGCAAGACTTGAACTGGGAATCATTATGACAGACACATTGCACAGACCGTCAAGAAAGCCGTGCAGATGATTGGTATTATTAAGAGAACTTTTACATACTTGGACAGAGATACCTTTCTTAGACTATACAAGGCAATGGTGAGATCGATTCTTGAATATGGCAATGTGATATGGTCTCCAAGACTAAAAAGGCAGTCAATAGAAATAGAAAAGGTGCAGAGAAGAGCAACTAAGTTAATACCGGACATTGCTGATTATCCATATGAAGACAGATTAAGGTACCTAAGGTTACCATCCCTCAAAGCTAGAAGGATAAGAGGAGATCTGATCCAAACTTATAAAATTTTCAATAATCTAGATGATATTGATCAAGCATGTTTTTTTGAACCTGCACTAACCAACATAACCCGTAACAGTTGTGACAAAGTACAAATACAGCAAGTTAATACTAATATAAGGAAACATTTCTTCAGCCAGAGGATAGCACCAATTTGGAATAAACTAACTCCGAACATCAAATGTGCACCAAATATTAACTCTTTTAAAAATCTTATCGATAAGCATGAAATAATAACAGACATCATGTTCGACTTTGATGGTCGAAAATAAAAACTGGGCTCGCTGTCGACCTGACCAATGACAGAGCATAGAAGGGGCATATAAAGCCGTGAGGCTATGATGAAACAATCATCGCCCTTAAATCTGAACCTGAACCTGACACGATCTGGAATCTCCTGCTACTGCACAAAATCATAGACAACATTGCCAGCATCCCCCCCCCCCCCCCCCCCCCCCCCGCCTCCACCACACATCTTGCCGCACCAATACTCATCCCAGGTCATTCCAGAACATGTCCCAGGCTCAAAAGCTTGGACTAACCTATTACAGTATAAGTTCTTTTTTCCGACGAACCATCTCTCGGTCTAGAACTCTGTCAGCAGCACTAGCAGTGGCTCTCACCTTTGTGATCTTTGTATCCAGACTGGAAGCTGAAAAGGCAATTACCCTTTGAATGATAGGTCAGTAGGCACTAGGGGTTGGGCTGACAATAACCACAGCTGTGCTCTTCTGCAAGTACAATATCTGCTTATTTGAGCTGCAAACCCACGCCGGTCGACTCGCTTTTTTGCTGTCGTCAGCGTTAAAACGCCGAAACTATTAGTCGGCGGTCACGTGTTCCGATCTGAGTGACCTGGCTTGCGCTGGGCTGCACTGCGTTTAGATCTCCAGCTCAGTTGCAGATTACGGCGGCTATAAAGATTCGGAGAACACGTTTATTCATTCATTGTTAAACAACACTAACAAATTATAGGGCATATATCATATTAACGACAAAATGTTGTAAAAACTTACCCGATATATGCGATGCTCAAATTTTTTTTGGGTGTTCGAAGTTTCGCGCCTTCTGAGTTCCGATGAAGGAAGTGATACCTTTGACCTAAGCCTATTTTATCGCAACCCAACACTTTTTCGTGCATCCGGGCTCTTCGGTTAATACATAGGCGCTTGGAAGTTTTCAATTTTAGTTGTACACAAGACCAAAACTATTCGCAGGTCACATCACTCTCACGAGCGAATGCAAAGTTATATTGTCAATATCCTTCTCTAGTTATCATTTTGTCATAGCGCAGGCAACGACATCCCGTCGTAAGAATTCATTCTAAAGTACACAAGACTGACACTGAATATATTTTGTTTAGTAACCTGCTTGTGCACATGCAACACACACGCCGACGAGCTAGGCATTCGGTGTGTTGTCTGTATTTGTTTGTACATCTGGATCTTAATTACATATGTCGCAGAAGGCAATGATCTGAGTACGCACGCACGCGCGCGCTCACACACACACACGACTTAAGAGTCTGTTGGCAAGAACACTTTTTTTTTAAAGGGACGAGATCGTTAATATTTGTTTGTATATTTGTTCGTTTTTCTATATTCCTCT
>CM031605.1:19795388-19810388 GCA_018398815.1 Conus ventricosus
CAGACACACACACACACACACACACACACACACACACACACACCACACGCACACACACACACCAAACATGCGCACAACAGTTAGATATTAATATCCATATGTAGCATGGAGTATGGAAATTGTGGAATCACGCACACATGCACGCACGCGCGCGCGCGCGCGCACACACACACACACACACACACACACACACACACACACACACACACACACACACACAGACACAACACACACACATAAACGCGCTTGCGAACACACATGCGTGCACGCACGCACACATGCACGCACGCACGCACACGTGCACACACACACGCACACACACACGTACGCACGCACGCACACACACGCAAGAGTAAACAGATATCCACGCACACATACTGTCAGGCACGCACATTCCACAGTTATGTTTGGAGATCCACATGCATCATGGAGATAAAAGGACAATTAGCACTGATATTAACCCTAGCAACCGTTTATAACAACACCGGTATAACCAAAAAATGATTAACAACACTGTTTATAACATCTCTAGATTCATATGACGTACAAACAGATATTCAGAAAACTGTGAATAACATCACTCTGTACACATGATATATGTGCAGATATAAAGGAACAAAATAACAGCATCTTTGTATTCCTATGATGTACTTAAAATTTTAAGAATACTTAAAAAATACAAAAATACACCCACACCAACAACATAACTCTAGTCTAAGGAATAAAATACCGAGAACAATTCAAGATTACTGGTATTTACACATATTCGTCTGTCATTGAGACTATAACTCAGGAAAGCGTTTTATAGTTTAAAAAAAAGGAAGGGAGGGGAAGGGGGGGGGGCGAAGGGGATGTGTGCATGGAAGAGTTGGAGTATGGTTTGGAGCGAAAGGGGGGAGGGGGGTAGGCGTTGGTGAGGGGGCGGGTGGGAGGGGGAGGGGGGGGGGGGTCGGTGTTGATGGATGGGAACGAACGAGAGGAGGTTAGAGTGTTACTATCAAACACTCCACTACCACCATGTTGAGAATGTCGAATTCTGTCTGAGTACAGAACCATTTGCGTTGCCCCTCCAGAGCCGACTGTCGTCTCCAGGGTAACACACATCAGCGGACCCCAGCATGGATGAATCAGCCCACCCATGGTGTCGAGCAGCTGAGGGCAGCATGTGAAATGGGAAGAAAAGGCCACTAGGGAAACCTTTGGAGTCGATGCTTGAGGATCCAAAAAGACGCAAGTGAAGTCACCATTTGTCAACAACAGGGGTGTACTGTCAATCGCATCGGTGCAGAAAGTGGCTAAGAAATAATTATGTTAGATAACGTTCGCTTAGATGCTGAACAAAACAGGAAGAAAAGGAAACAGAGGGAAGTAAGAGCGGGCAGACAGTCCCTTCGTCATTCTGACAAGAACTTACAACTCAAGATTCATTTTGGCAGACAGTCCCTTCGTCATTCTGACAAGAACTTACAACTCAAGATTCATTTTGGCAGACAGTCCCTTCGTCATTCTGACAAGAACTTACAACTCAAGATTCATTTTGGCAGACAGTCCCTTCGTCATTCTGACAAGAACTTACAACTCAAGATTCATTTTGGCAGACAGTCCCTTCGTCATTCTGACAAGAACTTACAACTCAAGATTCATTTTGGCAGACAGTCCCTTCGTCATTCTGACAAGAACTTACAACTCAAGATTCATTTTGGCAGACAGTCCCTTCGTCATTCTGACAAGAACTTACAACTCAAGATTCATTTTGGCAGACAGTCCCTTCGTCATTCTGACAAAAACTTACTACTCAAGATTTGATTTGGAAAATTAAAAAAAAAAAAAAAAAGGTGGATGCAGTACATCTATCTGTCCCTAAAAGGCAACGTGCAGTAAACATTGTGGTTGGTAGTTATACCACGGAAGTGACGTAGTTCCAATTCCAACGACGTTTTCGCACGCCGAATGACGGGCTTGCTTTGCGAAAGCGTTGCAAGGTATACAGGTTTACAGCTAAAATATTTGAACACCGATAACAAACAGGAAAAAAACACCCACAGTGAAGAAACTAGTATGTCTAACGTTCTCTGCTTCAAAGGCGACTTAAGCAAACACTTTAATCCAAACAACAGCAACCAATGAATTGAAAATAGGAAGGTTTCACCTCCTCATCCCACCCCCAGCTCACCCCGCCCACCATAAAGCAAAAAAAAAAGTACACGAAAAAAGAAACAATATGTACGATGTTTAGATCGTATACTTTCAGTTCCCTGCAAGGTGGCATAGCAGTGAACACAAAAGGAGATGTGGCAGCTTTCCTTTTGAGGGACACTGATGTGAGAGGTCAGTGTCAGGCGGCGCAGCGAACCTTCCAGCCGTATGGAAGACGTTGGGGCTAGTCTGTGTCGCCAAGGGACGGCTCCTAGAGATGTGGGGCGATCGGCGATGGAGCGCTGTCTGACTCGGATTACCGTGGCCTGGGATACCATGCCTTTGAGCAGTGGGGCTGAAAAATTGCCCTCCCGGCCGTTAGTAGTCTGCGTGGACCATAGGGGGGCGGCCCTTTAGGTCTATTCCCTTTAGGTCTATTCCCTTTAGGTCTATTCCCTTTAAGTCTATTCCTTCCAGGTCTATTCTCGTTAAGTCTTAGGGATAGGGTTAGGGTTAGGGATAGGGTTAGGGATAGGGTTAGGGTTAGGGATAGGGTTAGGGATAGGGTTAGGGATCGGGATAGGGTTAGGGATAGGGATAGGGTTAGGGTTAGAGATAGGGTTAGGGTTAGGGATAGGGTTAGGATCGGGATAGGGTTAGGGATAGGGTTAGGGATAGGGTTAGGGTAGGGATAGGGTTAGGGTTAGGATTAGGGATAGGGTTAGGGATAGGATAGGGTTAGGGTACTAACCCTATCCCTAAGACTTAACGAGAATAGACCTGGAAGGAATAGACTTAAAGGGAATAGACCTAAAGGGAATAGACCTAAAGGGAATAGACCTAAAGGTACCTCCCCGACCATAGACGGGACTCGTGCAGCGCTCCAGTAACTTTCGTCCTAATTCCTCCCCGAGGCAACCTTGTCCGCCACAGGATCATCTCCACCCGAGCATGAAGAAGGCCACCTAGTGGCCCTGAAGACAGGTATTCTGAGGGGGGAAGAGGCGAAGAAAACCGACGCCCACCGTCGGCCGACCAACACCACGAAGCGAACCAGAGTTAACACGAAACCAGAGTTAAGAGAGCGACAGATGACAGTCCCCATCAAGAACCGCCAAAGGCTAGGAGACAATACCTGACGATGGTGTTGTTGACGTGACCGGCACTGTGGTCTTTGCCGTCGTGGCGGCGTCCTCTGTCGTCTGCTCTGTCGTCTGCTCTGTCGTCTGCATCGGCGATTCAGTGGGCACCGCGTTCTGCCCTGTGGAACAAATCAGATCGAGGTTGGGCGTTTGTCTCCCATGACAACATGCCTTGGAGATGTTCAGGCAGTCACGGACCTTCCTCGTTCTCTATCTCTGTTCTCTGAGAGGGCACCCGTGTGGCACCAGGGACAGGTTGGAGAGGGCATCAGTCTGGTCTTCCTGTCCCTATGGACAGGTTGGAGAGGGCATCAGTCTGGTCTTCCTGTCCCTAGAGAAAGGTTGGAGATTGGAGAAGGCATCAGCCTGGTTCCTGTCCCTAGGGACAGCTTGGAGAGAGGGCATCAGTCTGGTCTTCCTGTCCCTAGGGACAGCTTGGAGAGGGCATCCGTCTGGTCTTCCTGTCCCTAGAGAAAGGTTGGAGAGGGCATCCGTCTGGTCTTCCTGTCCCTAGAGAAAGGTTGGAGAGGGCATCAGGCTGGTCTTCCTGTCCCTAAGGACAGGTTGGAGAGGGCATCAGTCTGGACTTTCTGTCCCTAGGGACAGGGTGGAGAGGGCATCAGTCAGGTCTTCCTGTCTACAAGGATAGGGTGGAGAGGGCATCAGTCAGGTCTTCCTGTCTACAAGGACAGGGTGGAGAGGGCAAGAGTCAGGTCTCCCTGTCTACAAGGACAGGGTGAAGAGGCCATCAGTCAGGTCTTCCTGTCTACAAGGACAGGGTGGAGAGGGCATCAGTCAGGTCTTCCTGTCTACAAGGACAGGGTGGAGAGGGCAAGAGTCAGGTCCTCCTGTTACAAGGACAGGGTGGAGAGGGCATCAGTCAGGTCTTCCTGTCTACAAGGACAGGGTGGAGAGGGCAAGAGTCAGGTCTTCCTGTCTACAAGGATAGGGTGAAGAGGGCATCAGTCAGGTCTTCCTGTCTACAAGGACAGGATGAAGAGGGCATCAGTCAGGTCTTCCTGTCTACAAGGACAGGGTGGAGAGGGCATCAGTCAGGTCTTCCTGTCTACAAGGACAGGGTGGAGAGGGCATCGGTCTGGTCTTCCTGTCTACAAGGACAGGGTGGAGAGGGCATCAGTCAGGTCTTCCCGTCTACAAGGACAGGGTGGAGAGGGCATCAGTCAGGTCTTCCTGTCTACAAGGACACGGTGGAGAGGGCATCAATCAGGTCTTCCTGTCTACAAGGACAGGGTGGAGAGGGCAAGAGTCAGGTCTTCTTGTCTACAAGGACAAGGTGGAGAGGGCATCAGTCTGTTCTTCATGTCTACAAGGACATGGTGGAGAGGGCATCAGTCAGGTCTTCCTGTCTACAAGGACAGGGTGGAGAGGGCAAGAGTCAGGTCTTCCTGTCTACAAGGACGGGGTGGAGAGGGCAAGAGTCAGATCTTCCTGTCTAAGAGGACAGCGTGGAGAGGGGATCAGTCAGGTCTTCCTGTCTACAAGGACAGGGTGAAGAGGGCACAGTCAGGTCTCCTTGTCTAACAAGGACAGGGTGGAGAGGGCATCAGTCTGGTCTTCCTGTCTACAAGGACAGGGTGGAGAGGGCATCAGTCAGGTCTTCCTGTCTACAAGGACAGGGTGGAGAGGGCATAAGTCTGGTCTTCCTGTCTACAAGGACAGGGTGGAGAGGGCAACAGTCAGGTCTTCCTGTCTACAAGGACAGGGTGGAGAGGGCATCAGTCTGGTCTTCCTGTCTACAAGGACAGGGTGGAGAGGGCATCAGTCTGATCTTCCTGTCTACAAGGACAGGGTGGAGAGGGCAAGAGTCAGGTCTTCCTGTCTACAAGGACAGGGTGGAGAGGGCATCAGTCAGGTCTTCCTGTCTACAAGGACAGGGTGGAGACGGCATCAGTCTGGTCTTCCTGTCTACAAGGACAGGGTGGAGAGGGCATCAGTCAGGTCTTCCTGTCTACAAGGACAGGGTGGAGAGGGCATCAGTCTGGTCTTCCTGTCTACAAGGACAGGGTGGAGAAGGCATCAGTCAGGTCTTCATGTCTACAAGGACAGGGTGGAGAGGGCATCAGTCAGGTCTTCTGTCTACAAGGACAGGGTGGAGAGGGCATCAGTCAGGTCTTCCTGTCTACAAGGACAGGGTGGAGAGGGCAAGAGTCAGGTCTTCCTGTCTACAAGGACAGGGTGGAGAGGGCATCAGGCAGGTCTTCCTGTCTACAAGGACAGGATGAAGAGGGCATCAGTCAGGTCTTCCTGTCTACAAGGACAGGGTGGAGAGGGCATCAGTCAGGTCTTCCTGTCTACAAGGACGGGGTGGATAGGGCATCAGTCTGGTCTTCCTGTCTACAAGGACAGGGTGGAGAGGGCATCAGTCAGGTCTTCCTGTCTACAAGGACAGGGTGGAGAGGGCATCAGTCAGGTCTTCCTGTCTACAAGGACAGGGTTGAGAGGGCATAACTTTGGTCTTCCTGTCTACAAGGACAGGGTGGAGAGGGCGTCAGTCAGGTCTTCCTGTCTACAAGGACAGGGTGGAGAGGGCATCAGTCAGGTCTTCCTGTCTACAAGGACAGGGTGGATAGGGCATCAGTCAGGTCTTCCTGTCTACAAGGACAGGGTGGAGGGGGCATCAGTCTGGTCTTCCCGTCTACAAGGACAGGGTGGAGAGGGCATCAGTCTGGTCTTCCTGTCTACAAGGACAGGGTGGAGAGGGCAAGAGTCAGGTCTTCCTGTCTACAAGGACAGGGTGGAGACGGCATCAGTCAGGTCTTCCTGTCTACAAGGACAGGGTGGAGAGGGCATCAGTCAGGTCTTCGTCTACAAGGACAGGGTGGAGAGGGCACAGTCAGGTCGTCCTGTCTACAAGGACAGGGTGGAGAGGGCATCAGTCTGGTCTTCCTGTCTACAAGGACAGGGTGGAGAGGGCATCAGTCAGGTCTTCCTGTCTACAGGGACAGGGTGGAGAGGGCAAGACTCAGGTCTTCCTGTCTACAAGGACAGGGTGGAGAGGGCAAGAGTCCCTGTCTACAAGGACAGGGTGGAGAGGGCACCAGTCAAGTCTTCTGTCTACAAGGACAGGGTGGAGAGGGCATCAGTCAGGTCTTCCTGTCTACAAGGACAGTGTGGAGAGGGCATCAGTCAGGTCTTCCTCTCTACAAGGACAGGGTGGAGAGGGCATCAGTCAGGTCTTCCTGTCTACAAGGACAGGGTGGAGAGGGGATCAGTCTGGTCTTCCTGTCTACAAGGACAGGGTGGAGAGGGCATCAGTCTGGTCTTCCTGTCTACAAGGACAGGGTGGAGAGGGCAAGAGTCAGGTCTTCCTGTCTACAAGGACAGGGTGGAGAGGGCATCAGTCAGGTCTTCCTGTCTACAAGGACAGGGTGGAGAGGGCAAGAGTCAGGTCTTCCTGTCTACAAGGACAGGGTGGAGAGGGCATCAGTCAGGTCTTCCTGTCTACAAAGACAGGGTGGAGAAGGCATCAGTCAGGTCTTCATGTCTACAAGGACAGGGTGGAGAGGGCATCAGTCAGGTCTTCCTGTCTACAAGGACAGGGTGGAGAGGGCACCAGTCAGGTCTTCCTGTCTACAAGGACAGTGTGGAGAGGGCATCAGTCAGGTCTTCCTCTCTACAAGGACAGGGTGGAGAGGGCATCAGTCTGGTCTTCCTGTCTACAAGGACAGGGTGGAGAGGGCAAGAGTCAGGTCTTCCTGTCTACAAGGACAGGGTGGAGAGGGCATCAGTCAGGTCTTCCTGTCTACAAGGACAGGATGAAGAGGGCATCAGTCAGGTCTTCCTGTCTACAAGGACAGGGTGGAGAGGGCATCAGTCAGGTTTTCCTGTCTACAAGGACAGGGTGGAGAGGGCATCAGTCTGGTCTTCCTGTCTACAAGGACAGGGTGGAGAGGGCATCAGTCAGGTCTTCCTGTCTACAAGGACAGGGTGGAAAGGGCATAAGTCTGGTCTTCCTGTCTACAAGGACAGGGTGAAGAGGGCATCAGTCAGGTCTTCCTGTCTACAAGGACAGGGTGGAGAGGGCATCAGTCAGGTCTTCCTGTCTACAAGGACAGGGTGGAGAGGGCAAGAGTCAGGTCTTCCTGTCTACAAGGACAGGGTGAAGAGGGCATCAGTCAGGTCTTCCTGTCCACAAGGACAGTGTGGAGAGGGCATCAGTCAGGTCTTCCTGTCTACAAGGACAGGTTGAGAGGGCATCAGTCTGGTCTTCCTGTCTACAAGGACAGGGTGGAGAGGGCATCAGTCAGGTCTTCTGTCTACAAGGACAGGGTGGAGAGGGCAGAGTCAGGTCTTCCTGTCTACAAGGACAGGGTGGAGAGGGCATCAGTCAGGTCTTCCTGTCTACAAGGACAGGGTGGAGAGGGCATCAGTCAGGTCTTCCTGTCTACAAGGACAGGTTGAGAGGGCATCAGTCTGGTCTTCCTGTCTACAAGGACAGGGTGGAGAGGGCATCAGTCAGGTCTTCCTGTCTACAAGGACAGGGTGGAGAGGGCATCAGTCAGGTCTTCCTGTCTACAAGGACAGGGTGGAGAGGGCATCAGTCATGTCTTCCTGTCTTCCTCAGGGACAGGTTGGAGAGGGAATCAGTCTAAGCTTCCGGTACACGGGACATTTCGATTAATGTCCACGTGTGTGTGTGTGTGTGTGTGTGTGTGTGTGTGTGTGTGTGTGTGTGTGAGAGAGAGAGAGAGAGAGAGAGAGAGAGAGAACGTACATGTGTGTGTGTGTGTGTGTGTGTGTGCGTGCGTGCGTGCGTGCGTGCTGTGTGTGTGTGTGTGTGTGTGTGTGTGTGTGTGTGTGTGTGTGTGTGTGTGTGTGTGTGTGCGTGTGTGTGTGTGTTTGTGTGTCTTTGCCTGTCTGTCTCTGTGTCTATGTCTATGTCAGTATGAGTTAGGCAAGACGTAGGGTAACAAATGACGGATGCCATCCATCGTGACAGTGACGACACAGTTTCCCTGGGGAAGTGTAGCTGAAACTTTTAATGCAGAGAATTTCCCCTGGGGAGGTTACTTTGGGCCGGCCCGGGGGTAGACAAAACGAAACAAAACAAAATCTGTTTGAATCAACCAACGAGTTCGGTTCCAACCCCATCCAACTCACGGCACTGTCCGTTGTCCAGTGGCTCCGTGTCACACGCGCACTTCCCGTTCTGGCATGTTGCCCCTAACACGCACTCCTCGGGCTGGTTACGGCAAGATTTTACCGGCCTTGATCTCTGTGCACACAGACAGACAGACAGACACATACACACACACATACACACGCACAGAGACACAACACACACACAGACACACACACGCACCCAGACACACACACTCACACACACGCACGCACGCACGCAATACGCACGCACACACACACACACACACACACACACACACACACACACACACACACACACACATGAAAGGAAGGAAGGAATTAACAAGAGGAAGAAAGAAAGACAGGAAGAAATGTAGCAGGAAATACAAGAAGGAAGGGCGGTGGGATGAAACAAAGGAATGAAACACAGACGAAAAAGAAAAGAAAAGAAGAAAGAATGAAAACAAACGAGGCAGTGGAAAATGAAGAAAGGAAGAAAGAATCACTGAAAGAACTGAAGGAAGACAGGGGGCGCAGGGAGGAGGGAAGACAGGGGGCGCAGGGAGGAGGGAAGACAGGGGGCGCAGGGAGGAGGGAAGACAGGGGGCGCAGGGAGGAGGGAAGACAGGGGCGCAGGGAGGAGGGAAGACAGGGGGCGCAGGGAGGAGGGAAGACAGGGGGCGCAGGGAGGAGGGAAGACAGGGGGCGCAGGGAGGAGGGAAGACAGGGGGCACAGGGAGGAGGGAAGACAGGGGGCGCAGGGAGGAGGGAAGGGAGAAACAACGGAGGAAGGAAACACAGGAACTAAGGAGGGAAGAATGCAAAACAGAGATAAAGGAAGGGCGAAAGAAACGAAGGAAGAATGAAACTAAAGAATGAAGAAAGAAACGATGGAAGAATGAAACTAAAGAATGAAGAAAGAAACAAAGGAGGAAAAGGAATAGGCACAGAGGAAGAAAAAAAAAGAAAGAAAGGAAGGAAGAAAAAAAAAAGACATGAAGAAAGAAAGTGACAATGGAAAGAAGACAGACAGAAAGACAGGAAAAAAGAGACAAAGGGAGAAAGAAACAAAGGAAAGAAGCAAAAAAGAAAGGGGGGGGGGGAGCAACAAAGACAAAAAACAACAACACAATAATTGAAAAACAACCAGAAATAAAGTACACGTGAATGCAAGAAAGACGGAGTCAGAGAGAGGAGAGAGAGAGAGAGAGAGAGAGAGAGAGAGAGAGAGAGAGAGAGAGAGAGAGAGAGAGAGAGAGGTAAGAACAAGAACGTATGAAAGAAAACAAGCCTGGAGAAATATTTTCACTATGACTGCCACTATCACTAGCATCATCAGCATCATTAGTCTTATCGTCGTTGTTGTTCCTATTTTTATTCCTGTTGCTGCGGTGGCCTCGTCGTCGTCATTGTTGATACACTTACTGTTGGTGTGGTTGTAACTGCCGCGGTTGTGATTGCTACTGCTGTTGTTGGTTTATTTTTATGCCAACGGTTGTTGCTGGAAATTATTGCAACAGCTCTAGTCGATGGTTGCGTTTCGCGTCGCCGTCATGAGCTGGTCTCTGCTATCAAAGCTTGTCTCTCAACAGGAAGCCAGAGCCTGACGAAGGCTGCTGGCGGCAGAGGCCTCAGGATCCTAGAGATTCCTCTTCGGTGTGTTGGCAGGCAGGTCTCTGCCCTTGCTTTCATGTGTGGCAGTCCTGCATGAGTGTCACTGTATTGGGCTGTACCGCATGGGCAACTGAGATCCATGGGAATTTGTGACATGTGTCCAGTCTGAGCGTTGTCAGTCTGTCTGTCTATGAATACAGACGACCTGGTTGAGCGCGAAATTGGTCTTATGAGAACATGTCGTTGCATGACGATGCACGTCGCTCCTCAGTCACCTATCATCCATCACTAATCTTGGTCTGAAGACGTCGGGGCGCCACAGGGTGATCATACCAGCTTCCTCCCTCCTCCGGTTTCTAAGACGCTCTTAGGCATTTGCCGATGTGAGGCCAGTCCAGCACTGATTTGCTGTCTCTCGCCATCCTTCTCTGTCAGTCTCCTTCTGCCTCTCGCCTGTTTCCTTGAGAATAGGTGTAGAAGTCCTGTGGAACTCTGTTAATGACCATAAATTCTCCTTTTCTTCTTTTCAGTTTGGCACAGGTCTTGCTTAGTTTTCATTGGCAGTCCTAGATGGTCCTGTCTTTACCCTGGGACTGAAGCTCCAAGTGGTAATGTGATCTTTATAGAGATGCAGGTCTTGCAGAAGTATGTCATTCCAGTCAGTTGTGTCATGAATCTTTGGCACGAAGCCATGGTACGAATCAGGCAAAGCTTTTGCCATGCACGATCTAAAGTCTGGAACCATCTGCCTCAAATGAGCTGTGGTGAAGACACGTGGGACCATGGACACTTTCGTTGTCGAGGGTCTCCAGGCTCTGGTAGTGAAACATAGTTACAACCCCTCTCTCTCTTCTCTCTTCTTCTCTCTCCTCTCTCCTCTCGCTTTCTGAAGTCGTTTTAATTTTGCTGTTCGTTGTTTTGTTCTAGTTTGAGATTGGACAAAGCTTTCTGTAGGGCCTCATGCACTGTACGAGATCAATTCGTGTAACTGTGGCACTCTTTATGAGAGCCAGGACTACGCAGAAATGCGTTCCCACCAATCACAAAACGGTTACAGATGACTTTTGAGGAATACGTAGACGTAACACATCCAGAAATAACGACAGAAATCAAACCATAGACGACGCTCATGTTGGAGTCTAATTCCGCTTCTTTCCGTTTATAAAACCAACTTTATTCTTCGTTTCAAGAAGTTAAATGCGGCATTTAAAAGGCCAGAGGTCAACAAGAAATATATTCTGTGAGCCATTTTTTTTGTCACATGCGTGAAAAACTGTAAACGTGCACTCTGTTGATCAGAACCGAAAGCGCTGTTCCCACCAAACATATCGCGCCCAGGATGTTTGCAGTAATGGAGTCGAGTATTTACAGACTCGAGATAATTAGATTGTTTTTGAGTTAATTTTCTTTGTGTCTGAAACTTGAATTCTCATTTTCTTCTTCATATGGCCATTTAGTACAAGCCAGGTGGCGCAAGCAATCAGGTTAAATCAAAGGAATGAGGTTTTTTTTGTCCTGCGCTGTAAGGGTGACGGGTGAGTCGAAAAAGCTGCAAAAAATGTATGTGCACTGAAGGGATATTTGCCATGTATTAGAAGTTTGTGATTTCTCGGTCAAGTTCCCCCCTTAAATACACAGGGAGATAATGTTGGGGATGTAATTCATTTTGGTTAATACGTCAGTTAAAACTAAAATGCTGGCTCAATTTATGGTAGGCCTCAAAACGCTTTACATGGTCATTATATAGTGTTTTAGTGATCTTGAAAGCGTTAGTTTAACAACAACCTGGCTACATTGGGGAACTAAACAGCTATGGATCGAGCTAGCTTTGCGCACCTTACTTATTCACAACGTGCCAAGTTGGTGAAGAAAAGAGGACAGCTGGAGCGCAACCGAAAAAGGACAGAGGAAAGCCTGCGCCAACAATCATGGCAGCGTTCTCCGCATTGCCTGTCCAAGTGTCACCGCACATTCGTGCACGCATCGGCTTGATCAGCACTGCTTATCCACAAATTCCCCCCCCCCCACCCCCCCCACCCCCCCCCCCCCCCTCCCCCCCCCCCCCCCCCCCCCCCCCCCCCCCCCCCCCCCCCCCCCCCCCCCCCCCCCCCCCCCCCCCCCCCCCCTAGATGACTGAAGTGGTCTTCGTCGATTCGACGGACGACAACAACAACAACAGCGTTTTAGTGCAAAATCATAATTGTGGCGTGTGGCCGGAGAGGTGTCGGCGATCTCCTTGGCAGGAGAGTGGTTGGCGGATACTCACTGCACATGGGGGGAGAGAGGTGGGTGTCGCACACCTGGTTGACCTTGTCCACACAGATGTTCCCTTCCCGACACTTATTCCCTACTATGCCCGGGAACTGAGCCCTCGTCTCTGGAACAACACCACACGCACGCACGGGCACGCACGCACGCTACACACACACACACACACACACACACACACACACACACACACACACACACACACACACCTCGCACTCATCATCATCATCATCATCATCATCATATCCTGATGTGGATTCATCTTTGTTATAAATCTAAACAAAGCCCAAAGCACTTACAAATTCATGGGGGAGAGGAAAGGAGGAAAAGGCAGAAAGTAAATGCCACCCAATCACGGAGGAGAATGAGAGCGAACTGATAACTTGTTGTTGTGCTATCTTTAGCTAACAACGGAAAACATACCAAAGGGAAACGCCTGAGAGAAGAAATGATAACTCGTACAGTACTCTCTGTAGCGAACAACAGGGACACATGCAAAACGGACACGCCTTCAACAGAATAAAAGTAGGTCAGGCACTGCCTCAACCACACGCGGCCGTTTACACGCCGGCCTTCGTTCTCCTCCTCCCCCTTCCCCCCTCCACACACAAACACACATGCACACACACGCGCGCACGCACGAAAGCACGCACACACACGTACACACACGCGGGCGCGCGCGCGCACACCACACACACGCACGCGCACACACACACGAACGCACGCACGCACGCACGCAGCAAGCACGCACACGCACACACACACACAACAACACACAACGAAGTCAAGAAATATAGTTATTACACTGAATGATCCTTGTTAAGAGAACAGGAGGAAGAAACAGGAAAATCGGGATCAGCAGCAAAGAAGCAAATCGGGGATTGCAGTGGTTACGAAGCCATCATCATCATCATCATCATCACATCTATCATCATCATTCATCATTCTCAGCAGCAGAGCAGCAGCAGCAACAGTAGCAGTAGCAGCAGCAGTGATATAGTAGCAGTAGTAGAAGTAGTAGTAGCAGCAGCAGCAGTGATGGTAGCAGCAGCAGCAGTGATAATAGTAGTAGGAATAGGAGTGATTATGGTGGTATCAATGGCAAAATCAATGGCAGTGGTAGTAGTTATTAATGAAAGAAGAAAGAAGAAGAAGAAGAAGAAGAGGAACAAGAACAAGAACAAGAAGGAGAAGAAGAAGAAGATGATGATGATGATGATGATGATGATCATCATCATCATCATCATCATCATGGCGACAGTGACAACAACTGCGACGACACGACGACGATGACGATGACGCGACGGACGACGATGATGACGACGATGATGATGATTATGTGATGATGATGATGATGACACCCAATTATCTTACCCTGCATGATGACAGAGCACAGAACCAAAACAACACCCAGTCGCCTTCATCTTGCAGGTGGAAATTTCTAGTCACAGGCACCTGAAACCGGGGAAACATATTCGAAATGAATTCATTACATCCTAGACGAATCCAAACTAAGCAACGCTTTAGATCAGATGTGTCGTCTTAATCAAAATACCCAATCCACACAGGACCAACTTATGATGCACAAAGAGAAAAGAAATCAACAGATGATTTCATGAGTTGACAACAAAACCTACGCATGAGGCCTAGATTGTTCATGAGAGGAGCATGTTCTTTTGCTTCCATATAGCAGCCGCCATAAATGATTGATAATGTGCCGTTTTTGTTAGAGATTTGCGCCATCGATAATCCATCTCTCTCTCTCTTTCTCTCTCTCCGCACGCTACACGCGCACACACGCACGCTCGCGCGCACGCATGCACGCGCGCGCGCACACACACACCACTCACACACACACACACACACACACACACACACACACACACACACACACTACTACATATTTCACCTTTAACTCTTTTAGGGCCCTGAGACACAGTCGGCCTCCATCGCCAACCCCTACCCCTACCCCCGTTCACAGACATGAGCGTATAGGAAAATCCTGAACATTTTCAAGGGTCCAGGTCCAGGCGTTAGCCTTTCCCCTCTCCCCCCACCCTCTATCTCTCCCCTGCCCCCTTCCCTTCCACCTCCCTTCCCACACTTCCCCCAGGTGGGTGGCAATGGTATCGACTTAAATTTATCCGGCGGTGAAGTTTTTTTTTTCCCTTAACCCCCCCCCCCCCCCCCCCCCCCCCCCCCCCCCCCCCCCCCCCCCCCCCCCCCCCACGCCCCCCCACCCCCCCGCCCCCCCCCCCCCCCCCCCCCCCCCCCCCCCCCCCCCCCCCCCCCGCCAAACATTGCTTACTGTACCCCCCCACCTGCATCCAACACTCCCCCCCCCCCCCCCACGTGGCTCCCCCACTTCTTTATTCCAACAAAAAAAATTGCCCCCCGTGACTCGCCCCCCCCCCGCGCAATTCCACCCCTCCCCCGACCCACTGACCGAATTAAACCCAACCGCCCCCCCCCGGGAAAAACTCCCAGCCGTGGCTTTTCCTTCGGACTGATTAAAAGAAAAAAGCATCTCCAGCCGATAACGCTTCCCCGCGTGAATACCAACTTCCTCATCGACCCCACAACATCCTTTTCCATGACTCCCCAGAAACCGTTTCTGAGCTGGACACATTTTCCACGCAGGAACACAACAACAGCATCTCGCACCGTGTACCCTGTTCTATAAAAGATACAATAATTATGTGAGGACGGGACCGCCACGATTGCGTATATACATTCT
>CM031605.1:19815388-19819476 GCA_018398815.1 Conus ventricosus
CACACACACACACAACACAACAAAACGCACACACACACAACACAACAAAACGCACACACACATACACACACACACGCACGCACGCACGCGCGCGCGCGCGCACACACACACACACACACACACACACACACACACACACACACACACACACACACACACACACCTATCAAACTAACACAGACCATTTAAGGTATTTAGAAGCGCGTTGGATTCATGTGTGAATGTAGACCCTCTTCGCAAATTTTCTTCAATAAGTAAATGACTTAATATACTGCATTCTCATAGCTTAGCAGATGCATTACTGCTTACGTAGTGGGCTAGTCCGCATGTTGTGATACCCGTTTGATTATACTGAAATACAGAGAGACAGACAGACAGACAGAGAAAGAGAGAAAACTCTTCTCTGAATGGTTTCATGAATAGGCCAAAGGGCCATGCCATGATGGGTTTTTACAACAGCACATGATTAGGATTGATGGGCATCCTAGTGCATGAGACTACTCAGTGAGTACACACACACACACACACACACACACACACACACACACACACACACACACACACACACACACACACTCACTCACACACAGAGGGAGACAAAATCGGTCAGCAACCTAAAACAAAGGAAGTTGTGGCGTGTTTTTAAAGCCTTTTCAATGTTTTGTGCAAGGCGAACGATCAGTGATTTCCATTCAGATGCAAACAGCATTGTTAACTTAAAAACTGGAAATGACTGTTGTTACACTTGTCCAGAATACATTGTTATCTTAATTCTTGACACAATGGGCATTATAAAACAAAGTGGGCTTCTGTCTCTGTTTGAAATTCACAAAATGGACACAGCAATTAACTCATTTTCAGTAGTACTCCTCCGGAAACGCATCCTATGCATATTTAATGGGGACACGCCTAATTTTACTCTGATCAGACTAGCTCCAGCCTGTAACTGACTGGTTGTTGGTATGGGGCCACACTTGAATCACTTTGAAATGTCCTCTAAACATGGAAACGATCACCCTGTGTTATTTCGCAAAGCCACTGCGCTTTGTAGTCTTGAATCAATCTTGTGTGTGTGTGTGTGTGTGTGGTGTGTCTTTGTCTCTGTCTCTCTCTCTGTTTACAAGAAATCTTTTTCATGACCAGCCCCTTGATTCTCCCACACTTCTTCAAATCCACCAGTTTTCAGATTCTATTATTGGCGACATGTCCAAGAACAGACAATCTTTTAACAAGCATCTAGACAAGGAAAAAGATACGACCGAAGGTGCGGGTGGGACCCAGAGAAGCACTGTCCTTAACTGCCGAACGAACCGGCTGGGAGCAATGCTGCCGACAAGCAGCAGTCCAGACACAATGGCGTAATCAACAATACCGCATCCTTTTGGTGAAACGTAAGGACAGTGGCCAGAGTCAGCATCACCTTTAAGGGCACTATGAAGGATAAACAAATCAAAAAGAACTGGAGACATGTAACAAGTTTTCACCGAAAACCGTTCTGGATCTCATCTTTTGAGGTACGGAAAATAACACTGTCACCGTTTTCTTCGTGCAAAGGACACATCCTTTCTTCATCATCATCACCATCATCATCATCCCCAAGTTCGTGCACTGAAGTCCCCAAGCGACAAAAACGACGAGTCTCCAAAAGACAAAATCACGTCCATAAAACACTGCTCTAACATCCTAACATCATTTGTTATACGTGTATCTCGATCATAGGAAGCGAAATTTGGCGGTACTTGCACACCAAGCAGAATTACAGGTGAAATCGCGCGCGCAAAAAAGTCCGTAGACAGTTTAATACTGTGACGTTGTCATAATCCGCATAAGTCTTTTCAAGGTACTCGACGAGGTCTTTTTTCACTAGCAGAGTGAACCCTCTTGATGATCTAGCTGATACACCGTCTGACAGTTTATCGTTTGGTATGACGTAAGAATTGTTTTGGAAACAAACGTAGTTGCAAATGTTTCGACAAAAAAAAAAAAAAAAAACCAAAAAAATCAAATTCAGCATTGTAAGCCCTTACCTCAGGACCATAAATCCGAGAAAGGCCTTCGATGTTGTGGGTCATGAACTTAATACTTTGCATAAACATGAGCCTGGCCGAGTCCCTGTAAATCGCTGTGTTTTGTAAAATTTTACACGTGATTTCCCGAGTGGTTGCATAGTATTAAGCAGCGGCATTCGTGGAACCACCCCTCAGCCGACTTACACGTCTGCCGCGTGCAGTATTGAAGGTCAGGTATCCGCTAAATCGTATCATTAAAATCCTCGTCATAAATCCTTTAATCTTAGTTATTCTTTTGTTTATCCATCGTCTGTAAATCCTGCGCATTGTGGTTTTATAGCTTGCGGTATTGAGCCTATGGACTAATCTACTCGCAGCGGCGGGTGTTCGAATGAAAAGAACAACAAAACTAATAAGCCTATGGATAACGTAATGTCAAGAGAAAGAGTGAGAGAAAGACATTGTCTGGAGTAAGAAGAACTTGAGCACTGTCGAAGATTTGGGTCAAATCAAATACCACGAAAATACAAGAAAGTGATGAAAACAAAGACGAGGGAAGTACATGATTGAAAATGGAAGAAAAAAAAATAAATCACTGAGCTCTGTCGAAGACCTTGCCAGTGAAATGAACATCAAACCACAACGAAGTGATAAAAAACACAAACAGAAGCAAAGTACACGATAAAATGGAAGAGAGAAAATGCTGCAAACCAACAACAGTTTTTACATCACCCAAGAGAGAGAGAGAGAGAGAGAGAGAGAGAGAGAGATAAGAGAGAACTCACGCGACAAAACCAATTTGGCCGCAGTCCTGAGCGGGTCGGAGCAGCAACTGACTGACAAGCTCCGCATTCAGGCTGAAGAGTGACACAGCGGCAGATGAATCACAAGAATCGGACACGTCAGTCTCCTTCCTCTCCGTCCGACCGTCCCTTCAGGATGTGCATCATCATCATCATCATCATTATCATCGTCATCGTCATCAGCGTCCTCATCAGCATTCTTGGCCATATCACTCACATATTGTATGTACTGTCAGGGGTGGTGGTGGCCTGATTATGACGCATTCACACAGAAAGGGAGAAAACCATGGGACCTTGTTGCGAATGCTGCACGGTTTCCTGTCGTTTCCATGGAAACGGCGGTCATGGGACGGATTTGAGTCATTTTGGAGTTGGTAGGGGAGTTTGGAACGTTCGCCAAAAACACAGCGCAACCAAATACAGCCAAAGGCAGTCAAGATGACGTGCCCTTATGGTCCGGTTGAATAAGGAAGAACGTTTTACTCAAATGCCCCCCCCCTCTCTCTCTCCTCTCATTGAGAGCTTAAATCTCTCTCTCTCTCTCTCTCTCTCTCTCTCTCTCTCTCTCTCTCTCTCTCTCTCTCTCTCTCTCTCTCTCTCTCTCTCTCTCTCTCTCTCGCAGTGTGTGTTGAGTGATCTAGGCTTCCAAGCTTCAGAATGTTACTAGGCAGCATGAGACACAACATGTCCCCTTGGCAGCTTAAAGTAAGGAGACAAAAATCAGAGGCAAGAGACATACTTGAAGTCAGTGCCTTGGACCTCTCACGAAATTGTAACCAATTTTTCTGTGTGCCCTAATTGTACTTTTCACCTTGTGGACACTGTGTTTGTGTTGACTATCTATTACAATGTGTGTGTGTGTGTGTGTGTGTGTGTGTGTGTGTGTGTGTGTGTGTGTGTGTGTGTGTGTGTGTGTGTGTGTGTGTGAGAGAGAGAGAGAGAGAGACTCAAGACTCAAGACTCAAAGACTCAAAAACTTTATTACTCAAGGATAGAGATTTTAGGCAGTGCCTATTCTTCCAATCTGTCCTTGCTATTCTACAACATTCAACTAAACAGACTGCACATATTAATGACAGAAACAATGAAGAATATAGCAACATTATTATATTAACAATAACATTAGTAATAGAATAATAATTATAAGGAAAAAAAAAAAAAAAATCCATTACAAAATTACACAAACACAATCAGACACGTACGCGCGCGCGCACTCACATGCATGCACACGCCACACACATACACGCATGCATCGCATACCCACATCCACACCCCC
>CM031605.1:19819576-19834576 GCA_018398815.1 Conus ventricosus
AAATCCAGCACAAACACTTTTATCAATTCTATACGGCAGGAAAACTGGAATAGATATAAAACACGATCAGCAAATAAACAGAACGCAGCAGCTCGGGAAAAAACACGTCCGCACCGGTCGGTGGCGGCGGAGAGAGGGGGAAAGAGAGAGAGAGAGAGAGAGATTCTTTTTTATGTGTTGTGTCAATTTTTATCAACAAATCACTGTGAGTGTATGTGTGTGTGTGTGTGGGGGGGGGGGGGGGGCGGAGAGAGAGAGAGAGAGAGAGAGTATGTGTGTGTGGGGGGGGGGGGGGGGGGGGGGGGGGGAGAGAGAGAGAGAGAGAGAGAGAAGAGGAGAGAGGAGGAGAGAGAGAGAGAGATTCTGTTTATGTGTTGTGTCAATTTTATCACAAATCACTGTGAGTGTATGTGTGTGTGTGTGTGGGGGGGGGGGGGGGGGCGCATGCACGTGTGTGTGTGTGTGTGTGTGTGTGTGTGTGTGGTGTGTGTGTGTGTGTGTGTGTATGTGTGTGAGTAGAGAGAGAATATGTCTGACTGTGTGTTGTTGTGTGTGTGTGTGTGTGTGTGTGTGTTGTGTGTGCACGCACGCGCGCATGCGTACGTGCATGCGTGTGTGCGTGCCTAAGTGTGTGTGTGTGCGTGCGTGCGTGCGTGTGTGCATGCATGCGTGCGTGCGTGCGTGCGTGTGTGTGTGTGTGTGTGTGTGTATGTGTGTGTGTGTGTGTGTGTGTGTGGTGTGTGTGTGTGTGTGTGTGTGTGTGTGTGTGTGTGCGCGCAAGAGAATGACACAATCCTACCTCGGCACAGTTGGGACAGCCGCATAATAGTCTGGCGCATGAGGTGGATATGTGACGTGCCGTTCTGAAATTACATGCGAAAATGTCGCGGACGAACGATTGTCTGAAGTTTGTCTGTCTGTCTGTCTCTGTCTGTCTGTCTCTAAATCAATCAATCAGTTCGAGTTTGAATCTGTCCGTCCGTCTGTCTGTCTGTCTGTCTGTCTGTCTGTCAATCAATCCGCTCGAGTTTGAATCTGTCGTCCGTCTGTCTGTCTGTCTCTCAATCAATCAATCAGTTCGAGTTTGAATCTGTTTGTTTGTCCGTTGTCTGTCTGTCTCCGTCTCTCTCAATCAATCAGTTAGTTCGAGTTTGAATCTGTCTGTCTCTCTCCCCCCTCCCCCCTCTCTCTCTCTTCCACATACAGTTTGCTCATATCTTCTCACTTGTCCCCCACCCCACCCCCCATCCCGCCAGCAGCTGCGCGCCGGTGCTCGCAGTCGCCAACACAACAAACCCAATGCTGACCGACGGAATGCGCTCCACAGTCTCATCCCGGTGTGTCAACAACGGACACCGTGGCCCTTTGCTTTGTGGCCGGGCGTCGCTCCGGAAGTCGGCGGTTCAATACTGCACTGTTTGCGTAGTGAGATGGAGAGGGCGGGGGTTAAGGGCCAAGCTAGGGGTCAATGTGCATGTGCAGACACGTACGTCCCAGCCTGCCTGACATGTACCGTACCGACTCTTCCAGTGTGGGAGCCGACAGATTTTTTTTTTCTTTCTTTTTCTTTTTTGTCTGTTTGTTTGTAAATTCTGTCTCATCCTTCATGGGTCCCTTCGTGGCATCATCTTTCCCATACCGCTCATTCTGGCTCAGCATACACAGCCACACCCAAGCTACTTCCTAGTCCTGCTTCAGCCCCAGCACGGAAGTCCTCAGGGAGCGATTAAAATCAGGTCGTCGTCGTCAGGCAACCCGGCGGAGGAGACACTGCACTGCTATCGTGTGACTTCAGTAGTTGTTCAGTGCTTCCTGTGGTTCTGAGCCGGGTCGCCGCCACCTACCAACCAGTAGTTCCCTGCTGCTGATGCTGACGGTTAGTGCTCTGTGGCGATGTTCAGATGGGGGATTGTTGTCGTTTCGGAAGGCGTGGTCTGTGGCAGGAAGAAAAATGCGGGCATGAAAACTGCTCCATCATTCTGACTTGGCGAGGTTTAAGCATGGTGAGAGGAGAAAAAGGGGGGTAACACGCAGAGAGAGAGAGGAGAGAGAGAGAGAGAGAGAGGGGGGGGGGGGGGGAGGGGGGAGGGTGGATACGGAAAACGGATGATTTATTCAATAGGGGAGAGAGAGAGAGAGAGAGAGAGAGAGAGAGAGAGAGAGGAGAGAGAGAGAGAGAGAGAGAGAGAATGAAGAAAAGAACGTTGAAGTGCAAAGTAGATATTTAAGAATCATCGAATTCAGTCTCACGAACAAAAGACTTTTTGTTTGGTTGGTTGGTTGATTCGCTGGTTGGTTGGCTGGATGGTTGGTTAGTTGGTTGTTGTTGTTGTTGTTGTTGTTGTCGTCGCCGCTGTATCATCTTACGTGCCTCTCTGGTGGCGCTCCACCCACGCCATTCATTCCGGCTCCCCGTCCACAATCACTTGCTGGCTTGTCCCGCCACAGCCCCCGCACCGGCAGTCCACAGGGAGCAGTCAGTGTCAAGAGGCAACCAACCGGAGGAGACACTGCACTGCTGCCGAGTCACTTCAGTGGAGTTCAGTGGCGCCTGTTCTGATCCAACATACGCAGGGGCAATGCCCACTAAGCCTTCTACTGACGACAGTAACTGCATAGTCGTGGAGCCAGCATCAGTAAGGTCTCCCTCTGGAGAACGCCACCACGTCCGCCCAACGACAGTCCCCATGAATCTGTCAATAGTCTGATCCCGACGGAATCTCACCAAGGGCATAGACTCGGAGAGAAAATAAAAGCTAAGGTTATCAGGAGAGCAGAGCCTGAAGGGGTACAGAACATTAGATTTTTTATACTGATCGATGAGGGTATTAAGATGATGCTACGGATTTCCATTCTGGTCTAAGACTGCATGACAAAGCTGTTCTCTATGCTTACTTTCATAAGATATCCCGGCGTCAACCAGGCCCGAGAGATACGGATAACTTCAGTGTTGGTAAGGCAATTTGAGCAACGCTCTCAGAGACGTATCCATGAAGTGGATGAAACTCGACTGTGTGGTCCCAGTCTTCCCAACTGAGCCCTAGCAACTCAACTCTTGAGTGGGAGCTGGTCAGGGAAGAAAAATCCCACAAATAAATGGGTCTGATGGGAATCGAACCACCAACCTCCTAGCCGGAAGTTCACGACGCTGACCAGTTTGCCACGGCGGCTAGTCTTTTTGTTTGTTGTTTTGTTCACACACACACACACACACGCGCGCACACACACGCACGCACACACGCACGCACACTGAAAGTCACTTGTTATATTACCTGTCACAACCAAAGGTCAGAGACTTACAACATTGTCACATTGTGACACAACTGCCTGTATAGTCAGTTTTCTTTACATCAAATCGCTCTACCTAGGCAGCCGCAGTCCGCTTTCGGAGAAAAGACTGCTTTTGTGTGGAAAGACAATAGGCTGGCCGTTCATGCAGTGGAGATGGGAACTTCAATCAGATAGGCGGAGAGACTGTCCGGAATGTCTGACTCTAATCCTAATCAGAACCTAACCCTAAGCCACGTCCATACCAAGCCTGACCCTAACCCGAAATGTATAAAACCTTATCCTCCCCCCCCCTCCCCACACACATACACACACACACACACACACACACACACACATCAATCATAATTCTGCTTGCGGTCTGGGGACTGAGGAGTTGTCTTTTCCTTTCTTCATAAGTAAAGGAAAGAACGTTCGCCTTGACGATGTGTCGCCGAAATACCGGACCAATCTAAATTGCGACACGTTGATCATTTTCACGTTTATTGTGGAATAGTTATTGGCTGACCAGTGCCGTTTATTTAGGGTGTGTGGAACGACGTTGTGTGTTTCTACCTACTGAACTGTTGGACTCTCTCTCTCTCTCTCTCTCTCCATGATATCCCCCCCCCCTCCCCTCTCGCGCCACGCGCGCCATGCCGACACTGAACGGGGGTTCCGAGTGCAGCATGTATTAAGCGCACGTAAAAGAACCTATGGCAGCAAGGAGTGTTGTTCTGACCAACACATGAAGAAAAATCTGTTTTGTTACGTAAAATATACGCAGGCAGAAAGAAGGTGGCTAGTTAATTCCTGAAACAAAACGCCCAACCCGAAAACAGCAGTCCGAATTTCACACAAAATGTCTTAATCTGTAATGAATAGATACAGTACAACATAGAAATAAAGATGCAGTACTGTACAGTATAGAAGTAAACACACTAAAACACAATTCAGTACAATTAGAAGCAAACACACTAAAACACATTTCAGTACCATTAGAAAAAAAAAACACCACACAATTTATTTCAACTCAGCACAAAGAATTTCACACGCTGAAAGACTACTGTAACGAGAAGTGACATAATACAGTCCAAACAACAGCGCGCTTACGCATCATTTCAGACCTCCTGAGAAACAAGACCAGATTAGAGATGAGGCTCATAGACACCAGGAAGAACCGTTGAGCGTTTTATTACGACAGCCTTTATCAGGAAGAGGAAGAGCAGACCAGACAGAACGGTGTCGCTCGTTGGAGGGTTGGGCATGATCGTTATCAAGCAGGTTAAGTGCTCGCTCTCTCTCTCTCTCTCTCTCTCTCTCTCTCTCTCTCTCTCTCTCTCTCGTTTGTATTTACTGCACAAAATGTGGTTGTTAGAGTAACCGCCTCGAAACGGGAAGTTCGATTCCTAGAATGTTAAATACAGACACTCCCGTTCGCTAATTCCGGTCTGCGTTTAGCGACAAAGCTTTTAACACCTCATATATTTCTTATTATATTTTGGGATCATCATTTGCTCACTAGACAACTTCAGGCATCTGGGATCTATTTGGGGCAAAGACGGGGAACCTAGTGCTGGAAATCACGAGAAGGCGTGGCGATGTGTTTGTCAGTCAGACGACTGACTATGTCTCTGACAACTTCTTCTGCTCTTTGGCTGGCTCCGTCTCCTCAGCTGAGCGACTGTTTCTGTGTGTGGGTCTCTCGCTTGCTGGATTACTTCGTAATACTACCAATGATCCTCTACGCCAAGCATAAACGGTCATTGATATTACTGAGCGAACTTGTCTGCTGATCGTCTTGAAGGGAGTCAGGCTGGGTAGATCTGTCTAGGGTAAGTCTGCTAAGTCAACAGATGACGTCACGAAGCTGAGAAAAAAATGGGGGAGGGGGTGGAGGAGGAGGAGGAGGAGGTGGGTTGAAAGGGGTGTGAAGTGTGTGTGTGGTGTGTGTGGTGGGGGGGGGGGGGGGGGGGATCCGCAGGCGTGTGCTCCTGTGTAGGCAGACCGTGTGTAGCCTCGTCTCGGGCAGAAGTCTCGGTCCTGCGTCCGTGTCTGTTACAGGGAACTAGTTGGCGGGAGGTACACTGATGTCAGGTGTTAGTAGATCTTGCACTGCATCCTAAGTCAAATGATGTATGTAACACACACCCTGCCCTACACACACACACACACACACACACACACACACACACACACACACACACACACTTCCGTCATCCTAGCCCTCCACCCTTAATCTTTCCCCTTCTCCATCAAGCCTTTTCAAACCAATTCAGTGCATCTGATGGTAACGATGACTGTGCACATTACTGTTGTATGTTCAGAGTTTCTGCTTCAGAGAGAGAGAGAGAGAGAGAGAGAGAAGAGAGAGAGAGAGAGAGAGAGAGAGAGAGAGAGAGAGAGGACAGACAGACAGACAGACAGACAGACAGACAGACGGACAGACAGAGGTATAGACAGAGGCGAACGAACGAACGAACGAACGAACCTCGATATTCCTTGTTTCTTTTTCTTTCTTTTTTTTTTATTTAACAGAAGGTACTGGAATAAAGGATAACTGCTTTTTCTGATGTTCAGGTCTCCGGGCCGCACTAAAATCAACCCTTTAGAGTTGGCGTTCAGTCTATCGTCAAAAGGCAAGCAAGCCAAAATACGGATAGACACGCACAAGACAAGAGGCAGAGTAACGCGTGTGTAATTAATACACAACACAAAAGAGTCAGGTGAATTCTGAACAACTGTTTCTTTGTGAGACGACGCTGCAAAGAACACCTATAAATGCAGCAGACCGTAATTGCTGCCCACATGACTGTCAGCAGCGGACAGTCACTCTACAGTCTGTGTCAGCCTCCCTTAGGTACCGAACTCTCAAACCACGCCCACCCTTCATGCATGCGGCTTCCCGTGGTCGGCTGGGCCATAAACACCAAGCATGAGCTGAACACCCCGGGCAACCCAACACAGAGCAACCCAATTCATGCAACTCCTTACACCATACAGCATGACAATGGCCGGTGACAATCCAATCACATGTACACACACACACACACACACACACACACACACACACACACACACACCCCCCACAACCCCCACCCAAGACATTGTAACCAGCCCAAACCATAGAATGGCGACGGAAACACAATCTAGTCCAACAAAACAAAACGCATCCGACACAACACAACATTCTTCAAGGCCCGGACAATATAATGGCAGAAAAACAAACAAACAAACAACACACACACACACACACACACACACACACACACACACACACACACACACACACACACACACACTCACACACATGTTCTCAATTATTGACTTGAAACGGTTACCATAGAGGCTGCATGCCGAAGTGCCCTTACTCGGTTTCTTGGTGTGCATGAGACGACGGAAGTTCTTCTTGACATCAATCATGGGGCGATGAACTTTGAGGTAGGTTATCGACTTCGCTGCTTGTGACAACGTCGCCGGCCCCAACACAGAGGATTTTATGCTTGATGACACACACACACACACACACACACACACACACACGTGTGTGTGTGTGTGTGTGTGTGTGTGTGTGTGTGTGTGTGTGTGTGTGTGTGCGTGCGCGCGTGCGTGTGTGTGTGTGTGTGTGTGTGTGTGTGTGTGTGTGTGTGTGTGTGTGTGTGTGTGTGTGTGTGACTGTATTTTGTCTGTGTGTATGTGTGTGTTGGTCGTCAGTGTAATATCTTCTCTTTCAACAGAGAGAGAGAGAGAGAGAGAGAGAGAGAGAGAGAGAGAGAGAGAGAGAGAGAGGAGTACTAAACTACACTGCAAAATGAGTTAACCAACCAGTCAAAAACCCGGAAAGGGGTATCTTTTTCGTGAACCCACTTTTTTTCTGCCGAAAGAGTCTATATTCCCATAGATCCAGACAAATTTTTAGTCTGCGAAATAGGTGTAGGCCGACTGTTATCAACTGTCAGTGGAATAGCATCGAGTGAGGCTGCAGGGATGCACACGGCAGTCGTTTTTCGCCGGTGGGCCCTGCAGTCATGAAAAGGGCCGGTGCACACAATGAGAACGCTCCCGTGGAGGTTCTGTCGCGTCTCATCCAGTTGTTGTTGCTGTTGTTGTTGAAGTGATTTCTTTCCTTTTGTCGCTTTCTTTCTGATTTTGTTTTATCTTATTTTTCCGTGAATCCTTTAATTTAAATGCATTAGCCCGCTTGTCAGTGTGTGTAACAATGTGAGTGTGTAACTCACAACCTTCACCAGCAGCATGTCTTCTTCCCATGCTTAGTTCAGTCACTGTCACTCTGTGCATGCATACTACTGTACTGGTTCATTGTGTTCATCTCCGCCCTTGGCGAGATCGTGTTTTTATACCATTAGAGTGGTCTGTCTTGCCGATGTTTGTTCAAAGAAAAATGAGTTGTAAGCTTTGTTATGGACTAAATTAATTTGTTACTGAAGAGTAGCAAAGCTCTATGCATTGTTTCTCAAGGAGCAATTGGACAGTGTTTTCGACCCCGTAAACGTTTTGACTAAGACAGCCTCTTGATCACTCTGTTGGAAATAACATGGATCATATACTAAAGACAACTAAACACACACATTTAAGACAGCCTCTTGATCACTCTGTTGGAAATAACATGGATCAGATACCGAAGATCCAAAGACAACACACACACACACACACACACACACACACACACACACACACACACACACACACACACACACACACACACACGCACACACACACGCACACACACACCCAACACACAGTCACTGACGGGGACACCAAAGTTATAGAAGCAATTAACTGAACTAACTAAAAAGAAAGCGACGAAACAGATATCTAAACTGAAAGTACATCACATCCTAGTATGGAATATGTTTCTCTGCACATGTTTTTTCCCCACATCTGATGGTTCAGATTCCTTTTATAACTTAAGAATTCACCGGTGTTACACAGACTGGAGAATGGCTAATTGTCAAAATAGAAAAGACAGAACCTCATCATAGCCATAGCACTCCACAGTACTGACAGAACCTCATCATGGCCATAGCACTCCACAGTACTGACAGAACCTCATCATAGCCATAGCACTCCACAGTACTGACAGAACCTCATCATAGCCATAGCACTCCACAGTACTGACAGAACCTCATCATAGCCATAGCACTCCACAGTACTGACAGAACCTCATCATAGCCATAGCACTCCACAGTACTGACAGAACCTCATCATAGCCATAGCACTCCACAGTACTGACAGAACCTCATCATAGCCATAGCACTCCACAGTACTGACTGAACCTCATCATAGCCATAGCACTCCACAGTACTGACTGAACCTCATCATAGCCATAGCACTCCACAGTACTGACTGAACCTCATCATAGCCATAGCACTCCACAGTACTGACTGAACCAAACTGGGGTCAGACAGCAGGAGGGCCAACATGACCATGGCCATAGCACTCCACAGTACTGACTGAACCAAACTGGGGTCAGACAATAGGAAGGCCAACATGACCATGGCCATAGCACTCCACAACAGGACGGCCAACGTGACCATGGCCATAGCTCTCCACAACAAGAGGGCCAACGTGACCATGGCCATAGCACTCCACAACAGGATCGCCAATGTGACCATGGCCATAGCACTCCACAACAGGAGGCCCAACATGGCCATGGCCTTAGCACTCCACAACAGGAAGGTCAACATGACCATGGCCATAGCACTCCACAACAGGACGGCCAACATGACCATGGCCATAGCACTCCACAACAGGAGGGCCAGAATGACCATGGCCATAGCACTCCACAACAGGACAGCCAACATGACCATGGCCATATCACTCCACAACAGGAGGGCAAACATGACCATGGCCATAGCACTCCACAACGGGAAGGCAAACATGGCCATGGCCATAGCACTCCACAACAAGAGGGCCAACATGACCATGGCCATAGCTCGCCACAACAGGAGGGCCAACATGACCATGGCCATAGCTCTCCACAACAGGAGGGCCAACATGACCATGGCCATAGCTCGCCACAACAGGAGGGCCAACATAACCATGGCCATAGCTCTCCACAACAGGAGGGTCAACATGACCATGGCCATAGCACTCCACAACGGGAGGGCCAACATGACCATGGCCATAGCTCTCCACAACAGGAGGGCCAACATGACCAGGGCCCATAGCACTCCACAACAGGAGGGCCAACATGACCATGGCCATAGCACTCCACAACAGGAGGGCCAACATGGCCATGGCCATAGCACTCCACAACAGGAAGGCCAATATGACCATGGCCATAGCACTCCACAACAGGAAGGCAAACATGGCCATAGCCCTCCACAACAGGAAGGCAAACATGACCATGACCATAGCAATCCACAACAGGAGGGCCAACATGACCATGGCCATAGCACTCCACAAAGGAGGCCCAACATGGCCATGGCCATAGCACTCCACAACAGGAGGGCCAATATGACCATGGCCATAGCACTCCACAACAGGAGGGCCAACATGGCCATAGTTCTCCACAACAGGAGGGCAAACATGACCATGGCCATAGCACTCCACAACAGGAGGGCCAACATGACCATGGCCATAGCACTCCACAACAGGAGGGCCGCCATGGCCATAGCATCCACAACAGGAGGGCAACATGACCATGGCCATAGCTCTCCACAACAGGAGGGCCAACATGACCATGGCCATAGCTCTCCACAAACAGGAGGGCCAACATGACCATGGCCATAGCACTCCACAACAGGACGGCAAACATGACCATGGCCATAGCACTCCACAACAGGAAGGCCAATATGACCATGGCCATAGCACTCCACAACAGGAGGGCCAACATGGCCATACCTCTCCACAACAGGAGGGCAAACATGACCATGGCCATAGCACTCCACAACAGGAAGGCAAACATGGCCATGGCCATAGCACTTCACAAGAGGAGGGCCAACATGACCATGGCCATAGCACTCCACAACAGGAAGGCCAATATGACCATGGCCATAGCTCTCCACAACAGGAGGGCCAACATGACCATGGCCAGAGCACTCCACAACAGGAGGGCCAACATGACCATGGCCATAGCACTCCACAACAGGAAGGCGAACACGACCATGGCCATAGCACTCCACAACAGGAGAGCCAACATGACCATGGCCATAGCACTCCACAACAGGAGGGCCAACATGACCATGGCCATAGCTCTCCACAACAGGAAGGCCAACATGGCCATGGCCATAGCACTCCACAACAGCAAGGCCAACATGACCATGGCCATAGCACTCCACAACAGGAAGGCAAACATGGCCATGGCCATAGCACTCCACAACAGGAAGGCATACATAACCATGGCCATAGCACTCCACAACAGGAAGGCCAACATGACCATAGCACTCCACAACAGGAGGGCAAACATGAACATGGCCATAGCACTCCAAAACAGGAGGGCCAACGTGACCATGGCCATAGCACTCTAAAAAAAGGAGGGCCAACATGACCATGGCCAGAGCTCTCCACAACAGGAGGGTCAACATGCCCATGGCCATAGCTCTCCACAACAGGAAGGCCAACATGACCATGTCCAGAGCTCTCCACAATAGGAGGGCCAACGTGGCCATAGCACTCCACAACAGGAAGGCCGACATGACCATGGCCATAGCACTCCACAACAGGAAGGCCAACATGACCATGGCCAGAGCTCTTCACAACAGGAGGGCCAACGTGGCCATAGCACTCCACAACAGGAAGGCCATGGCCATGGCCATAGCACTCCATACCAAGAGGGCCAACATGGCCATGGCCATAGCTCTCCACAACAGGAAGGCAAACATGACAATGGCCATAGCTCTCCACAACAGGAGGGCAAACATGACCATGGCCATAGCTCTCCACAACAGGAAGGCAAGCATGACCATGGCCATAGCACTCCACAACAGGAGGGCGAACATGGCCATAGCTCTCCAGAACAGGAGGGCCAACATGACTATGGCCATAGCTCTCCACAACAGGAAGGCAAACATGACCATGGCCATAGCACTCCACAACAGGAAGGCAACATGACCATGGCCATAGCTCTCCACAACAGAAAGGCCGACATGGCCATGGCCATAGCTCTCCACAACAGGAAGGCCAACATGACAATGGCCATAGCTCTCCACAACAGGAAGGCAAACATGACCATGGCCATAGCTCTCCACAACAGGAGGGCCAACATGACCATGACCATAGCTCTCCACAACAGGAGGGCCAACATGGCCATGGCCATAGCACTCCACAACAGGCAGGCCAACATGACCATGGCCATAGCACTCCACAACAGGAAAGCGACATGACCATGGCCATAGCTCTCCACAACAGGAAGGCCAAATGACCATGGCCATAGCTCTCCACAACAGGAAGGCCGACATGACCATGGCCATAGCTCTCCACAACAAGAAGGCCGACATGACCATGGCCATAGATCTCCACAACCGTAGGGCAAACATGACCATGGCCATAGCTCTCCACAACAGGAAGGCAAACATGGCCATGGCCATAGTGCTCCACAACAGGAAGGCCGACATGACCATGGCCATAGCTCTCCACAACAGGAAGGCCGACATGACCATGGCCATAGCTCTCCACAACAAGAGGGCAAACATGACCATGGCCATAGCTCTCCACAACAGGAGGGCCAACATGGCCATGGCCATAGCACTCCATAACAAGAGGACAAACCTGGCCATGGCCAGAGCTCTTCACAACAGGAAGGCAAACATGGCCATGGCCACAGCACTCCACAACAGGAAGGCCGACATGACCATGGCCATAGCTCGCCACAACAGGAAGGCAAACATGGCCATGGCCGTAGTGCTCCACAACAGGATGGCCAACATGACCATGACCATAGCACTTCATAACAAGAGGGCCAACATGGCCATGGCCTTAGCACTCCACAACAGGAAGGCAAACATGACCATGGCCATAGCACTCCACAACAGGAAGGCCAACATGACCATGGCCATAGCACTCCACAACAGGAGGGCCAACATGACCATGGCCATAGCTCGCCACAACAGGAGGGCCAACATGACCATGGCCATAGCTCTCCACAACAGGAAGGCCAGCATGACCATGGCCATAGCGCTCCACAACAGGAGGGCCAACATGGCCATAGCACTCCATAACAAGAGGGCCAACATGGCCATGGCCTTAGCACTCCACAACAGGAAGGCAAACATGACCATGGCCATAGCACTCCACAACAGGAAGGCCGACATGACCATGGCCATAGCACTTCACAATTTATGTCGTCAGTAGGGGGCTCAGAAGGTGGTGTCCTGCGTACGTTAGATCAGAACAGGCACCACTGAAGTGATACGGCAATAGTGCAGTGTCTCCTCGGTGGGTTGTCTCTTGACGACTTGACTCTGACTGCTCACTGTGAATTGCAGATGCCGGAGCTGCGGCGGGCCGGGCGGGGCTGTGGCTGTGGACAGGGGGTTGGAATGAACGGCGTGAGTGCAATGGTACTGAGGTGGCACAGGAGATGGGACAGAAAAAAAAAAACATCATGACCATAGCAACAGCACTCCACAGTGATGACTGAACACACAGAGTCACAGACAACAGGAAGGCAAACACGCCGGCTGAGTCAGTTCCTGCTGACGACGACACTGGTTGTTCTGATCATGAACTCCAGCACCAACATCCCAGAGGCCAGCACCACTCCCCCTCCCGCAGCAGAAAGGCCATGACCATCAGCTCCAGAGACACCGACATCACGTGGGCTTCGTCTCCTTGGCAACTGCTCTTCTCGGGGAACCATTTCTTCACCAGATATCCCAGCAGTCCGACTCCGTCCTGGCCGATCCTGCAGGACATAGAGCGAGGTGAAGTCAGCTCTGTCGTTTGTATCATGCACAAGGACAATGTGTTGGTGCTTTCATAGAGACCCTTCCTGGACCATATGAAATTGTGTCTGTCTATCTCTCGTTATTCTTCAATGACATGTGTGTGTGTGTGTGTGTGTGTGTGTGTGTGTGTGTGTGTGTGTGTGTGTGTGTGTGTGTGTGCGCGGCGCGCGCGCGCGGTGTGTAAGTTGTCATTATACTTAAAAAAAATTTTTTTTAAACATAGAGAAATTAAAAGAACGTTACGACATGGTTTGATCTTCGCCCTTTCAGATACGTGACACAAATTTTTTTAATCTTATATTCTACCACTTTTGAGAACGGTGATGCCAACAATTCTAACCGTGCAACTTCTCTGAGCAAAGAGGTAGTAAACTGTTTATAGGATGATAAGACAGACCATGTTACGACCACAGATGGAGGAGAAACCATATTAGCGATGATCAATACATGGTTTTCAATTTGCTGTTCAACCATCGATCACAGTGCTAGCGTAACACCAGTTTTCATTCAATAGAAAGCTGGCAGTGTAGTGTCTCTCTCGTTCCGGCAAACGCATTTGCCTGACACACGTTGCTGATGCAAAGACACACACACAAACACATAACAGAGAGAGAGAGAGAGAGAGAGAGAGAGAGAGAGAGAGAGAGAGAGAGAGAGAGAGAGAGACAGACAGACAGACAGACAGACAGACAGACAGAGGCAGCAACACGAAAACGTCACCACTACTGAAACACTCAAGAAAGATCCACTCACACTTGATCGAACATCGCTGTGTACGGGGATCCTTTCTGGAAGTACACAACGTAGGAATCCTGGGCCAGTCTCTCCCGAACGACTGTCAGTCGGCAGTAGAACTGCTTGTAATGCCTGTAGAAACTCTCTGATGTCAGGCGGACGAAGTTCTCTGTCAGCAGTTTGTTGATGGTCACCTCAGTCTCGCCCGTCCGCACATCCGGGTCACTCTTCTCGAATTCATGCATCTTTCGGTAGAACAACTGGTAATCTTTGTTCGTGGATTTCTGTGAAAGAGGTTGAAGAAGAGGAAGGGGAATAGGAGTGGAGGGGGTGGGGAGGTGGGGTGCGATGGATGGGAGGAAAAAGAAAAGCGGTGAGTGATGTGTTGTTGGTAAATGAATGTTTGTATATTTGTTTATGAAGCTTGTCAAATATTGTCCTCTATAAAACTCCCCTTTACGCATCGTATCCGCATGTGCAGACGCACGCACACACACACACACACACACACACACACACAGACGCACGCACGCGCACACACACACACACACACACACACACACACACACAACACACACACACACACACACACACACACACCACCTTGATCATTATTACAAAACTTCAAAGCAGAAAGTATGGTCATTCTCTCACCTGTTGTCAGATTGCTTCAAGCAAGCAGACAGACGGGGACACACACACACACGCACACACACACACACACACACACACACACACACACACACACTCTCCGTGATCATTATTACAAAGCTTCAAAGCACAAAGTATGGTAATTCTTTCACCTGTGTCAGATTGCTTCAAGCAAACAGACAGACGGGGACACCACACACACACACACACACACACACACACACACACACACACACACACACACACACACACCGTGATCATTATTACAAAGCTTCAAAGCAGAAAGTATGGTCATTCTCTCACCTGTTGTCAGATTGCTTCAAGCAAACTGACAGACAGACAGGCGGGGACACACACACACACACACACACACACACACACACACACACCGTGATCATTATTACAAAGCTTCAAAACAGAAAGTATGGTCATTCTC
>CM031605.1:19837076-19844576 GCA_018398815.1 Conus ventricosus
TGTGTGTGTTTGCACGCTAGCCTGATTTTATGCACCTATCTGTGTGTCTGTCTGTCTCTCTGAAATAGTTAAAAACAACAACAACGACAACAACTCACCTCTGGCAAGCAACGATCCAAAGAGAACCTCAGCAACCTGGGTTAGGACGCTGGACATCAAAGGAACGTGCCCCCTGTATTTCCGCTGTCTCCTCAAATCTGTCTTCGCCCTCCTCAAACTCTCCTGCCTGGCTGCACTGCCGTACCACCTGTCGATCAGCGCCAGCACCAGCGTCACAAAGAGAAATCCACACCCCAGCAGGAGAAACACCAGCCAATGGAAAGGCCGGGTGAGGAAATCCCAGCCTACAAGGTCAGGGTCGGGAAGGGCGGTAACCATGACCAGCTCATCAAAGTAGAAACCACGAGAGTAGTCGGACACTGTCGCGCGCTCCGCTGTGACGGACATGCCACTGAGCGCAAAATCGGCTTCCTGCACGAGACACACAAAAGATGTTGAGATCAAAAAGGCGGCATATGCTGTGGCATATGCTATGCTTTATGTTCAATTTACAATAAAGGGGGTAGCCACTTCTGAAATGACACGGACATTTGCATGAAGCTATGTTGCTTCGTCGAAACTTGAAAGCTGCCCCCACGGAGCTGAGAGAGAGGGCTTACCTGACATTTGTCAGGCCCCTTTTGGAATATGCCAGCTCTGTGTGGGACCCCCATACACAGAGGAAGGTGGACAGAATGGAAGCAATACAGTGAAGGGCGGCTCGCTTCGTACTGAACCGCTACCACAACACCTCAAATGTGAATAACATGCTTTCTTCACTGGGATGGCCCTCCCTTCAGCGACGCCGGCAGATGGCACGTCTGACAATGCTGTATAAGATTCGAAATAACATGGTCGTAGTCAGCCACAGCAAACTTCATCCAGCTGAGAGCTCCGGTCCGCCAAAGAAGAGGACATGACCAACAGTACTCTGCCATCCAGTGCCGCACACAGTACCGGCAGAACTCATTCTTCGCCAGAACAATCAGAGACTGGAATGAGTTGCCAGCAGAGACTGTGGCCGCCCCCACTCTTGACACCTTCCAGTCAAGAGTGCAACTGCTGCTCTGATTCCTTTTTTTTTTTTTTCTTCTTCTTCTTCGCCGGGCGAGCCCCAACCTGAAAAGTGTCAAAAAAATCAAATTGTTGATTGTGGACACTCTAAGGAAGAAGAAGAAGAGAATCTTCTGAACACTGTGGGCAATTTTTTCAGCCTGTGCAAAGCAAGAAGTAGGCTACACCTAGCAGTGCAAAGCAACATCTTCCTTTCACATTAGCGGCAGCGATGGTGAATTTACATCGTGCAGCAGTGGTCTACTCAGATTATTCAAGGAAAAAAAGCACAGTCGTTCAGTTGATTACCCATAAAGCTAATGCACCTCTCACACTTCATTATTTCTGTGACAAAACTGCATGCAGTTAAATCCGCTTTTTGTTTTGTTTTGTTTTCTTGACTATCATGCAGAGGAGATCTCACAAAAGCAGGACTAGCAAAGTCCCTGTTGACATGTTAAATGGCATATAGTATTCATTGTAATGCGAGTTTATGTGCAGTACTGACCCTATCCAAAACTCAGATTGTTTCTTTCCATCAAAGATCACAGCCTGCCAAAAGTAGGTCGCTGTGGCATTTAGGCCTTATTCGCCTCAGAAAACTGTTTGTTAGCTCTGTGCCGACAGCCATCATTCCCTCTCCTCCTCCCTCCATTCCCCCCCCCCTCCCGACCCTTTTCCCCCACCCCGCCCATTTCCACCCGCCCTGCTCTGCTCATGATTCTTCCAAACCCACCGTCGCCATCCCATACAATTCATGACTCGTTACTCAGAACACATCAGCTGACTTTTTCACAAAAGACGCACTGTGTCACTGCTTGAAAGCTTCACGTTCTCGCCACGCAAACATCATCAGCATGCCTCTTTGTCTCCTAAACGTCCCTCCCACCCTTTGCCTTTTATCCTCCTGCGGTGTGAAGTTATGTCTCTCTCCCTCACCATTTGTCACACCCTTCCCTTGCTTTACATCTTTCTGCGGCATATATCGATCACACACGATTCAAAACAGGCAAACTGCCCTTCTTATCTATATATGTACAGCTCATTAGGCAGCAAGCGCAGCACTACCTGTGTGTTTGCCATTATTCCACCACCACAACAAAAGATACTGAGTCTACAAATGATTTCTTTCTATTGGTGTTTAACCTTTTTTTTCAGACTGTCTTATTAAAATCCAGTTGATCGTCAATGACACTTGGTATATTTTCATGGGACTTTTTTTTAGGGTGCATTGAGGGAGCTTGTATGACTGAACATGAAAGACAACATCAACATTTTACAGCTGTCATTGTTTGTTAACTAAATCATGTTGCGGACGGCCGTTTTCGTGTTGGTTAGTTTTTTTTAAAAAGTGTATTATTATTATTATACAGAAACATTATACAGAAATGAATGAATAAAACGAACCGAGACATGCATACCTGGTGCTTTCGTTGCATGCTGCTTAAACATGGATGTTTGCTTTAACAAAAGAGTGGATTTGGAACGTTCACAACGGACAGAGAGACAGACAGACAGACAGACAGACAGAGGGACAGATAGACAGACAGACATGCAGACAGACAGAGGGACAGACTTTTCTAATTCCAGTTGTGCCCACCCGGGTCCTGTCAGACAAACAGGGAAACAGACAGATAGAGAGACACCGAAGGATGGACAGACCTTCCAGTCATGCCTATCCACGTTCCATTAGACAAACAGACAGACAGACAGACTGACAGACAGACAGACAAAGGGACACACCCTCCTGTGCAGGATTCCAGTCAGGCCCACCCAGGTGCCGTTAGCCAGTCGTTGACCCCAGTTCCTGTCCGCTGGTTCTGCGATGACGTATCTGTAACAGGGCCTCTTGTGAGAATCCCACGTCACTGTCATCATATGGTGTCATAATAACTTTCATCACAACGTGTCATAATAACTTTCATCACATGGTGTCATAACTTTCATCACATGGTGTCATAATAACTTTCATCACATCGTGTCATAATAACTTTCATCACATAGTGTCA
Source organism: Conus ventricosus (assembly GCA_018398815.1). NCBI lineage: Eukaryota > Metazoa > Mollusca > Gastropoda > Neogastropoda > Conidae > Conus > Conus ventricosus. The sequence goes on from CM031605.1 coordinate 19,840,178, forward strand.
TAATAACTTTCATCACATGGTGTCATAATAACTTTCATCACATGGTGTCATAACTTCCATCACATGGTGTCATAATAACTTTCATCACATCGTGTCATAATAACTTTCATCACATGGTGTCATAACTTTCATCAAATGGTGTCATAATAACTTTCATCACATCGTGTCATAATAACTTTCATCACATCGTGTCATGATAACTTTCATCACATCGTGTCATAACTTCCATCACATGGTGTCATAATAACTTTCATCACATGGTGTCATAATAACGTTCATCACATGGTGTCATGATAACTTTCATCACATGGTGTCATAACTTTCATCACATGGTGTCATAACTTTCATCACATGGTGTCATAATAACGTTCATCACATCGTGTCATAATAACTTTCATCACATGGTGTCATGATAACTTTCATCACATGGTGTCATAATAACTTTCATCACATGGTGTCATAACTTTCATCACATGGTGTCATAATAACTTTCATCACATGGTGTCATGATAACTTTCATCACATGGTGTCATAATAACTTTCATCACATCGTGTCATAATAACTTTCATCACATGGTGTCATGATAACTTTCATCACATGGTGTCATAATAACTTTCATCACATGGTGTCATAACTTTCATCACATGGTGTCAGAATAACTTTCATTACATGGTGTCATAATAACTTTCATCACATGGTGTCATAATAACTTTCATCACATGGTGTCATAACTTTCATCACATGGTGTCATAATAACTTTCATCACATGGTGTCATGATAACTTTCATCACATGGTGTCATAATAACTTTTATCACATGGTGTCATAATAACATTCATCACATGGTGTCATAATATCTTTCATCACATCGTGTCATAATCACTTTCATCACATGGTGTCATAACTTTCATCACATGGTGTCATAATAACTTTCATCACATGGTGTCATAATGACTTTCATTACATGGTGTCATAATAACTTTCATCACATGGTGTCATAATGACTTTCATCACATGGTGTCATAACTTTCATCACATGGTGTCATAATGACTTTCATCACATGGTGTCATAATAACTTTCATCACATGGTGTCATAATAATTTTCATCACACGGTGTCATAACAACTTTCATCACATGGTGTCATAATAACTTTCATCACATGGTGTCATAACTTTCATCACATGGTGTCATAATAACTTTCATCACATGGTGTCATAATAACTTTCATCACATGGTGTCATAATAACTTTCATCACATGGTGTCATAATGACTTTCATCACATGGTGTCATAATAACTTTCATCACATGGTGTCATAATAACTTTCATCACATGGTGTCACAATATCACACTTTGTGCAAAGAGGTAAGACCAAACCAACAACAAAACCCTATTATCGACGTGAGCTCTGGCTGACAAATAAGACACAGAACATTCCATGGAAGCATAGTGACATATAATCATTTTAAAATACGGGGAAATTCAACCGTTTCTGAGATATATGAATTTTTACATGTTTTTATGCAGTGATATATGGGTAATGTGATTCGGTATTTGTCCGTAACGTTCCTAAATATACTGAGAGGCAATGAAAACGCAATCCCCATTTCGTCCCCGAAAAATGTCACCTCAGCCAAAATAATGTGAATTATGCACGAGGCATGCAACCTAGCATGCGTATGTTGTATTGCGACGATCTGTATTGACAGGCACAGTTGGGTTCATGACGTCATGAGTAAACCACTCCAACACATCTTTTACTGATAACTGCAAAACACGTGCAACACAGGCATACTGTGATTGCATGCAAACAGCCCATGACTGTCCCCTATAAAAACACACATTGGCGTTTTACTGACACTCGTACGCACCATGCCGCGGTTAACTACAGACCAGAGAAATCAAGCCATTGGCATGCTGAGGGCAGGCACTGCTCACATCAGGGCCGCACAACATTTCAATGTACACCCATCAACCATAACCCGTCTTGCGACTCGGCACCAAAACACTGGAAGTGTAAACGACCGTCCACGCCCAGGCGTCCAACGTGTGACGACGGCACGACAGGACCGCTACATTGTCACGCAGCACCTCCGGAATCGTTTCCAGCCAGCTGCACAAACAGCCCGCAACACTATTGGGACTAGAGAAAGACCAATCAGCAGCCGTACCGTGCGTCGGCGTCTGGCAGCAGCAGGGCTACGGGCACGTCGACCATACCAAGGTCAGATCTTAACCCATCGCCATCGACTAGCACGCCAGCGATGGGCTGCCGCAGGTGGCTTTCTGGGGAACAGGGTTTGGGGGAATGTTGTTTTTTCGGATGAATCCCGGTTCAATGTCTCTTTCCCGGATGGCCGTGATCGTGTGTATCGACGTCAGGGTGAACGTTTTGCGCAACCCTGTGTCATTGAGCGAGATCGTTATGGGGGTGGAGGGGTAATGGTCTGGGGTGCCATAAATGCTCAATTTCGATCGGAGCTTGTGTTTGTGCCAGGCAACTTGACGGCAAGGCGTTACATTGACACTGTTCTTGAGCCAGTTCTTCTTCCTCTCTGGAGACAGCATGGTGGCAACAGACTAGTGTTTCAGCAGGACAATGCTCGACCCCACACAGCCGTTCTCACACGAAATTTCCTTCGGGACAGCAATGTGGATGTCATGCAGTGGCCCTCCGTGTCCCCAGACATGAATCCCATTGAACATTTGTGGGACGAACTTGGACGACGTGTGCAAGGTCAGCAGAATCCCCCAACTACCGTTGCTGAGCTCACCCAAGCATTGCAGCATCACTGGAACGTGATACCGATCCGTATCATCCGTCGTTTGTGCGCTTCAATGCCCCGACGTTTGCAAGCTTGTGTTCGTGCTCAAGGGGGACACACCAGATATTGACAGTGTATTCCTTCTGTCGCGCCTAAATGGGCTTCACTTCAGGAGAATGTGCACCCGTTATGGGCAAACTAATGTACAGTGGTCGCACTTTTGTCACACGTATTTGCTTTGATGTGTGTTTGTTTCATTTCAATAAAATTGTCAGTTGACAATGGAATTGCGTTTTCTTTGCCTCTCAGTATATAAGGAAGTTGGCCTATTTTGTCAATTGTCCAGTACAGATTTTTTTCCAGTCAAAGTAAAAAAAAAACACACACACACAAAACATCTCTCAATACTTGTGAAAAAAAAAGGTTTTCAGGAGCTCTGCGGATGGTACTGTCTGCCTCCTCTAAGGAAGCGACGGGAACCCGTTGATCATTGTCCGCTAGTGTGTCAAGACCATAGTTCTAAGAGCGCTGCTCAGAGAGATGTTTGAAGATGCCACTGTCCTGACAACACTCACAGAACAGGCTCTACGGAGTCTCGTTAGCAGTTCTGCTCTCGCGTGCTGATTTCGGTCTGACCATCAGCATCAAGAAGATGGAAATCATGAGTATGTACGTCAGTACCATCCCAAGGATTTGAAGTGGTGTACAGGGTCACATACATACCCTGGGTCCACCATGTCTAATGACACCGCTCTGGAGTCCGAACTTAATTAACAGACACATTGACAATGTGGCAACAGCAATGTCCATGGCTTGCCCGAAGGTGATGTGAGAGGGAACACCATCCTGGCCAACAACGCCAAAATAAACATGTAGCAGGTTTGTGTGCTTAACGTAGCCAAGGCACCAAATTTGGATGACATATTCAAGACATTAACACCGGCTCTGCACGCTCCGTCTCTGCTGTCTCACAAAAATACAGAATATAAGAGGAGAGACCATGTTCCAAACAAGGACATTATGCAACGAGCGAGAATGCCAGGTCTGTTCACCCTGCTTCCGCAGCGTTGCCAACAATGGCTTGGGTGACGGCTAAATCCCCATTGATGTGTTGTGCGGAGAGCTTGCCTCTGGCTCTAGGCCAGCTGGAAGACCCGGTGTGCTTCATGGAGACATGAGAGCCAGCGACATCACCCGTCAGTCTGCAAATCCCTTGGCGGGTAATCGGGACCACCTCTGGCAGCACCAAGGAAAGCGTGCACACACACAAGCAGACAGCGTCGGTATCGCCAGAACCTGATATGGCAATTGCCTGCAGCAGCTGCAGAAAGGTTTGGCGCTCCAGAATTGGGCTAGGCTGTACAGTCACAACAGGCGCTGCATCTAGAGAACGAACCGATCATGACGCAACTGCATTGTCTTGAGAGACAAAAGGTGCCAGCAGCAACAGTCAGTCATCAAGCTAATGCTATCATCTTCTATCTTGATACAGTGACAGTATTTTCCGTTTCTTCGGGTACATTTTGATGTTTTCTTTACTCAATGAGACCTTGTCCTGATTTCTTTTTTTTTTTACTTCCTGTAAATCGTCCCGCACGATTCCACTCGAGACAGAGAGAGAGAGAGAGAGAGA
>CM031605.1:19849576-19859576 GCA_018398815.1 Conus ventricosus
TGTGTTTCTTTGTAGTCTGGCTTGTTTGTGTTTCTATGTATTCTTCCTTGTTTTGTGTTTCTTTGTAGTCTTGCTTGTTTTGTGCTTCTTTGTAGTCTGCCTTGTTTTGTGTGTTTCTTTGTATTGTATCTCGTTTGTGTTCCTCTTTGTAGTCTTGCTTTTTTGTGTTTCTTTGTAGTCTGGCTTGTTTTGTGTTTCTCTGTAGTCTGGCTTGCTTTGTGTTTCTATGTAGTCTGGCTTGTTTTGTGTTTCTCTGTAGTCTGGATTGTTTTGTGTTTCTTTGTAGTCTGCCTTGTTTTGTGTTTCTCTGTAGTCTGGCTTGTTTTGTGTTTCTCTGTAGTCTGGCTTGTTTTGTGTTTCTATGTAGTCTGGCTTTTGTGTTTCTCTGTAGTCTGGCTTGTTTTGTGTTTCTCTGTAGTCTGGCTTGTTTTGTGTTTCTTTGTAGTCTTGCTTGTTTTGTGTTTCCTTGTAGTCTGGCTTGTTTTGTGTTTCTTTGTAGTCTGCCTTGTTTTGTGTTTCTTTGTAGTCTGGCTTGTTTTGTGTTTCTTTGTAGTCTGGCTTGCTTTGTGTTTCTTTGTAATCTGCCTTGTTTTGTGTTTCTTTGTAGTCTGCCTTGTTTTGTGTTTCTTTGTAGTCTGCCTTGTTTTGTGTTTCTATGTAGTCTGCCTTGTTTTGTGTTTCTTTGTAGTCTGGCTTGTTTTATGTTTCTCTGTAGTCTGCCTTGTTGTGTGTTTCTTTGTAGTCTGGCTTGTTTTCTGTTTCTATGTAGTCTGGCTTGTTTTGTGCTTCTTTGTAGTCTGGCTTGTTTTGTGTTTCTATGTAATCTGGCTTGTTTTGCTTCTATGTAGTCTGGCGTGTTTTGTGTTTCTATGCATTCTTGCTTGTTTTGTGTTTCTTTGTAGTCTTGCTTGTTTTGTGCTTCTTTGTAGTCTGCCTTGTTTTGTGTGTTTCTTTGTATTGTATCTCGTTTGTGTTCTTCTTGTAGTCTGGCTTGTTTTGTGTTTCTATGTAGTCTGGCTTGCTTTGTGTTTCTATGTAGTCTGGCTTGTTTTGTGTTTCTCTGTAGTCTGGCTTGCTTTGTGTTTCTATGTAGTCTGGCTTGTTTTGTGTTTCTCTGTAGTCTGGCTTGTTTTGTGTTTCTCTGTAGTCTGGCTTGTTTTGTGTTTCTCTGTAGTCTGGCTTGTTTTGTGTTTCTATGTAGTCTGGCTTGTTTTGTGTTTCTTTGTAGTCTGGCTTGTTTTGTGTTTCTTTGTAGTCTGGCTTGTTTGTGTGTTTCTTTGTAGTCTGGCTTGTTTTGTGTTTCTTTGTAGTCTGCCTTGTTTTGTGTGTTTCTTTGCATTGTATCTCGTTTGTGTTCCTCTTTGTAGTCTTGCTTGTTTTGTGTTTCTTTGTAGTCTGGCTGTGTTTGTTTCTTTGAAGTCTGGCTTGTTTAGTGTTTCTTTTAATTCTGGCTTGTTTTGTTTTTCTTTGTACTTTGCTCCGTTGTGTATGTTTATTTGTTTTTTTTGGTGTGTGTGTGTGTGTGTGTGTGTGTGTGTGGTGTGTGTGTGTGTGTGTGTGTGTGTGTGTGTGTGTGCGTGTGTTTTGGCTTGTGTTCAATTTTATTTTGCTTTGTTCGTATATTTGAAATTGGTTTATTATATGTGGTCATTTCTATTTTGGCTTCCTTGTGCCTTTGGGTTTTTTCTTATTGTTCAGAATGATGCTGGTGCACTATGGTGGATGGCAGGACAGACAGACAGACAATGTACAATCTGTACTCACGGTCATTGTCATCATCTTCAGCGTACGTCCACCCAGACCGTACTGTTTGTTGGGAAACACCACGGCCTCTGTCAAGGGAGGTAAGGAAGATCTCCGGCAGGGAGACCACTCCGTCACTCTGGACAGGCGAGTTGTGTCCCCTTGGCGAACCACCGTTTCCAGGGTCAACCCAGGCAACTGAGGAACGATAACGATTTGACTGATACTGCTGCTACTTCTACGTCTCGTACTACTTTAACTGCTGCTGCTGCTGCTGCTACTACTACTGCTACTGCTACCACTGCTGCTACAGGTAGCACTCCGACTGCTGGTTACAATGAAAACCAGTTCCACTCTTTTGCAACCACCTCAACGGACATCAGACACTTACTTTGGGAAAATCAACAAGTGGTTCTAATTTCCAATCCAAACAAACTCAGATGGAGGAAGGTGTGTGACATTAAAAAGACTCTGATGAGTTTCCAGTTCGTTACGTCCAGCAGATTGTTAGTTTCCTTCTTCACACGACCGTTACAACAGCCCCCACTCCTCTCCCTAAACTGGAAACACCATAGCGATGCGCTGGGAAAAAAAAGTTGTCTGTCCCTGCACTCTTTCGTTTGGGATTGCTTCCCTTTCCTTTGATTTTGCCCTAGTATTACTCAGCGCAAAAAGAGTGACAAAGACCCAGCTACAGCTATGTCAGTATTCGGGAACCAGTCTGTAGCCTCAGAGCCAGATTGTCGTACAGATATTCCAGAGCTCTTTAAGTCCTCTATTTCGAACGAATGAAACAATCAAATCATACTCTCACACGTGAAATCATAATCAGCAAAATTAGTTTGCAAACATTGGAACAAACAGAAAATAACAGATAGTGTGAAAATGAAACAAACACATACGAACTTCTTTCTGCAGATGGAGCAGAAACGAATAAATCAATTGATTTATGTTGTAAAAAGGAAAAAAAATTAAAACGATCAATGTCGTGGAAATGGAAGACACATAAAATGATGTATTTTGTGAAAGCGCAAGAGACCGAAAATGACAAAGTAGCTTCCATGACGAAATAATTACAGGCCCATAACTCCGAACGAATGCAGCTTACAGCATCTAATCTCCTGGCAGAAATGACAACACCGAGCACACGGAACAAACTAGGAGACATCCCCACAAAAGGATGTTCCAAGCTTGCCAGTACACCCTGTATTCGTTTGGAGTCGTGGGCCTGTAACTATTTCATCATGGTAGCAAGAGTTACCCTACTTGTTCGTTATTCACCGTTAACTGTTCCCTGTTTCATTTAACATTTCCTCTCAGACAGAAGATGGTCTGTTCGTTGACAACGGAAAGAACTCGGTTGTAGTACTGACTGTAGACTTACCGCATCTGGAACCACAACAGCTAAGTGGTCGAAACGTTCGGCAACTGCCACAATGGAGGACACTTGGTCACGTGGTACTGTCGTCAGCCAGTCAGTCGTCACAGTGGGCAATTCTTTTATCTGTAAAACCTGCCAGTAAGATAAAGGGCACAAATTCTCTCCGTTTCCTTACTTGATTAAATTGTGAATTTGTGTGGTGGTAGTGGTGGTGGTAGTGAGTGGATGAAGAGAGAGAGAGAGAGAGAGAGAGAGAGAGAGAGAGAGAGAGAGAGAGAGAGAGAGAGAGAGAGATTGATTGATTGATTGATTGATCTTTAATACACAAGGATGGAGATTTTAGGCCAAAGCCTAATCTTACAATCTGTCCTTGTCATGCATACATTCTTTCAGCACATATCATTCATACTGACAATTCAACATAGCAACATGGTAATCTAATTCTACAATGATAAGCAAGCTTCTCATAAAAGCACTAATGAGATGGGGGATGGTAAAACAGAAGGAAACTTACAAACAAACAAACAAACAAAAACTACACAGAGAGAGGTCAGAGGAGGGTGGGGAAGAGAGAATGGTAGGTAGGGGGAGGAGAAAAGGGATGGTAGACAGAGTGGGAGTGGGGATGAGCGATTTTAACGGAGTAGGTTTTATGTTTAGACGATTTATTCAAAGTATGGTTCACAGAAGACTTAGCGAATGGGCGCTAATCATTGTAATAGAATAATTTAACTACTGAGACATAAAATGTTTATGCAAATGTTCCTTGGAAAGTTTTAGAGTCTTCATGTTTTGTAGATTCGGTGGAAGTGAGTTTCAGACATATGGTCCAGAGAAAGCTAGGCTTGTTTTGTATAGATCAATGCGTGTGTAGGGAAGAAGGAATTTCGTCGAGCCAGAAAAGTTGTTCGATCTTGTAAAAAGGGCATTAATATAACATGGTATAGTATCTGTTAAGACTGTAAACATAAATGATGCCTTGTTGAATTCCAATTGCCTATTCAGAGGAAGTATGTTCAGCGCTTTTAGTTTTTCGTCTGTTGTTAGAGATACAGCTGGATGGAGTAGCTTTGCTGCACGTCTATGGAGAGAATTCAGCCTTTTTTTGTGGACGTCACTACTGCCGTCCCACACTGTTGAGGCGTATTTGATACGTGACATTATGTGTGCATTGAAGAAAAGTTAAGCACATTACTGTTGACGTAGCGCTTTAGTTGAGATAACAGGAAAAGGTGTCTTGAGACTACCTTGCATACGTTATTGAGATGAGATTGCCATTTCAATTCTTTATCTATCGTTAACCCTAAAACACGATGCTCGTCTACCTGCTCGATAGAAGTGCCATTCAACTGAAGTTTTAGGCAAAGAGGAGTCAACTGGTGTTTTTGGCGGGTAGCTATAATCATAGATTTGGTTTTGGCTGGGTGTATGACCATTGAGTTTGAATGACACCAGTCTGACACGTCGTTTAGACTTTCCTGGAGAGAAGTTTCTATTGTCTGTAGATCACTACCATTCGTTTGGAGTGACGAGTCATCAGCAAATAAATCTGTCGTGACCTTTTCATCTGATACGGACAATGGTAAATCAATTGATGAAGATGCAGAATAGTAGGGGGCCTAGTACAGAGCCCTGTGGGACTCCATGTCTGACAAAGTCTGAAGCGGAGGTTTTGCCATTAAGCACCACATACTGAGTCCTATCGTTCAAGTATGATTGGAATAATGAGATTGTCGGGGTATGGTTCAAGTAGACAGATAGTTTCTTTAGAAGAATGGAATGATCAACAAGATCAAACGCCTTTTTGAAGTCAAGAAAGACAACCCCTGTCATTTGTGATTGGTTCATATTTGAAAGCCATGAGTCACACATTCGTGATAATGCTGTGTGGCAGAAATGATTAGATCGGAATCCAGATTGGAGTGGGTGAAATAGTTTGTTTTTCTCCATGAACTGAGATACGTGTGTGTGTATGCGTCTTTCAAGGGGTTTGGATAGAATCGATAGTAAGGATATAGGTCTGAAATTATTTGGATCCGACAAATCATTTTGATTTTGGAAGGGGGATCACTTTGGCGTTTTTGAACGCCTGAGGGAAAACATTAGTTTCAATGGATAGATTATATAATGTATGTAAGAGACTCAACAATGTAAGGTAGAGCGAGTTTGAGAAGAAATGCGGGTATGTTATCAGGACCCATGGATTTTTTTTATTCTTTAATTGCGCTATGTGCATACCTACTTCATGTACAGCAAGAAGGGGAATTTTGATCGAGTTACTGGATCCAAGTTTTTGTTTGCAAAATGAGGGAAGTCGGGCATGTATATTCATTTGGTGCTCTTATAGTCTGTGAAGCTTGAGTAAGGGTATCTGATAATGACAGAAAGTGGGTATTGAATTTGTCCGAGGTGATGTTTGTGCTTGAAGTTTGTGAATTTGTACGCTTGTTGCGTACAATAGTGTTTATTGCCATCCACATTGGCGCTGTGGATTTTGCATCCGTTATCATTTGACTGAAGTAGTCTCGTTTGGCTTTTTCAACTTCGTTTGAAACAAAGTTTCTCTGCTCTTTGTATTCGTCAAACAAATTTGCTGCCTTGAGTTGGTCACGTAGTACCATTTCATGCAGCAATTCTGGCGTTAACCACGGGTTCATCTGCGGATGCCTAACTCTTTTTTGATGTAACGACGAGAGAGAGAGAGAGAGAGAGAGAGAGAGAAGAGAGAGAGAGAGAGGAGAAGAGAGAGAGAGAGAGAGAGCATGTTGTAGGCCGAACATCGTCTCGGCTATTGTGAGGATTGGTATAGCATTAGATAGTAATGTACGTGAAACGCTGTATTGGTCATGTTTATTCAGAAATTTGAATAGATTCTGCATGTGACTGCTTGAGTAATCCAAATTTCTCTAGAGCTTTCCCTCCACCTCCCCGTCCCCCCCCCCCCCCCCCCCCCAACGCTATTAATTTAGATACTGTGGGAACTTTGTTTGCCTGCACGTTCTGACACAGGGTATTATTGATTGAATCTGTTTTGCCATCAGCAAGGCCATGTGGGGAAAAAACAAACCCACCCTTTGTCGATGAATGTTGACAAAGTGTTCACCTCAGGTACAGCGCTGAAAAGGGACGCACAGAGAGTGGACACTATATAAACGTCTCACCGTGAGAAATTAGTAGTGTAGGGCTACGCAACGCAGCTACTGACCCAGACAGACGACAGACAGACAGAGAGAGAGAGAGAGGAAGAGAGAGAGAGAGACAGTTGGTGTGTGTGTGTGTGTGTGTGTATGACTTTGTGGGGGTGGGGTGGGTGAAAGAAGTGGATTGGAGAGAGAGAGAGAGAGAGAGTGTGTGTGATGTGATGTGCACGTCAAGGGTGGTGAAAGGGATGGGTAGGACATATCAAGAGACAATCAATGGCGTCCTCTACGTTAGTGGTCCATGGCAACATGACACAGATGTGTTCCCATCGCCGAATGGTTTGCAATTGAGATCAGCGCTCCGAGTCCAAAACCCACAATCCCGCCAGGCACCACACCTCCCAAACGCACACGTGAGGTAGAAACGTCAATAAGAAATAAAAGCACTGTGATGTTCGGCTGGAGTATTTACGTTCTCCAGCATGAATTTTTTCCTTCTATAGCTTTTTCATTTCTCTGCCATCCTGAGGAATCTCCGAGAAGCGGAAACTTGTGGAGATGAATATAACGACGAAGCTGAACGTCACCGTGTTTTGTATCTTTTACTTACGTTTATATCATATATATACATACACACATTTATACAACATATATACTACATTCAGTGTGTTGTGCTTGTGTGTGTGCGTGGTGTGTGTGTGTGTGTGTGTGTGTGTGTGTGTGTGTGTGCGTGCGTGCGTGCGTGCGTGCGTGCGTGCGTGCGTGCGTGCGCGTGTGTGTGTGTGTGTGTGTGTGTGTGTAGTGTGCGTGTGTGCACGCACATTCATACATGTGTGTGTGCGTACGTGCGTGTGTTATGTATGTGTGTGTGCGTGCGCGCGCGCACGGCGCGCGCCATGTGTGTGTTGTGTGTGTGTGTGTGTGTGTGTGTGTGTTGTGTGTGTGTGTGGTGTGTAACTTAGCTGAAATTCAATCAAGGAGAGAAAATGCCAGAACATGCGTAGAAACGGAGCGCCTGTAGCAGAGACCCCTGACATCCTTATCGCTATAACCGGAGCCGCGGGGTGCGCTTCAAGTCAATATTGAATTCTAACAGCGGATCTATTTGCTTGATCCATAAACTGAGAAAAGGTAACTCTGTTTGCCATGGAAATGGCAGGCATTATCCGGAACAGTCTGTTACTGAGTGGAAATGACAAAGTGATTTTTGTTGCTTGCCGGTGAACTACATATGATCATCTACGATAAAAAGAAGTTCCATAAAGAAAAGACCACCACCACCACCACCACCACCACCACCACCACCACCAACAACAACACTCAGACTGAACAAGGAGTTAAAATGCAAACCTTTCTGTCTCTGCCTTTCCGCCTGCCTGTCGCTGTCTGTCTGTCTCTCTGTCTGTCTCTATCTCTGTCTGTTTCTCTGTCTCTGTCCGTCCATCCGTCTGTCTGTCTCCCCCCCCCCTCTCTCTCTCTCTCTCTCTCTCTCTCTCTCTCTCTCTCTCTCTCTCTCTCTCATCTCCTCTCTCTCTCTCTCCACAGTCAGTTAGAAGACAAATGACAATGTAGGCCGGGCGTCATGCTATCCAATGGGTACATGAAAGGGGCACGGGGTACAACAGGTACTTTTTCTAAACAGGAAAATGCCCGGAAAACAGCTATTTGTGTAACAGTTCAAATGTGTTGTCTGGTCAAAACTGTCTAGATCCGTCAGCTTTTTGAATTATAACGTGCGTGGATTGTATGAAAAGTTACATGATCCAGAATTTGTTAACTTTGTGACTACCCACGATTTCATTACGTTTACCGAAACTTTTATTTCAGAAGATTTTGATCAATTTTTTTTCAGATTATGATTCTTTTATTTCCAAAGCTCAGAAACTGTCAAAGCAGGGGAGATATTCTGGAGGAAATTTTGGTTTGTGTCAAAAAGCGTTTTTTCTAAATTCATTTCCCAAATACAAGTTAAAATGATGATGTAGTTGTGTCTAAAAATATCAAAAGAGCTATTTGGTTGTGATTATGATGTTATGTTCATTTCAACCTATATTCGACCATATGATTCCAGTTACTGGAGAAGCAATGTTGATGGATATGGGTATAGAAGTACTTGATGAATGTATTATGTATTTGTATGAGAAATTCGACGATTTTCTTATTCTGTTATGTGGGGATTAAATGCTCGCACCGAAGATAGAAATTTTGATTACATTGATGACATTTTTGAGCAGACGGTCAGCAGTGCTGCAACCGACATAAATACTTTTGCCAGAAAGTCTGATGATATGGAAAATGAATCTCTTTGGACTCAGCTAGTTGAATTGTGCAAAATTGCAGACTGTTTTATTGTAAACGGTACCTCAAAATGGAATTGTGACTCTGGTTGTACTTACGTGTCAGAAAAAGGGTCAAGCGTTATAGATTTACTTTTTGATGTCATGTAATTTTCCTCTCATCTCTCAGACATACGATTAATTGTAAAAGAGTTGATCGACTCAGATCACCTACCCGTACAACTAACTTGTACACAAAGGTCATGAATGAGGAAACTATGCAGAATGCTAATTGCCTAAAAGACAGTGGTAGAGAAAAAATAGTGTGGAATGTGGACAACGAAAAAGAAATATAAAGATTGTCTTAAAGACTACGAAGGTATAACTATGTTAAAGGAAGCAATGGAACTGATTGATGAAGATGTTGATTCAGCAATGGAATTGTTTTACGCAATATCTGCTTAGAGCTGGTAAGTGTATGCAGAAAACAGTGTCTACTAAGAAGCAATCTCAGAGATCTGAATGGTTGATGAGGAGTGCAAAAAGGTTTAAACAGGAATGTAAAGACGCTTACGAGTACTCCGAAAGTTCAAACGGATGGGGAAATGTAAATGCCATGACGGAAAATTGACGTTACAGACAAAATTAAGGATATCTAACAAAAAATGTATATGTAAAGACATGAGATTGTCCTATGCTGAAAGCAGAAAAATATACAGGAAACTACTGACATGTAAAAAACGAGGTTACCGTAGGCAAACGGCCTGAAAAACTAGTGTTAACTTAAAAAATTCAGCTTTATTCTGGAACCGTCTCAAATGTTTGGGACTGAGGAATGAAATGAGAATGAGTGGTACTATAACAACACAGAATTGGTTTGAACATTTCAGAAACGTTTTCTTTAAAGGAAAGTTATACGTGAACCAAACTTATCCCCAACAGACATAAAATGGACAGGAGAATCCTCTGAATCGGGTCATTACGTACACGAAGTAGAAAAAGCACTGAAGAAAATTAAACGTGGAAAAGCAAGTGGCACAGATGGTATTATTGGGGAAATGCTAAAAAACGGCGGGTCAAACTATTGTTAACTTTCTCATTGTGTTATTTAACAAAATTTTTGATAATGGCGTGTATCCACATGAATGGTCGAAGCCATTGTAGTGCCTATTTTCAAAAGGGGAATATAGACGACCCTGATAATTAGAGGTGTATCTTTGATTAATGTCACTTGTAAATGCTTTACTTCAATTCTGGAACCAGAGACTGTATTCGTGGCTAGAGGAAAATAACATAATTGTTGAAATCAAGCTGGTTTTAGAAACAATTATTCACGGTTGATCAATATTCAATTTATACACTATTGTCCAGAGATGTTTATGTTCAAAGGTCGAAAACTTTATGTTGCCTTTGTGGATTTCAGAAAAGCATTTGATTCAGTTCACCATTGACAAATTACT
>CM031605.1:19864576-19897076 GCA_018398815.1 Conus ventricosus
TAGCCTAATCCTGATCATGGTTGATGATAAGACAACGACGCCGACGACAACAACGATGATGATCATACTGACGACGATAAATCACTTAGTACCATGTCGACTTCAAATCACGTAATACCTGTGTGATCTTTATCCCGTTGCACCACGACCGATATTGCTAGACACCTTAACGTAACGTGCAGTTGAACGACGCATACCATTTTAATCTTTAATACTCTTTCTGGACATTACAAAAATTTTGAATAGGCTACTCTAACTATCTAACTGCTTGAAAGCTTGTCAGAGATTTCTAATGATACGTGATCCATTCTGCTTTTCATCTACTTCATGGTTCAAGCTGCCATGTTCCCATGGTGAACACCACGCCGAATGCCAGACGAAAAGTTCATGATGCACTTGACAGGCATGTTACTCATAAAGTTTAACACACACACACACACACACACACACACACACACACACACACACACACACACACACACACGCACGCACGCACGCAGGCACACACACACACACACACACAGTGGAAAAAAAATGAATGGACAAGTCAGTACATACAAGTGTATGAATTAGTTGCCACGCAGTAACGCCTCCTCGATGAAACGTAGTAGATTGAAAACGCACTGGATGAACTCGCAAACGCAAATGTACAAATAAACATGTAAATAACACAACGTTGTCAATCAAATTAATCCCCATGCAAGCAATACATGCGAAACTGAAAGTCCACAGATAGAATCTCAGCAAAACGGCCACATTGCATCACTGAACTTCTGCTGCAAACCGCAATCAAGGACTGTTACTCTGATTCAAAGCGTCCACGACTGATGAACAGGTTAGCATTTGTTAGGTACACCAGTGTAAGTGGTGTTTTCCCTAAGGCACGAGTTTTTCCCCCTTTTCTTTTCTTTTTGTTTTTTTGGTGTGTTTTTTCTCTGAGCCGGTGTACGCAGCAAATCTATATCCCGTCCAGAATATACCCAGAGTATAAGAAGGGCAAGACCTTTCGAAACTCCCGAACATTATTTGTCTGATGTCATCTTCTTCTTCTTCTTCTTCCTAAAATACTGGTTCACTCAAAAACGAGTAGGTCACCAGCGCGCATATTAAAAAATAAAATAAAATAACATAAAACAGTGCGACTCTGACTGTTGGCCCCTGGAGCAAATTTGGCAACAAGGGGTCGCACTCGATTTAAAAGCAATGGCCAAATTCAGGCCCAGGTGATAATAAAATATCTGGGGAAATAAAAATAGAAAATCATCAATATGCAGATCTCAAAACTGTCGAATCAATTTGTCCCTTGAATGAGATTGCACTTGTGGCAATCTTGATGGCACCCGGCAGTGAGTTCCACACGCCGTACAGAACTGGGATAAAAAGAATGTAAGTGGCTGTCAATATTTGATGCAGGTATGGTATAACATTGACCGCCACTCCTGGTGCTACTTTTATTCAATACTAGTTGTTCCATTGGAATATCAATTACTTTAGCTCTGCCTTTGAAAAAGGTGTTAAGTTTAATAAAAGCTCTTCTCTCTTCTAAGGGTTTCCATTCTAATTTCCTCATGTTCTTCCTAGTATTCCCCTTTTCTCTGATGTGGTTCCCTGTTACGAACCGTGCTGCTCTCTTCTGAATCTTTTCGAGGTTATCAATGTCCTTTAGATGGTAAGGATCCCAAACTGAGCAACCATATTCCAGTACTGGTCTAACCAGTGTTTTGTAGCAGTCGTCTTTAACCTTTTGGGGGCAGTCATTGATGTTCCTGTATAAGAAAGCTAAGATGTTATTTGCTTTCTTACATACTAAATTGTAATGTTCTTTCCATTTGAGACGACTATCTATAATCACGCCTAAATATTTTGCAGCATTAGTTTCTTTAAGAATAGTATTATGGATAGAATAATCTGATCTAATTGGTGAGCGTTTGTTACATATACGCAACACTTGGCACTTTTGGGGATGAAATTCCATTTTCCAAGTTCTTTCCCACTCTTGTAAAGCGTTTAGATCTTCTTGTAGAATGCGAGTATCATTCTTGCTTCTGATTGTTCTATATACTAAACTGTCATCTGCAAAAAGCCTTATAGTAGTTCCAGGAGAAAGATTTCTACTTATGTCATTTATATAAATTAAGAAAAACAAGGGCCCCAGAACAGTTCCCTGTGGTACACCTGACAAGACCCTGTCTATTTTGTCTATGAAATCCAAAGCCCTGACGTTAGAAACTCAAAACTGCATGATGTAGGCCCGAAACATCAGAATAAATGTTACTATCTTCGCTGCCTTGACAGTTTAATAGCAAAGAGGGTAAGCACAACGTACACATTATACATACACACAAACACGCACGCACGCACGCTGTCGAGTATGCACGCACACACACACACACACACACACACACACACACACACACACACACACACACACACACACACACACACACACACACACACACACACACACACACACACACACACACACACACACACACACACACACACACATCCCCTCTCCGAACTGTTTTTACCCTAGCTTCAACTTTCCTCTCTCTCTCTCTCTCTCTCTCTCTCTCTCTCTCTCTCTCTCTCTCTCTCTCTCTCTCTCTCTCTCTCTCTCTCTCTTCCTCCCCCCCCCCCACATGCATAGATAAATGCTGGATCATTCAGTTGTGTGCAAGCTTAATATTTTTTTTCTCTTGTATTCAGTATTCGTTTTAACAGACATACTAAATACGTAATACAAATCGTTTCACACACACACACACACACACACACACACACACACACACACACACACCACACACACACACACACACACACACACACACACACACACACACACACACACACCACACACCGCGCGCGACCCCCCACCCCCCACCCCCCACACACACACTTTTATTCTTCCTCGACCGAATCCAGTTGGAACTTTTTTTTTCAGTCGCCTTTACTATAACCACAAGAGTTCTTGTCCTCCCATCACACACAGAGAGAAACAAACAACAACAATGATATTATTAGATTTAAATGAAAAAAAAAGAAAATGATTCGAGCTGTTTCATGAGAGGCTGATGAGCCACAAACCCTCTCACCTCCAGCGTCTCTAAGGCAACATTTTGACTTGGGGAAGTCAGAGTCCCTCAAACAGCTGGAACAGAATTACCTGTGATATTTATACCGGGGTATTTTCTGAGCAGGGGGGGGGGGGGGGGCTATTTTAGCCCCGGCGAGGAGCTGCATCAGCTCTGAATTACGATGCTACGCTGGATGGATTGTTAGGTGCTCAACACTGATTGAAGCTGTATAGCTCGCCCCACTGACTGCAGTCTTTAATTGATTTTGTGTTGTGTCCCTGTTTCCATGGAAGCACATAGTGATCCGTGACTAGGGGTCCACTGGGAGCGTGCTCGCGTGCGTGTGTGTGTGTGTGTGTGTGTGTGTGTGTGTGTGTGTGTGTGTGTGTGTGTATGTGTGTGTGTGCGTGCGTGTGTGTGTGTGTGTGTGTGTGTGTGTGTGTGTGTGTGTGTGTGTGTGTGTGTGTGTGTGTGTGCATGCACGCGCATGTGTGTCTGTGTGTGTGTGTGTGTGCGTGCGTGCGTGCGTGCGTGTGTGTATGTGTGCGTGCGTGCGTGCGTGCGTGCGTGCGTGTGTGTGTGTGTGTGTGTGTGTGTGTGTGTGTGTGTGTGTGTGTGTGTGTGTGTGTGTGTGTGTGTGTGCGCGCGTGTGTCTGTGTGTCTGTGTGCGCGCGATACAAAACCGACACAATTCAGATTGAACCAAACTGGTTCACAGTTTCATGAACCAGTCGAAGATAACGTGTCGAAGTCAAAGTTCGAAATCGGACGCTACTCGCATTTCGAGGAGAATGAGAGCGGGTATGTTTTACCTCCCTTTCACAGCGACATTAATTTTTTCTTGCCTCTCTTTCACTGTTCTGAAATTTCATGTTTGAAACAAATACATCAAATACAAAGGTGACATGCCCTACCGAACACACACACACACACACACACACACACACACACACACACACACACACACAAGCGCAAGCGCAACCCTAATGACTGGTACACAAATTTCAATGGTATCCCAAAGCAGCCAGTGAATCGGGTAGAAACAGGAAACGAGAAGAAAGTACTGTAAAGAAATAACTTGCATCAAAAATTAAATAAGTGTGTGTGTGTGTGTGTGTGTGTGTGTGTGTGTGTGTGTGTGTGTGTGTGTGTGTGTGTGTGTGTGTGTGCGTGCGTGTGTGCGTGCGTGAGGGCGTGCGCGCGCGCGAGCGTGTGTGTGTGTGTGTGTGTGTGTGTGTGTGTGTGTGTGTGTGTGTGTGTTTGAGAGTTAGAGAAAGGGAGGGGGGGGGGGGCGATCTGGCTCCTGTATCTATTCCACAATCAGTCAGGTGAGTTGGAGCACCGCCTACGCCTGGCCGACCGCAAAGGCCATTAAGGGATGTCACCACTGAAAAAGGAAAAGGGAAGTTACTCTTGTAATACTTAACGACCAAAACAAAACAAATCAAACAAAAAACAAACAAAACAACAAAAATAGGAAAGAAAAAAGAAGAGAAAAGAAAAAGAAAAAGAAAGAAAAAACAGACAATTAGGTTAAATAGCAATTACTGCCCATTAAATATTGACATCCTGAAGTTGGGATTGAACTAGGTCATAATGTGCGCGTCAGGTGTCCCGCTTAGTTTGTCACAGTCACATATGAAAAAAAAGAAGAAATTAATGAACCATCGACGATAATGACAAACTTACAAAGAAAGGCCATCCTGGCCCAACAGCACTGAAAAATGACCTGTTCGGGTCTATTCCAATCGTTAGATTCTCACCACCCAATTCCCGGAATACAACATAAAAACTAGCACATTGGGGATGTTTGGGAAGTAGAAAGGGTATTCCAATGCAGATTGTATCCTCCACGTTCCTATAATTGTGTGCTAACATTTTTTTTATTTTTTTTAAGCTCTTTCATTTTACTTTACTCATGGGATTTATGATTATTTCTTGTTCTGTGGTACACTGTTTCTTTGCGCTTACGGCCCATTCGTCCGACTTCGTTCAAGAGCGTGTTGGTATTGGGTGTGCGCTATCAAAGAAGATGGGAAACCGCTCAGTGTCTTTGACAGTCACAAATCGTCGGCACGGAGGAAGAAGCTTTCGGCCGACCGGGACGACCTCGCCATCAGACGCTAGCCACTTATATCCATTTTCCACCGTCAAGTATCAGGGGCTTCGTTCTTCTTCTGAGTTGGACGAATTCTTTGATAGCTATGCCAGCGCGTTTGTTTTTTGTTTGTTTGTTTTTTTTTCCTGTTTTTTATATATATATATATATATTTTTTTTTTTAACCCTCATTCTTTCTTTCTCTTTTTAACTTACCGCTGCTCTGACGGTTATTCAAAAGAGATGCTTTCTAGGTTTGGTCGGGTCCCGTAGGACTCGCCCCAACCACCCCTGTTGTCCCAGTCTATCCACTCCTTTCTTGTTACTTCATTTGTGATTCCCGACCTCGGCCTCCAAGTCTCGTCTAGGACCCGCCCACCGACTGTCTTTACAGTGGCATAGCGTGCAAGGACTCCCTTGTCTACTCGGTCTATGCGTTCTTTTCTTCGTTCGTTCGTCCATTGTCGCTTGCTTTTGTGACCTTCTGGGACCGACCCCCTGGCCTAGTAGTTAGAGGCCACCGTATTCTTTACGGTCGAATAGCAGGGGAAAGGAGGGGTGCTAATTGTTCGTTTGTTGCTGCATGCTTATTCATTCGTTCTATCCGTTGTTGCATGTGACCCTAGGACCCTTCGTCCGTTGTTGTACATGACCCTCCAGCAACCTTACCCCTACCCCCTACCCCCTACCCCCACCTCGGCCAAGTGGTTAAGGCCACCGAATGTCTCCATGGAAAAAGAAACACCCGAAGGCGCCGGGGAGGACCCAGAGAAGCACTGTCCTCGCCTGCCTCCAGAGCAGCCCTGCACCACCCCCGGAGGCCTGCGCCGTGTTGACGATGGGCACAGGCACGCACAGGACACTCCATCAAGATACCAAGGGACATAACTGCTCCTGAACAGAGGCAAATCAGACCACAGGATGCAGCTCACAACAGCCCCAAAGCATGGTTATAGAACGGGGGAAAGTAGGGGTGCGTGCTTGTTCATTCGTTGTTACATGCATGTTCATTCGTTCGTCCGTTGTTGCATGTAATCCTCCGGGGCCCCCCACCCACCCTGCCACTCACCCCCACCCAAGCGATTTGTATTGAGGCCACCGACTGTCTTTACAGTCATAAAGCAGGAAAAAGAAGGACTGCTTCCTAGAACGTTGTCGCATACTTATTTATTACCTCCAGGTCCCCCCTCCTCCTCCCCCCCCCTCCCCGCGCGCCAAACTCGTTAGAGGCCAACGACTGTCTTTACAATCTGGTGTCATTTTCTCTTGGTCTCTCCACTTTCCTTTGTTCCATTCATTCGTCTCTTGTCGCATATGACCCTGAGGAATCTTGCGGCGTAAACTTAGTTAGAAGCCAGCGACCGTCTTTTACGGTCAAACAGCGGGGAGGGTTGTTGATTTTTGTTGGTTGAAGCCTATGTCCGTAAATGCGGTGTTGATGTGCTATTACTGTGTGATATGTGAGCCAGCTGAAGCATGAACTGTCGCAGGGAAATTTGTCCGTGTGGCCAAGTCACACCGCGTGCTAACAGTGCTACTGGTCCTGCAGGATCTATCGTCGAGTCCCCCCCCCCCCCCCCCTCCCCCATCTATTTAATCGCCGCCGATCCAGTTTTTATCAGATGTAACAAAGATTTGAAACGATTTTGAAAAAGGGCGCAAAAACTCTCTCTCTCTCTCTCTCTCTCTCTCTCTCTCTCTCTCTCCCTCCGAATTATCAGTATGAATGATATGTGTTGAAATAATGTATGCATGACAAGGGCAAATTTTTTCTTTCTTTTTCTTTCTGCGTACGCAGGCTGATACTCCTGCGGACACTGCCTGTACAGACAGGCAGTGGAGTTTTGTGTGTATGACCGTTTTTTTTATCCCGCCATTAAGGCAGCCATACTCCATCTTCGGGGAAAAGGGCAAATTGTAAGACTACGCTTTGGCCTGAAATCTTCATCCTTGCGTATTAACGATCAATAAGTCAATCAATCAATCAATCAATCAATCTCTCTCTCTCTCTCTCTGTGTGTGTGTGTGTGTGTGTGTGTGTGTGTGTGTGTGTGTGTGTGTGTGTGTGTGTGTGCGCGCGCGCGTGCATGCATATGTACATTCAGCTGAGAAACTTAAGATTCTACACACACACACACACACACACACGGACAGAGCATTGGCCCTCTAAACAATTCCCCGCTATTTCCGCCTCCTCACCGATAGCACTCATGCTCATGACATAGGTTAAAGGTGCCATAACCTGATGCCGTGGGGGCGTTGGGTGCGGGCGAAAGCTGTGAGGGTGACAAGTGCAGCTGATGTGGTGCCATTGAATAGGGGCGCTCTTGCACCGCCCCCCCCCCCCCCCCTCCTCTATTTTGTCTTTTGAGCCCCAGCGACCCCGAACAGACACTTTGACTCGGTCCCGCGTCTTTTTAAAATCTGGCCCTAAATCTCTTCTCGTCTCTCGACATGTTCTGGTTCTGGCATGTCCACCTAAATAGTTTAGCATATGTGTGACATATTTGAGAATAAGTTTGCAAAAATGTATGTGTGTATGTCACGCTATCATGGTTTCGTGTATTTGTTTAGTTGTTTTTTTTTTAGTTGAGGTTTGTAGGCATATAGTGAACATTTAAGTGTGTATGTGTGCAATATTGACGTGGTGTGTTATGTGGACTGTTATTTATGTTCCTTGAAACCTACACATGTGTTATTATTATAATTATTATGATCATTATCATTATTATAATTATAAGGCTATCATCATTATTATTATTATTATCACTGTTGTTTTTGTTGCTGTTGTTGTTAAAGTTGCTGTTATAATAACTTTTAAATTTAAAAGAAAGTGTCTCTCCCATCCGGCTCAGATATGCCTCCAAACTTTTGTATTATCAAACAGAAAAAAAGTAGTCCAACCATTGACTCTCTCTCTCTCTCTCTCTCTCTCTCTCTCTCTCTCTCTCTCTCTCTCTCTCTCTCTCTCTCCTCTCTCTCTCTCTCTGTGTGCAGGGGATGCTGCAGGTTCAGTGTCTGGCCTTACCAATTTTCTTTTATTATAAGGGGAGGAGGGATGGGAGGGGGGGGGGGGGGGGTACCTCTCTGCCACCACCACCACCCGGATCCGTTAATTGTTTATGACGAGATGACGAGATTTGTTCTGCACTAACTGCGTCATTTGAAAAAAAGAATGTTAAGACGCCTTACACTGCCGGCTCGCACGTAGGCCTGTGGCGGTAATAACACTGAGGAAGGGCCGTTTATCTCTGCCCATAGCCTATGTAACGTTCCATGACAAACAATGACGGAACCATCAAAACCAACTCAACAACATTATCAGCAGATACAGAATTCATTTTGATATCAATAATAATGATTATGATACTGTTGACAATGATGATAAAGATGATGATTATTTGGCGCCCAGCTGCCTTGTCTATTCTGCCACCCATCCACTGAGCTAAAAAGATTAGGCCTGCGCTCATCATAGTCCCCTTTTTTGACGGAGAAGACAACTCGTGAGAAGTCACATCGGAGTTTGCATGTCCTCGGAAAAACAGTTATTTCCCTTGCTTAGTTTCCTCGTCATCCGGGGCTTTCTCAGCAGATCACGTGATGAACACAATTTATGTTGTTGTGGAGAAGCCGCCATATTCTCTGGCAAGCTGTGAGAATGTCGCTGTCCTGATATTTGAAGATCGAAGATGGTCAGGCAAGCAAGTTTTCCCCTTTGTGAAGACAGGATGAGATGATCAGTAGTCAGAGGCGTGTATGCCTTCAGTTCATTGTCCTGTGATAACGGTAAGAGATTTAGGTAGGTTTAATGGCGAGCAAAATTCAAGTTGCTAAGTTCCATGACTTCAGTGAGGGTCCTATGCTAGATCCAACTTCTTCTGGAGTTTGGAATATGGAAGAAAATGACGTTGTTGGCCAGTTGAGGGATGAAAGTTTCAAGAAGAGGGTTGAGATCCTTGAGCAGCTTATTATAACCGTAAAGAGAAATGGAGGTCGCTTGCCATACTCTGATCACGAATCCATTTTCAGAGGACTTGGCTTGGCCTTGTCCGACTCGAACTGGGAGATCAGGCTGAAATGCATAGTTCTTCTGCAAGAGTTGATCCCCAGTCTCCAGGATGACTTGGACCATTGCATGTCTCTAGTTTTGAACAAGCTGATTTCAAACATAGGAGACAGCAAGGTCACACTGAGGAAAGCTGTCATAAGCAATCTGCATCGGTACATGAAGCACACAAAAAATCTCCCCGCCTTGCTGCATGCCATAGTCAACACTGGTCTGGAAAATGAAGATGCAAGAGTCCGACGAGAAACCATCTGCGCCTTACCAATGCTTCTCACCAGAGACTTCACAGATGCAAACTTGTATGGAATTGTTCAGTCTCTGGCTAAAAAACTGCTGGATACGTCAACTGAAGACAATTTGAAAGATGTCTCCCTTGCCACCTTGGAGTCCATTGAGAAACTGTTGGGGGAAGACAAGTTTGAAGTCTACATTCAGAAACTGTCACCATCTTTAAGAAAGTATTACCTTCAGTTGACAGGAAAACTTGAAAATGCCTCAGAAAATCAAGATCACTCAGGCATGTACAGTGCACGGCAGACAAATACGCAAGGAGGGGTCGAGAGACAAGACAGATACATGGACAGTTTAGAGTTTGGAATCATACCAACTCACATCATGACACGCATTAACGACCAGAAAGACTTCAAGACGCGGGCACAAGCTGTGGAAGATTTAAAAGGAGTAATCCTGTCTCTGACACCTCATGACATCAACCAGAAACTCATCCCCAATATGATGCCTTTTATGAGTTTTCTGAACTCTTTGCTGGATGATTCTAATTTCAAAATTATCACAGTGACACTGGAAATTGTGTACAGTGTCGTGGAACGTCTTGGCGCGAGTGTGAAAAACTATGTGAAGAATATTGTTAATGTGTTGTCAAAGCGGATGGGCGACAACAAGGTTGTGATCCGTCAGTCTATCATGAGAGTCTTGATGAAGATGATGCAGTGCTACTCTCCTCAGCTGGTTCTGTCTGTCATATTTGACAATTTATCACACCGAAATTCCCGTGTCAGACAGGAAATCATTAACTTCATTATTGCTGCTCTATTGACTTTTCCAAGCTACGAATTTGATCTGCCAAGCATCTGCATGGTGGTGGGGCCAACACTGACAGATGTCAAACGACAGGTGCGACAGGCTGCTCTGGAGTGCTTTGCTGTCCTGGCACAGGCCATGGGTTCTGGTCGTTTGCAGCCCTTGGTTCAAGCTGTTGACCAGGTAGAACTCAGTTCTGAAGGTGAAGGTCTGATGGCTGCGGTACAGGCTCGTCTTGCTCGCAGGCAGCTGCCCAGACTAAACGGTGATGGTTTAGTTGAGTATGCTACTCCCGTTCCAACATCAGCCACACAGAGGTCTTCTCCTGCCAGTCAGAGTGCAGACACAGAATGGATTTTAGCTGTCGGAGGGGGGACAGTTCGCACAGCCCGTTCTGATATCATGGAACTTGAATCGGTCACATCAGGTTCAGCAAGGTCCACCCCAATGACTGATTCTTGTGCTCCCACTCCTGTACCACGCAGGTTTATGAGTGCTGGTCGTGGACGCAACAAATTGCCATGGGAAGAAGATGAGCGTTCAAGGGCGTATGAAGATCTGCCAAACTCAGCTCCTGCTCATGTAAGTTGCACTTGAAGTTTGCTGTGAGTGACTTATTTGATGGTGCCAGTGCTCATGATGCATTATTTAAGAGTTCAGGTCTTTTTTCTACCAGAGAAGCAAGAAGTTTGAACAGGCTAGTTCATTAGAACATGTCTTACCCTTTAAAGTTTTCGCACATAAATTGTAACATCTTGAAAATGTTTGGAACGATGAATTTTCTTTCTTGTCAGGTGATTCCATTGAAGAAGAAGAATATCGTTTCAATTTTCAAAGTTTCAGAACTGTAGCTTTGTATTAAGAAAGAAAAGTTTGCCACATATTAGTAATAACTCACTTGATAATGATTTTCCTCAAGTACTGAAATAGTAATATGACAGTTTTTTCTAATATCAAATTAGAAATTGCATTGTTTAAAGTTGGAGTGATCCTCATGTCAATCTGCACTCATCTGCACAGGAATAAATGTCACTCCCTCACCTCTTCTTAATCTTCTGTGTTTAAACTTTAAAACTAGTTACACTTACAGGCTTCCACACACCCAAAACAGTCTTAGCTCAGAACTTTATAGGTGATAATTCAGTCTGTGAAGGGACATACTCTTTTTTTTAATAAAAGGTGTAAACTCATGATCAGTAATAACAACTTTGAAGGTTCATTAAAAAAAAGTGATAACATTAGAAAATATATATATCTCAATCATCCTGTGATATGATCTGTGATTATTACAATCTGATCTCCATTGGCAGTAAACTTTTTTCTTTTCTCACCAGTTGACATTATTTTTATATTCTGTTGTGAATTGTGACCTGAAAACAAAAAAAAAGTGTAGACTGTCGGTTGTACTATAGTATTGTACAGTTTGGTTTTCCAGTACCCTATATGTACAGGCATTAGTGAATCATGATCATATTAATCTGACAAATCTTTGAATGATTCTGTCCAGTGGTATATCTGGACTCTCTTTCTCTCTCTCTCTTGCTCTCACACACACACACACACGCACATACACACACACACACACACACACACACACACACACACACACACACACACACAACACACACACACACACACACACACACACACACACACACACACACACAACACACACACACACACACAC
Source organism: Conus ventricosus (assembly GCA_018398815.1). NCBI lineage: Eukaryota > Metazoa > Mollusca > Gastropoda > Neogastropoda > Conidae > Conus > Conus ventricosus. The sequence continues at coordinate 19,876,546 of CM031605.1, forward strand.
ACACACACACACACACACACAGCATGCACACATTTGAGATGGCTTTTGTTTCAAATCAGTAGTGATTTAAAATTATGCTACAGTGATCAGGTTGACCGCTAATAATTGTACCATTGCACAAGTACTGAAGTGGATTAGTCAAATATTTGGAGCTAGTGGTCCCAGTTCTATTTTGCTGGGACGTGCAGCCAGATTGAAGCATGTGTTTGAATGAAAAAAAATCTGTGCATGGAAAGGAAAAGTAGGCGTAGTCGTGTGCATCATGGTCAAAAGAAATTTTCAGTCCGTCACATTGTATGTTGGGGCAATCTTTAATTAGTACATTATGCCTGCATCATACTCTTTTGATTCGTACATTAGTTCGAAGACGTACGTATGCTCTTTACTCTTAAAAAAAAGACAGCACAGTAGTTAGCAGTCTTTCGATGGCTTGTGGATTCAGATCTGAGCTTGCTGTCTTGGAGAAAAACCTGCAGAAATTAGCGTTTGGTTCTTCAACAGTCAAGCAAAACTTGACTCTGCCGGTATGGAAAATGTACAAGGTTTGACCTGCGATTGACGTTTTAAAATAAATCTTGACAATATGCAGGGTTATTCTGGAGCCCCATTTGTATTTTTATTTTGTAACCCTTTTTCATTTCTGGGATCATTGACAATTCTGGCACTGGTTGTTCAGTGACAGTACAGGGTGGTTAGTGTTGGGACTGGTTTGCCTGATTCCTTGCTTGAGGCAGAGCACTGTGCTGGTTTGTTGGGCCCTCCAGTGTGAATAGTTATGATTTCAATATATAGTGCTGGCCATTTCACAGAACTTCTCTTTTTTGTTCTATTTAAGTGTTAATCATAGTGCTTTGCAGTGAAGTGAATTGTATCTTGTAGAATTCTTATGGATTAAGCATTCAGATTTTTTTTTTTGGAGGTGTATTAACTATTAATAACAAGCCATGTTGAGACATGCGCAGAGATGCAGGTTCTTGGGGTTGCTGATTCAAATTTTGGAATTAGGATTTTTTTTCTCCCTGATGATGAGCCATCTTTTATGCCAGTATTTATAAACTGTTCAATTATCTACTAGCCTATTAATAATAATTGATATTCTTGAGAGCGTAAGTTTAGTTTTTACGTAATTTGCCATGCTTGCTTGTTTTTTTCATCTGTTGTGTCCTCCTTAGTGGCATTACTCCTACGTAGCCACACTTAGATAGCCCTATCCTATTAAAACTGAAATACACTGACAGATCAAATTAACTTAAGAAGTCGGTGGGTAATCATAGTCTGGAGCTGATGTTTGACTTTGATGAATTATTATTATAATAATAATGAATACTTATATAGCGCCTATTCTCGGCTAGAGGCCAAGCTCTAAGCGCTTTACAATCAACACTCGTTTACACAACGGGCTGCCTACCTGGGTAGTGCCGACTGAAGAGCTGCCAGCTGGCGCATCATTCAGTCGTTTCCCGTGTCATCCAGTCAGTATCGTTCAATATCGATCACTCATTTTCCTTACTCCCTTCATTCTTTCCATTTCTCACGCAGGGTGCATGCTATGTGTAACGTGTCATCCATACCAACGGCCAAACTGGCCTACTCTTCCGAAAGTTGGTGATGGGATTTTACGTGTGTGCAAGATGTTGTGCGTGCGTTCACACGGAACCTCGGTTTATAGTCTCATTCGAAGGACTGTATAGTGTATGGGAAATGGAGTCAGAACCAATGTTAACTCCGAGGGAAAAATCCCCCTGTACCGAAACGCCCCGGCGGAGGTTCGAACCCGCAACCCCAGGATCACCTAGATTACGAGTCAGGCGCTCTACCAACGAGCTATTCCGGCTCAACGAGCTATGTCAACAAGTCTGTTCTGAAACAGTTAAAAGATGATGAAGTACAGTGTTAGAACTGTGAAACCAGAGGTATCAGTTTCTAGTTTTGCGGAGTATAACATTAGCAGATGATGTTTTAGCAAATGCACATATGATCAGTTTAGACAACACAAATTTATGCGTCATAATTGAAGCTAAAACTAACAGTTTTCTGTGTTATGAAAGCTAAATGGCAAAAGTTTCAGCAAATAGTCGTACACATAGTAGTTGACAACACAGGTGTGATGTCATTATTGAAGCTAAAACTAAGGCTGTCATTTTGTAAATTGCATTTAGAAATTAACTCCAGTAAGAAACTGTTGTGGCATGAGGTTATTTGAGGAATTTGGAACATTTTGAAATCCTTGCCGAAATTTTCGCTAATCAGAGTCTCGTTTTCAGCATCCAGATTTGTACCTGTCTGATATTTGTCAAAAGTCAGTTTAACTTACTGACTATCTATCTGTGTGTGAGATGCAAAATCAAAAATGAAACGTATGCATGTTTATAATTAAGTTTTTATGTTATTTTTAATGAAGGTAGCTTTATTAGCAGACATTTAGCACACATTTAATTGTGTGCTGCCAATATCATTTCCAAGAAGTTATGACATACAGTAATTATTGAATACAGTAGTCATATAAAAGTCGCATAATACAAATCTTCAAATAATGATAGTGTATTCAAAGTTATTGATAATCCTAATTCAGCTAGATAAACTACATGAAGTAATTATTCATGTATACTGTAGGAATAAGTTCATATGTTTTTTCTGTTTTGATGTCAACAAAGTTGCAAAGCTACTCACAGATTAAATTCATTTCTGTGGTTTTGATGTGAACATTTTTGAAGAACTGCTGAAACTTATCTGCATCAATATAAAAGTATTGGTAATTCATTTAAGGAAAAGTGATCCAGCATTTAACCCTACTACCTCCAAAATTCAAAATGAACAAAATGTTTTTGTTTAAAAGTACCTTTCAGATGCTTTATGAAAAACTTTTTGCAAAAATCTACTTACAACTGTGTATTGAAGAGATGTAATGTGAAAATTCACACATCTTATTGAAATTTACGAATTTGAAATTACTAAGTACATGCAGACAAATACAATTTTAAATCTATGTTCCCTATGCCTCAGTTGTCAGAAAGGTGCTTTGGTCAGAAAAATGGTTTGCAAGAATCAAATTATTGATAGGAGAATAAAAAATTATTATGTTATACATATGTCCCAGCAGAAATGTCCAGTTTTCTGTTACTATGTTAATGTTGCTGAAGATGTAGGCTTCCATTTTAACTGAGCCAGAAGGCACAGGAAAGTGTCTGAGACAAAGGAATTTCAGAACACAGATGATTAAAAGAAAATGTGATGGTTGAGTGGTTTATTATAGTTGAAAGAAGGATGACTCATGCTCGCCCCTTTCCTCCCAAAACAAAACTGACCAACCAACCAACCAACCAGCCAACTAGCCAACCAACTCTTAACTTGCCTACTTTACAGGATTTTACTCACATAGTCAAATTCCTGAAATAGTGACTGATTTTTTTACATCCTGCCCCCCCCCCCCCCCCCCAAACCACCCTTCTCCCAAACGAACAGACACAGTCTATACAGACACACAGACACAGAGAGACAGACACACACATGCACACACATAGACACACACACATGGGCACACACACACACACACACACACACACACACACACACACACACACACACACACACAACACACACACACACAAACACACACACACACACACACACACACACACACACACACACACACACACACACACACACACACACACACACACACAAACACACACACACACACACACACACATACACACACACACACACACACACACACACACACACACACACACACACACACACACACACACACACACAGAGGATGACAGCATGAAAGAGCAAACCATATGTTTTCTTTCCAGTTTTTGAAATAACTTCACACAACTTTGGATACATCTTTAAATTCAATTGTACTAAGAAAATTCATTGAAGAATTTAGTGAGTGTTAATACTGAAACATGAGATAAACATGTATTTGGATGAACATGATGCCAAGAAAAGAAAGGGTTCATAATATCATGATGCCCATTGTACTTCAAAATATGAAGCTATATCGCAGGCATGAACCTTTTTTTAAAACTCGAAACAGAGAAGTGCTTAAAATCAGTAGTTGATCATGAACACAAGTGACAAAGTTGTTGATTAACTGCAGAGGTAGGCATAAATACTTTTTTTTGGTTTCCAGTGCTTCTTTGAATCTGGGCGATCAGGACAGATTCATTCAGTAAACTTAGTATTTTGGGCTAGATGAAAGTTTATTACCTGATGAAAACACCAAACTCATCCCGCGTGCTTCTGGCACAGTCTTGTTCTGTAGTTGTATGTTATGCCTGATTTGTTTGTTTGTTTGTTGGTCTCTTTTTTGTTGTTGTTGGTTTGTTTGAAATTCCAGCTCTGGAACTGAGCCCTGTTGATGTTTATGTCCAGCTGTCATATCTAGTGACTTCTTCTTGTTCTGGAGTTTTTGTCCTCACCAAAAATTGCTAGCGCTTAGTTAAACTTAAAGGAACCTTTTTACTTTTACACAAGGTGTTGAGTTCATGCTATGGCAGACCCCTGAGCCATTATCAGGCTAAACCTTGTTTAGCATTGTTGAGCAGCTCTCCTTTAACATCATCAGGGACCAAGGGTACTTGAAGTGGTCCACTTCCTTCATTATGAGATATGGGGATGTGTATCTTGATGTGTATCTTGGCTGCTTGCTTGTCCAGATTTTTTTTGTTTTTTTGTTGGTGGTCATGATCAGCAAAATTCTAGGTCACATCTTTCAGTGTTAAGCTGGCTTCTGTTCAGATCTTGATTTCTGCAGTGCTGGTGCTGTGCTCATGAATTCAGCCAGTGAGGGTTGGTTGCGATGCTGACTTTTGGAAGATCTAGTCATTGGAACAAGGACTTAGTAATAACCTGTTAAAAGGGTAGTAGGGCTTTTGTGTCGGAGGCAAAACAAGGGAGAAATGATAAAACTGAATTTCCCCCTCTCTGCCCTCCAGTGTTTCCCCTTTTTTTGCCTGCCCCCTCCCCCCTTTCTTTCTTCCTTTTTTTCTGTTTTGGGGCCCTCCTTCCTTGTATTTAATGATGCATTTGATTTTTTAAGATTAAAGTCCAAAAATGTGAAAAGAAGAGGCCTTTTATTTTAGCAGTACCAGAAACAACAATGTTCAACAATTTCCCCGTCCTTCCTTGTATTTCATGATGCATTTGATTTTTTAAGATCTAAGTCCAAGAATGTTGTGAAAAGAAGAGGTCTTTTATGTGAGCAGTAAGAAACAACAAAATGTTCAACAATTTCCAATTTTCATATTCCATGGCATGTTGCTGTCAGAAGCCTTGTCATTTCACAATCATAGGTCATAACTCATCAGCTTCAGCACAATTTCAGTGATTTTGTAAATTTTGTCTCCTGTTGGGGGGAAAAAGTGCTGAATTGATCAAGGCAAAGTACCATGAATTCAAGAATATTTGTAGTTCCTGCTGTTCCAGCCCAGGTGTTGCCTGTAACGATCAGCTGGCCTGTAGGAAAATGAAATAAACTGAATATGAAGTTTACTCTGAACTTTGTGTTAGAGTGTATCTCATTTGAAAATCTATGGTCATGACAAGTAGAGACAGTTAGTAAAGTAAAAGCAAAATAGAATGGCATCTGAAATCTCAGCATATATTTATGATAACACTGTTAACAGAATTGTAGCTTATGTATTGATGAATGACACATTAGTGGATCCATGAACAGGAGGTTAGTTGCTTGACATTGATTTTTCAGGTTATTCTTGAAAGCAGACCCCTCCCTAATGCCCACTCTCCCCTTCCCCTACACTCTGTTTAACTGCTAAAACTTAATGCAATTTTTTTTTGTTTATAACCTTTCAAGTTTTGATGCCCCCATGTAAGTTGCTGAATATCGCTTTCAGAATATTTGTGAATTGAAAACTGACTCTCTTGGTAACCAAATTTCTTCCATGTTGAATATCTCCACGCTCTTGTCCTAGGCATTAGCTCCATTACAGTTATAATACTTATATGCCACCAAAGAAGAGGCGCGAAATGGAGAGTTAGTCCAGAAAGGATGATATCCTAGTTTTTTTTTTTAAAAAAAGAAGAAAAAAAAAGTCCCCCCAGTGCATGAAAGGTCATATCTGTCTGTGAACTGGCATTGAAAACTTCACCATGTGGGCGTCCCAGCATTATGAACCTGGTGTTCAACCAGAGCCATGAATAAATTAAACAATGTGGAACGACTGAAGCATGAACTGCATATAATCTAGCAGGACAGGCAGAATACGATTAGCTGACTGCCGATTAGCTGACTGCCGGCCTGTACCAAACACCAGAGCTGAGGGATTAAGGTGGAGATAAGTGCCAGACGCACACAGCCACTGAAAGTGCAGTACAGTTTGCAGCCCACAAGATTTGTACAGTCGGGTCTGGCTTTGACTGAACACATTCTTCTAACTACCCGCTTGTGTGTGCATGACCTGCATTGAACTCTCTTAATTTGCCTGACTTTTGGCAGTGCACCAGCATAGGCTATAAAATACATTGTGTTATTGTATGGTATTGTAGTGTAGTGGCGGGCAGTGTGATTTGTAAGCGGGACAATGTTCAGAAATGAGAATAAGACTAAGCGCTTGCATTCTCCCAGCTGTTTTGAAAGTTGAACACCTTCAACAGAAAAAAAGCCAGCTCTTTTCCTTATCAACATGAAAAAAAAGTTCTGGTGTCACGAACAATCATGTTACAAGAATATTAAATTCAGTTGGAGGCAATTTATAACAAATTCTGACTTGATCTGCATTATTGATTACTATTAGTTTTGCGTGTGTGTGTGTGTGTGTGTGTGTGTGTGTGTGGTGTGGTGTGTGTGTGTGTGTGTGTGTGTGAGAGAGAGAGAGAGAGAGAGAGAGAGAGAGAGAGAGAGAGAGAGAGAGAGAGAGAGAGAGGTTGCACGTATTTCAGATAAATCCTTAATTGAAGTTTAGTTAGTTGGATTCACTAATGTCTTTAAATTCTATGATTATGGACCCACTTGATAATGTAATATGCTGATAAACCAGTAACAAAGACAGATGTGTTAAGAAAAGAGTGAAAAAATAGGAATAAGTACTGCACCTAAATTTCTGGTTGGAACTGTAGTTTGGATTATTGTTATAGTTATTCTTTATAACCATTAGATTTAAAACGATTCTCATCAGTGCTGTTTCATGAAATAAATACTTTCAAATGAAATAACTGAGCTGCAGATGTCTTAGGCAGTGTCCCACTTCAGTTCAGATTTCAACAAATGTAAAAGAATTTAATGAAACCAATAATATCAGCCACATCTTACATGTTCTGACTTCTCTTCAGTCATCACCACACTAAATAAGGAACCAAACTTAAATAAGAAAACAAATGGTTGATTTGGTGCTTACATTTGTTACAATATGAAAAGTGGATGGAAATAGGAGAAACCCAATGTGAAAACTGGGAAGGGGGCTTCTTGTCATCTAAATTTACCGAAGGATGCACTGTTTCCATGCAGCCAAGCAAATGGTGCACATTTCTGTCCCAGAGTAAAGAAAAAAAAAGTCTTGTTACTTTCAGATTGCTATGACTGGCTTTGAATACTCAGATGGAGTTGACTGGCGAAGGGACTTGTTACAAGTCATACCTATCTTGAAGCCCTTAGAAGACCTTTGCAACTGGCAACAAGTCCCATCGGTTATCTTCTGCCCTTTGATCCAGGTCTGCACCAAGATTGAATGGGCAGTATTTCATCTGGCTGCCAAGTTTTGTTAAAATGGTTCTGTAGTTTTGGCATCTTCTGGCCCAGTTGCTGACAAACTGTTCAGCAGATGCCTGTGAAAACATAACCTTGGTGGGGATAAAACTGAAGATAATTGTTTGTGACTGAGCCAGAAATGAAAACTTGTCGTTCAGCTTATCATTTGATTCGGTCTGATTATCCTGTTGACAGTGCTTGTCGATCGTATTTTGTTGAAACATATTACATTAACTTTGAACACTAAGAGTCTTGGGAGTTGCAGATGAGGGGTAGAAATCATTCTTTGGGGGAGGTGGGTTGGGGTGAGGGGGGATGAAAGACTTTACTTCCTATGCTTTTCTGAAAACGCACATGAAGAATTTAAAGTGCCATAACACTAGAAATAGTGCATGAACATTCACATAAAAAGATAATATAGAACATACCAGTTCACTGCAAGAAGTCCACATAGAACATGAATTCACACTCAATCACAGTGTTCATGCTGGAAAATTTGTATCTTTTCTGTTGAAAATGTTAAACAATCTTACTGAAGAGCACCTGGACCAGCTATGTTATACACACCACAGGTCTGTACCAAACGTTAATGGGTTTGCTCTAGGACCACTTTCAATCAAGTTTGTTTATTATGGATTAAAGAGTTTTTGTGTGATCTTCCTGAATAAAGATAAAAGAACAAGCCATCTACACAAATGAAAACATAATCTCTTTCAGTCTTTGGTTACAAGTTGGTAGCTTAGGTAAGAATTAGGGCGGCTGCATACTCTCTGTTCCAAAATGTAAAAAAAAAAGGCAATATAAATATACACACATACACACAAAATGTGAGTATTTATAGAATTTCAGAAAAGTATGTGATTAACAAACTGTAATACTCAGACAGACAGACAGACAGACAGACAGACAGACAGACAGACAGACAGACAGACAGACAGACACACACACACACACACACACACACACACACACACACACACACACACACACACACACACAGCCTTCTTAATAAACATAATTCTTACCCCCTATTACCTTTCCAGCCTTCACTGTGTCATTTCTTTATCCTCTGTAGTTCCCACTACCCATCCCTCCACTTCACCCCCCCCCCCCCCCCCCCAAACAACAACAACAATGTTAACAACAAAACTTTCCCTCCCTCTGAAATTGCTTTCTCCTCCCCATTCCCCCTTCCTAACACCCCCCCCCCCCTTCCATCTTCTCCCCTCTCCAGGAGAAAAAAGGTGGAGAACATAATGTGGGACTTTGACACAGAAAAGAGAGCATGGTAACAGGCTGTACCTATGTGTCCAGTTTTAAATTGGAAATTATACAATCCAGCAGTCTCTCCCTCTCCACACACTCGCTCGCATGCACGCATGCACGCACGCATACACTTGCTGCCTTTCTTACCTAGAGTCAGTGAACATGGCAAACTTTTACACAAAACTGTAGTTCAAACAGTGATTGAGAGGAGGAGATTGTTGTGTGGTGACACATTTGTATGTTTTGCTTGAAATCAAATTGGTAAATTTGAAAAATGTGTGTGTGACATTACAAGCCTCCTGTGTTTCCTTTTTTGTGATAGGAAAGGAAAGTCAAATCAGCCAAAGTTGGCAGTTTGGTAAGAATTTGTAGCTGCTCTCAACTTCCTAACGCCTTTACTTTTTTTTTCTACAGTCCAGCCAGAAACAGTAGCTGTAGTCATAGTATTGTTGACCTTTGCTGTCTTGATGTGAACTTGTCAGTGTTCCGCCTTCATTGGTGGAGCATTGAATGTGATTAGGAATGGTTGACTGATCTGCAGATAATAGGCTTGATTTGGATTGACTTGAATCTAGTTTTTCTTTATGCTAATCTCCCAAGCCTTGTAAGTGTTTTGGAATCTTTCACCCCTCTTCCTTTGTCTTTCCTGCTCTGTAACTAAATTGATGGCAATGCTGAATCGGTGGATGATTGCTATATATCCATCGTGAACTGAAATGGTTGTTGGGAATATTGATTACCTTGTCTTCATATTTTAACATAACATGTTTACACTATTCATTGCTGCTGCTGTTTATAATTTGTTTTGTTGTCTACGCTGTTTTTATTGCTGCTACTGTTGATAATTTGGTTCTTGGTAGTATTGATGATGGTAATACTTGAATCATTTCATTTGCAAACTTGGGAAGGTACAGGGTAAGGTCCCTGAGGTGGCAGGGTAAGCCAAAGAGGAGGGCCAATGAAAGGGACAGTGTCAAAGAAAACAGGAACACTGAGGTTTAAAACAAACTTGTTCTTCAAAGACTGGAAATCACAGCTAATTAAGGGGGGGGGGGGGGGGGGGGGGGGGAATGCACTACCTTGAGTTTAATGGAGATAGCTTAAACACTCACTGAATTATGACTGTGGGTCATTCAGTACCCACCATGTACCATGTAGATTAAAGGTTTGTGGCGAGTCAAGACTAACTGTGACTTCAACAGCAACTCTGTCCAAGTCAATCCTGTCTCTAAAGAGATGCAAGCAGTTCAGTTCTCCAGTTTTCCTTGTGTTAAAGAAAAAAAAATGCACCTGTGATATTATCTTGGCCTCCCATTCTATTAATGTTTGCATTCACTGGAAGCAGATTTCTATGGTCAAGCTCCTGGGTGTAGCTTCTTCATCTTTGTGCATTGGAGGGTGGATTCTTGCATGTCAGTGTTTCACTGATAATGGCTTTTTGAGAGGCAGGAAAGTGGAACACCTATAATTCACCACCAAGCTGGAGAAAGCATCAAAAACTTAAAGAATTGAAGAGCAGTACCCTTACAAATCTCTTGCATTAATTGTGATGATTTGTGTTAAGGGAAAAGAAAAATGCTAGACAAATAATCTCACCACCAGATTAGAAAAATAATCAAGAATTTGCAGAATTGAAGTCAGCTTAGAGAAAAGCACAGTCTTGTTTTTAAGATTCAAATGAAAAACAGCTAGCTGGCATGGGAAAGAAGGGGATCATTGCATATTATATGTCTGGGATCCAGTCCTAGCAAGGACAGCCGCTCACCAAAAGAGGTTCGCATAAGGCTCAGCAGGGCTGTATCGGCCAGGACAGAACTCGTTGTCATCATGAACAACAGATCTCTGCTTCTCTGTGACAACAAAACGTGGCAAGTCACTGGGGGTGTTCATCTCTCTGTATGATTATGACAGTTTGATATTAACAGCTGATCTCAAGAAGAAAAATCCTGGCTGTTCGACAATTACAAATGACTAGAGGGCCTGTACATATCTCGTACCATGAACCTAAGATAACTGTAAGGCAACTCAGGACTGGCAGAGCAGCAACTTTAGGGAAATGGATGACACAAGAAACTGTAGCCATGTCATGGCAGTCATTAAAAATCAAGTGTTACGAATGTAATGATCCACATTCCTTCTTCTTTCTGTAAAATGAATGCAATCGCTTGTGTTGATATTATAGGGAGGATCTGAGACACTTGAAATATTGCAGTGTGGAGACCCTTGACACAAAAGCATCCATGGTGTTGGCCTCAGGGCAGTTCATTCTGGTCTCACATGATACTTGGCAGGACTGAAACCCACAGTACAGTTGTGAGAACTACTGACTGTGTCATTGTTGGCATGGTGGTGGCAGTTGGAGCTTGCGCTTGGTGTCCATGTCAGCAATGTCATTGGGCATCTTGTGATGCATACTCAAAGCCAGCTGTCTTTCCTCAGTGGAGAGAAGTCCATTTTATGTCAGCAGTCATGGTGGATGTTCTTCTGTATGGTTGTATGACAAATAGCGCTGCCGTAATGCTGGATGGTCACAGTATGATCCTACCATCAGCAACCAGTTAAATGACAATATACTGGAGGCCAATACTTTTTATAGGTATTTTGTCACCTAAACAATAGAAAATTGGTCATCACTGGTTCGAGTGAACCCTGGTCCTAAGGGAGCTTGATATGGGCATTCTCCTAGGCATTGGCACAGGAGGCAAACAGAAAGTCTTGGACAGAGTTAGTGAAGGATTGGACAAGCAAAACAGCTATACTCTCTTTCAGTACGCACGACTGGAACATGGAGAGCTGTAGAATAATTCCTTGATTTGCTGACTGTTGAATTTCAAAACAGAATATTTTGTAATCGGTTCAGTTTCAAATCTGAACCGCATGGCTTGTGAGCATGTGTAGTTGTGTGATTTTCCAAAGTTGATTGAAAATATAGTGAAACCTGGGCTTTGAAAATGGTGAATTTAATGCTAGTAAAGCTTGTAGCTTGTAGCATTATATTAACTCAATTAATATTATTGTTATCATACAAGACTGTGACTGCTAATTGTTAACACTTATTTTAGAGCAGTGAAGTTTATTTTTTAACTTTGCTGATGACTAAATGTTAGTCTCGAGCAGATCAGGGTTGGAATTCTTTTGTAGTTTTGATGCATACAGTTCTGGTTTTATTATTATTATTTTTTTTTCATAAATGCACAATTTTTTCATATTTTTTATCATTGAAAAGGTGGAATTTATTATTTTTCAGTGCTATACGACCACCTATAGAAACTGAGACTGCTGCTTTCTGTAGACAGTTTTGGGAGAACGTACCTGCCCTCCCTTCAACTGTTTCGCCCTTCCCACCTGCTATCATGTAAAAAGGTCCCCCCCCCCTCCCCTACAGTCTCACCCTTCCCACCTCCTTTCATGTTAAAAGAAGGTCATGGAAAGCAAGCTTTAGCAAGAATTGAAAAAATGCCAAATTTTGAAAATGGGAATGATTGGGTTGAACATTTTTTTTGTTTTTTTTTCTTAAATAAAAATGTATCTTTCTGCATATTGTGTCTGTTTTTAGGGCAGCAGACTAACATTTCAACTGTCAGACAGCTTTTTGGTAACAATGTTATTCTGAATTCCGAGTTGATTTTGAGCCAAGATTTTGTTGGCTCTTTGGTCAACTTTGCTTTGTGTTTTCTCAGAACTGCTAATACAGCTTGTAATCATTAGCATCCTGCCCATGACCTCTCCAAGCATGTTGTTTCAGTCCTGTCAATTTGATGTACACACAGACTATGACTCTATAGTCATATACACTACAGTCAGGCACATCTGTGTTCTCTGTCTCTTTCTCTCACTCTCTCTCACATACATGTATACATTCTCTCTCTCTTTTTGTGTGTGCATACATGCACACATGCATTTACACTCGCATGCACAGACTGACAGAGACATGGACACACACACACACACACACACACACACACACACACACACAACACACCACACACACACATGAAAATTTATATGAATTTATATTTGTGTGTGTGTGTGTGTGTGTGTGTGTGTGTGTGTGTGTGTGTGTGTGTGTGTGTCTCTCTCTCTCTCTCTCTCTCTCTCTCTCTCTCTCTCTCTCTCTCTCTCTCTGTCTGTCTCTCTGTCTCTCTCTCTCTCTCTGTCTGTCTCTCTGTCTGTCTCTCTCTCTCTGTCTCTCATTCTCTCTCTCTCTCTCTCTCTCTCTCTCTCTCTCTCTCTCTCTCTCTCTCTCTCTCTCTCTCTCTCTCTTCTCTCTCTCTCTCTCTCCTCTCTCTTGTAGTGGTGTTCAGTTTTCAAATTTCTCAGAATCTTACACTTGGTCAAAAAGGGAATCTTAAAAGAGATAGGAAAGTAAAGTTCTCTTTCCTCCATCATGAGACTCTGGACCAGTTCTCAGAAAAGAAAAAAATGAAGAAAAAAAAATTCAGGGGAAGATAATGCCTTTCAATTGCAAACCAGGTTACCTTTTCTCAGGTTTTGGGTCAAGGTCATCATACAATTTATCCATACATCATTTGGTAAACAAGCGTTGCTGCATCAAACCCAAGACGTGCAAATCTGAATCGTATAATGATAATGAAATCAAGTCGAACTGGTTTTAACGCAGTGTCTGTGTTACAGACACACAGTTTCACACCTGTGTTTGGGCATTTTCTGTCACTGATTAAACTATAAAGCTGAATGATGGGACAAAATGAACCTGTCTTTGTAAAGAAATCAAACAGCGTAAGACAGAACATATCTTTCCATTGTGAATAAAGTAACTTTTTGTCAGTTTATTGGCCACGCAACTAGATCTGGTGTCAGATATGTGATCTGAAGCAGATTCCAGAATAATGATCAGAAAACCAACTGCCTGAATGACAAGTGCACTGTTTTATAGTCCTGTTTTAGCGTTTCACATTGGAACGATTAAGCAAACTGATGGGGCTAAATTGTTTCGGGCGTGCCCACTGATGCCATTTGTCCCGTGAAATGGCAGGGTCTTTCTCTCTGAAGTTGAGCTCAAACACAGTTGACATCCCAAACAGGTTTCTGAACATTGCCTGTTAGTGTTACACACCCATAACTCCACATGAATGCTGCTTATGGCACTAGGTCACCTAGTAGTAGTACACTTATACAAACACAAAGTGCACCGAACAAATGAAAAGGGGGTAGTTTCTGTATGCTTTGTGTCTGCATCTATGCTAGGCGAACAGGTGCCATAAGTAACATTAGCATGGAATCATGAGCGTGTAACAGCCTCATCCTGGAAGCAGAAGTTACCCTTCTTGTTTATTATTTTAATTATCCTCTCTTACTCGTACCATTTATCTCTCACTCAATCTTTCTTCTTCTTTCCCTCACTTTACTTGCTCTTTTGACAATGATGTAGAGTAGGGAGCAAGAGGACGTGGGGGTGGACAAGGGGAGGACGCTGCAGTTTGTTACATTGTGACCAAAAGAGCGTCACTGTAGTGAACACTAACTGCATTTGTTTATATTTCATATAACCACTAAAACAGGCAAACATCTTAAGTGAATTAACAGTTGAAATATCCGTCAAGCCTTAAACTGATTTTTAATCTTGTGTTTATTTTTAATCTTCCATTGCTGAAGTTTTATCCAGAGAAAACTGTACCAAACTTTACTTGTGTTGAAATAAAAACAAAACAAAAGAGATTATGCATTTCATTTGCTGCCTTATTTTTGTTTTGTTTTGTTTTTTTGTTTTTTTCCATTCTTCCTTTTCTTTCTTTCTTTCTTTCTTTCTTTCTTTTTTTTTACTAACTGGTAATAAGTAGTATTTCCATGATCATTCTTATTTGTTGAGCTCTCTTGTCAAAGTTAATATTGGAGAGTGGGGAATAAATTTTTGTTTTGTTCTTTTATAAGAGTGTTCAGTTTGTATTTTGTTTGTTTTCTTTCATCTTTCAATTCAAAAAGAAAATGTCAGTGCCCATGGTGAAATAATAGGATTACTTCGGTTAGTCGAGTCACATTCATTATTGCTTTTTTCAGCTTCAGGCTCCTTCTGTCAGCATTTTCTACTGTCTGTGACATGTAATATCTAATGTGATAGTTGTTTGGCCTTTGATTTCTTCTCAGGTAAAGTAAACCTCATAAGTAGTCCAGCCCTTCTTGGTTTTATTAATCTTGAGTTTGGGGACCTCTTTAGAGAGTGCAAATTTTAATATTCGGAACGGGTATGTATATCTGCCATGTTTACAGTTTAAGTCTGTTCACTCAAGTTGTGATTAATGCTTTTCGCTCTGACCATGTAAAATTCATGACGGTATTCTTGGCATCATTCTTTGCACTTTTCTCCTTTTTCTTGTCTTTCTTTTTCTTTTCTTCTTCTTTCAATTAGTTCTCCATCTAGATACTGTACTGTTTCTGGTCAGTTCAAAGCCCTCTCAGTTTCTGAAAACCTAGTGTTGCCAGATTATTTTGAAAGAGAGAATGGAATGCATATCAGAGGTTCTTTTGTTTGTTCTTTTTTTGTTACTGGAAAGTTGATTTTTTTTTAATGCACTTTCACTGTCAGAACTGAAATGTTTTGAAATTACTCTATGCATGGAAGTGTAAATTTGCAATAATTCATAGTGGGAGTTGAAGTTTGTTTGGTGTTTTGAAATGTTTTTTTTTCTTAACGCATTGCTGACCATCCACCTGCTCACACAAAAATGTGTGCGCTTGTGCACACATGCACACGTGCGCACATGCCCACATGCACGCACATGTGCGCGCGCACACAGACACACACACACACGCACACACACTCACACTCACACTCACACACACACTCTCTCTCTCACTCTCACTCTCACTCACTCACTCACACATGCGTACACATCTTACACCTGTCTTGCAAACTGCTGTTCAGCGTGTCTGAGTCTGTTTTATTGTTTTGCTCTGTCACTCATGACTCTTGTTTCTGTCCGTTTCTGTCTGTCTCTACCACCACCCCCACCAACCTCCCTTTTTATTACTGAATCAAAACACAAGCACTGTTGTTTTTGAAGCATTATTATCATTCATTGAAAAGTGACACAGTAAACAGTTGTGTGTGTGGGTGAGTGTGTGGGTGGTGAATCTGTATCGGATAATGAACTGTAGAAGAGAGAGAGTTGGATGGATGCAAGGATGGGTAGGGAAGAGGGATATGATTGAGCAGATAGTTTTTCTTTCTTTCTTTGTATCAGATCACAGTTCATTCCTCCAATGAAGCTTTTGGCTAACGGAAAATCATTATAAAAAAAAAAGATGAGAAGAAAGAAAAGATGGCTATTTTCATGGTTCTCTTTGGTGTATGGTACAATTGTCGCTGAAATGGTTGTGTTCTTTGAAAGACGATATCAAAGGCATTAAGGTGTTCCTCTGGAAAGGAGATCAAGGCTTATAGTTGTGTGTTTTGTGTGTGACAGTGTATCACAGAAGAGGTGACACCCCCCAAGCCCCGTCCCATGTGGATGGAGGAAGGTGCCTCGTCAGACTACAGAAAGGGACCCAAACGCCGCACCACTCTCGACAGTCTGGGAATACAGAATGACGACAACGAATCTTCAGGTGGGTCATACCTGTCTGTTGCATTGGTCAGAGTAACACCTACCATAACATGTATTTTTCAGGAAAGTTTTTTTTCATGTTTTAAATGCATATATTATATATATATATATATATATATATATATATATATATATATATATATATATGTATATATATATATATATATATATATATATAGTTAAAACAAGTTAAAAGAGGAATCTTAAACTATCTACATATCTACTGTGCTTTTCTTAGCTTGTGTTCATGAGCGTATATCCAGGCATGTACATTATCATTATGTAAGATTTTTTTTTATTGTGGTGAGAATCCGTATTCATAGGTATTTCATTTGTGAGCGTATGCTGTGTTTCTTTGTATGTGTGTGTGTCGCTGATGGTATGATCATCAAATCTGAAAGGCACATAATCATAAACTTGATGAAGAGATTTTATTCATGAAGAGTGGCCTTGTCAATAGGCTCAAATGACATGAAATGGTGGCAAAGTGTTTGAACATTTTGATGGAAGAATTCTGTTCATGTCGAGTGACTTTTGTTGGTAAACCCAACCCTTCCGCCCCCACTCCATACCCTTTTTCCAACCCACAGTGTATAGCCATGGCAACAAAGTGCACATGGGAATGCCTGAGTCAGCTGGCAGATTCAGGCAGCTTGATTGTCGATCCAGCTATGGGATTGCTCAAACTAAAGGAATGTCCTGAATATGAGGCGATATACTCATGTATGGATGGATGCACATTCATTCATCTGTCAATTAATGTGCCAAAAGCCATAGAAAAAAAAAGAAAGAAAAAGAAGAAAAGGACAGTGTCAGGCAGTTGTTTGGGACTACACATTCACTCACTCTCCCTGCTAATAACTTGGTCAGGTATACTGTAAAGGATTGACATTCAAAAACATGAGAGTCAAGGTGACTTTGTGTTCATCACATGGTTTTAACATTTGTTTGAATAGTAAGCCACACAGTTCACTGTGACACTTGCACTGCCTTTTGTATGTTTAATTTAAGCATTTCAAATTTAGCACAGCAATTTGTCAGATGTGTGTTTCTATTGTATATGCACATTTGTAGAAGGCAGCTGCATAAATCTCTGTGAACGTGGCCGTTGGTGTGTGTGTACATGTGTGTGTGTGTGTACACGTGTTAGTGTGTTAGTGTGTGTATGTGTGTGTGTGTGTGTGTGTGTGTGTTAGCGTTAGTGTGTGTGTGTGTGTGTTAGCGTTAGTGTGTGTGTGTGTGTGTGTGTGTGTGTGTGTGTGTGTGTGTGTGTGTGTGTGTGTGTGTGTGTGTTATTGGTAACGTTACTTTTTCCCAGGAGTTGTAATCTGACAAGGTGCCTGCTAAGCATAAGAAAGCATAGATGTGAAAGGTAAAGATAAAGATAAATGGGAAAGGGAGAGGGACAGAGAGACAGACAGACAGACAGAGAATTTAGTAGACCCTTGCATGCATGCTATTTCGTATTATTATGGAAATCATCAGAATATTTTCCTCAAGAAACCAAGACCGCTCACTTTCTCGTCAGATTGCACACTCCCGGAGGCTGTCCACAGTTTGAATTTATACAAAGCCTGTTGCATGTGCTGTGTAAAAATAGATCTCATTCTTTAGAACTCTTATCCTGAACACATCTTGGCATTATGCAGCACAGCAAATAAATTCATTTTATCCCCTGAGTCTAAGAGTTGAAGATGTTTGTCAGTTTTAGATATGAAATGCACACAATTATTCATGCACGCACTCACAGACTTAAGCATGCTTACATTCTCTCTCTGTCTCTCCTCACTCACAAACACATGCACACGCGCGCGCGCACACACACACACACAAAACACACTGTTTTAATTGCCTGTACACATGCACACACACACACACACACACACACACACACACACACACACACACACACACACACACACAAACACAAACTGTAGATGCGCACACACTCACTGTTTTAATTGCCTGGGATGAAGATGAGGGGGAGGGGGTGGGGATGGGTTTGCCTCAAACTTTCTGAATGGATGATTGGATTTGAAATTTCTCTGAATGAAAGTTATACATAAAATTCCCCTAACGCCATTACTTTGTAGAAGAGTTCTGCATGCTTTACCTACCTTTACCTACGTCTCACAAGCTATTATAAAAAATGAAGAGGACTTGCATGCCTTCTCCATATCCCTCTGCCCCAAAACATGTTTTTTCTCCTGCCCAGTTCCTATAGTAATGAAAACAGATGGAACCCTTCTTCTACCACCTCTTCATTCCCCCATTCATCCCTCCCCCTCTGTCTCCACTTTCTCCTACTGGCAGGCACTTACAGAGCATACCTGTGCACACAAATGCACACACACGCATACAAATGTAGATGTTCATCACACACACAACATTCATATGCATGCACGCATGCACACACATACACTGTATTGCTTGGGTGCGCTCATTCATGAACACACAGACACATATAGACAGATACACAAATGCTTGCATGCATGCATGCACATGTGCAAGCACGAGCACATGCGCACGCATGCATAGAAGGGCAGTATTATGCAGAAAGGTCTTGAAGGGAGATGTATTTGTATGAGTTGTAATTGCGTATAATTATAAAACATGTTTGTATTTGTGAAGAGAAGTTTTTAAGTCCAGGTTGTCTGTGTGTCTTGTTTTTCAGGGTCTTACAGCAAAATGTACCAACAACGACGCCAGATGGTCAACGGATCACGCACAAACTCTTTCAATGGATCTGTGGACATGCCAGACTTTGCCAGAGGTAGAACTCTGTGTATGCATGCATGCATGCGTGTGTGTGTGTGTGTGTGTGTGTGTGTGTGTGTGTGTGTGTGTGTGTGTGTGTAACTATGTCAACTGATTGTTAATATGCACAAACTTGTGCCTCTGAGGCATGAAATTACCACTAGAGCGCAGGCCAGTGCATTGTTAAAATGTTCTAAAATTTACCATGACGCAGTGATTTTATCTTACAATATTGATCAGCATGTCATCAAACAGGACATTTGTCTGATTTGCTATGAACTTGGTTGAAAATATCATAACTTTTCTTGATGTTTTTGAATATTCTTAATTGAAGGACAACTTCTGCTTTAGAAGTCTTCTCTATTGAAGAGCAACAAGCATCTTCAAAATAACCTTTCCAGTCTTTGACTGAACCATGATATTGTGTGATTTGGTCAAACCCCAAAAAACGTGGCAAATCGTACGAAAATTGGCTGTTCGTAATCTATATTAATAGTTCAGAGAATGGGACTAAAAGTCCAGTGATTTGTTTGCCATGACCGACTCTGACAAAATGGCTGTGCTACAAGGGGATGGACAAGTGTGTTGTGCATGGTGCAGGAGTGACCAGCCTACGTAGTTTTGTGAGAGGTTCCACACGTTTTCGCTGACCTGTTGCTTGTCACCAGGCTTCATTGGCGATTGAAGTATGGTCAAACGATTGAATATTTTAACACTAGTGAAATGATAATCAGTGAGTACATCCCACTTATCAAGTCACAGTGTTTATAAATCCTGACTGTGTATGTGCTCATAGTTATTGACTTGAGTTGACAACAGTTTACTTGTAGTGGAACATGAATGTGAATTCGGTGAATGAATAATGTTAAGTGTAATCGGAGTGTTTTTTGAACTTTTGTCAATTATTCCTCTTTTCTTATCCACTTCTGTCTCATCCTCTTTCTCTGTGTGTTTATGTATGATAGCCAGTCACAGCACGCTTGTGTGTGTGTGTGTGTGTGTGTGTGTGTGTGTGTGCGTGTGCATGTTTTCAATATGTTTTCTAATAGTGAAAAAGTGACCCCCTATATATTTGTGTGACCCCCTGGAACTTAGGAAATGAGTTTTGGGCACTGAGTCTGACCCAATAATTTTGAGGAAATTTTGTGTGTGTGTGACTCTCAGCGTGTGTGTGTGTGTGACTCTCTGCGTGTGTGGTGTGTGTGTGTGTGTTGTGTGTGTGTGTG
>CM031605.1:19902076-19959576 GCA_018398815.1 Conus ventricosus
GAGAAATCTATTGGCATGGCGGAGAACCCACTCTTGTGGTGGAAACAGAATGAGTACCGCTTCCCTTTGTTGGCTAGGGCGGCAAGGATTTACCTCGCCATCCCGGCCACGAGTGTGCCGTCTGAGAGGGTGTTTTCGACAGCTGGGGACATTCTGACCAGCCAAAGGGCTACCCTGAACCCAGAACACGTGGACAAGCTCCTCTTTCTGAAAAAGAATTTGTAAAGTCATGCACTGTTCTTTTCAGAAAATGTAGACTCTTCTACTGATGTGGCTGCCATGCCTAATCGTTTTCGTACAGTTGAATATAAAAAAGCAATAAAACGTTTCTCTCGGTAGGAATGTAATTATCAGTTTTGTCTGATCATTAGTTGATTTTTTCCCTTGAAACTTGTATATTTCTTCTCTTGCTTTTCTCTCCCTTTTTGTTGTTATCCATCCAAAAAGTCTACCGTCTGTAGGTTTCATTTCATGATTCAGTGTTTTTGTTTTTTTCATAGTATTTTTTTCAACTGGTTTTTAATCATTTTAAATACAAAAATCAACAAACATTATATACAGAAATCAATATTTGTGTCATACAACAAAATAGAACCATAAGTCAATGGACAATATTTTTTCATAGTATTTGTTTACCTGATTTTGTATTCAAAGTGAACACTGAATAATTAAAGTTTGTTTACAAAAAAAACGATCACTGGTGTGTGAGTCTGTCTTTTCTCAGTTTGTTTCAACTTCTGCATGCTGTCTTGTACGTACAAGTGGCCAGATGGTCATCACATTACATGGGATCGGGGACGGCGGTATACCGTTGGAAAATATCGGTACGGGCAAAAAATATCGCGGTATACCGCGGTACGGTTTTCTTCACAGTACACAGCTCTAATGATGTGCATGAGTCTGTGTGTGTGTTGCTTATGTTTATGACTGACCAGTGTGGTCACTCACCTGATCTGAATATCCAAACATTGCTGCTGACAAACAACATCTTAGTCTCTTAATTCATTCCCACTTAAATTATAATCCATGTTAAACACATTTAAGTATGCTTTTGGTCGGTTCATCAGTCGCTGAAGTGGTAAATCAAACAAATTTACGTGAAATGGATAGTATGCTATCATGGTCAGTTATAGTTTGCCCATAACACTTAGTATGTGATGAAAAAGCTTTCTTTTTTCCTTGATTAAAAAAGCACATAAGCGCTGGAGCTGGCAGCTCTTAAGGTGATGTCTTAAGCTTAACCATTCAGATAGAACCTATATCGAAACGTAGAGTCACCCTTAACAGATGGGTAAGGACAGGTGTGTAGTGAATGGAAATTGGTATATGGGTGGATTCGTAGACAAACGATTAAAAGTAGATATATGTGTAGTGAATGGGATATGGATGGATTGGTAGATGAAAGATGAAAATTCACTGATTAATGTGAAAATTTCATTACAAACTTTTGGTTGAGGTGTGTGAATTTCACAGTCATCACCATGCTGAACACAAAGATAAAAAATGGTCCTAGTTTTCTGTCATTTTTGACATATAACACAAAATCACATCAAATCCTGAATACATAATACTCAAGACGCTTTTTGATGGTAGAGTTATTTTCTCTCTTATTTTTTGTTTTCATTTCAGATTTAGACTGTATTGTTTGCTTCTTGAAATCAAATGGGAAAGAACAAAAAAAGGAAAAATTCTTGCAAGTCATGATTGTAGCCAATGCTGCTGATGTGATACTTCTTGCAAGTATTGTCTGTTGAATTCTTCACTTACAATACTCATTAGAAGCAGTTTATTCATATTACTTGTTAGAAGCAGTTTAGAAGTCCAGCATTTTAACTTTTACATTGAAGCCAACAGTCCCAAGACTATTCATTCATCATTAACATTTTCCCAGACAAAGTACTTTTGCTGATTGCTTTCAGGATTTACCGAAGAAAGGAATGAAGATTAATATTAGAGTTTTACATGATAATCTTTTAACTTGGCATACATCATAATGTAGACTGTTGTTGAAAGATGGGTCTGTGGAGAGAACATGTTTGGTTATTGTCAGCTTTCTGACAGGAGAGCTTCAATTTCCTTTCTCTCTTGGCTGTTTTTTTCCATTGATTTTTCTTTTCTTCTGAGAAGGAAAAAAAATGTCTTCATACTATCATCCCCTCGTGGGAGGGGAGAGGAACAGGGGGGTCCGTGGGGAAGGGGGGAGGGGAGGGAGGAGAGGGAGAGAGGTAGGAATTACAAAACTGTTCCTTATCTCATGAGTAACACTCTGACTGAGGTAACCGTTTTACCTGGGCTTTAAGGGAACTCTAAAGATAGAGCCAGTGTTGAACCTGTAGGGAATACATAGCCAGAAGTTTAGCAGTGACCTCCCCACAGCAAAAGCCCCTATTTGGAAGCACTTTGGAGTCCGAAAAAGAAAAATTGATGGTTCCATAGTGGAGAATACGGCGGTGTGCTTGACATGCAATGGCGATGAAAAAAACTGCTGGTGGAACCTCCAACATGAACACCCACATCAGGAGACACCATCCACAGTTACTGACCACACAGACGGAAACCTCAAGCTCACAAAGTGAGCAGCCACCAAAGAAACAACAGCGCCAGCAGACCCTTGCGGGAGCTTTTCAGGCCCAGGCGAAAAAGACAAAGCATCCTACAAATTCTCTTCGTGCAATGGCCATCACAAACCAAATTGCGCTGTTTCTCGTCAAAGATTTGCGACCTTACAAGTTGGTGGAAAGCAAGCACTTCCGAACCCTGATTGAAACGCTCGACGACGTTACCAGGTTCCTTCCGTAACCACTTTTCAGAGCTGGCTATCCCTGAGATGTACAAAAACATGAAAGCCACGGTGATTGCTGACCTTCAGAAATCCGAACAAGTAAGTTTGACTACAGATGGATGGACCTCGAGAGCAACAGACTCCTACGTCACTGTCACTGCTGTGTTGGTGGTTGATTGGCAGATGGTGAACTATGTGCTGCAAACAAGACCAATGCCTGAGAGCCATACAGCTGAAAACATCACCAGGGTCATCACAGAAGCAATCAAAGAATGGAAACTGCCGGGTGTGCTGGGTCTCACGCTTGTGTCCGACAACGCCTCAAACATGGTCAAGGCTGGAAAGCTGCTGCAATGCCATCTGCACTTGGGATGCTTTGCCACACACACTCAACCTTGCAGTTCAGAAGGCGCTCAAGGTGGATGGAACCGCAGCCATTTTGAGTAGAATCAGGCGGATGTCTACCTTCTTTCACAGGAGCCATTTGGCTTCCAACGTCCTCCAAGCAAAGGCAGAGTTGCTTCAACTGAAGCAAAAAAGCTGAAGGTTGACGTTTGCACCAGGTGGAACTCCGCCTTTGACATGCTGTCACGATTTCTGTACCTGCAGGATGCTGTCGTCGCTGTGATTCGCTCCAAAGAACTGAGCTATCTCAAAGAGCGTGACATCACGAGTCTGAATGACGAGGAGGCCGCCGCCGCACAAGAACTTCAATCTTTCCTGAAACCCCTGAAGGACATCACAACTTTCATGTGCACGGAGGAGATGCCAACTTCGTCTGTGATCATGCCCCTTCTTGAGAGTCTGCTTGGCGAGAAAGGACATCTTCGCTCAAAGCCAGACGACTCCATGTCCGTCCAGCAAATGAAGGCTGTCATGGCAGCAGATCTGGAGGGCCGGTATGCAGAACAGAGAGAGATGCTGCAGATGATTTCAGCCTTGGACCCTCGCTTCAAGTCTTTCTCCTATATGGCACCAGAACAACGCGATGGCATCTTCCACAAACTCACTGATGTCACAGTGAGCTTGCACACAAAACCCAAGACCGTCGAAGCAGTTAAGGCAGAACCAGGAACTTCAGCAGAACCTGGAACTTCAACCACCCCCAGTCTGCCAGCTCTTGATGAGCATGCCCATGATGTTGAGGTGCTTGAGGAGATCCAAGAAGAGCATTTCGTGAAGACAGAGAGACCCGAGGACAAACGGAAGTACGAGAGCAAAGGAGCGTGCCTGCTTGATTCCCTCCTGGCATATGTCTTCGTCACACATGTCGAGCCAAGCAAGACCATCTCCAGCAGGGAGCTGAAGAAGTCCAGAAGTATCGAGAGGAGAAATCTATTGGCATGGCGAGAACCCACTCTGTGGTGGAAACAGAATGAGTACCGCTTCCCTTTGTTGGCTAGGGCGGCAAGGATTTACCTCGCCATCCCGGCCACGAGTGTGCCGTCTGAGAGGGTGTTTTTCGACAGCTGGGGACATTCTGACCAGCCAAAGGGCTACCCTGAACCCAGAACACGTGGACAAGCTCCTCTTTCTGAAAAAGAATTTGTAAAGTCATGCACTGTTCTTTTCAGAAAATGTAGACTCTTCTACTGATGTGGCTGCCATGCCTAATCGTTTTCGTACAGTTGAATATAAAAAAGCAATAAAACGTTTTCTCTCGGTAGGAATGTAATTATCAGTTTTGTCTGATCATTAGTTGATTTTTTCCCTTGAAACTTGTATATTTCTTCTCTTGCTTTTCTCTCCCTTTTTGTTGTTATCCATCCAAAAAGTCTACCGTCTGTAGGTTTCATTTCATGATTCAGTGTTTTTGTTTTTTTCATAGTATTTTTTTCAACTGGTTTTTAATCATTTTAAATACAAAAATCAACAAACATTATATACAGAAATCAATATTTGTGTCATACAACAAAATAGAACCATAAGTCAATGGACAATATTTTTTCATAGTATTTGTTTACCTGATTTTGTATTCAAAGTTGAACACTGAATAATTAAAGTTTGTTTACAAAAAAACGATCACTGGTGTGTGAGTCTGTCTTTTCTCAGTTTGTTTCAACTTCTGCATGCTGTCTTGTACGTACAAGTGGCCAGATGTCATCACATTACATGGGATCGGGGACGGCGGTATATACCGTTGGAAAATATCGGTACGGGCAAAAAATATCGCGGTATACCGCGGTACGGTTTTCTTCACAGTACACAGCTCTAATGATGTGCATGAGTCTGTGTGTGTGTTGCTTATGTTTATGACTGACCAGTGTGGTCACTCACCTGATCTGAATATCCAAACATTGCTGCGACAAACAACATCTTAGTCTCTTAATTCATTCCCACTTAAATTATAATCCATGTTAAACACATTTAAGTATGCTTTTGGTCGGTTCATCAGTCGCTTGAAGTGGTAAATCAAACAAACTTACGTGAAATGGATAGTATGCTATCATGGTCAGTTATAGTTTGCCCATACACTTAGTATGTGATGAAAAAGCTTCTTTTTTCCTTGATTAAAAAAGCACATAAGCGCTGGAGCTGGCAGCTCTTAAGGTGATGGTCTTAAGCTTTAACCATTCAGATAGAACCTATATCGAAACGTAGAGTCACCCTTAACAGATGGGTAAGGACAGGTGTGTAGTGAATGGAAATTGGTATATGGGTGGATTCGTAGACAAACGATTAAAAGTAGATATATGTGTAGTGAATGGGATATGGATGGATTGGTAGATGAAAGATGAAAATTCACTGATTAATGTGAAAATTTCATTACAAACTTTTGGTTGAGGTGTGTGAATTTCACAGTCATCACCATGCTGAACACAAAGATAAAAAAATGGTCCTAGTTTTCTGTCATTTTTGACATATAACACAAAATCACATCAAATCCTGAATACATAATACTCAAGACGCTTTTTGATGGTAGAGTTATTTTCTCTCTTATTTTTTGTTTTCATTTCAGATTTAGACTGTATTGTTTGCTTCTTGAAATCAAATGGGAAAGAACAAAAAAAGGAAAAATTCTTGCAAGTCATGATTGTAGCCAATGCTGCTGATGTGATACTTCTTGCAAGTATTGTCTGTTGAATTCTTCACTTACAATACTCATTAGAAGCAGTTTATTCATATTACTTGTTAGAAGCAGTTTAGAAGTCCAGCATTTTAACTTTTACATTGAAGCCAACAGTCCCAAGACTATTCATTCATCATTAACATTTTCCCAGACAAAGTACTTTGCTGATTGCTTTCAGGATTTACCGAAGAAAGGAATGAAGATTAATATTAGAGTTTTACATGATAATCTTTTAACTTGGCATACATCATAATGTATACTGTTGTTGAAAGATGGGTCTGTGGAGAGAACATGTTTGGTTATTGTCAGCTTTCTGACAGGAGAGCTTCAATTTCCTTTCTCTCTTGGCTGTTTTTTTCCATTGATTTTCTTTTCTTCTGAGAAGGAAAAAAAATGTCTTCATACTATCATCCCCTCGTGGGAGGGGAGAGGAACAGGGGGGGTCCGTGGGGAAGGGGGGAGGGGAGGGGAGGAGAGGGAGAGAGGTAGGAATTACAAAACTGTTCCTTATCTCATGAGTAACACTCTGACTGAGGTAACCGTTTTTTACCTGGGCTTTAAGGGAACTCTAAAGATAGAGCCAGTGTTGAACCTGTAGGGAATACATAGCCAGAAGCTAGCAGTGACCTCCCCACAGTGCAGGGGCAGGTTGTAAGTGGACCAGAGCCCTTGCCCTATCTCCTCTCTACAAGAAGCTACATGCTGTTCAGCAACAGACCTGATTGGAGGTCAAACAGTGCAGTCATGGTGTCCCATGAAGCTGAAAGTTGGAGGGAAAACAAACTGAAAAGAAAGCAGAGATCATCAGATCTGCCCCCCCCCCCCCAAAAAAAAAAACAAAAACAAAAACAAAAACAAAAACAAAAAACAAACAAAGAAAAAACAAAAAAAAAAACCCATTATGCACGCACGCACACACACACACACACACACACACCACACACACACACACACACACACACACACACACACACACACACACACACACACAAGGGTTGGAGGAAGGGAAGGGGAAGGCAAAGGAAGTGGTGTGTGGTGAGGTGGGGATGGGGACAGGGTAGGATGGGAAGAAGGAGTGTATTTCATATTTGAAATAAGTCTTCACGTTAAGTTAAACGTGTGTGTGTGTGTGTGTGTGTGTGTGTGTGTGTGTGTGTGTGTGTGTGTGTGTGTGTGAGTCAGTCAGAGAGAGAGAGAGAGAGAGAGAGAGAGAGAGAGAGAGAGAGAGAGAGAGAGCCATTCTTCCGCATGGTCTGCATTTGAGTTAACTTGAGGATAGACTTCTTTCAGAGATGTGAAATCTGACATTTAGGATCAGATGAGTAAAGCCTGCAGTAAATATACTCAGAGGCATAAAAAACGCGAAAAAATAGAGACAGTGCACGATTGTTCACATTGTGAACAGGACGTAAGCAATGTCGTTGGCACGTGCAACATTAGCAGTACGTGGTGTCTTGGCCGGTTGTAACCTCGTAACAGTGGGTGAATGTTGCCGGGTCAGCGTTTTTGGCACGAGGAGTGCATTTGCCATGTGGACTACCATACGCCACGTGCATCAATGTGAATTGCAACTCAATGTGGCCCCCATTGTGGGGCTATAAATTTCCAACCCCAAAAAGTTCAAATCATCCCTTCCAGAGGCGCCAACATAATCCGAGACTTTCTCGTCAAGATCGTTGCATAGCAATGGGCAACTGCAGGCCGGGTTCCAATGAGGCAGGTCGCTATCGCATTCGGAGTCCACATTTCCACCGTCTATCGCCTTCTGGACCGCTTTCAAGCAAGAAACACCACTGATGACAGACCGAGGAGCGGCAGACCGAGGGTCACCACAGCAGCCCAAGACCCCATCTTCTTCGTCAGCATCGACGGGAGCCTTACCAAACCGCTGCCAACACAGCCAGGAACACCGACGGCAACCATGGCAGGGCCCAATCAGCAACAGGGCCGTGCGTCGCCGACTGAACACAGTTGGTCTCCAATGCAGGCGTCCAGCCCGGCGACCTATCCTGACACTCCAGCATCGCCAAACCGTCTGCAGTGGGCACAGATCCACGTGCATTGGCGCCATCGGGACTGGGGCCGAGTCCTCTTCAGTGATGAAAGCCGGTTTCTGCGTCGACCCAGGCGATGGCCGCATTCCGGATCTGGAGAAGAGCGGGGGAACGCTTCACGGATGCCAACATCACCGAAAGGGACCCATGGGGTGGTGAAAGCATCATGATCTGGGGGGCTATCGCATAAATCGCCCAAACCGTCTGCAGTGGGCACAGATCCACGTGCATTGGCGCCATCGGGACTGGGGCCGAGTCCTCTTCAGTGATGAAAAGCCGGTTCTGCGTCGACCCAGGCGATGGCCGCATCCGGATCTGGAGAAGAGCGGGGAACGCTTCACGGATGCCAACATCACCGAAAGGGACCCATGGGTGGGTGAAAGCATCATGATCTGGGGGGCTATCGGCATAAATCGCCGTATTGGGCCAGTCATCTTCCAGAATGTGGGTCCAGGACGTGGTAACGGGGTCACTGCTGTTCATTACATCGACCAAGTTCTGGGGCCCCACATCCTGCCGCATTTCCAGCGGCATCCACAGAACCTGTTTCAGCAGGACAACGCAAGGCCGCACACTGCCCGTGCTACGCAGAACTTCCTGAGGCAGAACAACATCAATCTGCTGCCTCACCCAGCCCGTTCTCCCGACCTTAACCCAATAGAGCATTTCTGGGATGCCCTTCAGGGGCAGTTGAACCAGCTCAACCCCAGACCCCAGACAGCAGCTCAGCTTGCTGTTGCTGTGGGCCGGGTGTGGTGGCAAGTCCCCCAGAGGCAGACCAACACTCTGGTGCGCTCGATGTACCGCAATGTGCACAGCTGTGATCAATGCTCGAGGGGGTCACACCAGATACTGACATTCGCTGTTAACACAGGGTCAAGGTCAAGTTCATGTGACCTTATTTCTACCAGAATGAACTTTGAAAGGAACTTTTGGGGTGTTCGATTGCTTTTCTCACTTTCTATTACCAGTTCAAAGGAATCGGTAGCCAAATTACATCAAAATTTCTATACAGTTTGTTTCCGCGTTTTTTATGCCTCTGAGTATATTTCTAAAAGGGGTTGGGTCAACTTGCATCTGAGAAAACAATAACAAACCTGTATCAGCCAGTTTGAATGGCAGCCAGCAGTTGATCAGATTGGATGGTAGAACATTTCTATAATATGACTTGAAATGAGTAATTCTAGTATCTGGTTACAGCTTATTTTAAGGCCAAAAAAGCAGTGCTGGGTCACCACACAATTGTAGATGCACTTAAGTGTGGTGTGTGTGTGTGTGTGTGTGTGTGTGTGTGTGTGTGTTGTGTGTCACGCAAATATATAAGTGATGTTGTTATAAAATGTGTTATTTGAGGATCATTTTTGGAAAGAAGCTGTTAGAATTTGCTGTGTAAAGTAAAAACGATGGTCTGTGGATGCCAGCAACTCATGTAGCAGAATTCCATGTTCTGTGATAGCTCTCCATTGACCAAGCAGCAGTTTGGATTAATGATGCTTTCGGTTCAAAGCCATACTGCACCCAGCATGTGCTAGCTCTAGAATTTTTGGAGTTGAGAAGGTTGACAGCTTTCTGAGTGGGGTGGGAATCGTGCCAATGTAGGTTTCTGAAAATTAGGTAGGGACCCTCCCGCCCTTCTCTCCTGTCTGCTCCCACCCCCACCCCAAAAAACAAACGAAACCACACACACACACACACACACACACAACAACAACAACAACAAAAAACAACAACAACAACAACACAACAACAACAACCACCACCACCACCTGAGGTATTGTCCGCTGCCTTATTTCAGTTTTTCACTAACAACCATGTTACTCTGCTGTTTCAGACATCAAGTCAGAACAGAGGACACCCCGCACTGTTCTGGATCCCATAAACAGGTAGGGGTGGGCTGACTTCTCTCACACTGTCCTTGCATTTGACTGGGTTTCCAGCCTTCCTTTTTCTCAACTCTCTCTTGCTGCTGTTTGAAAGTAGCAAACATGCAAGAAACCAGACATATTTCTAGCTGAAGTAAAATTTTTAATCAGTGGTGCAGGAAATCAGGCTTTTAGTTTTGTGTAGTGATGGCTTAAAGGGTTTTGGTAACATATTCTAGGACACTTGATACTTTCTCCACATTTCGTACACTTTGGTTTTTGTGGGTTTTGTGTATTCTTTGACTGTGTTTGTCTGGTATTGTTGTTTAAAATGTCTACCGAATGATGACGGGGGAGTGAAGATGTTGGCTGTGGAAAGATTGATGCAAAGGCACTGGTGCACTGCAGATTGATGTCTGATCTTGTTGTGAGCAACCTTTCAACAGCACAGCACAGCACACTGCAGCGTTTTCCACCTTCCTTTGCTCCCTTCTCTTTGGTCACTGACCGTAGTTCTGGATTTTCTAGCCTTGACCCCTGTTTCAGTTGTACTAAAATGGTGTAAGAGAGGGGTGACACATGGAAAAAGAGTAAAAGAGAGCAGATATTGGCAAATTTGAATAGATACTTCCCACCTTCCACTGTCTAACATTCCCCACCCCCATCTCCCCCCTTTCCTTTCCCTGAGGGTTGCCAGAAGGTTCGTCAAGTTATGTAAGTGGACATGTGCCTTCTGAAAAATGAAGTCAAGAAATTTCTGCTGTTCTGTTTGTCTGTGTTTCTTGTCTCACTGTGGTTCATTTTCTTTCTCTCTGTCTTCTGTAAGTTTGGTCCTTTTTTCCACTAAGTGTTTTCAATAAGTCTCCTCCATATCCACTTCTTAAGATCCTGTATTATCAGGACTTCTCTAATGTGACCGCTAGCCTGTGTGATTTTAACTCTACGATAAACATTAGCTTCCCATTCTGCAGCGGTATTCATATGCTGTTTTATCTATGCATTTATTTATTTGTTGTAGGTGTATTTTGGGTGAAATGTTTTTCCTGTTTTATTGAATGTGAGGATGAGAAGCCAAATGGGGTGGTTGGCTCTTGCAGTTGCAGCACTGTCCTGATCTGTTTATCTGTGATTCAGAGTGGCGCTGTTCTCAAGTGATGTTGTGTTTGTTTCTTTATGAGGACTGATAGTTTTTTTTTTTTTCCCCCTTGTGTGACTTCATGTGGGGGTTTGTATATATGTGTCGAAGTGTGCAATTTCTGAGTTTTTCTTCCCCGCATTACCCAGTGCTGTCACCTGGGAATAAACACTTAAAGATTTGGTTCTTGCATGCCATTATTACGTACTGTTTAAACATCTGCTTCCCTTTTCTCATTCCTTCTGCCCTCCTTTTCTTTCTGTCTTCCGTTGTTGTTTTTCTCTTGCTTCCTTCCTCTTTTTTCTTTAAAAAATATTTGAAAATGTTTTTGCTCCATTTTCTTTC
This sequence comes from Conus ventricosus, assembly GCA_018398815.1. NCBI lineage: Eukaryota > Metazoa > Mollusca > Gastropoda > Neogastropoda > Conidae > Conus > Conus ventricosus. The sequence continues at coordinate 19,913,325 of CM031605.1, forward strand.
TATCTTTTTTCTCTAAACCTGTTGTCGTTTCCTTTTTCTCTTTTCATTGGGTCAGTGTTCATGATCTCTCTGATCTTGTCACATATGAAGTCTTCATAATCAATATTCTGTTCTGCTTCATTCCCTTCAACATAGGTTCACATGCTGTTAATGGAGCTAAGTGTGTATGGTGTTATCATTGTACAAGCTACACTTCACTCTTTTTCTGTCACATAAAGGCATAAGGAATTTGTTTTCAGGTGCATCTAATGAGTATGTTACATAGCATTCAAGCATCGTTATAAAGAAAGTAATTACAAATATACTGAACAGTTACTGCATTTGATACATTATTCATTGGTGGGAAAATTGTTGTATGCTGTCAGGTTCACAACCCTCTTACCTTCTTTTACCTTCTTTCTCTGACCTTAACTCCAACCTTCTCCTTCTGCTCCATGCCATCGTCCACCCCCCCCCCCCTGCAATCCTCCTGTCCTCCCCCCCACCTGTTCCCCATTGCTCCCCCTTCCCTACTCCCCCCCCCCCCCCCTTATCTGTTCAGATGTGCTCATACAAATTCATACAAAGTGTGTAATTTTTAGTTGTTTTTTTTGAGGGGGGGGGGGGGGGGGGGGGGGGGGGGTTAATCTGTTGTCAGTCATTTGTTGACACAAACACACTTCAGACATTTTTCTAAGCTGTGGCCTCCACTGTAAAGGTAGAACCCACTGTGACATTGTAACTGTCAGGGGTACTCTTTCCTTCTTGCATTGTCATTATTTATAGCTATGTCGGTCAGTCAAGGTTTTTTTTTCTCCCTGTGTTAATTGCCACAAGGACTGTGCCAAGGTACTTGTGTGTCATTCATTCTCCCAGCCTTGAGCCTTGTGGGAATCGAATCAGGGGAGAGAGATCATGGTGTTTGAAAATGATGAGGGAATATTATCTTCTCTGATTTCATTTGTTTCATGATCATTATCTGAGATCAGTTAGTAGTTGGATTGTTCACTGCGTGACCTCTCTTTCTGTCTGTCTCTCTGTCTGTCTGTCTTTCTTTCTCTGTCCCTGTCTCTGTCTCTGTCTCTGTCTCTGTCTGTCTGTCTGTCTCTCTCTCTCTCCTCTCTCTCTCTCTCTCTCTCTCTCTCCTCTCTCTCCTCTTCTCTCTCTCTCTCTTTAATACTTTCTCTCTTCCCCCCTCACCCTCTGTCTCTACCTTCCTTTCTCTCCTATCTGCCTCCCCCTCTCCCCAATGCCCCCCCCCCCCCCAACTGTGTGTGTGTGTGTGTGTGTGTGTGTGTGTGTGAGTGTGTGAGTGTGTGTGTGTGTGTGTGTGTGTTGCCAATATATATCTGAAATGGATCATACAGATATGTATGTGGGTGGGGCACAAAAGCTTGGAAGCCCAGGTATGGTGTGCCAGTAGATAACAGCTCCGTTGCTGCCAGCCAGGCTGTGTTTGTTCTATATTTCAGTGTGTTTGTTTGATGGGGGTCTGAGAGGAGGGGGGGGGGGGGGGGGGATGGGTGGATGGGTGATTGGGCGAGTTTAATGTCATGAAAAGTGTGGAATGCCTTGAGGAAACTATACTTTCTGAGATCCTATAGTAAATGCTGTTCAAACTTGATCATCGAGAGCCATTTGGCAAGTACTCTGTACTTTCACTTTACCACATGGAGCGCAGATACCAGGGCCGCTCAATTAGTGTTTGTTCCCATTGTTGGGAATGGTTGTCATTTGGTTTTATTAGAAGATGGTCAGTGAAAACTGTGGACTGTCACAGTGTGATTCCGTTAGGATATGGTTTCCTGCCCTTTCAGAAACTCTTGTGATGTATCAGGATTGGAAATTGATATTGCTGGCAGACATTAGGGAAGAATGTGATGGAGGAATCAGAGATTGGCAACACTGATAAGAAAAAGCTACCGAGAAGAGGTTCACTATGAAGAGCCCGGTTTTTCCTCTCACCTAAATGAAACAGTATGTGATCTCCCCCTTCTCCTCCCCTCATCACAATAACCCCCCTCTCTCCACCCCCCAGCATACAGTGCACTGAAACTGTCTAGCTGGGGTCCTCCTTAGTAATAGAGAGGGAAGCAGGATGGTGGGGGGGGGGGGGGGGGGATAGCCGAAGCAGTGAGCAGAGTATGTATGTAAGTTAAGGTGGTGTAGCGCACCCTTATTCAACAGATTAGGCCCTTGGTGGTGTCAGCCCTCTCTATTGACGGATCATCTAGCAAGGTACAAAGTGTCCACCACACATGTCCAGTGTTAGATTGATATTTGGGGAAACACTTTACAACTTTTAACTCACAAAGAAGTAAAGCATGACTCCGATTAGGTGTCTGCCACACCCATCCCGTGTCAGCCTGATAATCAGGGGACCAACCACTGATAGTGTGAAGACAGTGGAGAAGGATATGGAGATCTGCAGATAGTTCATTTCCTCCATCATTTCCCTTTCCCAGGATGTCCGATGAAAGGGAAGCTACTGTAATGACTACTGGAGGAGTCGGTGGTGACACACACTGATTTGGACAGAATTTGACGTAGGTTCTCTGTCTGCTCATTTTGTTTGAGGGCAGGAGAAGAGGAAGGGTGGGGGTAGGGTAGGGTCAGTAAAATGTGTGACCCTTTCTTCAAAGTTTGCGGTCTGGTCACAGGATGCTGTTAAAGAGTAGAACTCTTCAAATCAGTCATTGGGAAGTGAAACGGGGGTGTGGTGCTATGGGGGAAGATTACCTAGTGTTTCCAAAAAAAAAAAAAAAAGCTCATCACTAACTTCAGGTTTTTCTCTTCACACCCCCTTTCCAATCATACTTCGATGATTTTTTTTTGGTGGTCTTTCATTATGTTGAAATATTTGATTAAAATTATCTTTGATTAGTAAAATACAGGATAAGGAGCTTCATTTTTAATCAGCAACAGAAACTTAAGTAGGGAATCCTTTTCACAAATGCACCAGACCTCATCCCTTATGCTGTTCGAATTTCCTCGAGTGAAGTCTTTTTTCCTGTGGCAGGGCTCATTGTTTAAAATTTTTTCTTGGACTTATGCCATGTTTGGCTCTTTTTCCCCGGGCAGGGAGGAGCCATGACTGAACGGTCATAAAGGATATTTGTAGGGGCATAGTTACTCCAGGGAGAGTATTGGGGGTCATTTATCAGGGGTGTAGGGCCCAGTGTCTTGTGCTTTTTCGGCCCCCCATCACGTGTGGACCCCGCATGGGGGCTGGTCTCCTAGGGGCAGCAGTCGTGGGGGGGTGGTTGGAAGGCATTCCTAGTGACCTTGATCCCCCCATTCTGACCCAGAACACACCACCGCAATTTATAACAAGAGGCACGACCTCCCCCAAGTCGGGGTCTTGATACCAGGGGGACACCTCACCTTGCTGTGGCAGGGGTCATCCGGGGGTCCGCACAGATTTCACCCACTGATTTTTTAGGGGCTGGTTTTCCGGGCCCTTCCATTGTCTGTTTCACTGGTGATAAAAGAAACCCCAGAAGGTTCACTTGTACAGATTTTATGGGAACCCCGCAGGGGGGGGACTGTCCCTAAAATGACAAAAATTTGATTGAAGGGAAAGTTGCCGGGGGGAGGGGGTGGGGGAGGGGAGCGATGGGGGATTTAGACGAACCCTTAAAAGAAGGTTGGGGGAAGTCTTTTCAGTGTTTTTGTCCCCCAATTCGCGTCGTCTATCCTCTCCAATTTCCCGGCCGTTTTATTTACATGAGAGAATAACAATAGTAAAAAAAAAGAAACACCCGAAGGGCGGGGGGACCCAGAGAAACACTGTCTTCACCTGCCTTTTGAGCTCCTGTCCACCCTTTGGGGGCCCGCGCTGGTTGACGTGGGTCAGCACGCACAGGGCACTCCATTAAGATATCAAAAGGGGCATAACTGCTCCTGACAAGGGGAAATTTTTTAAATACAGGATGCAGCCCAAACACCTCAAAGTAGCATCCCCCCCGGGTGTAACCAGCCCGTATTTTTATGACTGCAGAGCCCACCGGCAAAAACACCACCCCCCACGCCGAACATACACCCCACAACCCAAACCACCCCTGCCCACGGACAATTAAGACAGTGCCACTCCAAAACAGCCAAGCTTTTTGCCAACGGTCTTATGTGCCCCAAGAGAGAATCCAAGTTGTATCTTTCCCCCTGTCAACAGGGCTTTCCCCCGTGGTCAGGGTCTTTCCTCCCGTCAAATGGACCTTCTCCAGGTCACCTATTAAGGCAAAGAAGAAAAAAAAACAAAAAAAACCCCAAGGGCTGGGAGGGCCCCAAAAAACACTGTCTTCACCCCCTTTTGAGCAGTCCTGACCACCCTTGGGGGCCTGCGCTGTTTGACAGGGGACAGGCACGCACAGGACACTCCAAAGATTCAAGACAAACTGCTCCTGAACAGGGTAAATTAACTACAGATGCAGCCCATAACAGCCTCAAAGTACACCCCCATGGTTACCAGCCCGATTTCAACTGCAGACCCCCCGCGAAAAAAACCACCCCCCACTGCCCAGCACAGACACCCCACAGACCCAACCACCCCTGCCCAGGGACAGATGAAGACAGTGCCACTCCAACACAGCCAAGCTTTCGCCAAAAACGTCTTAGTGCCCTCAAGAGAGAATCCAAAGTTGTAGTTTTTCCCCCACTGTCAACGGGACTTTCCCTGGGGTCAGTGGTCTTTCCCACCGTCACGGGCCCTTTTCCCTCCAGGGCCAGCCTATTAAGGCAAAGAAGAAAAAGAAACCCCCCGAAGGTGCGGGAGGACCCAGAGAAGCACTGTCTTCACCTGCCTTTAGAGCATCCTGTACCACCCCTTGGAGGCCTGCGCTGTGTTGACGATGGGTACAGGCACCACAGACACTCCATTAAGATATCAAGGGACATAACTGCTCCTGAACAGAGGTAAATTAGACTACGGGATGCAGCCCATAACAGCCTCAAATAGCATCCCCCAGGGGTGTCCCAGCCCTATTTCATGACTGCAAGAGCCCCCGGGCGAAAAACACCACCCCCCAGCTGCCGACACATGACACCCACAACCCAACCACCCCCTGCCCACGACAGATGAAACAGTGCCACTCCAACACAGCCAAGCTTTCGCCAACGTCTTATGTGCCCTCAAGAAGAATCCAAAGTGTAGTCCTTTCCCCTGTCAACAGGACTTTCCCTGTGGTCAGTGGGCCCTTTCCTCACCGTCACTGGACCTTTCTCCAGGTCAGCCATTTTAAGGCAAAGAAGAAAAAGAAACCCCCCGAAGGTGCTGGGAGGACCCAGAAAGCACTGCTTCACCTCCCCTTTAAGCAGTCCTGTACCACCCTGGAGGCCTGCGCTTGTTGACGATGGTACGGGCACGCACAGGACACTCCATTAAGATATCAAGGACATAACTGTTTCCTGAACAGAGGTAAATTAGACTACGGGATGCAGCCCATAACAGCCTCAAAGTAGCATCCCCCATGGTGTACCAGCCCGTATTTCATGACTGCAGAGCCCACCGGCGAAAAACACCACCCCCCACTGCCGAGCACATGACACCCCACAGACCCAACCACCCCCCCAGGGACAGATGAAGTAAGCCATAGTTGACCTGGGTTCAAGACATCGGTCTCTTAGCTAAAAATCCTTGCTGAAATGATTCGCAGCACACACACACACACACACACACACACACACACACACACACACACACACACACACACACACATACATGTGCATGCCATACACATTGCACTCACAATTTGTGTGGGGGCATACACACACATACACAAACACACAGACACAACAAACCCCCCACACACACACGAACACACACACACACACACAGACACACACACATGCACGCACGCACGCACACACATGTTGTTAAGCACCTTGCCTTTTTCCTATTCTTTATTTTGTCCTCCTGATCGTTTACTGCCCCGTTTTTTTTTCTGCATTTTTGTCTGATATTCTTTCTTATTGCCATATTCATTATGTTATAGAGGAACCAACAGAAAGAATAGGGGGATAAAACTTATTTTAGAAAGTGGTACCGATCTGACTGATCAAAATTTCTGGTAGCCTGGGCCATGTTCAGCTTGAGTTTCTCCTCTCAGTCTGTGCGGTAGAACTTGGGCCATTGGGGGGAAATCCCAGTCCTTTTGTAAACTGGGACAAACCCCCTTGGTATTCTGTCAGCTATTCTGGACCTTTTCATACCGTCTTCACAGTTTCTTTTCATGCACATAGCATGAAAAGACTTCATTTGCCAGGGCTTCGATGGGGAACTTTACTACACGTTATAATCCAGCCTTTGAAAATATGGGAAAAAAAAAACTTTCCTCCTTTCCTTTCAAACTTTTATGACTTTTGGGCCCGTAATGAAGGAGAAAAATATTTAAGGGTGAGGGTGGGAGTGGGGGTGGGGAGAGGGGAAGGAGTAACCAGGGGATGTGTATTTTTATTGTTTTAGTTTTGTTTCGTGTTGTTTTGTTTATGTGGTTGGCAAAAATATGCGGTAGGATTGTGAGACTAGGAAGTGGATTGAAAGAAAATAGGGTGTAGTGTTAGTAGGAATGAAGATGTTGACTCGCAAGAGACAAGATGTATTCAGTGTATAGCTGCCCCTTCTCCCTGTCCCTGGCCATTTGCACCCTGCTGCCCCCTGCCCTTCAGCCTTCTGCTCCAGCTGTACACTCGGTCATGACGAAAAGTGCAGTCTTTTTATTTCCTTGATTTGAAATTTACCACGAGGTTTATAAGGATACATGACTGATCTGTTGAGATGATGTTACAAATTATTTGATAGTACTTGCCAGGTATAAGTCATTATGTGCTGTTTACAAGTTATTTGATTGTATTTGCCAGGTGTAAGTCATTATGTGCTGTTTACAAGTTATTTGATTGTATTTGCCAGGTGTAAGTCATTGTGTACTGTTTCTACAGAAATTGTGCTTGATCTGCCATTGAATGGGACTTCCTTGCAAAATAATTTTGGTACAGTCTTAAATAGACACTTTCTGTCTTTCTCTTGATCCCTGCGTCTGTTCCTGTCTGTCTGTCTGTCTCAACTCATTGTTTCTTGTTAGTTATGCCTTTTATTCTTACATTGTTGTATACGTCTCAATAGGTTTCAGGTCTGTGGGTTGTTCTTGATTCTTTTAACTCTGATGCTACTTCTTTTTCTGTAATCATACATGCACTTCAGTTTGTATTCTAGTCTAAATTGGTCAGTAACACTGATGCCACTTTCTTTCTTTACATCATACATGTACTGTAGTTCTTATTCTATTCTATGCTGGTCAGAGGTGTGTATACACAATGTATGTTGTTGGTGGGAATGTCCCATGCCAGACCTGATTCTACCATCCCACACACTCCTGAGGATTCAGATAATCAGGATCATTGGTCAAATCAGAGGGACAGGTTGGTCCACTACCTGGCTGAGATTTATACTTAATTAATTAGACTTAGGAGTCTGGATGATAATCTTTCTGCAAAGTGCAAAGTGGCTTGTGTAGAATAGGTAGAGGTCTCCCCCCCCCCCCCCCTCCTAAGGATGAGGAAAGGAGAAAGAATGGCAAGGAAAGAAGTGCAAGGAAGATGATGGTGGACTCAGTTCTGGCCTGGGACAGGGAAAGTTGGTTGTGGAATACTGATGGTCACCCTGGGATGCTAACAATGTGTTTGTGTGTGTATGCGTGCTGGCACCCTGCAATGCTAATGGTGTGTCCCTCTCCTTCCTTCCTCACAGCTGACTACACTAAGTCCACCACTGATGCTAACAGAGCAGGTAACTATGTTCACTGTACGTCAGCGTCTGTCTGTAACTATGCCTGTATGTACAGTTTCTTTTATTTTTTAATTTTATTTATTTATTTTTTTTTTATATCTGGCTGTCATTTTCTTGCTTCCTAATTTTTTTTCCCTACCTTGTCTAGTTTGTCATACTTTCTTATTTTTCTTTTCTTCTGCCTTTATCTTTCTTTCTTTCTTATTTTTCATTTTTCTTTTGATTTGGTTGTTGACAGATAGGATACTTTTATTGTCAGGCTACAGTATACAATAATAGAAAAAAAGATCATTGATATGGTGGTGTTTGGTTCAGCTGCCACCTGTTGTTGCTGTGGGAGGTGAAGGCCATTGTGCCTAAGATAGTGTTTCATGATTATTCTGGAAGGTTGTCAATTCTGTGTAGTGCATGCTCTTTTGAGACTCAGGGATTGTTCATGAGACCAAGGACCAAAAAAGAACCCCCCCCCCACCTCCCCCCAAGAAAAATAAAGCCAAACCCAAAACAAGGCAAATAATGGAAATTCAGGAAAAAAATCACCTTGTAGGACACAGACTACTGTGAAAGTATAATTTGTTCATGCATGAAGTGTAAACTGTACTCATTCATTGAAGATTTTAGAAATCAGTCCAGCCACCATTCACCTAAAGTTTTGTTGGTACAGACTCGATTACTGGGTAATCAGGAGAATTGGTGTCTAGCATTTATGAGATCCTGTCTTGACTTGAATGCCTCTTGCAGCCCTTTACCTTGACTACTTCACCACAGTAGAACACCTCAGTAACAGCCCCCATTCACTCCCCTCTCCCCCTGAAAAATGGGCTCTTTGAAAGGGAGGAAATTTTAATGGTAGGTAAACTGTTCAGAGACAAAGACAAACATGTTCTGACAAGCGTCATGTTGAATGGATGGTCATCTGTCTTTGTCACAATCAGCATAAGTTGAAAGGGTTTTTGCTTGTTTGTTTTTAAATCGAATCATGTTGAAAGTGCACGTGGCAGCCACTTCCACACAGTCACAGTCCTCAAAAGGCTTATCTAATTTTTAGACAACAAATAAGTAGGGTAACTCTTGCTCCCACAAGAAAACATAACTCCGAAGGAATGCTGCTTACGACACCAAATTGCCTAGCAGACATGACAGCACAGAGCACACAGAACAAACAAGGAAACATCCCCCAAGAAAGATGTTCCAAGCTTGCCCATATACCCTGTACCGTGTGGGAGCAAGAGTCACCCCACTTATTTGTTGTTTATTGTTTACTGTTTTCTGCCTCATTTCATATTTACTTTCTAATTTTTAAAGTTTTCTAGATAACTCCTATGGAAACAAAATGTTGGGTGGGTAGTAAAGACAGTATATGGCGGGTGGGTGGTATTGGACGGAATGGTGGTTAAAAGATAAGTCTGTAAATATAGAACATCTTATAATGGAGACATCTCTTCGAAAGTTTTCAGCCAGTGTTGTACAGTAAAATTATCCCCTTTTGCATTAACTGAAAGGATATTTTTTGTCAAGGTTGGATGCCAGTCAAGATTTTATTGATGGAAAGCAAAGCACAGTCATTGGTTTGCACATGTATGTTATGTCTTTAAATGTAATGGGTCTATATCAGTTTTGTAGTACTGCATTACCCTATATAAGGAACAATGTAGACTTTGAAAAAGTATGAGGATATTCTTTGTTTTTGTTTGCTTAATTTGTACATAAAATTATTTTGTTCAGATGGAACATCATATTTTTACTTAAGGTATAAACTGAATCCATTTTGCTTAGATTGTACAGCAAATTCATTTGACTGACATTGTACAGCAGATTAATTTTGCTCATACAGGTTGTACATAATTTTCAGCTCTTGGCAAGTTGAAATATAAATATTTGAAATTCAGTTCTAATGCTAATTTGTTGGTAAATGATCCAGTTATTAATCAGTGTTAAATGAAAGATTGTTTACCTGCCAAGGTTTATATTGTTTGGCTGGCAACTTTGTATTTGGCTATTCCTTTTTTTTTCTGCCATCTTCCTTTTCCTAAATTTGCCAAGCTTTCTTTGATTGGTAGGATAAAAAGAAGGCTGTTAAGACCTTCATTTTGTCTGATGTGAAATGCTAGTTATGGTTTCCACGCAGTTTTTGCCAAAGTATCTCAGGCTGTGGAAAGTTGATGTGACAAACAGTGGCAGTTTAAAAGTTAATCTGCTTGTCTCTGCGTATTTTTGGCGCAGGAATCTGTCCAGTCATTGTCTCGATGACAGCAGCGTCCTTGAACTTACAGCACATGTAATGTTATACCAGTATATAATGTAATGATCTTGGAGACTTAATATCAGTTCTATCTCTGCCAGGAAAAGAGAAGGGGAGGTAGACCTATAGCAGAGAGAGAGAGAGAGAGAGAGAGAGAGAGAGAGAGAGAGAGAGAGAGAGAGAGAGAGAGAGAAGAGAGAGAGAGAGAGGCGGACTGGTAGTAGATTATGTGTCTGTACAAATCTTGATTGCAGGTTGTCAGTATGCTTTGTTGAGGTTCTACTTCAGCTAAGCATTAATTTTTTCCCTCATCAAAAACTTGATTGTTGGTTAAATACTATAGTTGAAGATGCTGTCAACCTTGTCTTTTGTGCTGCTGTAATTGTATGCATGTGTGCGTGAGTGTGTATGTGTGTGTGTGTGTGTGTGTGTGTGTGTGTGTGTGTGTGTGTGTGTGTGTGTTCCTTTTTCAAAACCGTTAATTGAGTGCTTTGAAAGTGATGTATAAAGTTTTTCTGTTTGTCAGTTTGTATCAGTTATTCTTTTCAAAGAGCAAGAACAATGACAAAATAAATTAAAAAAACATACACTCACATATTCACACACACACACACACACACACACACACACACACACACACACACACACACACACACACACACACACACACACACACACGACCAACCCACCATCCCCATCAATACAAAACCAGTCATCTGAAACGGAGGAAAAAAAAAGAATCCACTCCAGGGATCAAAGATTGCCTGTATGTTTTTGCTGTGCATACACAATCGGGTACAGGAGAGCTGCGAACCTGGTCTGAGATCTTCCCAGTGAGCTCCTGGCATTGTGGTAAACAGGCACAGCCTTAAGACCCGCCATGAGCCTTGTGTTTTTCTTGTCCGCTCAATCGTGAAAGCTCAGCGGTTTCCTGACGGCTGCTGTGCACAGACCTTACATAGAGAGCTCTACCCCTTCTTCTTTTTTTCTTCTTCTTTTTTCTCTCTCTCTCTCTCTCTCTCTCTCTCTCTCTCTCTCTCTTTTCTCTCTCTCTCTCTCTCTCTCTCTCAGTCTTTTAAGAAAATTTACCATGGATATGTAGGTAGCCGCCTCCTATGATCCCCAAAGCGAGGAAGATGGGGAAGGGTTGACCGGTAGCAGGCACAAGGGTGGGGGTCAAATCATTGTCCGGAAAAAAAGAGATCTGTGTTAGGGTGTGATAGACGATAGGTGTGACAGTTGGTGGTGGTTGGGAAGGGTGGGTGGGTGCAGGACAGTGGAAGTTTATTGAAACGGATAAGCCTTAGTTGTGGGGTGCCATAATCGGCACTGCCTACAGAAGAGGTGTCATGAAGATCACTTCCAGTGGAAGGTGTTTTTTGTCGGCCATTTTGTCTGCAGACTGCTTGGAAATTATGCAGTCTTGAATGCTCACAAAATGGTCAGAATAATTATCTCCCCCCCCCCCCCACCCCGTCCCTCCCTGCACCCTTTTTTAAAGGTAGTAGATGCAAATGACGTCATAAATGTATTTCCACCCTGAAAATATAGAGTTATTTGAATATACAGATGCCAAAGAAGCAGGTGTAAGTGATATGACTTGGGAGATAAAAGAGTTTGCGTAGATCATAGCTGGACGGGATATGCATTAGTGTGAATGGGGACCAAAGACCTGGATACACATTTATGTGTAGCATAATTTCTTACACAAAAGTGTAGAAACATCAGTCAAGACTTAAACCAGGTAGTGTATTTCTGTTGATTTGAGAATATGAGAGACTCTTTTCTTAATCCTGGAAATTTGTGTTGTTCTGACGATAAAAAAGTGCTGTCAGCCTGGGGCTCAGAAACATAACCAAAGATGTATCTCTGGTCAAATATGGGCTAGAAGTGTGTGAGAACCCTGAGACAAGATAAGATAATGTTGCTTATAGCCCAGCCAACCGCAAAGGGCCACATCAGGGCTGGACCCTGAGACAGCCTGAATAAAGACAAGATCACAAAGAACAAACAGCAATAAACAGCTGGCCCACGTTGCAGTGTCAGGTCAGTGCTGTGTTTTGCTGTCAAGTCCAGGAATTCAGTCAGTGCCTCAGGCTGCCTCATTTCCTTCCACAGACCTACCGTTATCACAGAGCCAATCTTACACCAGGTGTATGTGCGTAGATGTTTCGCTGGACCGTGAAAAAACGTACAGGAAGAAGGTAGGGTGAAGAGCTTTGATGACGATCGAGCCAGGCCATGGGGATAGTCCTTAATGGTACTGCACTCGTCAGCAAAATGACACTGTTTTTCTCACTCCGGAACCTGACCTCTTTCCTGTTTTTATTTTTGAATCACTTACTGACGTGCATACATAATGAAAACACGTGGTCAGATTGATTGAAGAGAAGGTGTGTATATTTATTTCTTGTGAAGTGGGGAAAACGGAAGTTGAGAACTAAGCGGAGTTCTGGTTCCACGTAGCCTTTGGCAAACATTAGAGATGCCTTCATCTATACTGACTGCCCTTCTTCACTGCATGTCTCTTGGTAATGTGCATTTAGGTGCGGACTTTGACAGTCAGTAGAACTAGAGTTGACTGGTATGATGATGGAATTCCTTTACCACTGCCACAAATCATTAAAAAAAACCCCAACCAAACAGGGCTTTTACTAGGCGAGAGTATGTATGTGGAGGTCAATTTATTGTAGACAGAAACCAAAATATTCCAGAAATAAACATGTCAGTCAAGGAGACATTAATTTGGGAGTCTCATGAAAGTTTCTCTGTGTACGTAGATGTGTTTTGGGCTTTTGTGGTAAATGCACATTGAAACAAGTGATACTTGTTAGTCTTTGTATTCACCTTTTTATGTGTTAGGAGTGTTGAGGTGAATGTGGCAGACGAAAGCAAGGATGAATGGAAAGAAACTGAAACGGCATCAGCTCAGTCAGATTGTTGAGATTGTTTGAATGAAAAAGGAAAACACACGACCAAAATGAAAAAGGGAAAAAAACAACAACCGAAAAATGAAAGAGCATGAGTGTAACTAATGTTCTAAAGTTGTGTTTACTTTTTTTCCTGGCTGGGTTGATGCTGCTGTTTTGGAAAGGTTGGTCAAGGTTACATATTCGTTTTAAGATCACTGATGACAGGATCCAGAGTGAGGATTGATTCTCAGAATTATTGAAATGATGTTTTGTAACATAGAAGTCTACAGGTGTTTTTGGTTGTTGTTTTTTTCCTCTTGAAACTTTGTTGTGATGCTGCTGATGATAAACATTTTCATAGAGTATGTTATCAGTTAGAGATTGTTTTTTACATGATATTTACATTTGACTCGAAATTATACCAAATTTTAAAACGTTACTTTTTTTTTATTACACGCATACACACATGCACACACTCTCTCTCTCTCTCTCACTGACTCACACACACACCCGTGCATGCACGCTCGCTGACACCCCCCCCCCCCCCACACACACACACACCCCCCCCCCCACACCCCCCCACACCCCCACACATATCAGATACTACTTTGCTACTCGGTGTAGACTTATTGAAGTCGTCTTGAGAAGCCAGTAAGTTTACAAGTCCAGAACCACAGTCAGAGATGACAGCTGAAATAAATCATGTAAACCATCAGTTGCCTATAAAAGGCACGAGTGTCACTAGCTGGTGAAGTGCACTCTCTCTATGGAAATGTTTAAAAAAGTGGGAGATTAGGCTGCTAGAAGGGCAGCAAACAACGTACAAGGCTCATTTCAACTGAGAGTCAAGTTAATGAAATCTGCATGGATGTTACAGACTTACAGAGGAAGTGTTATGGGGTCAAGTTGATGAATCGCAAAACGTCTCAGTCAGTATTACCACTGCTGTGTACAAGTAAAGAATGATACAAATCCAGAATGATCTTGAAATAATTTATCTTTGGAAGTTTATACAATCCGGACATATTATATGTTTAATGCGTGGCTTTCGTTCATAAGCTTTTCAGCAACAAAAAAGAATTCTTAGAAATGTGTGTTGAATATGCCACAAGATAATTTTACTGTAAACCATTTACGTCTTTACTGCCCAGGAGTACTGCGGCTGGTTCCTAAAATAAACTAACAAAATACCCCTGCAAGCACCCTTAGCTCCACTCCATGTCCTCTCCTTTCCGTGCTCCCCAAGTGTTTTTCATGGCTAATCTTATTTCTTGTATGCAGTGATAAGCAGCACAGATGATGACTAGCAGTCAGATCAGACACAATTCACATAATGGCACCAGAATCATAGATTAACAAAGTATACAGTTATATGGGCTATGAACAGGGTAACATTCATGAACAGTACAATGCACACAACCTGTAGAGGTGCAGCTGAGCCTGTAGAAGTGACGGTCCACCACCTGTGTACAGATGAGGATGAGTCCCCCATCCCCCTGAAGCCGGCCTTGGCGCGGGGCGCCACCACCCACCGGGGCAGCACCAAGGTGCCTCCCATCTCGTCCTCTGCGGAGCGGATGACCAACGGACAGGATGACGACACAGACAGTGCCTACTCTCTCTCCATTTCCAGCACTCCCAGTCGGGTGAGATGACATCCATCTTTTGTTGATCTAAATCGGATCAGTATTCGTCTTTCATCTTTGGAACTGAAAGTGGATATTAATCTCGGTGGCATGAAAGGAGTGCGCAAGCTACTTGTGGGAGAGGAGAAGATGGAGGAAGAGGGAGGAAGGTGGTGATGATGGTGGTGGTGGTATCTACAGATGCGCACAATGCTTACCTGCACATTTGCTAGTGTGCTTGGTAAGTAAAGTGATGGAACTTTGAAGATGAACAGTTTATCTGAGTTTATTTTGGGGATAGAAAATTTACTCTTTCTCTCTGTCCCCACCCTTTTTCCCTGTTTCCCACCTCATCCCCCTTTTCATCCCTCCACCCTGCCCTCCTTTCTGATGGAGGTTTTTCATTGGATGTGTTTCACCTGAATGTTGACCATATCTTTTTGTCCTCTGCATCAGACTGGTTTCACTGCGTGGGACAGGGATCCGGAACAGCGCCAAGAACAAAGCTCAGCGTCTGTTTGACCGCATTGAGAAACAGGAGAGTCACCAGAGCCTGGCCTCTTCCCCCACCCAGTCGTACCCTGTGGAGGAGAGCGCATCTTCAGCACCTCCAGCACCATTACGTCTGTCAAGAGGTCACTGCACTCTGTATCTTGTTTGTTTGTTGTTGTTTTTTTAATACAGGGGCCCATCATTATTTGGTATGATATGATTTTTTTGCAAAATTCAGCAAGTTTTCATATACGAACAGTGTTTTTCTACCCCCGTTCCGCCCTTTTCCGCCCGACCCCTCAGGCTCCTGATCCGCCCTATACCGCCCGTTCCTCAGTAGGCTGATTGTCTCGGTGTGCCTCACTTATTTGGGTTGACTACAGTAATAAGACAAACCGGTCGTTATCCAGGCCTTTCATACCTTTCTCAGCGCCATTTGCAAAAGCGGTTTGTGGCTTTTTGATTTTTAATCGATTATTTTGGTCATCCCATTGACTTCCGACGACGATCAAAATGTCGCACTCTGACAGTGATAGTGACATGAGCTTGACTGTGGACCAAATGTTCAACATGAATGTGTTTCCGACCGAAAATAACGACTGGAATGAATCGGACATTGATCTCGACTCTGTAGACAGCGACAGTGACTATGAAGTTGCAGAAGGAGTGAATGCGAGTAGTGACAGTGACTCGGACATAGGCGACGCAGGTGACGCAGGTGCTACTGATGTCAGTGGATGTGCACAGTCATCGCAGTGGTCAAACGACGACTTTCGGACTGAAGTTCGTGTGTTTGATGCATACAGGGGCCCCCCACGTCCACAAGTGAATCTTCGAACACCTTTTGATTATTTTTCACTTGTTTTTCCTTTGGACGCATTCCATCTCATGGCCAGGGAAACCAACCTGTATGCAAGACAAACGCTCATGGCTGCTGGTCTTCCTGAGGATAAGTTTCAGCCAACCACTGTGGATGAAATCAGAGCTTTTGTTGGTCTTCTCATGTTTATGAACATGGCCCCTGTTCCTCATCGTGATTTTTATTGGAAAGATTCTTCTCCTTTCTTCAATGTTTGGGTGTCAAGTGTCATGTCGAAGAACAGGTTTGAACAGCTGAACCAGTATTTTCACCTCGCTGATACCACTCAGTTTGTTCCCAGAGGTCAGGCTGGGTATGACCCCCTGTTCAAAGTCAGACCTCTCATTTCCATGACACAAGAATGTTTTGCTATGCAGTTTCTACCTGGGCAAAACATCACAGTAGATGAGGCAATGATCAAGTTCAAGGGTCGTTGTGGTTTTCTGCAGTACTTGCCTGCAAAACCAACGAAGTGGGGCCTCAAGGTGTGGGCTTTGTGTGATGCCGATTCTTTTTATATGCTGAATTATTCAGTATATACTGGGAAGACCAATGATGTGCCTGCTGGGACAGGTGATGCCCTAGGGGATCGTTTGTCAAACACTTGGCAGAATCCCATTATTTCAAGTGGCACACCATCTACTTTGATAATTATTTCACGTCAGTCCCCCTCATTCAATATCTGTTTCAGAAGAAAACCTTGGCATGTGGGGCTGTGCGAAATAACAGGAAGGGTCTGCCACAGGATATGAAGCCAGCAAAATGTGTCAAAAAGTCTGGGGACACAAAGCGCTGGTTTCGTGAGATTGGCTATGGTGATTTGAAGGGCAAGCTTCAGGCTGTTGCTTGGTTTGACCGTCGTAAGGTCACCCTTCTTACTTCTGTCCATGATGGAACCGATGGAGAGCTTGTCAGAAAAGGTGCAGGGGGTGTTGAAAAAGCCAGGTATTCTAGGCCCCTGGCTGTTGCTGATTACACCAAGAACTACAACGGTGTTGACAAGCATGATCAATTGCGATCATATTATTGTTCCAAGCAGAAATTCATGAAGTGGTGGAAATATGTGTTCTTCTTCTGCCTGGACACTGCTGCAGTAAATGCCTTTGTAATATACAAAAACTCTGCAGATGCCCCACTGAAACTGCATGTGGATTTTCACACTGAGATTGTCATGGGCATGGTGAATGGTTTCAAGGGTCGAAAACGGATCGGCCGTCCCGTCGTTCATGACAATCCAGACAGGCACAAACACACTCCTTCCAAAATCCAGTCTGCCAGAGGCAAGAAGGACTGTGTTTGTTGCAAGAAGGAAGATTAGGAATAGAGTTTGTTTAGAACTTACCGCCAATGACATTGACAAACAAAGCACAAGACAAGACACGATGCATTTCAACCACTTGGGTCTTCTTCAGGCGAAAAAATAAATCACATTTAACATGTGGGACAGTACGAAAAACGAAAAAAGAATGAAAAATGACTTATCCGTTCTTGTCCATGTGTTTGGTGGGCGGAAATGACATGCGGCCAGGGGGATTATGGGAGAGGAAACGGAGGGGGGGGGGGGGGGGTTGCGTCAGGGGAGGTGTGTGTGTGTGATATGATAGGGTTGTGTGTCCAGTTTATTGGGATGGTGTGATATCTTTGTGATGGTTGTGGTAATGGTGGATTGATAATAATGGTAAGGGGGGGAAAAAAAAAAAAAAAAAGGGGGGGGGGGGGGGATTTAAGGGGAAGGATAATACAAAACTAAGATTAAATAGATGGAGGGTTGCTGTAACTACTGTATGAAGTGAGTGAAGGGGATGTGGTGGTGGTGTATGTAAGTATGTGTGTGTGTTGGTAGGGGATTTTGCCAACTGGTGTGGAAGAGGTGAGTATGTGTGTTTGGTTATTGTTGGATATTGATGCCTTGGGGGTGTAGTGTGCCAATATCCAACAATAACCAAACACACATACTCACCTCTTTCACACCAGTTGGCAAAATCCCCTACCAACACACACACACACATACACACACACATACACACACACTTACATACACCACCACCACATCCCCTTCACTCACTTCATACAGTAGTTACAGCAACCCTCCATCTATTTAATCTTAGTTTTGTATTATCCTTCCCCTTAAATCCCCCCCCCCCCCCCCACCCCACCCCCCCTTTTTTTTTTCTTTTTTTTTTTTCCCCCCTTACCATTATTATCAATCCACCATTACCACAACCATCACAAAGATATCACACCATCCCAATAAACTGGACACACAACCCTATCATATCACACACACACACCTCCCCTGACGCAACCCCCCCCCCCCCTCCGTTTCCTCTCCCATAATCCCCCTGGCCGCATGTCATTTCCGCCCACCAAACACATGGACAAGAACGGATAAGTCATTTTTCATTCTTTTTTCGTTTTTCGTTGTTTGTACTGTCCCACATGTTAAATGTGATTTATTTTTTCGCCTGAAGAAGACCCAAGTGGTTGAAATGCATCGTGTCTTGTCTTGTGCTTTGTTTGTCAATGTCATTGGCGGTAAGTTCTAAACAAACTCTATTCCTAATCTTGCTTCGTTCGCCGCCGTCAGTCACTCCATTTTGAAATTTTGCAAGAAGGAACGCAGGAAAACCCCAGCAGGCAATGCCATCCAGTCAACACATGAGTGTGTGATGTGTAAGGTGGCTTTGTGCAAGGATCGTGGCTGCTTTTTTTCTTTTCACCAGCAGTGAGTAGGTTCCTACACACTCATTCCTAGCAGTACACCTGATACTTGACTAAATCAAGGACTGGACTTTGTCATTTTTGTTTTGTACAGACTGTTTTTGGGTTGACTAAATATTGAAAGTGCCACATACAAAAGTACTGGAATTTGTGCATGTAAGAAAAGTGCACAACGGAAAGAAAATTTCATGTCGGTGATCTGTGTGTGACAAAAGTGATCAAAAGCAAGAACATTTCCAGTGATTGTGTTGTTTGTGTGTGATCACATTTGGATTATATAATTCATTACATCTGGAACCATATGGTGAGTACAACAGAAATATTTGAGTGTTGTTTTGTGTTGTGATGCCTGCCTTTCTTCCTTCCTACTAACACCTGCATATAGTTAGAAATATTATCAGCCATAGGAATTCTTTTTCTCACAAACACAAACTAACTCATGCAGATCAACGAGCATGCACTCCAATACATTTTCAGTAAATATGGTATGATTTTGACTTCTTATTTTTTTTATTTTATTTTTTTCCTGCTATGTAACTGCTATGTGACTTAAAAGCGTCACAAAAATTTCGCGTATATTCCTAGCTACCTGTGTAACTACTAACACCTCACAACACCCATCAGTTCTTTTCAGATGGTGAACCTGACCACTTGCCACCAAAAAGGTAGGTGTTATAAAGTTGATGGGTGTTGTATTGCCTGTCTGTCACCTATTTCACTGACGTAGGTGTGTTTTCCAGGTAAAATCAGGTGTGTGAGTGTTGAGCCATAAAAATATTTTCACATCCCCCTAAAATAACAAGTGCAAACCAAAGTTCAGCTTTCCATAGATTTTTGCTGAAAATTTGAAGTCTTTTTATCCATTAGTTTATTTTTTACAATTTTTTAAAGTCAGTACCCCAATTCGGGCAGCAAATTCCAATATAAACTCAGTAGTCTAGGCGAATTCTGTCATACGAAATACAGGACAATGAAGGTTAATACAGGGGCCCATCATTATTTGGTATGATATGATTTTTTGCAAAATTCAGCAAGTTTTCATATACGAACAGTGTTTTTTTTTGTTTTGTTTGTTTTAAGTGTATTGGAATACATTAATTTTTTTTTTTAGTTTATGCATTACATTTTTGTTGGGGTGGGGTGGGGATGTACTATTGGGAGTTAATTTTGGTAACATGAAGTCCGAAGTTTTGAAAAAGAAAGAAATATGCATGGGAGATAAGTGATTTGATTATTTTGAATATTCAGTATGACAGCTTAGCAATGTTTCTTACTTTGAAATTGAAAGTAGTAAAAAATAACAAAAGAATGAGCACTGTTTATGACTAGGATGTAATTTGAAATGTAGCACTGTGCATGTGCAGACAATATTTGAAAATAATAGCATTGTTGATGAGTGGAACATAATGTAGAAAACTGCTTTTTTATGATTTGGCATTGATTTAAGATATAGCATGACTAGAACATATTCAGAACATACTATTAAGTTAGCACAGATGTAAAAAATGTAGCATGAAAATATAGAATGTTTAGGACCAAAAATAGAAATGTAACATTGCTTTCGAGTGGAAGGGAATGTAAAACGACATTGTTTATGTGTAGAGCATAATTGAAAGCATTGCATTGTTTGTCAGTAGAAAATCATTTGAAATGTAGCCATTTTAGTAGAAAATGATTACAAATGTAGTGTTTTTGTGAACAGAACATAATTGAAAATGTAAAACAGACCTGTTGATCTGCACAGCTTCAGCTTATTCTGTACACTCGTCTAGAGAAAGTCTACCAAATCTGATTAAGATGAAGAAAAATCTGGTGAGAAAAAAAGTCTGACACAAAATTTTATCAGTGGTAAAGGCCACTGCATTGTTGTCATGACGTGTTAATTTGAGTGCTTTTACCAACAATCAACAGCTCTCGCAAGTTGTCGCATGCTAAGTCTTGACTTCTTCTGTCAACTTCTTTAACAACATGCTGAAATGCGGTAACGGTGGGGCTACAGGCCCTGAAGTATTAAAACAACAAAAAAGGTGTAATGAGATCAGAAATTGTCCACTGGAATAAACTACGCTCACTGCCGTGACTCTAAGATCGACTTCAGCATTATGTGTTCTGGCAAATTCATCAGTACCTGCCAGTGTTTTTCCCTCATGAGAGTACATATACTTGAGTAGAATACCCTCGTTATTGTGGAAAAGTACGTGAAGTGCAGTTTTAGGGAAAATGGGTCTGATAGAATTGTTCGTGGGTATAAAGATTGTCAGCAGTCAAAATTGATAACTTCAGATCATTCTAGTTAATGAATTTGTGATGAATTTGTGACCTTTTAAATGTTATCATTGACATGAAAAAAATGGTAATATGTGATTACTATCATTGTCTGTCTTTCACATATGCTTCTGGTCTGTTGCATAGTTTACTTTTAGGTTATTTTCAGAAAACCAGATTGTCTGGTTTTCCATGTTGTTGATCTGTCGACATTTTGAATCAGTAGTTCCTTTTTCATTTATGTCATTTTTATGATCTGCTTGACATATTTTGACTTTACAGCAATGCATTTTATGATCTGTCCATGTTTCCAAAGTAGGTTAGATAAGAAAAAGATCGGGGCTGTAACGAAAAAAGTAAATAATGGCGCCCACTCATCACGTCCAAAAAAAAAAGCAAAGAAAAAAAAAAGAAACAGAACAAAGAAGTCTGTCATAAGTAAAGCCAGTGTGTTGAAATGACTGTGAAGCCAGTGTGTTGAAATGACTGATGGTTGGAAACTTGCATGTCCACAGCAGGAGGACAGACAACAGCTCTGAAGCCAAATCCAAGACCTCCAACTACACCATGTCGCGGAAGCGCAGCAACGACAACTTGGACATCAATGAGAACAGGCACACAGTGCATCTAGACTACAACCCCAACAGTGGCGTGACCTTCCGCGAGAACCCCAACTCGGATGTGCAGGTGGTGGGGCGTGGCTACAACGAGGACAGCTCCTCCACCTACGACTCTTCACGCTCTACGCAGCAAGTCAATGTGCGGGCCCGTGACCGCCGCCGCGCCACCAAAGGTATGAACGATGCTTCATTCACCTTCTCCATATCTTTCTCATCTTACATGGGCTCTCAGAGGATTTACACCCACATTGTCCTGTCCAGTTTGTCCATAGACAGGAACAAGAAAGCTCTCTCTGTCAGTCTCAGTGGCATTGTAGTATCCAGTTTCTTGCTGCAGCCTGACCTGACCTTTCAATTCCTCAAGTCCAAATCATTGATACATTTCTTAATTCCTGTTCAAAAGTGTCATTTTGATTGCATCTTTTTTCCCCTCCATTCCATCGATGTTGATGTGAATTCTTGTGTTACACAAACAGTGCACAGACTGCAATTCACTTTTGTTGCTGCTGTTCTTCTTTGGTATCACAGAGTGTGTGACACTTTATTGTTGCTTGTGTCCATTGAAGGGGTCTATTTTTTTCTTCATTTTTATGTGTATGCTTTGAATTTGTTGCATGTGCCCAATCGGTTGCAGTTTCCCTTGAGCATACCAAGCCAAACATTGTGGACTGAATGCATACTGACTGGACAAGGCAGAATAAAAATCAACAAACAAGTGTAAAGTAATGCTTATTTAATACACAGTGCGATTTGCGAAACAGAGAATGAATTTCCAGTGAATGAAGCTTCTTCAGGTGTTGCAAATAATAGACATACAAAGATGGATGGAACAGCAATACTCCCACTCTGATGTCAGCAGGAATATGGTTGACAGGAGAGGATGGCCTTCCTCTGACTGACAGCTGTCTTGGAAGTGTTGCATTGTGCATGTGTTATGTCTGTTCCTTGTCATGTCTGAACAGGACACTTTTGCTGAAAGTTTACCAATCTGTTTTGTATTGTGTAGTAAGCCAGCCTTACTTTGCACTTTATTTGTGCACATGTATTTTGGCTTGCTTCCAGTGACACTGCAGTCTACTTTTATCTCCTGCACACTGGACAGCTGAAACATGCACTGTTTTGACTTTTGACTCTGCACATTGTTGTAGAGCCATGTTCAAGATTGCCAGTGGAAAGGTTGAGTGTCAGAGCTTAGCCATACATAGGCTCCTTCTGGCTAGAAGATGGTCAGATTTTGAGGAAACCACAGCCTTGTTGTCTGAAAATTCTGGTAGGCATTGAAAGTGTGGATGATTGATATCTGCACACAGAATTGAGTGTTTTGAAGCAGTGTAAAAGTGAAAGTGGTTAGTGCTTATTGAGCAGTGACGTGTGTGTGAGAGAGATGATGGCTGACTGAGGTAGGTGCTCTGCGTGGTGATGGTACATGTGTTACTGGGGGTGGTGGCGTGGGTGGTCACTGACTGACACCTGTCTTTCCAGGCTCCCTCCTGTCCCCCATGGGGGCTCCTGCCCTTTCCTCCACCCTCCCCTCCACCTCCACCTCCACACCACTCTCGCCTGACACAGACAGAGCGGGGGAGGAGGAGAAGGAGAGACCCTCCCCACAGGACAGGATGGCGCTGGTGGGCCGTGGTATGTGTGGCCGGAGCCGAGGCTCCAGTGGTAGCGCCAGGGTCAGAGGATGTCGCATGGTGGCCTCTGTGCCTTGTCTATAGTGGTCTCTGTGTGCTTGCTAGAACTGACCTGGTGGTAGTGGCTTGTCTTAGTTCCTCCATGGGAGGGGTAGTCTCCTTGTAGATCTGATGTGATGGCCACCACATACAGGCCCAAAAAGAAAAAAAATTGTTTGTTAATCAATGTGGCAGTAGTAGTGGTGAGAGCAGACATGACAGTCACCATGACAGGCCTGAAGAAAAGGAGTGGTCATTCACATGTGTGTTAGCGGCAGTAGCTTACCTTGCGTCCACCCCTGGAAATGATGATATCCTTTCAGAGACAATCACAACAAAAGGGCTGGAGAGGAATGCTGGCTGAGACATGTGCCAGCTGTAATGGCTTTTCTTGGCTCCTCCACTAGAAATGGTAGTATTCTTTTAGAGCAGTAATAGTAATGACCACAGCAGGGCTGAAGAGGAAGCTGAAGAGGCGATATTGTTTACTTGTGTACCATCAGGAGATGCTCATTTGATTTAGTTGGTGATCTGTAGAATCAATGTTTTACAAGTACAGTGTTTGTCTGTGACACTGAGCAATAGATGCTGTTGATGAGTAAAACTGCATTGTCTGTTATTGTGGAGATTTCGGAACACATGTGAAGTAATGTTATTCATGTGAAGTAGATATTAGAATGTATAGTTGGAGTGCTGCAAAGGAGCAATCATTACCAATTTAGAAAAAAAGGTTGTGGATACGCTTGCTCAATAGTTTCACAGAAAGATACGAATTTGGATAGGAACTAGTGATAGCATTGAATGTGTAATTTAAATGCGTTATTGGCAAGGTATCTGTAATGACTTGTGGATAAGTTTTTTTTTTAGACTAGAGATGTCATCCTGTGTTAAGTGTGATATTGCACATTGATAATGTGGGCCTAAGGGCTGGCATTGTCTGTGACTTGGTAAGATGTGGTTTGTAGTGAGGAGGCTGTGATCGACATGAGGCTGCTTTGTGCCATCAAAATAGGAGAGGATCCTACCCAGAGCAGTAGATCATATGTTCAGCCTAAGCTGTCCATTATCTAGAGTTATGAGTATACTGCGGTTTAAAAGGGAAATGGGGAACTCACAGTCAAGCTTTATTCACTTCACGGAGAGATCTCGGGAAGCGTTGCTCTAGTTTCTTGACTGACATTGAAGTGTCTGTATTTTGGGGGCGCTGGGGTGAAAAGCCAAGAGAACAGGCTCTTGTCACAGAGTGAGACTGTGAAGCACCATTCTCATTTTCCTTGGCCTTGAAGATCATCATTGACCTTGGCCTTGAAGATCATCATTGAAAAATAAATCAGATGCAGCTCATGTTGTGCAAGTGGTAGGGTGTTACGTATTTATCAGTGCAGTTTGTAGTGTGAGGTGGTTAGATGACTGTAACAGTGAGGAGGTGTGGGTGAGGAGGGACTGCACATCCCAAGGATGAAACGCTTGTGCATTCAGCGTTTGCAGTTGGAGAGCATTCTGTTGTCATGACTTACCTGTAGCTCCGTCTCTCTAATAATCGCTCTGTGTGTTTGTTTGTTGCATGAGTTATAACGGATGTGCAGAGGCAGAGGATGGATACATTTGTGTTTAACCCTTTGCCCCTTGGACCGTCTGAGTGTTTACTAGTATCAAAATCTTAAGGGAAGGTAAGTAACTCCGTAAATTGGATGTACTGATGTTAAATAAAAAATCAGAAAAAATACAAACCTTGGTCATAAATATGTTTTATTTGCTCCAAAATTAAGTTAACATTTTGAAGTAAAATTCCACATGCATCAAAGCTTATATCTTTGTTGATAAAATGGTGTAAAAAAATTATGCTAAGTTCAACACTACTGACCGAACTGCATGAAACGCCATCCGCGGCCATCGTAATCGGCATAGTTGATGTTAAGATTTTCGCTGAGATCGCCTCCATCAGCCACCAAAATCGACATCGGACTCCTCTCCTTTCACTATTCTTCTAATTTAAAGCCAGTAAATAGCTCCTCATCACTGTCACTGCCACCAAAAATGTTCGCCAACATCTCCACAGTTTCGTCGTCCATCTTGCCGAAGCGAAAATCTCGATCACAAACTTGCTCTCAACTTCAAAAAATCACTGCGACCGAAGTCCTCCATGAAAAAATGCGCTGTTTGGACTGGAAGGAAGTTGGAAACCGGAACTACGTCACTGTATAACGCCGCAAAGCATTGTGGGAAAAATTCGTCTGCTAGGGGCAGCCAAACGGCATCAGTGTATTTCGGGCCACAGCGGGCGTTACAAGGATACGAAAGGCATCGCGTTTCGGGCCACAGCGGGCGTTACAAGGGGCAGAGGGTTAAGTCATCATTTACTTAACAGCCGACAAAGTAAGGTTTGCAGTAGTATGAATGCAGAGGTTGCTTCAAGAAGAATGAAGTAATAAGCAAAGGATGAGGGCATCAAAGGAATCAAGTCTATTTGCAATTTTTTCAAGAATCAAATAATGAGAAATGGACATGCAATAGAATTTGGCACATTGATAGTTTCTTTGAATTTACCAAAGTTCTGTGGAAGCGAAGAGGACTGTTAGCATTTCACAGTGGTAGTCAGTGATGAACCATGGAGTCAGGCTTCTTTGTCTGCTCGTCAGTCAGGTTTTCAGAAAGGAGAAGACAAGGTTGACCATGTCTGTGTTGACAAAACGTAGGAAGGATTGAGAGGAAATCCAGTGACTTGGTCTGCAAAAGAGGTGACATTTGTGCTCCTTAGTTGTAAATGGTAGCTTTTTGTTTTTGTTTTTATTTTGTTTATTTCTGTTTTTTTTACTTTGGTCAAAATACATTGTGGATAGAGAAGAATGTGCAAACTTGACCTAAAGTTTTATGATCCGGGAAGGAATGGAAACTAGCTTATGCATTCTCTTCTTCAACTGAGCCCACCCGCCTTTTTCATCCTGTTGCTTCAGTAATGGTTTATCTCCCCCTTCCACTTCTCTCCCCTGTCCAGCCCAGCTTCTCTCCTTCCACTCCTTGGCTTCACTGCCTCTAACCTGTCCATATTCTTCATTTCTGCTTCGTCTGCACCTGTTCAGCTATTGATCCGCAGTGTGTACAGTTGGTAAAATGGTCAGTGACAGCACATGCTGTGCCTTCCATGAGAATGATATTGTTAGATACTGACTGATGCTAACTGTGGCACTAGTCTGTGACATTACTGACGGTGTGATGTAAGTGTAGTAGCTAGAGGGATAGTCTGTGATTACAGTGTGATGTGCGCGTAGTGGCTAGAGCGCTAGTCCTGGATTACAGTGTGATGTGCGTATAGTGACTAGAGCGCTGTTTGGAATCGCAGCATGATGTGTGTATAGTAGCTAGAGCCCTAGAGTGTGGCATGAGAGGGAGAGACAAAGCTTTGTAAACTTTGTAAACACTGATATTGTGTGAGTTCTGTTCCTGGCTTCTCTGAACACAGGTGAATCAAGATACTTGACTGATGAAGACAAACTTGATCTAGTTTTCTCATTTTCATGGCATGGATTTTACTGTTTTCTGCTTGGATTTTGAAATGCATATTTTTCTCTCTTCTGTCTCTATCTGTGTCTTCCATTCTCTTTCTCTCTTCTTCTCCATTCCCCTGTCACTCACTTTCTCTGTGTGTATCTCTCTCTCTCTCTGTGTGCTGAACTGTTTGCCATAATCATTACTTAAAAATTCTTTGTAATATTTCTATCTGAGTGTACAACTCTGAGTTATTCCGCATCACTTCTGTGTATACAGAGGTAGTAGCAGTTGGAGTCATCGGGAGTGGGGTGACTTCTTTCGTGCTCTCTCTCTCTCTATCTTTTTAGCTGTCTCTGTTGGTCTCTCTCGCTGTGTCTCACTCTCTTGCTCTCTCTCCTATCTTTTTAGCTCTCTCTGTTGGTCTTTCTCTCTGTGTCTCACTCTCTTGCTCTCTCTCCTATCTTTTTAGCTCTCTCTGTTGGTCTTTCTCTCTGTGTCTCACTCTCTTGCTCTCTCTCACGCTGTCTTTCTCTCTTTTTGTCTGTTTGCACTCTCTTTCAATCACTTCCACTCCCCTTGTCTCTGTTGCTCTCTTTCTCTGCCTATCAGTCTATCTGTCTGCCTCTGTTATTTGTTGTTATGTTCTGAAGTAGAACTGCTACTTTTCCAATCCATATGTAGTCTTATTACATTTCTTTAAAAAAAAAGAAAGAAAACTGTCTACAAAGATGAAAATGTTTTGTTACTCCTCATGTAGGTTTGCAGGTTTACACAGTGGCATCTTTTCACACATGTACTGTACATACGATTCTTTTTCTATTTTTCCATCAGGAGCTGAGAGAATAAATGCAATTCTTTGAACAGCAGACTTTTGACATTTTTCTCTTTCTTTATCACTTTTTTTTAAAAAGTAACCTGTAAAGCATTTAGGGATTTGATTATTTCCATTGCATACACAGTGCTGTGTGTTGTTACATTCACATTGGAAAAAATGTTTTCAACAGGCATTGAGTGAGTGAATTTCCTGTATGACTTGAGTTGGATTATGTTACTTGTGTACCAGGCATGTTCGAGTCCTCAGCCAGCATATCAGAGTATCCAGTGTCGTCATCCGGCATAGCGGAGAAAGCGGAGAGACGACGACTGGAAGCCTCCAAGGGGCAGCACCTGCAGGGGTGGTGGGCGTGGCTGTGCGCAGCACTGCCGACATGTCGAATGCTGACATGGAATCCACCACAACGGAAGACGACAGTGAAGATGTGAGTATTAACGGGGCTGTGAAACCTACTGGTCACTGTGTAAAGCATTGTGCTGTGGAGGCTGTGTTGTTCCACGGTGAGAGTGTGGAGTCGAAGTGTCAGGGTTCTCAAGGTTTTTGAACAGTTCAAGACTTAAAGCTTGGCAGTTGAACTGGCATTTTGAAGGCCTGTATAAGTTTAGGAAAAATGGAAAATGCCTCTGAAATTTGGGAAAGTTAAACAAGTTGTTCAGCATATGCAGCACATGATTATCAACATTGTAATGCAGAAATACACTGCAGGATAAAATCGAATTTAAAGTTCGCCTGATGCCTTCACTCACTGTTTATTAATTTGGTTGCCAAATATTAAAAAGATTTTGTAGGTCTTTCCCAAGATTTACATTCACATTTCATGTCATGTGGCTACAAGCTACACTAAATCCACAATGCCTGGAATATGTTGGTTAGCAATTTTGCAACAGAAGAATACAAATCACGGATCAGAAGAGGTGTTCTAAAACTACATTTTGAAATTTGGAGATTCTGAATGAGTGGGTTGGGAAAGTTTGGGAAATGGCGAGGAATTTCAGAATGATTTTCTGGTAAGAAGCCTGACTGTATGTGTGTTTCCTGTGCTGGGAACAAAGGCATGTAGTGGATTGCTTGAAACATTGGCGTCTTCATTGTGTGCTTGGCTTGATTTGGGCGAGGTTTTACCATGGGTGTTATTTGATTGAATCATCTGGATCGATTTCATTGCTTTCCTTTGTTGAAGTCCTGCTGTGATCAGATGGGCTGTAAACAACAACATTTGTCTTCCCTTTGTTATCGTTTTCTTTTGTTGTTCTTTTTATTCCACCTTTGCAGTCTGATCAGTGAAGTGTACTTCAGATTCATTATATGTTTTGTTTTGTATCTGAGATGTATTACCTGCCTCCTCCCCACCCCTCTGCCCTCCCCATAAGCTTTTTCATTCTTACCCTTACTCGGCTGTACTTGTTCAGGCTGAACCTTTTTTTTTCCCTTGGAAATGGTTGTTGTTATAGTGTTTAGCATTCATTCCCACCAGAAATGACAAGGTAGTCTACTTAATATAAATCCCGTGTCAAGATGTTCTATTTAGTAGTTTCGGTTTTCCCAAAGTGAATGTGAAAGTGGTAAATCGATGTCAGGTGCTCATCATACATTTTGAATCTTTGAAATTTTGAATATGTACCACATCATTCAGAGGCTTTAAAAACTGCAGCAGAGTCAGCTGTGAAGAGTCAGTTGTTTCAGAGAAAACATGCATGTTCAAGTATTGTGTGTGTGTGTGTGTGTGTGTGTGTGTGTGTGTGTGTGTGCATATGTGCGTGTGTGTGTGTGTGTGTGTGTGTGTGTGTGTGTGTGTGTGTGTGTTGTGATATCTGATCTTCTGTACCACCTCAGTGGCATTGCCCCCATATCGCTCCTCCCGGTTCCACGTCCAAACCCTGGATTGTCCCACTGCAGCCCTGGTACCCGCAGTTCGCAGCGAACAGTAACTGTTAATGTCAAGATGTCATGAGGGAACCCACCAGAGAAGACATTGCACTACTTCTGAGTCATTTTAGAGGTGTTCACTGGTGCCAGTTCTGATCCAGCATGCGCAGGACAACACTTACTAAGCCCCCTGCTGATATCAGTAATTGCTTAGTTGCGGAATAAGGGTGAGTGAGCATTCCCCTCCAGAGGGCACCACCGCATCCGTCCAGCGACTGTCTCCATGAATTCGAAGATACCTGCAACATTTAGGTAATCTCACTAAGGGCATAGATATGCAGAAAAAAAAGGAAACTGAGGTCACCATGAGAGCAGAACATGAAGGGCCACAGAATTTAGTCTTTTTTATGCTGATTGATGAGAATGATGAACATGTTGCTACAAAGTTCCATTCCTGTCTGTGACAGCAAGGGCCACAGAATTTAGTCTTTTTTATGCTGATTGATGAGAATGATGAACATGTTGCTACAAAGTTCCATTTTTGTCTGTGACAGCATGACAGAGCTATGCTCAGTGCTGACGACATGCCAACGCAAACTAGGTCAGAGAGATACAGACATGCAGTACTGGTCAGGAAATTTGAGCAACACACTTAGAGATGCATCCACCAGATGCAGCTGTGTGGTACCAGTCTTCCCAGCTGAGCCCATGGCAAACTCAACACTGGGTAGAAGCTGGTTGTGGCAAAAAAATCCTGCAAATGAATGGTTCTGAGGGAATCAAACCCATGACCACCTAGCTGGGAACCCGGAATGCTAACCACTGGGCCTTTGTGGCTGGTTTGCATTTTCAGTTTTAAGTACAGGCATTAAAAAGTTCTGTCTGTGTGTGTGTGTGTGTGTGCGCGTGTGCGTGCTCACCCATGCACATGAGCAATTGTGCATATGCGCTCAGGCAGACAGGTCGTTTGTCAGTTGTACATTGATTTTGTGAACGAGATGTCACCCAGTTGTTACGTTGGGTTCCTTTGATTATTCCTTCTTTTTCTTTTTTCTTTTTTTGTGAAAAAGAAAACTGTTTCACCTGTATATGTTTTTTTTTATGAGAAAGAAAACTGTTTCACCTGTATATGTTTTTTTTTTTAATGAAAACGAAAACTCTTTCACCTGTATACGTTCTTTTTTTATGAAAAAGAAAACGTTCACATTAAGTGGCTCACACTAATCACTGTGACCCATCACTCACATGCCTGCACTTCCTTTTTCCGGCAACATCTTCCACGCTTGGCTGACAGACCACAAAACAGCTGCAGCTGTGGCTGTTCTGATTTGATTCAGGTCTCCATGGCAACATCTCAATAAACGGGATTGGCTGTAATGTTGAGGCGATGTTTGTCTTTAAAGGCAGAACCCAGGGAGAGGATGTTAAAAGTGCTGATCAATGAACACTGCTGATTAATCAAAGCTTTTGTCTCTCTTTCCTCTTGGCAGTCGCTCCCTACTTGGACCAGTCCCTTTCTCAGACAAAACATGATTGGAAAGGGTGGATTGATCATTGATGGTAATGAGTTTAAAGCCAAGGGTTTTGGTGGGCAGGCTGAGATGTATTGCCTCTGCTTTTTCTGGTGAGCAGATCTGTGTGTGTGTGTCTTGAGAGGAAAGCCATTGCTCTGACATGCACGAAGTGGGGACTAACTTCCTGGCTGCTGTTGACTTGTGAACAGGGGTGGTTCACCAGGGATATGCTGAAATGAGATAGTCTGTGATGTGTTGGAGCAGATGCAAGTGGAGTCAGTGTTCAGTGGTTGTTTTTTTTTTAGTATGTGTCATCTTGTTTACCAAGGTAAGTTCAGGGGTTAGGGGGAAATTACAAGAAAAGCCTGCAAATTGAAAGGATACAACAATAAATCTACTTGTGTGTGTAGTTTGATGTGCAAAGGTGTATTTGTGTGTTGTCAATGTTGATGACGCGCCATTGTAGTCTGTTGCATGCGCAGTGTAGATCCGAACATCGGTCAGTGCTGATTGACCGTCTGACTAAAGTCATTTACGTTCTGTTTAAAGATCATTTAATAAATTTCAAACATGTCTGTACAGTCTGCACCGATGTCTGAGTCATTGTTAAGTAAGTGGCACCATGTTAGATGGACTATTCTCTGCCATCATTTTTTTTCCTCTCACGCACACTACAAAATCAAAAATTTCTAAAGTTCTTTTTGGACTTTTTAGAAATGAAGCACATTGAAAATGGTGTCTGCAAGATCTGAACCTGTTGGCTTGAAAGGAGCATCTTAATCCACAGCTCTTCTCAAACCGCTGGAATGGAAACAAAACATACTGGCCCTGACTGGTGGATACGGGTAGGCTGGGAGTGTTGACAAAATGGTGGATGGGTGTTTAAAAAGGTTAATGACCCAGGACTGCATAACCCTTGTTGTGATCACAAAGCTCTGTAACAACGGTATTGATTTCCTGACAGTGCTGTTTGTCTTGGGGGAGGAAGAAAAGCAGGTTGAGCAAGGGATTATAGGTGGGTTGGGGGGGGGGGGGGGTGTAGGGGGAGAGTAGCTGTGACATGCATGAGTCGTGAAGGCCAATAGGAATGGTAGACCCAAATCTCAGACCATAGTTCTCTATTTCTACGGTTGATAGAATGTTGAAACTGGGTTTAAAGAGGATACCTCTGTTTGTTTGTTTGTTGTTGTTTTTTGTACATATCAGATATTAGTTGATATATGTGACAGACATGACACACAGACTCTTACATGTGTTTGTGTGCTGATACACATGTATACATATATATATATATATATATATATATATATATATATATATATATATATATATATATATATATATATACATTGCACAGAACATATGCACATACATGCTCAGACCTACAATATCATCACCACAGAGTCATTAATGTGTCATAAGGCCGCTGCTGACTGCATCTGTTGATTCAAGTTGATTCAGCAGCCGTTGCATCAACCATGGTCAATATCCTTCTCCTCCTGATTCGTCATCATCACAATGTATGTGACATGATCACCCCAGGCTGTCGAGATGATTCCACCTGTCCATTGCCCACAGGTATCATCATCATCATCATCATCATCATCATCATCATCATCATCCCAGTATGTGTGGTTGGATCACTTCAGGCTAGCCAAACTGATTCCAACAATTCTTGCTCACAAAGACTGTCATTATCATCATCTTCATCGTGACCCCATTGTATGTGGCAGGATCACCCCAATCTCGCCAAGTCGTTCCAGCGGTCCATCGCCCACAAGCAGCGCCTGAAGAAAGAGCAGGAGGAGAAAGCCAAGCAGGAGAGGGACCGTGAGAACGAACAGCGGCAGAAAGAGAAGGAGGAAAAGCTGAGACAGGAGAGGGAGAGACAGCAACAGAAACTGAAGAAACTGGGCAGTAACGACAACCTCTTTGTTGAATGTGAGTACCTGGACAGCAAAGCATTAGTTAACCTTAAACTTGCATGTGTGACACATGATGTGGAGTGCTGAAGGCCTAGGCGTAAAAGAGAGGCAAACATGCAAGCCACTGTATTCATCCTCTGGACACAGAAGTCAGAAGTCGCAGCTCTTTGCATGCAGATAACCCCCATGTTTCTACAGCAAGCAGAGTTTGTTTTTGAGAAAGTTTAGACTGCGGTGAATTCAGGGAGCACTAAAACTGAACATACAAAAAAAAAAACCTGATGACTTCCTGTTCTTCTTGCAGTCCTCGTATATGCGTTGATATATGTCAGTATATTTGCATACCAGGGTCGCCTGTCAAGCAGAGCTCTCCTGCTTGTCGTGTTTACTCTAAGAAGTTCAGACTTCATGCTTGTTTGAATGCCACACTCAGCTGCTGCTACAATGAATGCCACCATGTGATCAAAAAGCTTGCTTGATCTCTGTCTTAAGGTAGACACATGGAATCACTTTAAGGAGAGTTGTCTTAAAATAAAGCAGGATGAGTTGATAGCTGTAGTGGTGTTTTCATGCAGATGTTACTTTTATCTGCTTATGATAACAAACTCTACATGCGTGGTTTGAAGTGGTTGAAGCTTCTCTGTCCTTGTTCATATCAACCTTCTTTCTCACCATGCTGTTACCACAACTAGATTCTTGCTCCTCTACTCTGTGGATGAACTGTCAGCTGCGTCCCTCCTCCCCCTTCTCCACATTGCTACAATCCTACGCTCTGTGCTCTAGTGCAGTATGCGCAGACATCTTATGTATATGCATGTATATATTGTATTCAGTAACACACTGGCCACAGACTTCAACCCAGAACAGTGGAATCCCTCAATTATGATTTTGAAAAATCAGCTAAAATTGGGCTGTAATAGGGAGGGTCTAATGGGGACGGTGAAACTACTTTACACATACTTGTAACCAGCCATTTAAAGGCTCCACACAAGAAATCAAATTGTCAAGACAGGTTTATTAGATGCTCTGGACATGTTCAGCATAAAACTCTCCATCAGAGTTGATTTTGTTACAATATAAGAATGTGTTTTCATTTGGTCATACAAAACCACTCATAAATGGTCTTATTAGTGTCTTTGTATGCTATTAGTTTTATTAGTGTCTTGTATGCTATTAGTTTTATTAGTGTCTTTGTATGCTATTAGTTTTATTAGTGTCTTTGTATGCTATTTTTCGAATTTTGGACAATTTGCCAGTCTCTCTTCTCTCCGCTCTCCCATCTTGCTGAAATTGATTATGTATGTTCATTGACATTTGGAACCGGTTTCATAACTGCTACAGCCAGTGATTTGGTGATCAGAGTGCCACTTTTACCTCAGTCATTTCTTTGGATTATTGATTCGCTTTTCTAAGGTCAGCACCTTTCTTCTTTGTGATGATGATGACATTTTGTGCAACAACCTCCATGATGGAAGGTGCAACAGTGTTGCAGGGGAAGTAACTCCAAGCAGTGTTTATTTTGGAGATAGTTCTTCAGCCACTTGGCCGGACAGTGCAGTGCCGTTTTTGCTGCATTTTGGGTTGTTCCTCAGCAGGTGTTTTCTGTAAAAGTCATATCAGACCAAAATCAGTTATTGTAGGTTGAACTAGAGAGGTGCTCATAATAGAGAGTTCATTTACATGGTGCAGTACATTGCTCATTTTCATTTAGGTCACAACCAGGAGGGAATCTTGGTGAGGAAGGTCAAAATATAGTGAGGAAGGTCAAAATATAGAAGTTTCAGTGTGTGTGTGTGTGTGTGTGTGTGTGTGTGTGTGTGTGTGTGTGTGTGTGTGTGTGTGATGAATCATGAAAGTTCAGTTTGGTCTGGCATTCAGTAGCTGAGGCAAACAGATTATGACGTAATATTTTCACTCCATGTTTAGAGCGTGATAATGATTTTCAGCCCTGGATTCTGCCTGTGTAGACCTTCTAGAGTCTGAGGTGTAGGAATTCAGCACTCTTACTTCCCCACAGTCATTCAGCTTGTTGAGAAAGTATGCTAATGGATGTGACTTTTTTTTTGAAAAAGCAGTTGAAGTGTGTGTCATTTGGTCAATGTATTACACTCTGTAATGTGTTTTCTGTTTCTTTTTGTTGTGGGCGAAGGGGTTGGGGGGGGGGGGGGATCTCACTCAGAATTCTTTTGCTTGTGCCAGTTGTCTGCTCAACACTTGGGACAGAGTCGACTGGCAAAGTCTGTAGTGTACAGGGTTAAAGATTTAGAAGAGATAGGACAAACTGGCAAAATCTGTAGTGTACAGGGTTAAAGATTTAGAAGAGTTAGGGCAAACTGGCAAAATCTGTAGTGTACAGGGTTAAAGATTTAGAAGAGATAGGACAAACTGGCAAAATCTGTAGTGTACAGGGTTAAAGATTTAGAAGAGTTAGGGCAAACTGGCAAAGTCTGTAGTGTACAGGGTTAAAGATTTAGAAGAGTTAGGGCAAACTGGCAAAATCTGTAGTGTACAGGGTTAAAGATTTAGAAGAGTTAGGGCAAACTGGCAAAATCTGTAGTGTACAGGGTTAAAGATTTAGAAGAGTTAGGGCAAACTGGATACCCTTTTAAGGCCTTAAAATGTGTGAAAACTGACTTGGGTTTGGAAAAAGTTTGATTTTTGTCCTCTTTAAACACAAAACAAAACAAAAAAACCCTGCCATATTGCAAATAAATTTGAATCGTTTTAAAGACTAACTATTAGAATTTTCTTTGATAATTTGGAGATACTTTGGGAAAGTGGAGGCTTCCAATTCATCAGGGTGAGTCAATTCTGTTTGTATCGTTTGAAGCAGATATTTCCCAGCTCTGAAGCACAGGCAAGTGTTTTTCGTGTGATTGATAAATGGTATGTAACTGGAAATTTCTTCTGATTGTGTGTTTAAAAAGTTGTCAATCATAAAAAGTTTGTTGATATTGTGCCCCTGTTTGGGTATGGACTTGAGTGCCATGACTGGCTTGAACTAAATCATAACAACGTCACATACATGCAACAAAATAAACGGAAAGGAGGGATACAAAAAAGAAGCCTGACTGTGGATGATGTGGTGTTACAGCGCTGTCCATATCGGGGTCAGGGTCGTCCAGTCTGAGCAGCACCATGAACAGCACAATCAGCAGCATCAAGTCCACCCCTCCACGACCCGTCCCACCCGTTGTCACACCCAGAAAGACCATTAAAACGTGAGTCTGTGGCGAGAGCTAGTGTCATGTGTTGATTTAATCTGTCTGTCTGCCTGTCTGTTTCTGTCACAGTCTCACTTTTATTCTTTGTTTCTCTTTGTGTGTGTGTGTGTGTGTGTGTGTGTGTGTGTGTGTGTGTGTGTGTGTGTGTGTGTGTCTTATGTCCCCATCTCACCATCATTTTTTTTCTCTGTTTGCCTGTCTGTCTGTGTGTCTCTGTGCATGCAAGAGATTTTTTTTAGTAGCTGTTAGGCAGTTTCTGTGGTTATCATGTGACATTTTGTTGAACTTTTGGTTTCCATTATTCTTCTGCCCTTCTTGGCCCTCCACCCCTCCCTCCTTTCCCTTGTCAAAAAGGAAAAATTAAGGGAAAGCGTTTTTGCAGATAATGAAGCTGTGGAATATGGCATACTGAAACTGTTTCCCATTTGCTTACGAGACCAAGAAACTCTTAAGCTGGCAAGAGTTAAAGCCAGTATTGATAACCGCACCCTCATGGTTCACAGCCCTGGCGTGCAAGCTGGTAGCAGTAGCCGCTTTGCTGGAAGACATGATGTCACTGCATTTTATTCAAAGAGAGAGAGGGGTTACGGAATGAGTCAACCCGGCAGAGAGAAAAAGTGAAGAGTGCTCAGTAGTGGGAACGGTTGGACATGAGCATGGACACTTCATGAGTTGGTATGATTGTCTGCACTGGAGAAAGATGGCTACGTGTACTGCTACGTACTGAGCTCATCAGTTTGGCTGCTTTCCTCTCTTTAGATCTTCAGTAATTTCACCCTTTGAAATTCCTATTATTTTGCTGGCAAGTGAAACCTCATGCATGTCTCATGCTCTCTCTTTGTCTGACTTTCTGTTTGTGTCTCTGTGCATCTTTCCCTTTCTCCATTTGTTGCTGTCTGTCTTGCTTTCTCTCGTGTGTCCATCTGTGTCTCCCAGTTTGTGTTACTTGTTGCAGCCTCCTAGAATGAAATAAAATGATTGCAACTGGTCTGTCAAATGGTGTGCTCTTTTATGCTGTATGTCCAAAGATATGCCTTCATGAAGGTGACGGCTTTTACATGAATGAAAAAACATCAGTATCAGTCTGTGTCACTGTTTTTTGTGTGTGTGTGTTTTTTTTGGCCCTCTCTTTGTCTGTCCATCTCTCTCGCATACACACACAAACTCACGCACACAGACACATGTATACACGCATTCATGCATCATAAAGGCGTGTGTGTGCGTGCACACAGACAGACACGCACAGACCCAGACATACACAAACACACTCACGCACACACGTACACTCACGTACACAGAGGCACAATTGTGCATGCATCCATGCTCACACACACACACACACACACACACACACACACACACACACACTCACGCACACACCACTCGCGCACTCAATGTGTGGGAATGTCTAGCTCAAACATGCCCATAATCCCTCCTCTGTTTCTTTCTTAGTCGGTCTCTGTCTCTGTCTCAGTAGTATACACACGCATGCCCATGTGCACACACACACACACACACACACACACACACACACACACACACACACACACACACACACACACACACGTAAGCACATACGCATGTCCTCACACATGCAGGTATGCTGTTTCTCACTCTCACTGTCTTTGTGTGTCTGTGTCTCTGTCTGTCTGTTTGTCCGTATTTGTGTCAACCACACACAAATGCTCACACACACTAGCATACACAGTGACACAGACAGACACAGACAGACACAGACAGACACAGACAGACACACACACACACACACACACACACACACACACACACACACACACACACACACACACACACTAGCATACACAGTGACACAGACAGACAGACAGACACAGACAGACACAGACAGACACACACACACACACACACACACACACACACACACACACACACACACACACACACACACTCACTCACTCACCACACATACACTCTCTCTCTTGCTCTTTCTCTCTCTCTTGCCCTTTCATCCCACCCACCACCTCACCCCAACCCCCCCCCCCCTTCCCGCCACCCCCCTACCCTTGCCCCCACCTACATTCTGGTTCTGTCTTTGTCTCAAGCATATCAAAGAGCATACATGAGTAACTATGTCAAACATATCAAAGAGCATATAATACATCAGCAACCTGTTATAAGGTGTGTTAAGTAAATGACACGATGTTGAACATAGATCTCTACCATGGGAGTTCATATTATAGATGGTGTTGTCTTGTTATCATGGAAACATTCACACAGACCAGGGATGTGTGTGTGTGTGCGTGCTTGTGTGTGCTTGTGTGTGGTGGTGGTAATAGTGTGGCCTCGTAACCATGCAGTTTCTCAGTGCAGCGGCTGTGAACCAGGCAATGGTCAATAATTCAGTGAATTGGGTCAGAGTCTCTGAAGTTTTCACGCCCCATTGCATGTGCTCTGAATTATTCTGTTTTTTGTAAAGAATCGGTTGTCACATGCTTGCCGTGTTGTTTGTTTGTCTGTTAGTTTGTTTTTGTTTGTTTGTTAGTTTGTTCAAATGACAGAATTTGCTTTTAAGCCGTTATTGTATGACAAGGGGATAAAAAAACTGTGTGAATGTGTTCAAGTGTGTGTGTGTGTGTGTGTGTGTGTGTGTATGTGTGTGTGTATGTGTGTGTGTGTGTGTGTGTGTGTGTGTATGTGTGATATGAAGAATGGTTGTTGATTTGGGGTTGTCAGCATTGTCTGGTTGTCAGCATCGAGCTTGCTGTAACAGTTTGACTGTCATGTGGGGTTTGTAGACAATAGTTTTGTTGTTTAAATTGTTCAGTCAGGACTGCCAATAGTCTTGAAGCATTCATAGATTTCTGGGGAACACTTGAACCAGGCAATCTGCTGTGGGAATCGATTTTTCTATTTCATGTCCATAGAGAAAAACTTGAAGACAAATGTACGTAGTGTGGCCTTGACTGCTAGCCCAGATAATCAAAACGATTGGAAGGAACCAAACATCGCTGAATCAGTTGATGTAGACCACTTGCCAAGTTCCATTGAAGCAGAGCAAAAGCAAAAAGTGTGCTTCTTATTCTGTTGGGGACAAGGAAAAAGAGAGCTGCTGTGCTATCACCAGCTATCAAATTTTGAAGAGGCATAATAACGGTGTGCTTGGGACACCAAAACTTATCACAAGTGCTTTACAGAAATGACATGAGTTGCGTATAAAGAAAGGCAAGCTTTCACTTCACACGTGTTGTGATTATGATATCTTTGGTCTCTACTTGCGTCCCTGGAAATAGGTGTTTGTCTCTGGTTTTTCAGAAGTGTGTCCCTGGACATTGCAAAGGGTGTTAGGCAGCCCTATTCATTATTCAGAAGGTGGTTACAGGTTTTACAGTGCTTCCCCATTTGCTTTTGGAAGCCAGAGAGGCCCCACCCCATCTCCTCCAGATTAGTTGGTAAGATGAGAAAATCAGTGCTCCCCATCTCATGTATACTTCCAGGTCCCAATGCCACTGGGTTTTTAAGTTGCTAGCAGATGTGTAGGTTTTTGCATTTGACTGGAGAGTGCCCCAGGCCTTGTAGGTCCGTGCATGGGGTAGAAAGAAAGCCCTTGTGACTTCAGGACTGGTCCTTGCCCAGCATCACATATGATTATTGGTGGTTATTTTGAGGTAGAACTCGTGTGAATATTGAGACAGGGCTCCCACTTTCTCTGCAGTTTTGTGGATTTCAGCTGAAGTAAAAAAAAAAAAGATGCAAAGCATATAAACGTACTCCCAGTTTATCCTGAATACGCGTGAGATATTCCATAAAGAGGAAAAACCGTCTTGGCTGGTGTAACCGTTGGTAATCGCTATTCTGGTAAACATCGGCCATCGTCTGTGACCTAAAATGAACATGCTTACAAATTTTCAGAAAGATCGGCCAAGAACTTTCTGAGATTTTCCATAAAGAAGAAAAGCATTATGGGCCATTAGTAACGGCTGTAACGGTAAACTAAAACATCGGGCATCATCTGTGACCCATAGTGAACATACCTACAAATTTTCAGAAAGATCGGCCAAGTGCTTTTTCAGATATTCTATAAAGAAGAAAACCCGTTACAGGCTGTTACAGCCGTTAGTAACGGCTATAACGGGGTAAACTAAAACATCAGACATCATCCGTGACCCATAATGAACATACCTGCTAATTTTCACAAAGATCGGCCAAGTACTTTCTGAGATGTTCCATGGAGAGGAAAAGGCGTTACAGGCCGTTACAGCTGTTAGTAGTGGCTGTAACGGTAAACTAAAACGGGCATCATCCGTGACCCATAATGAAAATACCTACAAATTTTCAGAAAGATCGGCCACGTGCTTTCTGAGATATTCTATAAAGAAGAAAAAGCATTACAGGCCGTTACAGCCGTTACTAACATCTATAACTGTAAACTAAAACATCAGGCATTATTCGTGACGCATAATAAACATACCTACAAATTTTCAGAAAGATCGGCCAAGTACTTTTTGAGATATTCTATAAAGAAGACAAATCGTTACAGGCCGTTAAGCCGTTAGTAACGGCTGTAACGGTGAACTAAAACATCGGGCATCATCCGTGACCCATAATGAACATACCTACAAATTTCAGAAAGATCGGCCAAGTACTTTTTCAGATATTCTATAAAGAAGAAAAACCTGTTACAGGCTGTTACAGCCGTTAGTAACGGCTATAACGGGGTAAACTAAAACATCGGGCATCATCCATGACCCATAATGAACATACCTGCTAATTTTCACAAAGATCGGCCAAGTACTTTCTGAGATATTCCATAAAGAAGAAAAGGCGTTACAGACCGTTACAGCCATTAGTAACAGCTGTAACGGTAAACTAAAACATGGGGCATCATCCGTGACCCATAATGAACGTACTACAAATTTTCAGAAAGATCGGCCAAGTACTTTTTCAGATATTCCATAAAGAAGAAAAACCGTTACAGGCTGTTACAGCCATTAGTAACAGCTGTAACGGGGTAAACTAAAACATCGGGCATCATCTGTGACCCATAATGAACATACCTGCTAATTTTCACAAAGATCAGCCAAGTACTTTCTGACATATTTCATGGAGAAGAAAAAGTGTTTCAGGCCGTTACAGCCATTAGTAACGGCTGTAACGGTAAACTAGAACATCGGGCATCATCCTTGACCCATAATGAACATCCCTACAAATTTTCAGAAAGATCGGCCCAGTAGTTTTGTCTGGAGCGAGTGGAACACGTTTTGACCACAGACAGACAGACAGACAGACAGACAGACAGACAGACAGACACACACACACACACACACACACACACACACACACACACACACACACACACACACACCACACAGCATTTCTTCGTTCCCATTCTAAAGTACTCCCTGTTCTTTAAGAACTGGGAGTACAAAAAGAAGAAAAAAAAGAGAGAGAGTGAGAGACTTGCGAAACAATATTTTACAGAAAAATTGGGGTAGCAGAGAAAGTGGCAGAAGGATCCTCTTGCAGATGACACTGACATCATGACATTTTTATAAACTTGTGGGTGCGAGAGAGAGAGAGAGCTTTTGCCAGGAGGTTGTCTTCTGAGAGGCAAGATAATGTTACAGTCTGACATTGTGTGTTGGCAAGACGTAACAAAAGTGAGGAAGGCTGACTTAAAAAGTGAACCCTAATGATACACCACTGCCATGCTAGGTCTGTGTCAGATTGCACCATTTTGAAAGCAGAGTTCTCTGAAATCGAGGGGGGGGGGGGGGGTGTTCCTCAGTGGGAGCTCTGCTGAGGGTAGGCAATAAAAGAGTTGTCATCAATGAAAGATTACTCATGGATCATTCAACTATTGAACTGATTACAGTGTAAAGTATACAACAAGAGGGATTAAGTGAAACCTACCAGTGTGTATCTTAGAATGTGTGGATGAGGAGCATTTGAAAGGTGGGAGTAGTTTATGGGTATACTTACCGTCTGTCTGCACAGTCTGTAGATCAGTGGAGCATTTGAAAGATAGGAGCAGTTTATGAGTATACTTGCCTGTTTATTCACTCAGCCTACAAATTGATGGAGGATTTGAAAGGTGGTAGTTATGGGTGTACTTGTGTGTCAGTTACTCAGGATTTGAAAGGTGGTAGTTCATGGGTATATGTGTGTGTCAATCTACACAGTCTGCACACAGATGGAGGATTTGAAAGGTAGAAGCAGTGTATGGATATGCTTGTGTGTCTGTCTACATAGTCTACAGAAGATCAGAGTATTTGAAAGATGGGAGCAGTCTATGGGTATACTTATATATGTCTACACCGCCTGCAAATAGACTGTAGTATTTGAACGATGGGAGCAGTCTATGGGTATACTTCTTCTTCCTAAAACACCAGTTCATTCAAAAACGAGTAGGTCACCAGCGCGTGTATGTCTACATAGTGTACAAATAGATAAGTATTTGAAAGATGGGAGCAGTTGATGGGTATACTTATGACATGTGTCTGTCTACACAGTCTACAAATAGACTAGAGTATTTGAAAGAGGGGAGCAGTCTATGGGTATACTTATGTGTCTGTCTACATAGTGTACAGGTAGATGGATTATTTGAAAGGTTGGAGCAGTTCATGGGTATACTTGTGTGTCTCTCTGCACAATCTACAGGTAGATCGAGTATTTGAAAGGTGGGAGCAGTTTTAGGGTATACCTGTATGTCTGTCTACATATACTACAGGTAGATGGTGCATTTGAAAGGTGGTAGAAGTTTGTGGGTATACTTGTATGTCTGTCGACACAGTTTACCACTGATTACAGGTAGATGGAGTATTTGAAGGGTGGGAGTAGTTTATAGGTATACTTGTTGCCTATTTACTCAGTCTACATGTATAGAGGGGAAAATGTAGACATTTGAAAAGTACCTTTGCTTTTGGCAACAGAACTGATGGAACAAGACTCTCTCTCATTCTCTCTCTCTCTCTCTCTTTCTTCTTCTTCCATAGAGCGACCACAATCAACATTCTGATTCTTACGTCGCTCTTTCTCTCTCTTCTCTCGTGCACACACGCACACCACACACACACACACACACACAACACACACACACCACACACACACACACACACAGAGCACTTTTTTTTGTCTTTTTAAAATTTAGATTTTTAACATTTTTTTAAAGGAAAACATACAAATCAAGCAGCCCAAAACTCAAGAAAAGTAAGGAGGGAAACCTAAAGATTCTGTAAAAAGAAAGTTGGCAGATATGGCTTGACAGTTTTGCAGAGGCTATCAAGAGTGTTAATGGCCATGTTTTTGTAAAGCTAGACTGGGTGGCTGAACAATTTTCTAAAGCTCATTAAGAAAAAAATATGTATATGATGCAACAGTTTTGTTTTGTTTTGTTTTAATAGTTCATTAAGATTGAATATTTGTATGGCTCAACATTTTAAGCTGATTACAGCCCTGATGTGGCCCTTTGCGGTTGGCTGGGCTATAAGCAACATTATCTTATCTTTAAGCTGATTTACTAAAGAAGTAGATATGATTTAATGATATTTAAAAACTCATGAAAAGAATGAACATGGAACGCTTTTTTTTAAAAAAGCAGGTCAAATAAAGAGCATTGATATGGCTTGACAGTCCGATCAATTGTTTTATATTTAGAACCCTGGCTGGTGGACGGGTAGGGAGGATATTGTGGGGGTGGGGGGTGGGGGGGGAGCATGGTCTTCATTCCAAAGTGGGGGTTGATTCTTTTTTACAGGCCCGGCCGCTTCTGTATTGATCTGTGTTGGTCACGCCTGAGCAGGTCTTGACAGAGGGAGCTGAGAGGGGAGGGACCGCGGGGGTTTTGTGTTGTGCATGGTAAATGTGATAGCACCGCCGGGCAGGCATTGTGTGTCGGCCTGTGTTGTGTCGATGGCTTGGGAAGTCCGAGGCTGTGGAGCGGCCATGTTGGGCTGAGAGGAGGGAATGGCGAGGGGACTGTGTTGCTGTGTGCCAGTGTAAGTGGGCTGTTTTGTTCCCAGTTTGAAGTGGCTTTTTGTGTTCTTGAATAAGTGAAGAAGGCTTGTTTTTTTTTTTTTTTTTTTAGTTTCTCTTTCATTGTTTGTCTGCAGTCTGGTTGATTGTGAAGAGGAGGCTCGGTTTGGTTTGGAGTGGGGTTGCTATGTGTGTGTGTGTGTGTGTGGTGGGGGGTTTGTGTGTGTGTGTGGGAAGGAAGGATGGTGAGGGTTTTGAGGTGTTGGTCTGTGAGCACTGGGGCAGGTCAGGGCTTTTGTTTCGGACCGTTTCCTTGGTGTGGTGGTGGTAGTGGGGATTCAGTTGGGAGTCCCTGACTTTTTGTTTGCTGCTTGTATGGAGGGCACAGTGAGAGGGTGAAAGGAGCGTGTGTGTGTGTGTGTGTGTGTGTGTGTGTGTGTGTGTGTGTGCACGCGCGCTTCTGTGTGTGTGTTTTTTTTTGTGGTATGTGTTTGTGTGTATTCTAGTCAGAGGAGCAGGATGAGAGTGCGTTGAGGGGGGTGGAACTTTGTGTGTGTGAATGTTTGTTTACGTGTTTAGTTTCCATGGTGATTGACTTTTAACTTTGATGCTCTGTTTCTGCCTGATTGTGTATTGTGTCTATTTCTACTCTGCTGTTTTCTGTCTTCTCTGGGGTGAACGCTTACTAGACTGCTCTCTGTTTCTCTCTGTTCCCCCCATCTCTTTCCCCATGTGCTCCCCCCCCCCCCAGTCCTCCTTCCACTCCACCCCAACCCTTCATCTCTTTCATTTGGGGGGATGTAGGGAGGACAGTTTCAATAA
The DNA here is from genome assembly GCA_018398815.1 of Conus ventricosus. Lineage (NCBI taxonomy): Eukaryota > Metazoa > Mollusca > Gastropoda > Neogastropoda > Conidae > Conus > Conus ventricosus. The sequence goes on from CM031605.1 coordinate 19,958,115, forward strand.
AATCTGTTTTCATGCTTTCCGGAAAGCTTGCGCTGCTACTTTCCTTTTTTTGTCACTATCTTTGACAGTGGCTTTTTCTCTTGCATGTACGATGAGTGAATATGTAATGATGCAGCTTCAGACTTCTGTGTTTGTATGCTTGTGTGGAGTGTGTGTGTGTGGGCGTGTGTTTGAGAGTGAGTTTGAGTGAGAAACTTCATGTAATCAGACTTGGTTTTACAATGAATATTGTGAAGACCTTTCCCGCCATCCCATTTTGTAAAGATATATCCCTTTCACATTTTCTGCTGTGAAATCAGCGTTACATAATTGTCCTTTTTAAGATGATATAATTACTTACAGTTATTTTTGATAATGTAGTGACAGTCCTGAAGGTCCCATACATGGTCGGCCTGGTTTTAGTGAAAAATTATAATGAAAACTCTTTCTCTCTTTAATGGTTGCATATTACTGCTCTCTCTGTAGATTTTGCTCTTGTTTTCACATACTCCCTGTCCACCCCCACCTGTCGGTTTCTCCACACACCCCCTCCACCCCCCCCTCTCCCCCCCCCCCCCCTCTCTCTCTCTCTCTTATATTTCTTCCTTCACTTCCATAGCATCACCGACACCAGTGTGTGGGTGACTGTGTGTTTGTTGGTGTGTGGTGGGTACTCCATGAATTCCATGGTTTCCATAATCTGCCATAGTGTCTGTAACCAGTGGATTGTGACTGTTGTTTGGGCGTACATACAAAGTAGGTTTGCAGTCTGCGCAGCAGTTCAAAAGTACAACAACAATGACAAACTCCTCCCTTTACCCTCCGGCATGAGCTGGGATTCAAACAGCAGGCCTTCGGAATGGCAGTCTGAGGTGTTTGCCACTTGGCTGATGTGGTCCTGTAACTTCCTTTGTTGCTCAGTCTCTAGGGGGCCGGGATAGCCCAGTTGGTAGAGCGCCGTACTCGTGATCCTGGGGTCACAGGTTCGAATCTCCGCGGGCCATATCGGTACAGGGGGATTTTTGCCTCGGAGTTATCATTGGTTCTGACTCCATTTCCCATACAGTCCTTCGAATGAGACTATAAACCAAGGTTCCTTGTGTGAACGCATGCATAACATCTTGCACATACATAAAATCCCATCACCAACTTTCAGAAGAGAAGGCCAGTTTGGCCGTTGGTATAGATAACACATTACACATAGCATGCACCTTCCCCAAAGTTGGAGTATGGCTGCCTTAATGATGGGATAAAAAAACGGTCATACACACAAAACTCCACTCCCTTTGTTGAGTAGATGGGATTAATCCTTGCCTGTCTGTACAGGGAGTGTCCGCAGGAGTATCAGCCTGCGTACGCAGAAAGAAAAAAAGAAAGTTGCCTAGTCTCTGTGTGTCTTCTGCTCTGTCTGTTTTCTGGCTGATCCAGTTATGTCTTTTCCTTCATGCTCCCCTCCCATCTTCCCTCTCCTTTTATTTCCCAT
>CM031605.1:19962076-19964576 GCA_018398815.1 Conus ventricosus
ATCCGTTGATGACTGGTGTTTACTTAGTCAGAGAGGTAAGAGTGTAAACATGAGGGTGCAGTACCATGTCTGCAAAATTCATGCTGAAGACCAGCCAGGAGTACTGAATGATCAATAGTGCCAAAAGCTGCAGAGAAATCAGGCAGGATTTGAAGAGAAACCTCACTGTTGACAACGGCGAGCAAATGGTCAAACATAATCTTAGGAGAAGCTGTCTCAGAATGATGTACAGGGTAGATGGAAAGGTGAAGGTTTATGTTTTTGAGAGGTTGAAAAATTTGTTGAGTTTTATAATCGTCAGTGTTAGTTTAGAGTAAAACAATGGGTTCGGCAGGGGTCTGTCTTTTTTTTTTTGTAGTAAGTCTGGATCAGAGGATAAATTCTTGTGGAAAGGTTTCACAAACATGAATGGAAATGAAATATAGTGCGTTGATTGATCATTCAATGGAGGAGGTGAAAACTGGCAGATTACCTTAACGCTACACATAGCAGAGAAGAGGGAAAAGGATCAAACCGATATCTTTTGTTAAGATGTATTGATGTTGCATCTTTCACTGATCCTTCACAATCAGAGCCCATGTGAAAAATGTTCCAGTGCTGAGCCCTTGTTTGGGTAAGGTGGAGATACCATATGGGCATCAAATAACAGAACTCTCGGACATAAAATGGTCTGCTAGATTCTGTGGTAGTTCACAAGGAGTGATAAGGGAGAGGAGGGTGGAGAATGACTTTACAGAACTGTGTGTGTGTGTGTGTGTGTGTGTGTGTGTGTGTGTGTGTGTGTGTGTGTGTGTAATAATAATAATAATAATAATGAATACTTATATAGTGCCTATTCTCGGCTAGAGGCAAGCTCTAAGCGCTTTACAATCAACACTCGTTTACACAACGGGCTGCCTTCCTGGGTTGTGCCGACTGAAGAGCTGCCAGCTGGCGCTTCATTCAGTCGTTTCCCGTGTCATCCAGTCAATATTGTTCAGTATCGATCACTCATTTTCCTTACTTCCTTCATTCTTTCCATTTCTCACGCAGGGTGCATGCTATGTGTAACGTGTCATCCATACCAACGGCCAAACTGGCCTACTCTTCCAAAAGTTGGTGATGGGATTTTACGTGTGTGCAAGATGTTATGCATGCGTTCACACACGGAACCTCGGTTTATAGTCTCATTCGAAAGACTGTATGGGAAATGGAGTCAGAACAAATGTTAACTCCGAGGGAAAAATACAATGTTAACTCCGAGGGAAAAATATCCCTGTACCGAAACGCCCTGGCGGAGGTTCGAACCCGCAACCCCAGGATCACCAAGATTACGAGTCAGGCGCTCTACCAACTGAGCTATTCCGGCTATTTTTGGTATTGTGTGTGTGTTTTAGAGAGAGACACAGAGACAGAGAGAGATGGATGCTTGAGTAGTCGCTTGGTCGATCAGGCATGAACTTCGTGAAGTTGCTGGTTTTGTTGGTGATGAGTTAGACTAGAGCATTGACTAGTGTGTGAGTGGGACTGCTAGTCAAGGACTGACCAGTGTGTTAGCTATAGCAAAACCCAGTGCCTGCAGGTACTCACCTATAACTCCCCCCCCCCCCCCTTTCCCCCCCTCCTCTCCTCACTCTTTTCCTGCCTTTTTTGTAAATGATTTAAGTCATTTCTGTGTTTATTTTCTACATTTACTGAGATGTCGTGTCTTAGCAGGTACTTTATAGTGTGTATGTACTGGTTCATTAGCAGTGATGCCTCCTTGGTGAAAATGAACTGAAACAGACTTTGATGGTGAGTAGCACAGACTGGAGGGAACTAAGTGACTGACAGAAAGAGGAGTGTGCCACTGTTGTTAGAGTGTGGTGACTGACACTCAGAGTGAAGGATGGGGCTGATGATGTTGGCAGGTCTAGTGAGCCAGTGTCCATTCACCCCATGCCTGCAGTGGACAGAGCAACAGATGGCAACGAAGACCCACAGGAAGTGTGGAAGCCGTTTGCTGACCCAGAGGCCTCCCTGAAGGCCGCCCAAAAGAGACTGGAGAATGACGACTGGTATGTGACAGATTAGTCGTCTTCATGGAAGAACATGAAAATAAAATCAGTTATTATTGTGATGTAGGCTAGTTTCATTTTCATCAGTTTGAAAAGCTGATAATTTTAGGAGAATGTACAATGTCATAGCAGAAAATGCTCCTGCTGTCAAAAAGTTGATTGTTACCCATTTTATAGCTCACAGTTCATTAGTTTTTTTTACCCATTTTATATCTCACAGTTCGTTAGTTTTTATCAGCCAGTTTGTTTACATTTGTTTACAGTGTGTCATTTGGCTCTCACCAGTCAGAATTTGAAGCTGTCAGTCTCCCCCCAAAGATAATTCTTCAAAATGGCTAGCCTGTAAAGTAAAAGTGAAGCAGACTATGTTTGGAACTGTCTCTCAGCTGGTCCCAGCTATTTGCATTGCTCTTTCCCTGTAGCTGTTTGGGTTATATGCCTGCTCAAAAGACACAGATGGACAA
>CM031605.1:19967076-20057076 GCA_018398815.1 Conus ventricosus
AGAGAAAATGTGTGGAGCGTTGCATTGATGTGTGATGTACTGTCATGACCTAGATATGGTGACCACAGTATGTGGATTGTTTTGTTGATGTGGTGTGTACTGTCATTTTATCCAGTGTATGGAGTGTTGTGTGTCTCCCATTGTAAAGAGTGTTGTGCAGATGTGTGGTGTCAGGACCTGGCCATAATGACCATAGTGTGTGGACTGTTGATGTTGACATGGGGCTCGATGTGCTGTCCTGGACATAGTGACCACACTGTATGGATTGTTGATGTTGTGTTGACATGGGACTTGATGTGCTGTCCTGGACATAGTGACCACAGTGTATGGATTGTTGATGTTGACGTGAGGCTTGATGTGCTGTCCTGGACATAGTGACCACAGTGTGTGGATTGTTGATGTTGACATGAGGCTTGATGTGCTGTCCTGGACATAGTGACCACAGTGTGTGGATTGTTGATGTATTGTTATGTTGACATGGGGCTTGATGTGCTGTCCTGGACATAGTGACCGCACTGTGTGGATTATTGATGTTGTGTTGACATGGGACTTGGATGTGCTGTCCTGGACATAGTGACCACAGTGTGTGGATTGTTGATGTTGTGTTGACATGGGGCTTGATGTGCTGTCCTGGACATAGTGACCACAGTGTGTGGATTGTTGATGTATTGTTATGTTGACATGGGGCTTGATGTGCTGTCCTGGACATAGTGACCGCACTGTGTGGATTATTGATGTTGTGTTGACATGGGACTTGGATGTGCTGTCCTGGACATAGTGACCAGTGTGTGGATTGTTGATGTTGTGTTGACATGAGGCTTGATGTGCTGTCCTGGACATAGTGACCACAGTGTGTGGATTGTTGATATTGTGTTGACATGAGGCTTGATGTGCTGTCCTGGACTTAGTGACCACAGTGTGTGGATTGCTGATGTTGTGTTGACATGAGGCTTGATGTGCTGTCCTGGACATAGTGATCACAGTGTATGGATTGTTGATGTTATGTTGACATGGGGCTTGATGTGCTGTCCTGGACATAGTGACCGCACTGTGTGGATTATTGATGTTGTGTTGACATGGGACTTGGATGTGCTGTCCTGGACATAGTGACCACAGTGTGTGGATTGTTGATGTTGTGTTGACATGGGGCTTGATGTGCTGTCCTGGACATAGTGACCACAGTGTGTGGATTGTTGATGTATTGTTATGTTGACATGGGGCTTGATGTGCTGTCCTGGACATAGTGACCGCACTGTGTGGATTATTGATGTTGTGTTGACATGGGACTTGGATGTGCTGTCCTGGACATAGTGACCACAGTGTGTGGATTGTTGATGTTGTGTTGACATGAGGCTTGATGTGCTGTCCTGGACATAGTGACCACAGTGTGTGGATTGTTGATGTTGTGTTGACATGAGGCTTGATGTGCTGTCCTGGACTTAGTGACCACAGTGTGTGGATTGCTGATGTTGTGTTGACATGAGGCTTGATGTGCTGTCCTGGACATAGTGATCACAGTGTATGGATTGTTGATGTTATGTTGACATGGGGCTTGATGTGCTGTCCTGGACATAGTGACCACAGTGTGTGGATTGTTGATGTGTTGACATGGGACTTGATGTGCTGTCCTGGACATAGTGACCACAGTGTATGGATTGTTGATGCTATGTTGACATGAGGCTTGATGTGCTGTCGTGGACATAGTGACCACAGTGTGTGGCTCGTTAACATTGACATGGGGTTTGGTGTGCTGTCAGGACTTGGACATAGTGACCAAACAGTTGCTGGCCAAGGCAGGGGAGAGCAACAACTTTATCCGTGATGACGTGGAGCAGTCCCTGGCCTCCATGGTGGCTGGTGTCACCCCCCAGCGCTCACTCTCCTCGCTCTCATCGCTGGCGGTGCAACGTGAGTGACTGGATACGGGTGTGACTGCTGCCGATGTTAGATCGTCATGGTTTTGTTTGGACAGACAGAAAAAGTATTTACATACCCTCTTCATCATATTCCTGGTACATTGCTTATTCCGATGCCCTCACATGGTTTTATCCTGGGGGGGGGGGGGGGGGGGGGGGGGGGGGGGGGGGGGGTGTTGTGGTAGACCCATAGGGCAGTCCATGAGAGGAGATGCTGCTATGTCTGTGGTGATTTCAGTTATGTCTTTTTTTATCCAAGATTCATAGGACACCACCTGAAAGCCTGCTACTGATGACTATTGCCAAGTCACTGAGCCATGTGACGAGGAAGAGTTGCTTGAACAGCAGTATAATAGAAGAAAACAGCACAACACACGTACATATTCACAAACACGCGTGCTGGTGTGCTTGCTTGTTAGCATATGCACACGCAAGCAAGCACACACACCACACACACACACACACACACACACACACACACACACACACACACACACACACACACACACAGACACACACACACACACACACACACAGTGACACACACACACACACACACACACACACACACACACACACACACACACACACACACACACACACACACCTACCTTAGATTCACTTTTGCACTTAAACAGTGCTGACACTAATGTGGTAAGTGATACGTGCTATTAGTTCTGCACAAAGGGATACAGATGTTTTGTAACCAGTCCACGGCTTGATATGTCTGTTCAGAACTGCAAGACCTGTCCAGCACAGGGGTGATGCATAAGTCAGGCCTGTGGTCAGTGACTAAACCTCCAGTTCCCAAGGACTAACGAGGGCATTGGGTGATGCATAGGTCAGGCCTCTTTTCAGTGATTTGATCATGTCAATCAGCTCCTACCACAGCTTTTATTTTTCGCCCTTGGTTGTTGTTACATTTACTACAGATTTCATTTTTTCATTGTTTGCTGTTGAGGTCGCTGGACTTTGCAGTTGTGGTATAGCATATGGCAGGTTTCACGATCTTCAAATTGCCCACTTCCCATTTTCTGAATTGTTTTTAAAAAATTGAAAATGAAGCTAGGCCTTCAATTTGTTGTGTGCTTATGATCAAACATGTTCCCAATCCAGATCAACTACTTTTAGGGATAGTGAGCAATCATGTTAGACATAAATAGCCATTGCCCACCCCACCCCTAATTTTTAAGAAAATATTGCGAAAAATCCTAAGTGAAGCTAGGTCACAATTTTTATTTGTTTGCTGTTCAGTATGCCTCTGGTGTTGAATATATAGGTATTTTGTAATGATAGGTAGTGAATATTGAGCTAAATACCTGCCGGGAGCCCCCCCCCGCCAAGCCCTTATCGTCCCCCTTTGCGCAATTCATGATTGATAGAGATCACAAACAACTGATGCAAAGTACATAAAAAATCTCAATTTACTGTTAAAAAAGGCATCAAAATACATCACATATGTACATGTTATAAATGATAAAATATTTTTACACACACACAAACAGGACTGTGAATGAAAACTCAAATGTACAAGCCCGAAAATTCTGAGATTGTACATGTAACTGGAAATTAAGTCAATTCAAGCATGCAATGAATTGTGTATTACACATTTGCAAAATTTTGTTTAGTTTTTCAGGGATACACAAGAAAGGTGAGTTTACCCCCCCCCTCCCCCTCCCCCCTCAGTATTTATATTTTTAGAACAGGGAATGTTGTGTCATACATTAAAACTTTTCTTCCCCCTCTCCCCATTTATTCCCTTTTCCACAAATACAAAAGAACTGATTATTCATGTGCACACACATCTTACATTTTTATAAATGCACACACCTACACTTGCATACATGTCCTGTACAATACAACACGCACACAAACATTATTTTAAGTTGCAATTTCGTGATTGCATATTCCTAAGGTTAAAAATACAGTTTATATTCTATCCTTACTTGGAGCATCAATTCATGCTGATGTGTACTTTTATATGCAAATGTCACATAAACATGTGCAGACACCATCTTACATTTCCACAAATGCACACACTTGCTTCACCCCCCCCCCCCCCCATGCAGATTTAAACTGCAAATTTGTGATGTCCTCTTTGGTTGATGGTAGGTGGTTCTACAAGTTCAATGTCTGCCTCTGCAGAAGAGACAGCAAATATCTGATCTGTTGGTGGATAAACATAATAGTTTCCATGAGCAGCTTTTGTGAGGAATGTCACCACCAAATCTTCTTCATTTAGTCTGGCGTTCATCGACTCTGGAGCAGGACTGACAACACCAATGTATGTGCGACTTTTCTTGTTCACCATGTAGGTGACTCGGACAAAGTCACCAACTCGGGGTGTGCTCCTTTGCACATTCACTTCTTTCACCAAAGGTACGAAGTGGTTGGCTGTCCAGATGGCAGGATCCACATTTTCCTTGATCTGACTGCATGATGTCCACAAGATGTACACAGGGAAGTGGGGCGTATGAGCTGCTGTCACTGGTTTGAAGAATCTGTTCAGCTCTGGCCTAAATGGTATATCAGTCAGGTCAGGATAGACAGAATAGATCTGCCTCTGCAAAACTGTTGCTGCAGCATGAAGCTGCCAAGGCCCCATGAAGACATAATCCCCAGCACAAGCCATCACTTCCTCTTCATATGCTGAAAAGAGATTTAGATGAGCATAATCTCCAGTTTGGTGGTAAAAACTGAGAGACGCACATCCGTCAAGGTTTGTTCCATTGCTGATCATGAATGGTGACAAGTAAGTATGTTTGTTCATGGCTAGCTCCCAAGTTATTCTGACTCTCAGTTCCTTGTGAAAAGAGTCTTCTCCAAAGACCGCTGTGCTCAAGGATAGAGGAAGGCAGTTTCCCTGAGCTGTAGTCTGGACAGGAAATCGATCAGCATGGAAGAAGTCACTTGGCAAATATGAAGCTGCAATGTAGTCAGTCAGTGATCGTGTGAAGCATGGCTCTTCTACTGACATTATATCCAGAGGATACCTGGCATCAGCTTGCTCTTTGTCTTCCATGGCACATTGAACAAATGATTTGAATCCTCTTGCCCTGGCATGGATCAATTTTTGCTGGCATTCAGCAAAGAATTCAGTGCGGGTGATGGGAAGACTTTCATCTTGATGAGGAGAGGAGTTGTGATTTGAACTGTCAACATCTACAATTTGTTTTAGCTGATATCTTGTAAAAGGTTGCACATACTGTTTGTTACTGCAGTTGTCAGTGTCATGTCTCTGGCATGCTGGGCAAAACAGGCGATTGGTCTTGCCTTGAAAATAAATGGCACAACTTTCACAATTTGATGAAAGCCTCTGGAACCCTGAACAGGTTTTACCTGACTTTCTGGTCTGTTTCTTTTGATTTCATCAGGCCCCACCAAGAAAAAGTTCCTCTTTGATAACTGTTCATCTTTTGTCAAGTTCTCCACTGACCATTTGAACAGATCTGCTGCATTTTTTATGAATGTTTGACGGCAAAGAACAGCCGTTTCCAGGCTTTTGCTAATTGTTCCGGTCTCACCATCAGCCTCTCCTTTGCCATGTTCTGAGCCAAAAAACACTCGTTGGATCGACACTTTGTAATGTGTAAGGTCAGCAAAGGTTCCCTTTCCTTTGTACTGAGATGCACAGCCATCGCTGAAAATGATCACCTCACTGTCTGGCAAAATAATTCTGGATGATTCAAGAAACTTGATGGACTGCTCAGTGAAATGATGAACAGCATTGTGATCATGCCCAATATCATCACTGACAAAATTCAGTGCATGCCGAACAAGTTCACCAGTCTGTCTGTCACGATAAAAACTGATCACAGGATGAAGTGTGATTTGGTGCTTGTCGTAATGTGCACTTTTGATTTCATCTTGAAATCTGGACTTCCTGTTCTCCGCAAAGTCCATCACCATCATGACCTGATTTATTTTCAGGTTCTCTTTGAGAGAACGGTACTGACAGTATTGCCAGTGAGCCACAAAGAGGTGTTTTGGAAAAGTGGTGTTCTGGGCCGGTTGGATGATGTCCTCCAGGAGTTCCTCCATAAGATCAAGAAATGAAGCTTGTCTTACAATGGGTTCTCTCCCCGTCTTTCCATTCCCTTTGTTTCTTCTCCAGCTGCTCCAAGTAATGGCTGGATTGATGCTGATCAGCTGGGCATAGTGTTTTTGAAGTGTTGCTTTTATGTCACTACAGTTTCGACAAGTTCCATTAATACAGTCTGGCTTTGCAAACTGTGCTTCACCTTTGTCACACAGAAGCATAGTCACCATGTGTTTTCACTTCTGAGTCTCATGTTGGAATCCAACTTCAATGCAGTCACAATTCTATTGACTGCAAGGATTTTGAGGCTTATGTTCACACAATACACACACTGGCAGCCCTCCGAAAAAGTTGAGCAGATTTTGCGAACAGTCTTAGGTCTCAGCATAGTAAATTTTGTGTACCCCAATTTGAAATCTGGGTTCTCTGTGCGGAAGATTTCAAATGCACTTTTCAGTGTCTGTTGCATGACGTATCCTGGGCCTTCCTTTCTTGCGTACCTCTTGTGAGGCAAAACACGTGATATATCTTCACGCATATAAAAAAGCCTCACTTTTTGTTTGTCTGCAGCTGAAAGTGCATCCTTTCTTTGTTGTCTGTTCTTTTGAAACAGACGTCTACTAACATTTTTAGTCACAATTTTTTTTGTAGACCCAAAAAGACTTCGTCTAGTCTTTTGATGCTCAACAGACAGCCCAGCATTCCTCAGGGCCTGTTGTTTTCTTGGTGTCAGTGCTTTGGTGGCAATATTTTTCACCATCTTGGCAAAATGCACTGGAGTTTCAGATCTTTTTTGGAGTTTTTTTTTCTGAACTTTGAAATGAAGTTGTAGTCAGACTTCTTCAGAGATTCTGGTGTAAGCTGAGGAAGTGCTGGCTGTGGAGTTGACAGCATTTTTTTCTCCTGTCTTGCTGCTCGCTTACGAAGGGCGTTTTTCTCTTTGATTCTCCTCTTTTTCTGTGGTCCTTCTCTTGCCCTGGATTTTGCACGCAGAAGTCTTTTGTGCTCTTTGTATTCTGCAGGTGTCATATCTTTGGGGCGTTTTGATGGCGGACTGGCTGGTTCAGCAGCATTTCTGCTCCTTGTTGATGACCGTCCTGTTGACTGCTTTTTTCTGGCATAGTAGCGTCGCCACCGTTGTCTGAAACATATTTTACAATACTTAATTGATAATGATATCCACAATACTCATTTGACAGTTTTTTTTCCTGTGCCAGGACACATTTCTTTATCGTGACTGGCATTAATTCACTTGAACTAACCATACACTTTTATGGGGTAGTTTTACAAAGGTTTCCGTTTTTTGTTGTTTTTTTTAAAACAAAAATAAACTACAGTTGTATAATAAATATTTGGTTGCACTGCCTGTAACAAATAAAACACTAACACACTACATTCATTTTCACTCGCACTCTCAAGTGCAGATTATTTACACACACACACACACACACACACACACACACACACACACACACACACACACCACACACACACACGCAAAGGGAGAACCTCATGCGTTTTAAACTATATTTCTTATATTTAGTTTTATGTTTATAACCTATTTTGTGGTCCCATGTTAACAGTCTTAAAATGATTCTTTCCATGTTTTTAGATATTACTTGACAGTTTTACTGGCCACAAATTTGTGGACAAAAGCACACACATGTGACAAGGTGTGCAAAGTAGAGACTTAGCCACAGATGAAGAAAAATATAATCGCAAGAAAAGAACGAAAAAACAAGAGTGGATGGGAAAAATAAGAAAATTATCTTTTGAGATTAATGAAGTCGATGCTGACTAACCATCACCTCTTTACCTTGCAAGATCTGCTTCTCGTTCTTTTTCTTGCGCTGAAGCCCTTGTAAGGAGCTCTGACACGTATTTCTGCTTTTTCTTCTCACGCCGTAACTTGCTCCTTTCCCTTTCTTTCGTCAAGTACTCTGAATACTTCTCGGGATCTGTTTCTTTCAGGCGTTGCCTCCAAAGTGCAGCAGGTGATGACATGATGAACTGAAATTAAATTGCAGTTAATGTAAACCATGGAAGCTGCATTATTCTTTTGAGCTGTAACAATCATAATGCTAAAAGAAACAATGAGCATAAATTAAAAATAGTCATGAAAAACCTGGAGAATGAATAAATAAAATATAATTATATATATATATATATATATATATATATATATATATATATATATATATATATATATATATATATATTATAACTAATAATGTTTGTTGTATCTTGCCCAGTTACTGCACAAGAATGGATAAAATTAGTTTGTCTTACACTTTTTAAGCTGAAAATTAATATACAGCACACACACACACACAACACACACACACCACACACACACACACACACACACACACACACACACAGTTAACAGTAACGCAAAGTAAAAGATGCTGGTAAATATAAACTTTGATGATACATGATACTTTCTCCCCTCTCTCTCTCTCTCTCTCTCTCCTCTCTCTCTCTCTCTCTCTCTCTCTCTCTCTCTCTCTCTCTCTCTCTCACACACACACACACACACACACACACACACACAGCCACATTATGTTAATATTTTGTTTCAATCAACAACAGTAAAACACAGAAATAATCCATGAACAAAAAACACTCAGATTACTCAATCCGAAAAAAATGTTAAAATACAAAACAAACAAATGCCATTTGGAACCAACATTTATTCAACTTGAGAGATTTCAACTTCACAACAATCAAATTTAATAAAAATCATATAAAAAATGATAAAAATAATGATTGTGTTGATTATGATAATAACAATAATAACAACAACATTATTATTAATAATAATATTAGTATTAATAATAACCAAACAAGTATACAAGTATACGCAAACTTCAAAATACTGAAAATGCACTTTTTTATTCTTCGTATCAAAAGACCCAAACTACAGTCAGTCCTCACAACACACGACCTAAGCCACAGTCAGTCTTCAGTGCACACGACCTAAACAACAGTCAGTCTTCACAGCACACGACCTAAACCACAGTCAGTCTTCACAGCACACGACCTAAACCACAGTCGGTCTTCTCAGCACACGGCCGAAATAAGGCGTCAGTCTTCGAACCTCACGTTTGCAATCATCAGTCGTGGGTTCCGACGGTTTCGAACGTTTCTGACTGCCATGACCGAGATCGGGGTCCGCGATCCACAAACGAAGTACATATGATCAACTAAGTCTACTAAACGTACAACTGATGAATATAAAAATGTTTAAAAGGATAAAAAACGGGGTGAAAACTTACCACTTGTTGGAACTTCCGGGCGTTTGTCCCTCGGTCGTTGGAGACTGACGCATGAAAAATCAAAATAACACACAGATGCGACGTAGTTCACAATGCAAAAGCACGCTGGCTTGACCAGTCTGAATGTGCGGAAGTAGGAAATAGTGTTGAACACGTCACTTCCGTCCAAATAATTGCTTTGTCATGATTTAAAAAAATAGTTAGGTCGTTTGATGTTGAAGACTGACGGGGCGGTGGGCTTCGAAACAAATTCGCTTTTCGCTTTTATTTATGAAAATCAATAAAATTTGCGTTTAGACAAAGCAAACATTAAAAAAACTTTCATTTATATCGGATTGCGGATACCCCGACGATGTGTGCATCACATGAAACAACGAAACGGTGATCCGGTCGGTCCACAGTTTTGAAGACTGACGGAGAATCGAAAATCGCGTTGGTAAATTTCTTATATAAATGGTATCGGTTAAACGCGTTGTGCAACTGAAATTTCGATTCGAATAACTTTATAAGTCATTATTTTCATGTTGCATGATAAGTAGCTTTTCATTAGTCTTTTTTTTACTGAGCGCAAATCTTGTGATGAACCTGACAACGGAGGGAAGTGGCGTCAGTCTATAATCACACGACCGAAAACACAAAAACGAACTAAAACAAGTCAAAAACAAAATGAAAACAACTCAGATTAAGTATACTGTATCTTTATTGTGTACAAAATCTTCAGATAAATATGAAGGCTTTAAGTTCGTCCTTTTTTAAACATGTTCAATCCAAAGTTTGAAGTTGTCTCTGACGCAGAATACCGTGAAACCTGCCATATATGAACTAGATGGCGTGCAGTGACTCCTGAATGGTGAAACTGGAACGTAAGTACACTGCGTGTGACTACCTGAATGGGTGCAGTGGCATCAACGTTAACATTATGCGTGTTATGCAGGCACAAAAACACTGCGGTGCGGCGCACGACGGCTCAGTTCCTGGTGGAGGTGGTGGAGCGCATGGGGTCAGGCAAGATTCTGAGTGGGGTCAAGGACGTGACGGACCGTGTCCTGCCCACAGCAGCCCAGTTTGTCATGGACGGCTCACCAGAGACCAGGTGATAAGCCAGGGTCCAGCACACGTAGGATGGCCGGCCATAGCGCTTAATCACATCTCTGTGCTTCAAGACATTGATCCAAACAGCACTCGTTTTCTTTTAGTGTTGCCATCACTTTGTAGAACAGATATCACAGAGCACAGTCATGTTTATCCTACCTTGTGATACGAATACAAGAAGATTGCAATAACATGAGCAGAGAACATTGATCATTGTCTGTTTACCAAGGATTTACAAATGTCCAATACAGTACTCAAATCGGTATCATGAGATGGTCTTTTCCATAATACAATAAAATTTGCACATGTCGGTGTGGAGTCAAAGAATTTACACAAGAAGAAGCATGTTGCTTCCAAGGTTACGAATTATGAGATATATTTAATGAGATAGTCAAAATGATAGTTGTCAGAATCTTCAACTTGATGAAGGCGGACACTTAAAGAAAGAAGAAAGAAGAAGAAATGCCGGGTGTGTGAAGCACATGATGGCACAGTGGTGAGACTAGTTTCAGCCTTTGTGACAGAGGTAGCTGGATGCTTCAGAGCATACCAGTGAGGATCATGTGTTTTCATGTTATGGCCCTGCCAACCACAAGAGGCCATATCAAGAGAGTAATTTTCTGTGAATTTAACAGATGTGATTTAGTGACTGTATATTAGAATATCCTGTATATCCTGATAACTCACCAGGACTAGGATTGGTTTGTGAGGGGACCAGGTACCAGTTACCATTATTACAACAGTGATTGTTTGTGCATTCAGATATTATGGGCGGAAGATTTTGTGGCTGCTGATGTCCCACCAAGACTTTGACCGCATGCTGACCAAGTACCTGCCGGCCAACACCCTGCGAAACATCCAGGACGTGGTGGAGAACCTCAAGAACAAGGTAAGTCAGGTTGGGTGTTGAGGACAGTGGTCTGTGTCTTGCCCTGGTCACAGCATGGAGTTGTGGGTTGTTGCTGCATGATACTGATAGATGGAAAGGGGAGAGAGTGAAGGTAGACTGCCTAGAGAAGAAGTCATTGAATAATGTGACACACTGGGCATGTTTACAAACAGAAAACAGTACAGGTTGCAAGTACAAGCAGAAAACAACAGGGGACTTAATGATAAACTGAAATGGGTCATTCTCTCGAAACGTATACCATTTCTGTGACTTATCAAGTCAAAAATGAAAATGATTTTTCTGATGAAAAAAGCATTCTGCTATAAAGGCATACATTTCCTGTATACATTATCATAAAAATAAAAACAGTCAAAACTCTCGTTTGTGTGAAATTGATGATAAAGTAACATGGGTCAGCACCGTCCCGCGTGTATCAAGGACACCATATGGTGTAATTATTAAGTCATTATTTAAAGATTTTTGCATTATTTTTTAGTATTTTTGAGCTAAAGATGTACTGATACAACCAATATACAGGAATCAGTGTTTGTTTTCATTTTTATGCATTGTTACTGCATTCTTCATTTTGGACGTTTGGAGATGACTGGAATCTGTTCTTAATTTATTTGTTTTCACACAGGATGGCAGAGCTTGTAAATACTGGTTGTATGTGATCAGTTGCTTTTATTGCAAGGTTTGAAATGAAGGGATATTTATTCATTCCAACTGATATTGTGTTTGAATATTACAGTTACTAAATCGTGGTCTCGCGTGTAACATGGACACCATCCCGCATGTAACAAGGACACCACCACTCATTCAAGCAATACTTCAAGAAAAAAGCACCACAGCAATACAGTTCCAACAATGTTTTATTTCCTCCATGTTTCAGCAGTTTTCAGAATTCACTGAACCCTTCGACTTTCCAGTCTCTGAAAGAATTCGAACATGGAACAAGTTCAATTCCTGTCTTGATGATCATGTTTGTAGTCACTGTTTGAACATCAGCTGGATCCGGATAGTAGAAGATCTTTTGTCTTCCAGGACGAGGCCACAAGAAATTGACAGTCAGTGGATCTGTGCTTGTGACCACACCTGAGGAGAGAGGAAAAACTTAGACTTGCTGAGCAATTGGAGTTCTTTTCTTTCTTTTTTTTGTGTGTTAAAGTCATCAATACTGTATGTATTATCTACAAAGCATGTATTTCATTTTTATATGCTATACAAAACTGGATAGAACTTTCTCTTTGAAAAGCTGGTATTTTAGCTAATACAGTCACAACTGATTGCTGCACTACAAAAATTTGCCTACATAGAACTTATCATGGTTACATCTGTCATAACAAACAATAACGTGCAATGTCAAAAGAAAGCGCAAAATTTCAAAGCACTAATTACCACTGAACGTCACTTTTATATTTTTAAGCACATAACAGAAAATTTAACATTACTTATGTACCGCACTATATAAATAATTCATTTCATCCAAGTCTTTGAAACTATGTAGACAATCTCATGTGTAACGGAGACGCCATCTCACATGGTGTCTCGGTTTCGTGTGGGATGTAGAAACACTTTCACATCATTTCTGAACAATCACACAGAATGAAATAACATTTTACGTCATTTTTTTACGTAAACACCGCTAGACGCTTTATATAAATAAGTTATTTAGAGTTTTTTTGTTTTCAAAGTAAGACACTGATCATCAACTTTTCACGAACGTATCGATGACGTCGCCCAAAATGGTGTCTGCAATACGCGCAGTGCCCATTCACAGGTTTCTTTCAAATCTATCATAATCAAAACAACATTCGGGCAAACATTGAATGACTTTATCAAAGACATTACTATATTAGTGCTACAAACAGTTATTGTATGGTAAACATCAATTAAATCGAACATAATATGGTAAGAATGCCGAACAAAAACGTAATGCCGTGTGTGAAAGCGTTCCATGTTCGCATGTGTCAGGCACATTTAGCTGGACAAAGCAGCAAAATTTGCGACAAATCCACACAATTCAGATCTATTAATATATGCAAAACAATACCCACTGATTAAAACTATGGTAATCGAGTGCAAAATAAAGAAACTTACCTTCAGATCTTTGGAATGGCACTGTCGATCACGAACGTAAAAATGACGACTCGTCGGACACCACACACACTTTTTCGGATTCTCGCGCCGTGCTCGTCCGAATGGGGTCACGAGTGGGAACACAGTACGCATTTAACCCTCCGCTATCATAGTTACTCTCCTAAAAACGGTTTCTGCGTGAAAGTAGTCCCCCATACAAGTATTTGCGGGATCTCATACGTATCGCGAAAGTGGACACCATGTCACCGATCGGTAAATAATACGTTTTTGTGTAATTATCAGATAAATGGCGATACACAAACAAGAGAATATTCGCTGCAAAAGAATTAAACTCTCTAAACCATTTTGGTTTGGTAGCTAAATACATTTGCATATATTGCTCCGCCAGTTTGTTTTGCCTGAATGGAATCGGACACCATGCGATACGCTCGAGACCGGTTCACATTTTTGTCGTTTTCTCCTAAGTACAAAGGTGATGAGGCCCGATATCTTTTCAAATGCAAAATATACTATGCTTTTATCCATTAACATAGTTTATACCGTCTTACTTTCGCTGGCCAGATTGATATTATGTTGTTTGTGAGATCGGGTTTTTCGATGTCACAAAATGGCTGCTTACGAACCCCCCAAATTTGACACAAAATGATCGGGAAAAAATAAACGAGGACAGATAAGAAGCCAACACTGCTCATGCAGGTTATACAATGCAGTTGCTAATTGGAATGCATTAGGTGCAATTTAAACATTGTTTAATTAAATTTGTACGAGGCTTTGACATCGGCCACCCCCGCGTGGTATACGTTTCGAGAGAACGACCCAAATACACAAACAGAAACAACAAATAGAAAATAACACAGAGCACATTGACAAACGGAAAACAAGAAAAGACAGACTGACAAAGAAAAAATAGTAGGACTCTTGACAAACAAAAAACAAGACTGGACACAGTGACAACAGAAAAACAACAAAAGACACAGTGACTCATACAAAACAACAGGTGACACAGTTGCACTTGGGAAAAACACAGGACAGCATGAAAAACAGAAAACAACACACAACACAGTGACAGCAGAAAACAACACAGTACACAGTGATAACAGAAAACAAGTTGAGACACAGTGACGAATGGGAAACATAGGACTCTGTGACAAACAGAGAACAACCCAGAACACAATGACAAACAGAAAACAACATAAAGCTATGACCAAGAGATTACAACACAAGACATAGTGACCAACGGAGAACAATGTAGGACAGTGACCAACAGAAAACAACACAGGACAAGTGACAAAACACAACACAGGACATGGTGACCAGCAGAAAACAACACAGGATATAGTGACAAAGCACAACACAGGGCACGGTGACCAGCAGAAAACACAGGACCACGATGACTTAAAAGAGCACAAGACATTGTGACCAACAGAAAACAACATAGGATGCAGTGACAAATAGAAAATAACACAGGGACAGTGACAGACACAGCACAATCCAGAACCTAGTAACGGATGCAAAAGAAACGGGCCGCATTGATCGACTCTACACACACAGGACACATTCTGCTACTGACAGCCATCTGGAGAGCACTTTTTCTGTGTATTTTGTTTATGTCTGTTATTTATTTCTT
Organism: Conus ventricosus; assembly: GCA_018398815.1. NCBI lineage: Eukaryota > Metazoa > Mollusca > Gastropoda > Neogastropoda > Conidae > Conus > Conus ventricosus. The sequence goes on from CM031605.1 coordinate 19,982,018, forward strand.
TGGAAGACATTTGTGGAAAATGAACTTACTGTTAAATATTGTGCATTTGTTAATTTGCACTTTGTTTTGCATGTTTTGTTGTGTTTTGGCATGGTTTTGCAGCACTGATGTGTGCTTCAGTCTTCAAACGCAAAGCACGATAACTGAGAGTGTGTTTTCAGGGTCTGGGAGAGAAGCCCAGTGAAACAGCTTCCGCCAGGGCCAGAAGGTCGGGTCAAGTGAGCCGGATGGGAACCACATTGAGAGGAGGTTCTGCTAGCAGGTAAAACACTGGGTCTCCTCAGCTTTGGTTCTTTTTCTGTAGTCTATTGTTCTGCCCTGTTTTGCCTGTGAGCTATTAATGTGTTCCATCCTGTACTGCCTATCGAGGGTGACATATTTGATTCCTAATCAGATTATATGGGAAGGTTTAAGTGTTGAGACGTGTCATTTGAGATCAATAGTTGCTGAAGTGGCTGTCACTTGCACAGGACTATGATTTTATATGTGAAAAATAAATTTCTTTTAAAGTTCTTGCGCGTATGTTGTGTGTGAGTATGATTAACAGTAATGGGTGTCAGTTCTGCATTTGATTTAGGGCTGCTGAATGGATAGCAAGAAATCAGAAACTGTGTAGACTGTGCTAGTGCATCAGCACTCGCTCCAATCTTTACTGGCAATGTGTGAGGTGGTCAAAAAGTGGGGCATTGTCATCAGAGTGGTGGATGGGTTCAGAATGTTGTGGAAGCAGGGAATCGATCTCAGTGGTCAGGTTTTGAATGTCAACAGTGCACAAGTAGACACACATGGCAGCTTCATCATCTTGCAGATTCTTGTTAAAAATTTGATGCGATTTAGGTATGGGGAGAGGGGAGGAGGATGTGTTGGAGATGGCAATGCCAAATACTCAAGTTTATAAAGTTCAATTGAAGTTTGTTTGATGCTTTGAAAAGAAGATGGTTGCTGCAGGAATGTTATGATAAAAATCCTAGGCAGTTTAATGTTCTATAGAACTCCGGGGAAGGAAAACAAAATGCTCAGTGAAAGTTATGATCTCACTACAGGAAAGATATGATTGATGCAGGAGAAATGCATGAGCACAGCAAGGTAGAGACCTGATCACTGTAGGGAAAGTTGTGATCATTGTAAGAGAAATGCATGATCTTCGTCAAGTAAAGACATCACTGCAAAGGATCATGATTTGCGAAAGACAAGGAGAAAAGTGCCTGAAAATATAGGGAAAGAGATGATCACCGTATTTGAATAAGATTATTGACACCAACATAAATATAAAGTACGATTGAGGTAAAAATTCAGACCTGTCTCAGTTCCTCCATGTTAGAACATAGTTCATGTAACAGCTAGGATACCGCAAACATTCACTCCGTTTGACTCTGTTGCATGGCAGCATCAAAAGTGAAGAAAAAGAAAGTAATTTTGTAATTTTAGTGATGAATGTGTAGAAATAGTACTTAAAAATGAAATAGGGGGGTCGGGGTTCAACAAAACTGGGCACTGATAAGATGGAAAGGGGGTCTTCAGAGAGAGGTCAGCCATGTAGGAGTGTACACCATGATGGAGTATGTCTGTGGTGGCTGCATGCTGAACGTCTGCTGGTTCCTGCGTGCAGCAATGCCGACAGCTTCAACAACGGCACCCCACCAGCACGACGGCGTGCTGTACGTACTGATGAAGCCACCATGGATGAGATCAAGACGATGACCAATCAGCTATCGGCTAGAGAGTGGCGGGACCGCTACGATGCTGTCAACTCCTTCCTGGAGATGTGTGTGGATCGACCCAACCTTGTCTCCATGCACATTGTCAAGGTGGGAATGATTTGAAATGTCCCAGTCTTTATGACTTCATCAAAGGATGTATAGTTTTTTGTGTTCCATGTTGCACCGGTAAGTGTGTGTCAGAGGGACACATTGTCAGCATATGTATATTGATATGTCGGGCTTTCTATCTAACTGAAAAATAAACTTTGAATATTAGACTTATTGATTCTTCATCATCAGCTAACCAAATCTGTTTAAATTTCATTTCCAAATTTGAAATAACTTGGTCTTGATGATGGTGTGAGAGAGGGGAGGGAGGGATGTGTGGCTGATCTCTTGCTGTCAGTGGTGAAATTAAGGGTCGGTCAAGTCACTCTGTATATGACCCAAACAACAATGCAGTCAGTACCTTGAATATCAAGTTAGTGCTGCAGACTTGACTTAATGTCATGATCTGTTGTATCTAACCCAGCACCAAGACCACGTAGAATCAAACAGAAATCTAATCTGAGTCTCTGGCAATCTATAGATTATTGACTTGCATTTGACTAAGCACTGTGCCAAGCTCACTTCTACCCGCCCAAGGGAACCAGTCATGTTTCATTACGTGGGAACTTGAGGTTTTTAGATTTTGTCACTGGTTTTCAGGTTTCAGTCAGAAATATGTCATTTTGGCACTTTTTTATGAATTATCAAACAAAAATGATTTTGTGTGTTAAATCATATAAATAATTGAAATATCCGTACAAAGAACAATCATTATTATTTGAAAAATCAAAACATGCAAAGAAAAATAAAACTCATGGGAACAGTTATCATTGTCTGTTTAAAAAAACTCGCACCTTTTTCCCTGGCAGATCTTCGACAAGTTCCTTCCCCGCCTTCAGGACTCCAACAGCAAGGTGAACCTGCATGCGTTGAAGGTGATGCAGCAGGTAGTCCCCATGCTGAAGGAGGCCCTGCCCTCCGTCATCTCCATGGCTGTGGCCTCGGTGGTGCCCAACCTGTCTTCAAAGAACCGTGAGATCAACCTCACTGCCACCGACATCCTGCACAGCTACATGGAACACTTGGGTAAGGAAGGGTCTGCCTCATAGTAATGCATAATCTGCTTGGTACACCCAGGTAAGGTTTCAGATAGGGTAATGCAGTGTAATTCTTGTGGAACACTTGGGTAAGGAAGTGACTGCCACATAGTATAAAATATAATCTGCATGGTACAGCTTGGTAAGGTTTCAGATACAGTAACGCATTGTAATTCTTGTGCATCACCTGGGTAAAGTTTTCCATATGGTAACATATCCCATTTCAAATAGAACGCCAAGGCAACATTTGCCTTAGGGTATCGCATCATAACTGCCTTCAGGTAACACATCATAATCCACATTTACATGTTTAGAGGATTAAGGTTATGACACTTTGCTGAACATGAAATGAAAATTCAGGGATGAAAACTCCTCCGCCGTTTCCGCCGTCTCCGCCGTTATTTTTTCGCATCTCCGCCGAAAGAAAAAGTCTCCGCCGAAAAATTATTCGAAGAATGAAGCTCAGAAACGATCTCAACTTGTCTGCACAGCGAATTTCTTCTCTGTCGGTAATGTTCTCAAACGGCGTAGTTCTCATTCTGCTTCCTTCCAGTATCATTTCTCATCATGGCGTCGATTCACATTGAGAGTTTTCCGCCAGTGAGTGCAAACAAAACGAAAAAAAAAAAAGAAAGAAGTATGTGAACCACTAGAAGACCGAGTGGCTGCAGAAGGACGTGTGTGACCGCAGAGTCGCGGATGCAATAAGAAAACATGACAAAGACGGAAAATTTGAAGTGTTTTGCGAGCCTTGCCAAAAACGTGTCTACTTTGGTAGTCGTGGCTTTGTGGCAATCAGAGATCACATCGAGCGTCCCAGTCACCAACAGAAAATGTGTGCGTTTCCCACACCATTACAGCATGTTTTCAGATCATTGGGTATGCAACAATCAACGTTTAATTTCCAAAGATAGTTTGACTCCTACTCTGATTTTTCTACAAGTTCCATTTCCATGATAGTTTGATTCTAACTCTGATTTAATAATAAATACTTAATAGTACTTTGAAGTCCTTTTTTTACAAAAAAATGATAAACACTCAAGCTTTCGGGTCTTAGACCCTTCATCAGGAAACACTAAACAGTAAACACAAGGGAAAAACAGGATAACAAAACAACGGAGGAAAAAAAAAACTTCGAACCCACTGGAGAGATGAGGAATTGAGTACTTTCACTCGTAGAGTCTTCAAAGCAAGGGAAAAACGTCAAAGTGACAAAAAGAATATAAAAGAACAAATGACATCAAAATAAACTGATGTCACAACAGTATTGTGTAACACTTTTCCCCTGGTATAATGCAAACGTTCGCTACATTTGTTAAGTGTCTGCTAACAGCCCCCCCTATGAAATCCTTTTCCACCAGCCCACTCCCTCCACTACCTATATGCTTCCTCTACTCCTCCTCCTTCTCCCCCAACCCCCACCCTCACCCCACAACACACATACCCCACACACTTCACCCCCCTCCCCCCCCACCCCCATCCCCACCTCACACACACACACACACACACACAAACGCCCCCCCCCCCCCCCCCCCCCCCCCACACACACACTTGTCAGGGGGGGGGGGGGGTATGATTAGTTGTAAGGGGGAAGTTGGGGGGGGGGGGTTGTGTGTGGTGTACTGTTGTGACATTAGTTTGTTTTTATGTCATTTGTTCTTTTATGTTCTTTTTTGTGTTTAGTGTTTCCTGACGAAGGGTCTAAGGCCCAAAAGCTTGAGTTGTTTTTTTTTAAAGGACTTCAAAGTAATCATTTTTCATATTGTGTTTATTGAAGTCCAGCAGTCGTTTACATACATCTGATTTACTTAGTTTGATTTCCCACTCTGATTTACTTATCTACAGGCCTTATTCTTTTATGTCCTGAAAGCACTGTTTGTCAAATTTTCTTTAGCTACAGTCCTGAGGATTCATCATACTAAATGTTTGCTTTGTCTCAATTGACGTAGTTTCTTTCCACATCAGTCTCAGTCTTCATGGTGTTGAAAGCTGTTCTATAGAATGAGTTGTTTAGAAGCAAGAAAGTGATTTCTAAAGAGTTTTATGCCTTATTTAATACAAAATATGCTTCAGCTTCAGGGGCACCACCCCCTGACCCCCACCAGGCTGTTGCCCATGGACCCCACTGGGGGCCCATGGTGAACCCCCAGATCCCCGCCAATCTCCTCTTTTTAAAAAAAACAACTGTTTTCATCCCTGAAAATTATGCATGAAAATATTTCGTGTATCAAAATGTAGATAAACGTCTTTAAAAGTTTGAATTTGTAAAAAAGTCTTTATAAATTGACAATAAAAAATGTTTTCAGATATTGCATCAGAAAGGGTGGAAAAACTCGGCATTGATTGTAGGCATACAGTATCAAGGGAGTGAACTGATAAAGAGTTAAACATGTCAGTAGTTTAGTCACCATGCCATAAGTGTTTTTTGTTTTTTGATTTTCTCAGGATGCAAGCTTTTTTTTCCCCAGTATGAGTTTGACACCTCTGAAAAGATCCCGTATGACTGGCTGGGCTATGGTAATGAAAACTGGAAACCGTAGGACTGGGATGAGAAATATCTTTGTGAGATATGCAATGGTTTTGTTGTGTGTTTTGTTTTGTTTGTTGATAGTTGCACTTTATGGAAAGTGACATTGAAGACTTTGTTGTGTGCAGATCACAGTCTGCTGATCCAGCCCTTTTCCAACCAGGCTCAGTGTGCCACAGGACAGAGCAAGGCCGAAATGGTGGTCAAAGTGGCCTGTGAGTGTGCACTCCTTGATGCTCAAGCCCGGATGTGCGTGTGCGTGTGTGTGTGTGCGCGCGTGCGCGCGTGCATGTGTGCATGCGCATGTGTATTGTGTGTATTCAATTTTACATTCATGGAACAGAAAGTCATGATGATATTGCAAAACCTTCCTTAAGAAGTTAAAAAAAAAAGAATCGGCTGAAATCAAATCTTAACAACAGGGAGGGATCTTCATAGTGGGGACAATACTGCAGTGCAGATGTTGATTAAGCGTCCAAGAGTCTCAGCACAGTAAGTGGAGGTCCTCTAACCCATGGCTGTAGCCAGTCATTGACCTTTTTTCGGGATCAGTTCATAAGTCACTGGAATATTTTCATGTTTTGCCTCACATACCCAGGCCACAACCACGTGATCAATATATACATCATTTTTTTAAGAATTGGACGGTTTCTGCCCCCACGCTGTCCACTTTCCCACCACCTGGCTGAAAACAGTTTTTGGTTTGTAATGATATTGTTAATCTGCGTTTTCTGCCTTGAGTGATATGGATCTCTTTCATTCATTCTGCATGGTCAGTTCTGTTCTTTATTGAGGTGATGATAGCAACATTTCGATCAACACTCTTCTTGATGTGATGGATGGGTGGACTGATGATCGGTGTGACCTGTTGTTAGATAGATAATATGTGATATGTTGACAGGTGTCTGTGTAGCAAGTTTCTGATGACTGACTGACTGATTGATGATGGAGGTGATCTAACAAATGATGATTGATGTGATGTGTTGATTGATGATGGATGTGATCTGGTAATTGATGATTGATGTGTTTTGTTGATTGATGATAGATGTGATCAGATAAATGATGGTTGATGTGATGTGTTGATAAACGATGGATGTGATCTAGTAATTGATGATTGATGTGATTTGTTGATCGATGATAGATGTAAGTAATTGATGATTGATGTGATTTGTTGATTGATGATGGAAGTAACCTACTGATGGATGATTGATGTGATGTATTGACTGGTGTCTGTTCTGTGTGTGTCAGACCTGGCCGACAGGGTGTACGACAGGAAGCCCAAACAGATTGTGCTCCACGTCCTCCCCTTACTCTGGCACTTGCTGGCCGCACCGGGCGTGGCCGGCGGGGCAGGGTCTGGGGAGCTGCGGTCAGCCACGGCCAACCTGGCGGCCAGCCTCTGGGACCACATGGGTCAGGGCTTGATCGACAAGGCTAACTCCGACCCCAACATGACGTCACGCCACGTCAATGTCTTGCAGGAGATTCTCAACCTTTGAGACCCGTCCCTTCCTTATCGCCTGTCCTGTTGTGTCCTTTCCCCGTCATGCCTTGTTCTTGTCACAGTGCGGGATGGGGTTGGCTGGAGAGAGAGGTTCCTGCTGGGTCTTGTCACAAACATTTCAAGACCCGTCTCCTTCCAATCCACTTGTCTGTGTGTGGGGTTAGGTGTGAACCGGGAGAGAGCGAGGTGTAAATGATGTCAGCACTGGTGACCCTGGTCTTGTGTTACATGAGGTGTGGTTTCTGTGATATTGTAGGGCTGCCTAGTGGGGTATCTGCTGTGGTGTGAACTGTGCGAGAAGGGAGAGAGAGAGTGGGGCGTGCATGTGCATGTGAGAGTGAGTGTGTCTGTGTGGGGGAGTGAGCAAGTTTGAGGGAACGTGAGTGAAAGAATGGAGAAAAGCCAGGATGTAATGATTCATAGTCGGCAGGCTGGAGTTGGGGGAATCTGGGAGACAACACATCGCATCCTGCACACATCTAGCACTCGTGTGTCCTGAGGATGTGGAACTGAAGAGAACCCTGATCCTTTGTGCTGCGGTGTGCCGAGGGGCCAGACGGAAACCTGGTCCCTGGGGAGGAAAGAAACAAGCATGCAGAGACTAGGAAAGCCCAACATGGGGCATGCTACATAGCTGCATTCTGCCTAGGATTATGATGTGTTGTTATTATTGTTGTTATTATCACTACTGGATTATTATTATTATGATTATTACCTGCTTATGTTGATGTCGGTACATGGCTCCTAGCCACTGTCTCACATTCTGTTTTGGTCGAGCTTTGGTTTGCATCCAAGTATGTTTTGTCTTGCTCATCCGCCCCCCCCCCCCCCCCCCTCCCTCACCCTCCCCTACCGCTCTGCCCACTATTTTCTCTCTCGAGATTGGTTGCCAACAGTCCAGCAAGGAATGGCATTTGCATTGACACAACAGACCTGTGGTGCTTGTTTGTGGAGTGATTCTTGTGGTGATTTAGCGACAGACAGAAATGGTATCTCCCGCTACACCCCCCCTTTCCCCCTCCATCCTTCCTTCCACCTGTCTTTTTTTTTCCACCCTTCCCATTACCCCTCGTCTTTCTGCCAAGGATGAAAGGTGTTCCTCAGAAAGTTGCAAATCTTTAGTGTATGGAGTGTGTTGAAAACTAGAATCAAAGCAGACACATCAGACCAAACCAAGTATTTTATGAGGGGGAGATGGGGTGAATTTTGTTGCAATCCATTGTGATAAGTGTGTATACACTGTGCACAGGGTTTCCATTGTATTATTTTGTTTTGAGGCACTGTTTTATATTCCTGTTTGCCACACATGTACAGTGTCACCTTTGGTTCTGTTCAGTCCAGTGCCTGCTAGAGTTATAGTGTTCTTTTGTTGTACCCACCTGTACATTATTTCCCCACTGGTTTTCTTTAGGTTGTGTCCATAATGAGTTTTGTTGCGTATGTACTACTTTTGTTTTGTTGTCCCCATTGGACTGTGGGGATGTGATATGGTTTGCTGTTGACCTGGTTTGTACAGCAGCATAGGGATGAGGTATGTCCCGGTACATCTATCCACTGACAGGAAATAGTCCATGATGAGGTCACCCAGCAGCATTATCCGATCCGTCCATATTGTTTGTTCAGCTGCTGAGCATATCGCTGCGTGTGTTCCACTGCAGCACACATATCACTGCATATCATGGTCACCGTCCACTCTGTGTGTGCGAGCTGTCTGTCTGGGGCAGAAAGGGATGGGGGTGTCCTGAAGCATGCACTGGGAAGGGTTACGGAGCAGCCTCCCTTGGCAACACACACTGTCCCCGTCCGTGTGACGTCCATGCAGTGGATGGGAGGGAGGGCTGCTTTGCCACGCCCCTGCAAGTAGGTGTAAAGGACAGAGTGGAACCAAGAACTTCAGGGAAGTCTACTCTGCACATATGCTATGAACCTAGCTTGCTGCCTGATTTCTTTTCAAAACGTTTGTTCCGTTTCTCAGACTGAAAAGTAATGAAAAATGAAAGTGACATCTCCTCGTTTAGTGAGTGACTTGTGTGCATTCCTGTTCTGTTTGAAGGATAAAGTTGATTCAACTGAAGATCATTCCTTGAAGACTGGACATGTGTGTTGCTGTATTGGGTTGATTATTTTAAACTTTATTTATAATGGACTGGATGACTGTAGTTTTTTTTATAATATTTAACTTGACCATTGTAAATTACTCTGATTTGACTCAGTGATTGAAATCTTGTTTGTATTTAACTGACCACCTTCCACAACTTAGTGCAGCATCTTCAGGTTTTGGAAGAGAATCAATTGCCATGTAGGACTTGTTTGATTTTATGGCTACAAAGGGATGGGTATTATAAATTTAGCACTGTCTTTATGTACACTAACTTGGTGTTTGCTTGCTGTTGTGTTTGTCTCAGTATGTATAATTTCTGCCTTTGGCTTGTGCTATCAGTATTAGCTAAACAAAAACTCCTATGATAACAGAAAAAAAGCAGAGAACGGGGAATGGCAGGTGTGCGTGTGTTTGTGTTGGTTGGTTTCCATCGGGGCAACATTTATCTGCCTGACAAAAAAGTCACTTCAGTCTCTCGGATATTATTACATTTTTTCTTTCGCGGTCCGACACGGGATTGCGAGTGCTGGCAAAAATTGCCAGTGCGTACGTGCAGCAAAGGTAACTCCATCCCAAGTCTCTCGGGGTAAAGCCCCCCTGTGATGAATAGCTTTAGCTCTGTAAATGTGACACTGTCGCAAACCCCAGGAATCCACAGTACTTCCATGGAAATTTCCGCCTGAAATTGTGAACTAAGGCCACCTGGACAGAGCTTCAGCGTCATGTTGAAGATGGACCGGTGGTGGTGGATTTGGACAGGCATCAAAATGTCCCCTTGGTGGTGAGAGTGAAGGAGCATTGAAGTGGACTGCAGTGCTGCAAGGCAGTCTCTGTGTGTCGCCTGAAAGTACTGGCTGGTCAGAGTGTTGTGAGCTGATAAACTAGGTATTATGGTGTCCGGGTTATGTTACTCGTTGACTTGGGTTATTTATGGCTTTTCTTTGCGAGTGATGGATGACGTTTCAGACTCGTCAGAAAACTCTTTGTTATATTGGATTGACTGTGTAAACTTGGCAGTCTTCACACTGGAATGTGTGTGTGTGTGTGTGTGTGTGTATATATATATATATATATATATATATATATATATATATATCTGTCTATCTCGATCTATCGATCTATCTATATATGCACATCTTTTTCAGCCTGCCCCTCCTGGCCTTGTTGCCATTTATATCTGAGGTGATTTTTGTTGTTGAATTGTTTGGTAATATTATAAAAAGAAAAAAAACGTCCAAAAAAAAAAGCTGTTCATAATGTTTAAAAAGATGCTTTGTTTTTCCGATCCTTGTATTTTCACCGGCAAAAAATATGTCTGCGTAAAAGCCTACTGGCGCAGAAATATATCTGCGTAAAAGCCTGGGCCGTCGTGTGTGTTTGCATGCATGTTGAGGGTGTGTGTGTGTGTGTGCACTGCATGCAGAGGGCTTGGAACATGGGTGGTTATAAAGTTGGAGGTCATGTAGCGCAGTGGGTTGCCCGTAGTGTGTTAGCCAGCAAGCAGTGCGTGTCCCTCCTTCATCTGTACAGTTCTTACCACACTGCAGTATTATGTAGTTCAGTCCCCTGTACACACCCACAGACCAGTCTGAGGGCTGGCCCGCTTTTATCTAGTGATTCTCTGCAGCTGGCTGTCAGTGAGTGAGCTTTTTTTTATGTGTGTCTTCATGATAAAGTATTTTCGTATGCATGTCCAATTTCTGTAAAAAAAAAAAAAAAAAAAAAAAAGAAGGAAAAAAGGAACTAATTGTGATTAGATATTTTCACTCTTTATCGATTTAAAGAAACAATTGAAGTGATGTGTAAGTTTTTCTGTGGCATCTTATTTTTGTCCTCTGAAGAGTTGAATTTGCTTGGTTGATTTGACTAGGTGAAGGAGCGTGTGCCCTTGTAGTTGTGTTCCATGAGAGGTAAAGAACTCTTCCTGTCCTGGAAAGATTTTGGCAGGCCTGATGGGGATGCCATGTGCCATTCAGGAGAGCAGTGCTGGTGTGTCGGGCGGTTGCATGTGTGTGTGGCTGTGAGCTGTTTGCGTGTGGCTGTTGCATTGTATGTATGGGGCTGTGTTGTGTGGATGGAAGGGGGGGTGGGGTGGTGGTGGCTGTGCGTGTGTGTGTGGTATTGCGAGTTGTTTGTAGTGTGTATGTGTTGGGGGCTATGAGTTGTATGCGTGTGTGTTGTCGTGTTGTGTTGGGGGGGCTGTATGCATGTTGGCTGTGATTTGTATGTATGTAGGTCTGTAACCTGAGCAGGTGGGAGGAGGGGATATGGGTAGGCATAGGTTCAAATAGATGGTTTACAGAGAGCAAGGAACTTGAAAAGGCATACATCTGGGTTTGGGGTTGTCCATGGAGGCTGGACAGATTGCTGTGTGTGGAAGGAGGGGTGGGGAAATGGGGGTGGGGTGTCCCTGATGGAGAAGCAGAGGTGGTGGAATGGAGGACGCAAAAGTCGAATGAAGGGAGGCAAGTCTTTTTGCAGTTCCTTTCTTTGTTTTTGTTGTTGTACAGGAAAACAATGACCTTTTCTTTTTGGTACAAATTATTTTTCAGGTAATTGACTTTGAGGAGAGAAAGTCAAGATAGAGAAATGGAGGGAAGGAACTGTGTATCTGGCTTCATTCTCCGAGTGATGTAATATGGAAAACCTTGAACATTGGATACCAAGGACTACCATGCTCATATTTTATCCCTCCACCCCACCTCGTCCTTTTTTTCTTCCTTTTTTTTCCCCAAGTGAATTGATGTATACAGTATTACATTGATACAGAACAGAAAGAGTACAGACATTTACTCCCGGGTGTGTATAAATGATTTCACCGTGGCAGAGGGTATCCTAGGAAGCCAGTTTCCAGATCTATGCTTTCACCCCTGGTATAACCTTGGTGGTCAGCGGGGCTGTGACCTCTGAACTTCACCGTCCAAACGACCGATGAAATGATGACTTGTGTGGTTTCCGTCAGTGGTTTTGTGTAGGTTGTTATTATAAGTATTCATTATTATTATTATTATTATTGTGATGCGTGCTGTAAGTGTCAAGGGATGCGAAGACATGTGTAGACTGTGATACAGGAAAGAGCGTTATTTACCTTGCACTTCTGTGATGTTTACTAATGTGTTGATCTGTTCAAGCCAGTCATGTGTTGCTTGTCTCTTATCAACCCCGCCATCACCTTTAGTCAAAAAACTATGCTTCAGGTTTTCCTCTTTTTTTTTTCCTTCTTCTTTTTCTTCCATTTCTACAGTGTTATGTATTTTAGTCAAATTCAGATTCTTTCTAAGTTCATGTATAATTTTTTGTAAGCATTCTGTCTGGCGGGCTGTTTCTAGTGTATTTTTTATTTGCTTGGTTTGTTTGTATTTTGGGGACGTATGTTGAAGTATGTGTGTGCTTTATCCTTCAGCTTTCTACCAAGTGTACGGTTTGTTTTATTGTGTTACGTTTCATATACAGGTTTATAACTTTCCAATAGACATTTTTTACATTGCTAGTGATTTATTACTATTTTCTATTGTGTTGACTTTTTGCAGACACACAAGATGATTCAACGTGGACCAGTTTTGTTGTGCATGTTTGTGTCTGGCCAAAAAAAAGAAAAAGAAAAAAAAGAGACCCTGACAAACATCACATGATTAAACATAGACCAATTTTGTTGTGCATGTGTCCTGAAAATATCTGACATTAAATGAAAAGAGAGCTTGACAAATACTACATATATAGATATATATGTATATTATTGTTCAAGAGAGAAGGAGGAATGACTAACACTAAGGGTATTGTTCCACTGAGACCAAGCAACCTGTCCAACTCCCAGCATAGGATTGCAAGTGGAAACAGTGGATCAGGCTTTGACAGACTTCACACATGGTGCGTAACTCGGCACATACATCCTCCTCTCATACACACCACATCCTGAAATGTCTAGATGTTCTTTAAAAAGGGACAGAGCATTACAGTCTATAGTAATTGTGATTTCTCCGTTTATGATGCGCGGCCATCTGCCTCATCACTGTGGGCTCACCAGTGCATCATGTTCGGTTGTTTGCATCAAGTTTGCTGGAGGTTATCTTCTGTTCCCTTTTTATAACACTTCATTGCATGCAAAGTGTCAAAGCTGCAATTTGTGGAGAAATATATCCTTCCACAAACTTTTTCTGGGAAACGTCTTCTACAAGCCATTTCATTTGCAGAGTGTAGCGGTTTCATTCTATGTGGCAAAGTGACTGTACAGTACAGCTGTATCTGAAATTTACGTCGTATCATTAAAGTATCTTCATTTTTCCGGTACTTGATTAACGGAAATTTTAAGTGGTTGGGGTGGAGGGAAGGGGCGGGGGTGGAAGGGGTTTCTTGACTCGACGATTCACTTTCACCTTGTGCTGTTCACTAAGGGGACAAGGACAGAATTGGTGATGCATATATTCCTTGAAGACAGGGCATGAGCGAGGTCCAACCAGATCACTTCACTGCTCTCTGTTCTCCTATCTTGCTGTGGAGCATGTTGACATTATGAAACCAAAGAAGGAAAGACTCCGATCATTGTGGTAATTTCTTCTTCCCCCCATCCTTTCCCACAACTTGGAAAGGAATCGTTTGAGACAAAAACTGTACAGTCCTCTTCTTTCAGCAGACCTGATCTTGGGACAGAAATGAGCATTTTAAATGAAAACAAAAAGGACCAGGACGCTGAAAGGAAAGACGTCGGAAAATGGGCCGAGAGCGGTTATATCGCAGATGTATCGGTGTACATTAAAAAGGGGAGAGGTGTCAAGTGTGCCTGTTGTTGTCATTTCCGTCCTGTATCTTCCTCTTTCAGCCTTCACAGTGTGGCCATAATGTGTGGGAATGAGGGGGGGGGGGGGGGGGGGGTTTACAATCCCTCAGCCTTACTCAATAGTAATACAAGTGGGCTGAGGTCTTTTCATTGTTAAAACAACGTTTGCTCATGCTTACCAAAAAAGTTTTGATGGAAAAGCACTTTATCACCATATCCTGAATAGGGATCGATTATCGATTTTGTTTTTTAAACATCTAGCGTTTGCAGGGAGTACAAATGTCCAAATTAACACCCCTAAACCGAAGTATAACGTTCAGCTTCTGTTCAATTGGTGCAAGGCTGCGTTTGACGTGCAGGTTATGGTATGGCACAGTTTACAGACACAGTCGATTTGATCCCCTGGCTCGAGGCATGATTAGAGGCATTTTTGCTGCCCATTAAATGACTTGCCATTCTGGTGCGATACGTACAGCGTCTTTTCATATCGTTCCTCTCCACCATTCTTGTGGAATCTTGTTGATCGCGATTGGTTCTGTCATCTGAGAAGGGTGTGAACATAAAGCCTGAAGGACAGATATAGGTTGAATAAAAGCCTTCAGTGTTTGGCTCAGTTGGTTTTCATATTCACAGTATTTTGTTTGTTTTCTCTGATCCTGCCGCTTTCTTCCAGCCTATGTTATTCAAGAGATGAGTCTGCTCTTGGTGGAGACTTAAGTCCCCACTTCTGTATTTCCAACCAGCTGTGTGCCGACAGGAATAGAACTCGCGGACACCGGTGATCATGCCAATCTTCTTCCTCTACTGCTCCGCATTGGCAGTGGTGGCATCCTATACTGTGGGGACCAGCAGCAATTGCTTTTGGTCATTAGATTATATGTACTTTGAAAGAAAAAGTATGGGCGTTTTCTGTGCTAGAAATAGCTTTACCATACAAATGAAATTATACAGCTGAATCCATAAACATTTCAACCTGGTCACGTTTTGCTCTCTGTACCCACTATAGACTACACTGGTCACTCTTATGGATTTCTTTTGCAAGTCGACATGTCTTGTATGAGAAATACATATCAACCTACAATGTTTTTTTTTAATCACAGTACTTGTGAATCATTCCAGATTAGATTGGTATGTGGTTGAAATAAAGTACTGTTATCATCCATGGGTTTTTGCTCTGGTTTTGATGTGAATGTGCGAGATGATGTGAATGTGCAAGATGGAGTCCAGAGCATATGAGCAGAATGTATACTGTGTGACATTCAGTGTATACTGTGTGACATTCAGTGTGTACTGTGTGACATTCAGTGTGTACTGTGTGACATTCAATGTGTACTGTGTGACATTCAATGTGTACTGTGTGACATTCAATGTATTCTGTGTGACATTCAATGTATTCTGTGTGACATTCAATGTATACTGTGGCATTTAATGTGTACTGTGTGACATTCAATGTATACTGTGGCATTTAATGTGTACTGTGTGACATTCAATGTATACTGTGTGACATTCAATGTATACTGTGTGACATTCAATGTGTACTGCGTGACATTCAATGTATTCTGTGTGACATTAAATGTGTACTGTGTGACATTCAATGTATACTGACATTCAATGTGTACTGTGTGACATTCAATGTATACTGACATTCAATGTGCACTGTGTGACATTCAATGTGTACTGTGTGACATTCAATGTATACTGCGTGACATTAAATGTATACTGTGTGACATTCAATGTATTTTTCTGCGTGACATTCAATGTATACTGTGTGACATTCAATGTATACTGCGTGACATTAAATGTATACTGTGTGACATTCAATAAGTGTGATCACGCATGCATATTTGTGAAAAGTGTAGGGTTTGTTTATTTACTACCAAGTTGCTGATACTCTTTGAACTTTTTCTTTTTAAAACAAACTGCTGCATACATTCCCATACATGTAAGCACCACACACATTTAATCCCCATAACACAAAATAAATCTGGGGTTTGGAATAGGACTTCAATGAGGCAGATCATACTTACATTTCTAATTTTTTTATTCGCTCCCAACTATTTACAGTGTAATACCATACAAAGGCAGATGCATCAACCTGTTAATAATGAAACATCAAAACAATCTAACACAGCTGAAAAGAAACATTTGGAGGCAATTCACATGAACCACACGCACACACACACACACACACGCACACTCATAGAGCAAGAGAAATAGTTGAGAAGAAAGTGCACATGTAAAAGTTGAGTAGCACACATACGCATATGCACGCAAAACACACACACAAATGATGAACCCTGTCGATCATCTTGCACATTTTAAGGCACCATCACACATCTTCAGTGTTCTCCATGCTTATTTCTTTTTAAGAGTAGCTTACCTCCAGAAAACCTTTTTCTTTCTTTTTTTAAAGGAAATTTATGCCTCAACTTACCTTTTTAGGGTATATAAAGGTAACCAAAACTTTTCAGCTTGATACTGCAGTATATCGTGAATCATGATGGCAACACTGTCTGATGATAAAGCATAAAAAAGTTTGTTTCCTATAAAAAAAAAAAAAAAAAAAAAAAAAAAAAAACCACCATCGCCAACAACACAAAAAAACCCTACTTTATATTTAAGAAAGAATTCTTTGGGAAAAAAAAAGTTTTAATGTCAATGACAAAGTAAAATCCTTTTTTCGTTTTGTTTGTTTTTTGTTTCAGGAGAAAAGTTTTCTTAGAAAACTTTTTTTTCAATACCAGTGATACAGAAAACTATATTCTATTGAAAAAGATGCATTTAAAAGAGACTGTTCCCAATCAAACTCTCAAATCGGGCTATAAATATGGACACTTGTGCTGTTGATATGATGCGCAGACATAAGTACATACAGACATTTTGTCGCCTGCAATGTTGAAAAATATTTGGCAATTTCATTGTGTGTATGACACGAAACACTTTTTAACGGGGTGCCCTGTTCTTTTTATCTGCACAGTTACTGTGCAGTGGATCTTGCATGACATTTAGTAATGAATCGTCGTAGATACCCTGACCACAGTTTCCTTATCTATAAACGCAAGTGAAACACAGACACACACACATGCACAAACACACTGAAATGTTCATCCATGGCCAGGTACACCTGTGACGGAAACACAAGGGGTTTGCACAGGAACTTACAATTCAAGCCAGCACGGCACAATCCATGAACGCACCACACTTTTCTGACATGAACAAGTGTGGAGAACATCATATATGATCTGACGGATCCGGGACAGCTTTGGTGATGGGATTGAAAATCTGCTACAGAAAACCAGCGTGTCCCTACACATGTAATGTGAAGCCAGTCATGTTGTCTTACTGCATGCTGCGTCTCCATCCCACCACCTCTTACAGCACTGATTAAAAACTGTCATACATGTCGGAGCCTGGTAAGACTGCGACAGAAGCATTTCCAAGAGAAATTTTCAACATCAACATAATTATCAAAAAAATGTTTAAATTATGGTCCTCAAGAACGGAGAGCTTAGGAGTCCTGGTCTAAGAATCCAAATCTGAAAAAGAAAGCTGAAACACCTGAAAATGTCTGACGGGGACCAGAAAGTAGAGACTTGGGAGATGCAGTGCATGCAAAGCATATATGCATCAAGCTTGAAGTCTGACCAATGGTGAACCACCCATGAATTCCCCCCTTCCGCCCCTCGTCTCTTTAACCAGCACTAAGCATTTCACTTGATGACCAAATTCCTACCCCTCCCACTTCCTGAGTTCGAAAGAAATTCAAACAATGGAAAATATCCACCTTTCTGTAACAGTCTTTCCAGCATTTAAAACAATGTCGGTGTTTCTCTCCAGATACATTCATTGTTAAGAAAAGGAAGTCTGTAGCCCAAAGTTTGGAGACCTGGAATCCAACACACTATGTCCATAGTGGTGAAGGATTTGAACACTACATGAACAACTGGAAAGGCCATGCATTTGGGCTCAACATCTGTGATCACCACTGTTGCATTATAGGCTGGTGGTCTTCCTGAATGAAGCAGTGGATCCACTCTCATTAAGTCATGTTCTTTACAACCGTTATGTCCACTATGGTCCTATATGAACTGAGAGCACCACCAGAAGCATGGTCAAACTCTAAAACACAAACTTCACAATAGGTTCCTTATCTCTGTGATTAATCCAAATTGAGGCCTGTTTTCATTATTCATGCACAAATCCGATTAAATAAAAAAAGAAAAAAAAAAAAGAAAGAACAAACCCCCATCCCAAATCCTTGGAAAAAATGTTAAATGACATCAAACAAAACGTCATCTGAGGAGAACGAGACCATGATGTTTGCAGTAAAAAAACATAGTAGAGAAAAATTAATCCAGCATAAATTTTACTATTTCTCATGTTCCATTGCCAGCCTGTGTTAAACCTAGATTTCTCAGCAAGTCTGGGCATTAAACTGCAGATCAAGTCAGGGCATTAAACTGCAGATCAACGGCCGGTGAACTGTGGACATGCACTGTTTCTAATGACGAGACTGATGGACACATCAATAAAGAGGGTTAACAGTTTGCACACTGACAGCTAACAATGAAAACGGATGAGATGACCACAGATTTTCCACACACTCTGACTCCATTTGTAACAATGGTTTTGTACTATGTCTCAGTCCTTTCACACCCACAGTTCTGTTCATTCATCTTTTATTTCTGCCACTTAATTAAGACAGATGAATATCTTCACAGACATAATTAAGAAGTTCAGAGTATGCTCCTGAATGCCAGACTCCACGACACAAAATCACAGATCTCCAACCGCTCCATGTCCGATCTACTTCACGACTCGTACAGAATACATTTAAAGCAAGATTACATCACAGACAGTTGATGGCCATCATTTTCAATAGTGCGTCATGTACAGTAACTGCCACAACAAAGCAACACGCCGCACAATAAACATAGCCGCACATAACATGGACGACTTTCACTGCGTATAGAGCTTGTGACCACAAGGTGGATTTGAACAAATATCGAACCCTGTTTTATGCAACAAGATCGAGCTGATTCTCCGAGACCCTCCTCCAAGGAGCAATGCAGGGGAAGAGAATGCAGGACAGACAGAGAAAAAGGTGGACAGACATGGCTGAGTGGACCGGGAAGAGGAGACAGGACAGACAGAGAAAAAGGTGGACAGACATGGCTGAGTGGACCGGGAAGAGTTGACAGGGCCAACAGAGGAAGAGGTGGACAGACAACATGGCCGAGTGGACCGGGAAGAGTTGACAGGGCAGAGAGAGAATGAGATGGACAGACAACATGGTCGAGTGGACCGGGAAGAGGAGACAGGGCCAACAGAGGAAGAGGTGGACAGACAACATGGCTGAGTGGACCAGGAAGTGGAGACAGGGCCAACAGAGAAAGAGGTGGACAGACAATATGGCTGAGTGGACCGGGAAGGAGACAGGGCCAACAGAGAAAGAGGTGGACAGACAACATGGCCGAGTGGACCGGGAAGATGAAACGGGGCCAACAGAGAATGAGGTGGACAGACAATATGGCCGAGTGGACCGGGAAGAGGAAACAGGGCCAACAGAGAATGAGGTGGACAGACAACATGGTCGAGTGGACCGGGAAGAGGAGACGGGGCCAACAGAGAAAGAGGTGGACAGACAACATGGCTGAGTGGACCGGGAAGTGGAGACAGGGCCAACAGAGAAAGAGGTGGACAGACAACATGGCCGAGTGGACCGGGAAGAGGAAACAGGGCCAACAGAGAAAGGTGGACAGACAACATGGCCGAGTGGACCGGGAAGAGGAAACAGGGCCAACAGAGAATGAGATGGACAGACAACATGGCCGAGTGGACCGGGAAGAGGAAACAGGGCCAACAGAGAAAGAGGTGGACAGACAACATGGCCGAGTGGACCGGGAAGAGGAAACAGGGCCAACAGAGAAAGAGGTGGACAGACAACATGGCCGAGTGGACCGGGAAGAGGAGACAGGGCCAACAGAGAAAGAGGTGGACAGACAACATGGCCGAGTGGACCGGGAAGAGGAAACAGGGCCAACAGAGAATGAGATGGACAGACAACATGGCCGAGTGGACCGGGAAGAGGAAACAGGGCCAACAGAGAATGAGATGGACAGACAACATGGCCGAGTGGACCGGGAAGAGGAAACAGGGCCAACAGAGAATGAGATGGACAGACAACATGGCCGAGTGGACCGGGAAGAGGAGACAGGCCAACAGAGAAAGAGATGGACAGACAACATGGCTGAGTGGACCGGGAAGAGGAGACAGGGCCAACAGAGAATGAGATGGACAGACAACATGGCCGAGTGGACCGGAAGAACTTGGTCACAACTCAAGCACTTGGTCACAACTCAGGCACTCGCCCACAACCGTCAGAGGCGGAGACGACTGGTGTGGTGGTCATCCTGGCAGTGACCACATGGCCCTGGTGGAGTCTGGGACCAGTGATGCCAATGTTTATATTCCATGCTCTGTGTGTAACAGCTGAACTTGTCAATTCATGTTTTCCACTCTTCAGTGATTTGTAACTGCTAAATATGTCAATATCAGTATGATCATTTCTATCACATATTTTTTTAAATGATTTTTTTTCAGTTTACTTTTTTTTTGGATTATCTTTTTAGAAACTGTGGAACACAGAGATCTGTTGTTTTTTGTGTGAAATGTCCTTATCATTCATGAAAATTTCTGACTTTGGCCTATCAGACATCTTTTGTTTCTGTCAAATGTTATCAGTCTTCATGAAAATTTCTGACTTTTGTCCATAACTTGTTAACATCATATACAGACAGCAACGCTTCATGATGGAGAACAGGGAAGCATGGACGGTTTGAAGCTTGTATGGACCATAGAAGGGAACAAATGGAAATGGGAAACACAAGGCAGCACTTGCATCAAGTGATTCCAGGGAAAGGCAATACAATCTCCCAGAAGACGTCTTACTGCTTCAACAATGTGCTATGTAAAAGCTGCGAAACAAAATGCATGGACTTTAATCAAAGCTTGTTGATGGATTCATTCACACAGGAGTCTACTTGCTGATGTGCCCTTTCTGTTTGAAAACAGGAAGGGCACATCAGCAAGTTGACTGAAGAAGAAAGGGAGAGTGGGTGGGGAATGGGAGGGTCATGTAAACCGATTTGTTTACTACCTTTAAGATAAGAAATTCAGCGACATTGAGCAGAATAAATATATATACAAGTGCAGTCCAAGTGTGTGACATGTACACATAGAAAAAAAATCCAACACTCATAAAGCCAGATTTTGAACCCAACGAGAGGAGCTACTCCTTGTGACAGGGGAAGCAAATCAAACTGTTCTCCAATGGAAACCGCAGAGAAGATGGATGCTTTACTGTATGAAATGTGACCCTGGTCAATTTTATTCCTACCACTAAAAAAAAACAAAGAACCAACTGAACACCAAAAAAAAAAACCCTCTATAAATGCCCAACAATTGATGTAAGTTATCAACAACAACAAAAATTCTTCCCTCCCTTCCACACACACAAACACATTTAAGACAAAGCAACGATATCCTTGACCTTGACCTTGACATTGTAGATGCTTGAGGCCCTAATGGGCCAGTTCATCGTTCCAATTTTCAAATGTACATTTATAGTGGCATGCGTGGCACCGACACATGTGGCAAAAGTTAAAATATATCAGTGACAGTACACAGCAAATCGGTCTCAAGTCAAACCAGTGACAATATACCCTCTCAATCACTTCAACATCACTGATGTGTGTCTTCATCTGTAGAGAACATCCATTTTTTTTTTTTTTCTTTTTTTTTCAAATTCATGCAGAACATCCGTTCGTCAGCATACGCAAGAATTACATCGATCATCTTATATGCCTGGACACTTGACAAAATCTTGTCAATGAACTTCTGGGCAGTTAAACAATCAACTTTCCACATCTCCATCCTAAAGAAGGTTATGTGTACAGCCACTCTCAGACTTCACACACTTTATCACCCACCCATGCACCATCCTGTTATTAGTATTGCTATGAACAGACAAACACATCAACTCTAAGGATACGGTTCACATCTATGATCTATTCCATGCTGACTCACAGGCATATACCCATCAATCAGGCCACACACTCAAGAAAGAGAAGACACCATGCACTGAGTGACACCCTGTGCAAAGACAACAAAGTCTGTCACATGTTGCTTTGTAACGCAAAAACTTGCACAGCCCTTGGCAAACCATTTATTCATTCGAGCTTAAATGAGGCAGGACACTCTTCAATTTTTTTCAAATGCACGCACAAACATTCCTTACACCTTCACACAATACACGCACCATACGTAAATGTAACACACGCATTCACAACAATTAAGATAAAACTTCAGGGTTGTTATCTCACCACCATCTCTTGTCCCACCATAGCTTCCGTAGAGTATCAGTTCCAGACACAGCAACCACTCTGAACCATTATCGATTGAGCTACATTCTTTGTACAAGTCTTTCCAAACTGGACCAAGATCGACTTCACATGTAAGTATTGTCTCCAGGTCCTGATTCCTTCCTCACACCCTTCAGCACAGGCACGACTCACACAGGGGAGGAAACTGCGCTACTCATCTGCAACTTTGCTACTGATACAATAACGAAAAGAAAAAAAAAAAGGACTGGGGAATTGTTAACAAGTAAGCACATGTTGCATAGTATGCTTCAGCTCCAAACTGTATCCTGCTGTGATGGAAAGGAGGGTCATCAGCTTTGTCTATGTAAAATTCAAAATTTTCAAATGAATGTATTGGTTTTTTTTGGAAGCAGCAAAACTATCCATTGTGAATTTTGAATGGATTGTTTGTGAAGGAAGAGAGCTGGACAGAGGGAAGCCTCACAAATGAAATGTTTACAACACAACTGTCTGATTGCTTTTCTCATCATCATTTATCTCCTTGGCTGAATCTGTTTGCTTTTCTCATCATCATTTATCTCCATGGCTGCTGCAGAGTTGTTGGCCTTTGGAACTCCTACATGAGGAAGCACTTGTGACACGGCAAAAGCTGAACACCGAACCCCTCTGCTGTGAGAAGAGCTCACAGCTAACAAAAAACAAGCCAGTCTACAAAATGGGTCGACAGATCTGTGATGAAATCCAGTGCGCTTCCATTATTTAGCCCTCCATGTGACCTCGGAATCAAATCTTGCATCATGCCCCCAAAGTAGGGTGACCACCTATCAACCCCTCTCCAGTTGTGTCTCTTCACTGACCACGTCCATTCACTTTTAACAGACCATGGCAATGACCATTAGAACCACTCACTTTGCATGTGTGTATGTTAAGTGAGCTGTGATCAGACACCTGAACAGTTTCACCATGACAGACGAGAGGGGTGGGAGACTCCCCTGCCAGCAGGATTCCATCACAACACCGAACAGTCTCACTGATCGAGTACAGCTCGCGTAAATGGATCAACTAGCTGAGTGCAGTGTAGTGGAACATGCCCACCATTAGTCTGCTAGGAACTGCAACAAAACAGCAATATATGAGATACAAACCACGCTGTCTGACGATACTAAAAACAGCTGTGTGTGAGACACGAACCACGGCAGTCAACAGATCAACACGCTCCAAACCTATACATGTTTGCCGACTTTACAAGAAGTCAGTACCACAGCACTGTCACCGTATCATCCGTGTAATACATAAAACAACAGTGCTCACGCTTCAAGGAAACAAAACTCTCCAAGGCCTAACCAGCATGGTGAGTTAATGCCTAGGTCAGGCGCCTGCTGAATGTCCTGTCCATGAGACCCTTTGGTGCATGCTGAACATTACTATGGCTCATTCACCAGTATTTTGTCATACCTTTCTGAAAATGACAGGAACTTCCACTTTCTTATCTAAGCACAATTTTGAAAACCTTTTTTTACCCAATCAAATTCAGGATTTGGGTTTTTTTCTTCTCAACTATGGAAATTCATGGCAAGTTTTGGATGACTGTAACTGCCCAGGTTTCCACACAAACACATACCCTCACAAAGCACAGTAGTGGTGACCTATTACAGCTGCATCTTGCTCCATATTACCAAATGTGTTTGTATATCTCCCACGGACCAACACTGACGTCTTTTCACACAATATAACCACATCCTCATCCCAACTTGCTCCAACACAATCACATCATCATCCCAGTTTGCTCGAACACACCACCCGCTCACCCCAACTTGCTTCGATATGACCACACCCTGATCCCAACTTGCTCCAACGCACCACCCCCTCATCCCATCTCGCTCCATTATGACCACACTCTGATCCAATCTTGCTCCAACACAACCACATGCTGATCCCAAATTGCTCCAACAAACCACACCTTCATGCCAACTTGCTTCAAGACATCCACACTTGCTCCCACACAAACACACCCTCATCACAACTTGCCACAACACACATCCGCATTCCAGCTTGCTCCACCACACCACACCCTCATCCCAGCTTACTCCCAACATGAATACACCCTCACCCCAACTCACTTCCACACAACCACACCCTTGCTCCAAACAATCACACCATCATCCTAACTTGTTCCAATATAACCACACCCATGGCATCATCGAAGCTTGCTCCAATATGACTGTACCCACTTTGGTTCTGACATACAATCTCAGGCTCACTGCACAGGTCAGCGAACACAGTGGACAGACTGGACCTTGCACAGGTCTCCTGTTCAGTCAATCCCTTAGCAGTGTCAGACTTGCTGCAGATGAGGTAAGACTTCAGTATGTCCCCTCCCCCTTTCACTGTAACTCTGCTTCTTCCCGTCAAATCTGATCAATGTACTTGATCATGGAAAGGTGGCAAAGTGCAAGTGAATATGCAAGTTATTAGATTTTACCTAGAGTGACCTCATTAGTTGATGGGGGGCCGGATAGCTAAGTTGGTAGAGCGCCGGACTCGTAATCCTGGGGTTGCGGGTTCGAATTTCGGTATAGGGGGATTTTTCCCTCGGAGTTAACATTGGTTCTGACTCCATTCCCCATATAGTCCTTCGAATGAGACTATAAACCGAGGTTCCGTGTGTGAACGCACGCATAACATCTTGCACACACGTAAAATCCCATCACCAACTTTCGGAAGAGAAGGCCAGTTTGGCCGTTGGTATGGATGACACGTGACACATAGCATGCACCTTCCCGAAGATGGAGTATGGCTGCCTTAATGGCGGGATAAAAAAGGGTCATACACACAAAACTCCACTGCCTGGCTATACAGGGAGTGTCCGCAGGAGTATCAGCCTGCGTACGCAGAAAGAAAGAAAGAAATTAGTTGATGGAAGAAAGGCAGTGCCACAGTATGAAACGAAAATCACCACTGGGGAGGTGACGGCTCAAGTCTTTCCGCCGTGGAGTCTAGTTAAATTTGACAGCATCCTGCTCCACCTTGATGTTAGGGTTGTTCATGGGGTCAAGGAAGGGGTCATCCTCCGTGGCCTGCCGGCCCAGCTGGGAGAAGATGATGATGATGGTGATGAAGGACACCACGCCAATGATGAGCACCATGAAGAACCTCTTCTTGACGGCATTGGGGTCCTTTTGCTTGCCACCGTCTCTGGACCTGGAGGATGACGTGTCCGTGATACAGTCAGCAATGGCAGTATTAATTCAAACAGATTATGGCACCTACCATCTACAGCATTTTATTTCCTTTTTTTTTGTTGCTGTCCCATCTTCTGTGCCACTTCAGTGGCAGTTCAACCACATCGCTCATTCCCACACCCCATCCAAAGCCACTGCCTGGCCTGCTACAGCCCAGGCAATCCACAGGGAGCATTTGTGTCCAAATGACAACACAGAGAACTCACACCCACAGCCATACGACATTACAGAGAACACAGTCTCTTGTCCATATGATGACACTGAAAACTCACAGCCGTAGCCTTATGACAACACAGAGGACTCAATCTCTGTCCATATGATTACACTGAAAACTCACAGCCGTAGCCTTATGACAACACAGAGGACTCAATCTCTGTCCATATGATTACACTGAAAACTCACACCTGTATCCATATCATGACAACACACTGAACTGGACGTGTTGAACAAGGTTAACACATTCAAGGTCAGTGTAAATGGCAGACACCAAACTTTTGTCAAGGAATGGCTGCAGTGCTGGCATGAATTTCATGAAAATAGCAGACACATTTGGAAACATGCATAGTGGGGAGGACACAAATATGTTTCATTATGATGTTTGTGCAAAAAAAAAAAAGATTAATTTTTGAAAAAAAAAACCCTTTGGAAATCAACATTGATGAAGTTGACATGATTGGGCTGAAAACACAGTCAGATCCTGGCTTCAGAAGTTTGTGACAGAGCCGCACTGATTCCAACCTGACATGCAGAGTGACAAAGACTTATTCAAAAACAACGAAAAAGCTGAGATTATATAGTATCTGACTGGTCTCTCAGCATTCAGTTTTACAAATGTCTGTAGCTGGCTCTGGGGTTAAACAAGTATGATTTAGTGAAGTCACAGGTCTAAAGCTCATGTGCTGCTGAATCAAAATCAGTGTAAGAAATGATGGATCAAACTGAACTGAGAAGGCAAGTCAACTTCTAGAGATCTATCCCTTCTGAAATGTTGACATCAGCGTGGCATCAGTGCCTTCCTTTATTTTTCTGTTTCTCGTCTCCACGTAGAGCACAACAATCAATGTCTGAGCCATGGATAATTAGAGTACAGCCATAGAGGAAACAGGTCTGCAAGAGAAAATTACATTCATTGTTATTCTTCATATAATGACGGCAAAATGAAATTCTGATGTCTTGCTTCCCCCAGCTATTTCTTAAAAGAATGAAAAATAACAATCATAAGTACAACAATACATACAAACACACCCTACAGTTATAGATTCATGTGTAATGTAAAACTGTTACAAAAAGAAAATCAAGTTTTTCTCACACTTCCTCAACTGAATTGCATGCTCTAACCCAACCTGAGAATGGTCGAGTATAAAGTTAGCAAAATAAAGATCAGCCTGTCAGAGCTATCCTCCCCACTATCAAGGGGACCGAGTTTCCTTAGGACATGTGCCGCTGATCACATTCTGAGTTTTCTTTCATTTTTCTGCGCCTTTTCCTCATTACAGGCTGTCCTGGTTCAGTGCACCCAGCAACATGTGTCACCTGTCTGGCTTTTTTGATTTTTTTTAAGTCTGGGGAAGCATTTTATACCTGGCAGCACCTGCCACAGCAGAATCACTGTGACTGTTAACACTATCAATCTGTACTGGTTGTCCATCAGTTTTTGTGGCGGTAAGGCCAAAGTGATGCATCAGGAGACACAGACACTCAGCAGCACCTGCTTGAGGTGTACCTTTACCACACAGTGGCTAGACAAGGACGTGAACTAGTCGTCACACAGATCCTGATGATTCATGTTGTTTATAGCCCAGCCGACGACACAGGCCACATCAAGGCTGTGAGGAAGAAGTGAGGCTGGACAGGACAGCCAGCATCTGACACCACCTGTCAGTCTCCGACCTGCTGGGGAGAAGGATGAGCAGTGGACCCAGAGGCAGCTGAAGTAGAAAGGAGCCAAAAGGACCGAGGCAAACGGATAACCCGAGTCGAGCACACAGAGAAATGCTGTTGACAACCTATGCTCCGTTGAGGACGAAGAGCCTTGGTAAGGCAAGTCAGTATCAAGCTCTATTCACAATGCCACTGTGTGGTTATTAATCTATTTTGGTTGTGCTGCCAGGGACTATCTTCAATATCTATCAATACTGTCTGGGTTGTAAATCCTTTTTCTTCTTCCTTTTTTTTGCAACTAGGGACTATTCATACAGCATGCTTACACTTACCTGAACCAGCGAGCTAGCCATTGGAACGCAGGACGTCGTTTGTATTTATCTTCATCATGATCATGTGACTGGTTGAACAGGCCGTCGTCTTTGGTGGAGTCAAAGAGCTTGCGTGGATCTGCAGAAAGACAATCCCACATATGAAGGAAGAGCAGCTCATCGATGTGAACAATGGTGATTAATGTAGGTCCAGCCAAGTGTAAATGTGAACACAAGCTTATTACTATACACATCCAAGCCAAGCATAAGAGCCATAAAATTTCCTTATAATCCGAGACATCATAGGGGCCCCAAAGGATTCTATGTTACTGCCGTCTGGATGTTTATCATGCAAGACACCACTGGGGAACAGTAAAAATCCCTGAAATTCAAATGGAGTCCTGGGGGGTCATACCTCCTCTCCCACCACCCATGGAAAACTTGTGGAATTTTCACTGAATATGGTGCAGTCTGATCTGAATCTGAGCATGGAGAGGTGCGTTGTCTACTTTTCAGTTGAACCACAATCAGAACCACTTGTTTGTGTTGTTTTCGTCAATATCTTTCATTTTTGCAGCACCTTGCGATGACACTATTTTGCCTTCAACAAGGCAGATTAACTGTCAACTGCCTACTCGCATGAAGGAATGTTCATGAGATGCTGAGGTGTCTGTGTTTGTGTCTAACAAAGTAGCATGACCATACACATGACCAATGCTCCATGGATTCCGCTGCCACATACTTTTTTTTTTGCTGTCCCATCTTCTGTGCCACCTCAGTGACCGTGCACCCACACCGCTCATTCCAACGCCCCGTCCACAGCCACAGTCCTGTTAGTCCTGCCGCAGCTCCGGCACGGGCAATCCACTGGGAGCAGTCAATGTCAGGTCGTCAAGAGGCAACCCACCGGAGGAGACACTGTACTGCTGCCGCGTCACTTCGGTGGTGTTCAGTGGTGCCTGTTCTGATCCAACATACGCAGCACACCACCTACTAAGCCCCCTACTGACGACAATAATTGCTTAGTCGTGGAGCCGGCGTGAGTGAGCTCTCACTCTACAGGGTGCCACCACATTCGTCCAACAACAGCCCCCATAAACTCGCCAATTCTGGTGATCCCAACAGAACCAAACCAAGGCCACAGATGTGGAGAGGACATTGAAACTGAGGTCACCATGAGAACAGGGCACGAAGGGCCACAGAATCTGAGACTTTTTTTATGCTGATCAATAAGAATGAGGATGATGAAGATGACGCCATGGATTTCCATTCCGGTCTGAGACTGCACGACAGGGCTGTACTCTGCGTTTCCTTTCATAATATATCCCAGCATCAGCTAGGCCCAAGAGATACAGACACCTGCAGTGTTGGTCAGGAAATTTGTACAACACTCTCAGATACGCATCCATTAAGTGAATGAAACTCGACTGTGTGGCCCCAGTCTTCCCAACTGAGCCGGTAGCAATCTCAACTCGGGATAGCAGCCAGTCGGGGTAGAAATATCCTGCATGACTGAGGGGAATCGAACCCATGACCTCCCAGCTGGGAGTCTGCAATGCTAACCACTTCGCCATGGCAGCTGGTCACTGCCACATACTTCCTTCCCCTTGAATCTTTTACGTTCTTTTTCCGTTTAGGTTTCTCCTTTTCATGTTTCTGTCAAATCTGCGAGTTTGTGAGCCCCGGTCACAGTCGAGGACCCCATTAATAGAGAACACCAATGTTACAGCTATGTCAGTGTTTACAGCAGACTGTATAATTCCTCTTGAATTTGTTTTTTTCCATTGTGGTTTCTCATTTTCACATTTATCTCAAATCTGCGACGATGAGATAAAACTGCGAGGCCTGGTCACAGCTGAGGACCCCATTAATAGAGAACACCACTGTTACAGCTGTGTCAGCATTCATCACAGCAGGGGGACACTGGCTGTATGAACACCAATGTCATGGCTCCCTGTGTCCAGTGCAAATACTGATATCCTGAGGGCGGTAAAACCAGGCTGTGCTGACAGCACCAGCTGGGCAACTCAAGTTATTGCAATCAGATTATAAAAACAATTCTCTTAATCATTAAAACGACAATAACTTCACTGGAACAAGAAAGACATAAACAGGAAAAGGATATGGCCAATGGAACAGACAGCTAGAGCCCATTCCAGAGGTCAAACTCTCATTTTAAAATTCTAAATTAAAAACATGAAAACTAAACCTGTTATAAACAGTAACAAGAGAAAGAAAAGTATGACAGACTTTCCAGGACAAAACAAGTGGTGACTGGTTCACAAAGCTATGAAAAATAGAAGAGTTAAAGTGAGCGACGGACACAAAAGAATTATCAGATCAGAAGGAGGGGACACAATTTGCCCTGAAAGCTCCCCTTGTACCCCGAAGCAGGACTGAGATATAATGTTGATTAACCGCACCTGAAAATCACTTTGAGCCGAGTCAGTTTACAGACGCAGTCATCCAAGTGGAAACCTAAACACTGCCCTCAGCGATGGAAATTCTGCACACTCTTCAAAGACTTTGACACATACATGTAATGCACACACACTTTCCGAAAGAATCAGACAGACAAGACATAACATGTAAACTTCAGGCGCCAAATTCCATGATCAAATACATTGCTTAAGAAATGTGTCCTAGAAGACTAGTTTAGTTTTACTTTGGCTATGCTGACTGTCACAGTCAGACATGTGGCATTTTCTGAGCACATGGTCAGGTCACCTGAATAAGTCTGTCGACTTTCACTTCCACAATGTGGAAAATGTTCAATCAGAACTTGACGTGAAACCCTAAGCATTTGCTAGCAACAAAAGCAATTCAGTATGGTAGTAATGTACCCATCAGACTGAACGGTGATACTGACAGACAGGACAAACACTAACACAGGCATCAGTGCCAAAAAAGCCAACTGACTGGTGAACTGGCGGGCGGAGGTTCCTTCATCCACATTGATCACGCTGTGGGGGCTGCCCTGCATGCCCGTAGTAGGTGTGGGCGTGGCCGAGTAAGGGGGCACCTGAGCACTGGGACGAGTCACACCAGCTGATGTGGTGGATTGATTGATGGAGTTGTCTGCCCTTAGTGGCGTGCTGGTCATTGGGGTCGAGTTTGTTTTCTCCGCATGGTCCAAGGCTGGAGGAGCAGGGAGGTCCGGTTCATCGATCTTGTGACAGTCAAGAAGAATATGACATGTAGGTAGACCCCTTAGTTTGCTATGGACACAGTTCTACACCAGTACTCTAAACCAGTTAACTACTGACCAGTGGTAATCCTAAATCAACTAGTTGATGTCAGAACTATTGTTACCTATCAAAGAGTGGTACCCCAAACCATACATAACCCTAAACCAGTTAACTACTGACCAGAAGTCACACCAGGCAAGCTGACCACTCACCAGTGGTAGCCCCAGACAGACTGCTCACCAGAGATAACCCAACACACGTCACTACCTACCAGTGGTAACTACAGACAAGCTGACTAGTGGTAAGCCCAGACAAACTGATTATTCACCTAAGTAACCCCATACAAGTTGAATATTTATCAGAGATAACCCAAGACACGTTGCTACCTACCAGTGGTAACTACAGACAAGCTGACTATAGTGGTAAGCCCAGACAAACTGATTATTCACCCAAGTAACCCTATACAAGTTGAATATGTATCAGATATAACCCAAGACACGTTGCTACCTACCAGTGGTAACTACAGACAAGCTGACTAGTGGTAAGCCCAGACAAACTGATTATTCACCCAAGTAACCCCATACAAGTTGAATATGTATCAGAGATAACCCAAGTCAAGATGACTACTCACCAGAGGCAGCCCCAGACAAGCTAATTTCTTACCAGTGGTAATCTTACACAAGCTGACAATTCACCAATGGTAACCCACAAAAGCTGATCATGTATCACAGGTAACCAAAGACATGGTGACAACTCACGAGAGGTAACCCTTGATCAGTCACCCGTGTTAACCCCTGACAAGCTGACTCCTCACCAATGTTAACCCCTGACAAGCTGATGACTCACCAGTGGCAACCCCAGGCCAGCTCGGGCCCAGTTGACTTGCTGCAGCAGGCCCCTCATAGCCTCGGCCACAGGTGTGGCCAGGTTGGCAGGAGGGAAGATGCAGGTGCTGCAGGTGGGGCAGGTGTACCCAGCAGGTGCCGTGTTGGGCGGCAGCTGCTGGCAGTGTCGGTTGAGACACAGCCAGTGGAAGACGTCTGCCATGCAAAGAGTCAGGGTGAATGTGATTGCTGTTGTGGATCGTGTGTGGCGCTATTTCAGTCTTATGATATGTGCTCGTGCATGCGTATGAATATATTTGTGCGCATGCGCAATAGTGTATTTAGAGCTCTCCCATGTGAAAAGATTAAAAAGATTTAGCAACGGTAAACAGTTTTCCATGGTGGTTTGTTTTCGTTTGGTCTAAGACGAAGTATTGTCTTCTGTTATGTTCAGTGTGTTTCGAACATAATTTTGGTGCCGGAAACTCGGGATAAGATACCTCTGCTGTGTGTGCAGCTGGTATTGGATTAATTTGTGGAGAAAACTGTTTTTAATAGTTTTATGCGACGTTGCTCATTTTGGTTTTGGTGACTGAGTACGTGAGTCGTCTAACGGTTTCTTTCACTCAGTAACTTTAGATTTGTGGTTTACAAGTGGATCGTAAACATGTGTGATAAATTGAAGACTGTTCTAAAGTTGCGTGCAGCAGCAAGAAGTTGGGTGACTCGTTGTAGTCATAAATTGGATGAAATTTGTTCCAGTTCAGCTTCTGTTATTAATCTTGTTGAATTAACAGATGCAGTGGAAGAGTTTGACAGACGTGTGAATAACTTGGATGAAGCACAGGCTAATGTTGAATTTGAGCTTGATATATCTGAGATTGACAGCGACATTGTCAAGGCAGCAGAGTTTAGAGAAAATGCCAGAATAACACGCTTGAAAGCAGCTGAACTTCTGTCTTCGTCAGCTGAAATTAAAGAAAAATCTAGTTCCAGTGTAGCAGGATCAAATCATGTAGAGGCAAAGTTACCAAGATTAGAGTTCAGTTGCCAACCTTTTCAGGTGATGTCACCTCCTGGATATCATTCTGGGAGCAGTTTCAGGTTGTTGTAGATGAGTCTGATTTGCCGGATGTATCAAAATTTTCATACCTTCGGTCACTGTTGAAGGGTGAAGCCAAAGCTGCCATTGAAGGACTTTCGCTTTCTGGTGGAAATTACAAGGCTGCCTGTGACATTCTTAAACAGCGTTTTGGAAGAAAAGAAAGAATCGTTTTTTCACATATTCAAGAGCTGTTGTCCATTGAAGTCCCTTGTCAACCCAAAGTGCCTGTTTTGTGGAAAATGTTTGACAGTCTGTTAACACATGTTCGAAGTCTGGAAACCCTGGGTATTTCGGGTCAGCAGTATGGTGTTGTTTTAACGCCTCTCATCTTGTCTCGTCTTCCTTTGGAGCTGCGTTTGGAGTGGGCCAGAGACGGTGATCAACGAGAAGGTGACCTGCAGTTTCTACTACAATTTCTTCAGCAGGAGATCGAACGGCGAGAACGATCGCAGACCTTCGAGACCCGTCCTGGAACCTCCGAAAAGCCTGTCAACATCAGTGAAGCTCAACCTGTGGCTACCTGTTCGGCGTTACACTCTGTTGCGGGACCAGACCTAGCAGACCTACATGTATTCTTTGCAAACGTTCTGGACATCAGTTTGAACAATGTTTTAATCTCACCAAGGCTCCAGTTGAAAACAGAAAAGACATTTTAAAGAGTGTGGGAGCATGTTTTCGTTGTTTAACAACGACAAAAGGTCATTTGTTCAGTAGATGTCGTGCTAGGTGCCCAAAATGCAGGGAAAACATCATGCTTTGTTGTGTGTACCAAAACAAGTGTTTCCTCCCATAATACCACAGCAAGCAATGCAAAACCCAACACTGCATGCACCTCAAACAATACACCAGATACCTCTCTTGGTCGAGTGAATGTGTCTAGTGTTAACACTGTTTCTGAAAAATGTAAACATGTTTTGTTGCAAACTGCTAAAGTTTCTGTACATGGCCAAGCAGGTGTAGCTGAAGCCATTGTTTTTGTTTGATACTGGATCTGACAAATCTTATGTTTCCAGTCAACTTGTTGACAAGATTGGGCCTGAATGGGTTGGGTCTCATGATCTTGCATATGCAGCTTTTGGCCGCAATGAAACAAGCAGTGCTGAATGTAGAAATGTGTATAATATGTGTTTGCAAGGGCTTGTTGGGAAAGTTGTCGCTTTGAGGGCAACAGAAATCCCTACTATCTGTGTCCCTCTGTACCGTCCATCAGTGCCCCAGAGCATGTTGTCTCCTTTGGGAAAGGACATAGAATTTTGTGATGTCCCTGAGGGTAAAGAAGTGAAAGTAGACATTTTGATTGGCTTGATGCCCACTGGAAGTTAATGACCAGTGAGATGATGTTTTTGTCAGAGGGTTTGGTTGCTCAACGTTCAGTGTTTGGGTTTGGGGTACTGTCTGGTCCAGTCCCTGGAGATAAGTCTCTTTCCAGCCCTGTAAATGTAAACATCTCTCATCAACTGTTTTGTTCACAAATATCTGAATCTTCTTTGAAAAGCATGTGGGACTTGGAAACAATAGGGATATAGGGAAAGCAGCCCCTTTCAGTTGAGCCTGTGTTGGATGATTTTAACAGGTCTGTCCAGTCATCAGAAGGAAGGTATGTTGTGTCCCTTCCGTGGAAGAGTGAAGAAATGAAATCTTCACTTCTGAACAATGAAAAGCTAGCCAGGTCTCGTTTAAACTATGCAACTCATCGTCTCAGCAAAAATCCAGAGTTAGAGTCCAGGTATCATGAAGTCATCTCTGATATGTTGATGGATGGTATTATTGAAGAAGTTCCTGAGGATGAGGTTTTATGTTCAAACCCTGTGTTTTATTTGCCACATCGTCCAGTAGTTAAAGAGTCTAGTCTAACTACAAAGGTGCGCCCTGTTTTTGATGCTTCTATGAAAGGTTTGAATGGAGTATCTCTGAATGACTGTATGAACACTGGTCCTAACTTGTTTCCTGATTTGCCAGCAATTTTGTTGCGGTTCAGGCGTTGGAAGGTTGCTCTGACTGCAGATATAGTAAAAGCATTCCTGCAGATTCAAATGTGTGCTAAGGATCAAAATGTTCACAGATTCCTTTGGAATGACAAAGGTTCCATCAGAATGATGAGATTTGTTCGTGTGCCATTTGGAAACAAAAGTAGTCCTTTTCTTCTGAATGCTACTGTGAAACATCATTTATCCCAGTATCCATCATCTCGTGTGAAAAATGAGCTATTAGAAAATTTGTACATGGATGATTGGCTGTCTGGTTGTGACAATGATTCTGAAGCCTGTGAGATGGTTCAGCAAGCTGATCAGATAATGGGTCAGGCCAAAATGCCACTGGCAAAGTGGGTTTCAAACAGTGAAAAAGTTGGTGATTTGTTGTGTAGGGAGTTTCAAGATAAGACTTTTGAAACAGAATCTTTCAAGGTCCTGGGAATGCGTTGGTTACCTTCTGAAGATTGTTTTTCCTTTGATGGCCTAGAAGTTTCAAAGGACTTATGTGTCACTAAAAGAGTTGTACTGAGTCTCATTTCAAGGCTGTTTGATCCTTTGGTTTTCTCATTCCTTTCACCATGAAAGCCAAATGTTTGTTCCAAGAACTTTGGAGGTTTGGATTGCCTTGGGATCAAGTTTTGCCAGAAGAGTTGAAAGACAGGTTCTTACACTGGGTCAAGGGCCTGGAACTTTTGAAACAGTGGAGAATTCCTCGCAGTTACACTAGTGAGATCCTTTGGAAAGATGTATCTGAATTTCAATTGCAGGCCTTTGGTGATGCTTCACAGTGTGCTTATGGAGCTTGTGTTTACCTACAGGTGAAAAGCCATGAAGGCACTTGGAGTTCTTCCCTAGTCATGGCTCGGGCAAAGGTAGCCCCCTTGAAGAGGATCAGTTTGCCACGACTGGAATTATTGGGAGCCCTACTGTGTGCAAGACTGGTGGTGTATGAGAGACAGGCATTAAAGTTGCCAGAGGATGTGCCCTGTAACTGTTGGACAGATTCAGCTGTTGTTTTGGCCTGGATTCAGAGTGATCCTTACAGGTGGAAGCCCTTTGTTGGCAATAGGGTTGCTGAGATTCAGGATCTCATCAGTCCAACACAGTGGCATCATTGTCCTGGCAAAAACAACCCTGCGGACTTAGTCACGCGTGGTATTTCAGCAGAGGAACTGTTGAATTCTCAGTTTTGGCTGAAAGGTCCTGCCTTTCTGACAACCAGTGCTGATTGTGAC
Organism: Conus ventricosus; assembly: GCA_018398815.1. Lineage (NCBI taxonomy): Eukaryota > Metazoa > Mollusca > Gastropoda > Neogastropoda > Conidae > Conus > Conus ventricosus. The sequence goes on from CM031605.1 coordinate 20,017,912, forward strand.
TTCATCCATAATGCTGCAAATTTGGGTGATGGAGAAAAGGAGGGAGATGAGCTAACAGTCTCTGATATGGTTTGTTCTGAACAATGTAAAAAGTCATGTGAAATTCAGCGAACACTGATAAATGTGGCCATGGATGAAATGCAGTCGTCAGTGGTTGAACAAGTTGAACCTGACTTGAATTTGCATGACATTGATATTGAACGTTGGAGCAGTTTGACTCGAGCTATGAGAGTGACAGGCTGGGTTCTTCGGTTTCTGTTCAACATCCGATCTTCCAAAGAGAAGAGAAGAGAGGGTGATCTGCAATACACGGAGCTTTGTGATGCAAAGTTAAAACTTCTGAGGCATGTTCAAGAAAGGGCATTTTCTGAGGAACTGAAAGCACTGAGAAAGGGACAAAGAGTTCCTTGTAGTTCTTCCATCTATAAGTTGTCTCCTTTTGTTGGGAAGGATGGTTTACTTCGGGTTCAAGGCAGGCTTCAGTTCTCAGGCTTACCATATGAAGCTCAACATCCAGTTATTGTACCAAAGGGTCATTTTGCTCTTCTTTTGGCGCGTCATGTACACTGTGCATTGAAACATGTGGGTGTGAACAGCATGCTCACAGAGCTCAGAAATCAGTATTGGATTGTGGGTGCAAGGCGTATCTGTAAAAGAGTGAAACATGAGTGCATTTCATGTCAGCGTTTAGATGCTCCTCCTGGTTATCAAACCATGGCACCACTACCTGAGCTTAGAGTGAAAGAAGCCCCCCCCCTTTCTCTGTGACAGGAATTGACCATGGAGGACCATTGTTTTGTCGTGATGTCCCTGGAAAGAAGTTTTATGTTCTTCTCTTCACATGTGCTGTGATCAGAGCAGTTCACTTAGAGTTGGTTGATTCTCTGTCTAGTGAAACAACTGTCATGGCTTTGCGTCGTTTCTTTGCACGTCGAGGCATGCCTTCGATACTCATGTCAGACAATGCAAAGGGGTTTTTGGCTGCCAGAGAACATTTGAGGAGAATTTGGGTCCAGATGCTCCTGATTGGAAATGTATTCCACCACGTGCTCCATGGTGGGGAGGATGGTGGGAAAGGCTTATAGCCTCCATGAAGTCGGCCTTGAAAAGGTCAGTAGGCAAAAGGTTTCTTACCAGGCTGGAATTAGAAACCCTTCTACATGAAGTTGAAGCTTGCCTTAATTCTAGACCTTTGACGTTTGTTGGAGACGAGTTTTGATTCAGGGGCCCCTTGACTCCTTCTCATTTTCTTTTGGGTAAATCTCCTCATCACAAACTAGTTGTGGATACAAGAGATGTTGTTGTTCAACCCCAATATCTAGTCGAACGACAAGATATTCGTCAACAACTCCTGGACAAGTTTTGGTTTTGTTGGACCAATGACTATATTCGCAATCTTCCTCCATGTAAAGGTGGTCCAGTCAGTAGAAAAGGAGTGAAAGTTGGTTCTGTTGTTCTGGTTAGGGGTGGGGATGTAGCAGACTGGATTGGCCTCTGGGTGTTGTACAGAAAGTGCATCCAGGGCGTGATGGGTTAGTGAGAGCAGTGGATGTCAAAACTGCAAAAGGAGTTTTGACAAGACCCATCCAAAAAATTCATGATTTTGAATTTAGTGAGACTGTAAGTGAGCCCCCACCAGCCTTTGAACAGACCAACACTGAAATCAGTGCCAGTCATTCTGAGTCAGACACACCAACCTGTGAACAGACAATTTGCGAAAGCAGTGCCAGTCACTCCTGGTCTGTCTCCAGCATAAAACAGACAGATGTTTTGGAGTGCATGAACACTGAGCCTGGAAAAAATGTGTCGTCTCGCACTGGACGGGTGATCAAAAGGCCTATGAAACTAAACCTTTGATTAGTTTGAAATGTGGTTCAATGTTTGACTTTCATTCAGTTGTTTAGATAATTGAATGCAGATAACTGTTGTTATTATTATAGTCACTGATGAGATGTTTGCACCAAAGACTTAATAGTGTTGAAAAAACAAAAACAAACTTCGTTAGATATGTCATGATGCTTTAACAAGAGGCTTAGCTAGAAATGGTGTTTTAACCAAAAGACTTGATGTGGTGTGGAAACAAGACTTACCAAGAGACTTAATATGGTGTGGAACCAAAGACTTGATGTGCCAGACACTGCCTTGATATTCATTAAGTTCATTAACAAAAGAACTTGTAAGTTGTGGAACTTGTAAGTTATTAAAAACATTCTTGTTGGAGTCTTAAGAAGACTCCAAGGTGGGGAGAATGTTGTGGATCGTGTGTGGCGCTATTTCAGTCTTATGATATGTGCTCGTGCATGCGTATGAATATATTTGTGCGCATGCGCAATAGTGTATTTAGAGCTCTCCCATGTGAAAAGATTAAAAAGATTTAGCAACGGTAAACAGTTTTCCATGGTGGTTTGTTTTCGTTTTGGTCTAAGACAAAGTATTGTCTTCTGTTATGTTCAGTGTGTTTCGAACAATTGCTATTGAAACATGTCTATCATATATATACAAAGTAACAATGGTGATTATCTATGACATTAAAACACATCTGTCACATACATTGATACTGAATAACAATGGTGATAATGACATTGAAAAACATCTGTCACACAAAGATTAATCATTATTTATGACACTGAAAAACATCTGACACACAGAGAATAACATCAATTATAACACTGAAACTCATAAGTGTGCATGATGTGTGTGTGTGTGTGTGTGTGTTTGTGTGTGTGTGTGTGTGCATGTGTGTGTGTGAGTGTATGTGCATGTGTGTGAGTGTGAGTGTGTGTGTGTGTGTGTGTGTGTGTGTGTGTGTGTGGTGCATGCACATGTGTGAATGCATGTGCATATTGTGCACATCTGAAGATATAATGTTGTTAATAAGATTTTCGTATTGAGGTGTGGTGCAATGTGCTAAAAAAAAAGTGCTTTGTGAGCCCACATGTGAAGAGGCAGCATAAAATCTATGATGACGATTATAATGATAAAGCTGCTGCTGCTGCTGCTGCTGAGTTAAATAAAAGTGGCAGACAAGAAGAGGCAAGGAAGATACCATAACAAGTGAGTCGAATGCACTCTCCACATTCCTCATCAGCCAAAGGTCGGTCACATAGTGTACAGGCAGGGTTGTAGTCACTGTCCTGAAGCCACTGCAGGTAGGACTTGACAATGCACTGAAACACAACACACAATTATCTCCCATAACCCTGTGGTAACACAGCCAATGCCAACAGGACTTGTCAATAACTGAAAACACCACATACAATTATCTCCCATAACCCTGTAGTAACACAGTCAATGCAGGCAGGACTTGACAATAACTTAAAACACCAAACACAATTATCTCCTATAACATTGTGGTAATGTAGCCACTGTAGGCAAGATTTGACAATATACTGAAAATCACACAATTATCTCCCATAACCCGTGGTAACACAGCCAATGCCGACAGGACTTATCAATAACTGAAGATACCACATACAAGTACCTTCCATAACCCTGTGGTAACACGGCCAGTGCCGGCAGGACTTGTCAATCACTCATTAACTGAAAAACCACACACAATTATCTCTCATAGCCCTGCAGTACTTAGTTAATGTAGACACTGCAGGTAGGACTTGACAATATACTGAAAAACATGCACAATTATCTCTCATAGCCCTGTGGCAACATACTATAGCCAATGCAGAGGATTTGACAATATACTGAAAAAACACACAATTATCTCCAATAGCAGACACACACACACACACACACACACACACACACACACACACACACACACACACATGTGTGTGTGTGTGTGTGTGTGTGTGTGTGTGTGTGTGTGTGTGTGTGTGTGTGTGTGTGTGTGTGTGTGTGTGCTTTGAGTTACATTGATTCTGTAATATGCGCTTTGGGCTCTCATGAGGTACACCCACCCACACACACACTCAGACTGAGTCAGAGTGACACACCCACACACCTTTTGTCTACTCTGTGAACTGTTTCAGGCCTGCAGGGTGTCATGGCCTGGCCAATCCAGTTAGCGTTGGAGTAAATCCTGACTGACAGCCCCAGCCCATCACTACCCCTGCTTTTGAACAGCCCCCACCAATGTGTAAAAAGGGCAGTTTCGCTGAGCTCCCTGCTGAATGAGCATGACAGAGAGAGCCCTGGCCAAATGAACCATGCATCATCCCACAGTCATGCATAGGGATCAAGACAGAATTAGGAACAGATATGACTGGACCAACGGTTAGGAAAAAAAAAAAGGATATACATAGGCTTACAGAAGGGGCGTAAAAAGCCTAAATAGGCTAAGTTGTATTTGATACAACGCCCCTGATCCTGATCCTGATAAGAAGACTGCAACTTTCACATCCACTGACTCAAAGGCAGAATGTATAGACAAATCGGTAGTGAACAGAGACTGAGAGTCAGTGAGAGTAAAACTTATAAGTGAGAAGTCACTTTTTACTTGGTCAATGGAACGCTGACGGACTTACCTTTTCGTGATTGGCAACAAGGCAGTGCTCACATACGTTGACTCTGTGTTCAAAACAAAATAGGTTAGTAACTTTCCGCTTAGGGCACTTACACAAACCCATGGTTAATGTTGGAATACGTTAAACAGACTGATTTATAACAGAATTTACAATGCGGCGGTTCTGATCAGACGAACTTTTCAAGCCGACGCCATGTTTACAGCGTGGAATATCTCGTTTAATCTCGCGAGAGTATTTAGTCTCAAACATTAATAAAAGAAGTCATTTTAAAATCATTTTCTTGTTTATGACCATCATTTATGTACTAAAGAGCTGTAGAATATTTTCAATGACTGAAATGCTATCATACTTTAGAAATTTTGTATAATCAGCTAGTAGCTGGTTCTTTGTTTATAACACTTGAAGTTACAGAGATTATATCTTATTTCAAGATGGCGGCTTACACGAGGGCGAGCATGGCATCAACAAACCAAAACAAGACAATGTTTTGGAACAGTGAAATTTCAAAGCCTGTTTCGTGCAGTTTGGCAATTTTTCCGTCATGGACTCAGTGTGGTATGCAGTTTATAATGTCACAGTTATCCGATTATAGTGTCAAAACACACAGTTTTAATAACCTGTCACAGTAGGAACTTCTTCTTTCTTTGAACATCCGCCATCATCATTTTGATGGTTCTGATGTGTGTAAAAACTGGTGGGTTTCCACAAAGTGTTGACATATGAGTCATTCTTTGCTACTGGTAACTAAAGGAGGGACCAAGTGTCAAAATTTCAAAATGGCTGCACAAGTGTGAAAACTTGTAATTTGTCACCTCAAGGTAAGCAAAGGCATCCCCTAAAAGAAAGAAATCTGTGACATTACTTGCTGCTATGCTATGCCCATGGGAAGACCCAAGGTGTTGGAACAGTAACTGCGTTACGTGTTGACACCACATCAATAGTAAAATACCTTATTTGTACAAAAATGAAAACTGGCCATAGGCAGCCTATTAGCAGACATTATTAGAAGTGTGCATGAACAGATTTGATGCTATCACCCTTCTGCCTGTGATACCAGCACTGACTCGTTTATGTGACACCGTAACACAGTTACACTTCATTCATTAGTAATTTGCTGTTACTCATGCAAGAACAACTGCTTGCCAAATATGGTCTGTGCTCTTTCCCCCTGATCCAAAAAATGAAATGAATATGGCAAATAAAGGTTGTTCATTTTCTTTCAAGAAATATGTGACCGTTTCCATAAAGCGTAACTGCGTTACATATGACACCAACATCACTTTCAAAGTGAGCACACTGAACTTTAGCAACTAACCATCTATCATTGTCTAGGACTTTAAGTCCTTTACAAATCCTATTAATCTCCCCTCCCCCCCCCCCCCCCCTTCCACACACCCTTGGCTTCATTCATTAGAAACAAAGAAATATGATCGAAATGTTGTACAAACCATATTTAATCAGCACTGTAGATTTCTTGTTCATTACAGAAAATTAATTTGTAAGTGTTAACACACACACACACACACACACACACACACACACACACACACACACACACACACACTGTCAATTCTGCTGGCAGTTCTTTAAAAAAAAAGTAGTGGTCATGGGTGTCAACTGCTGGCGTGTCAATCTTTGTTGCGTCCTTTTTGGATACTAACTAAGAAGGTTTGGTCTCTGTTTGGGAAAATATAGAATTTCCCAGCACAGATGAGGAATTTCACAACAAAGTCATCCTCAGGCACTTCCATGGCCTGTGGTCCTTTCTCCGTCTGGACCTCCACTGTGAGGACCACACAGTGTCTGCCAACTGCAAGCACCTGTAAAAAAAAAAAAAAGTTGAGATTAAAACAGTTGGTAACATTGTCATTTAACATACAAATGGTCACACTTTCACAATGACACAGTCAGTAAAACTAGGAATGGCCATAAATAAACAGGAAGGAAATACACAAACTGAGCTGCCAAAGTTTCTTAAAAAAGCTTTTCTCTAATTTACACAGAAATAACCAGAAATATACTATTAAAAAAAAAGAAAAAAAAAGAAAAAGAATAATGTACAATGATTATAATTTTTTTTTTTGCAGAAATGAAGATAGATGCACTTACCTAAACTGGAACAACAGAGTTTCATGAGACACTAAGATTTTGTGTCAAGTGTAATGTAGGTGACACTACATGAATTCTGCTGAATTCAGCCACATTTCATCACTTGGCTGTGACTTTTTTTGGCACCTTGCGTAAATTAACACATACAATTAATTTAATTATAAGTGCATCAAGTTTTACACACCCATGCAACAATTAAAACATAATATGTTACCAGCGCTTCACACAGTTACATTGTGACACGATGATTAATCCAAATTTCGTGTCATGTGTAACAAGGTTGTGTTAAATGCGATTCTGGTATTTTATGTCATAATCATCAACTTTGACGCAACAGACACGACAATTTGTCAAATAACTGACATATCCATGCATTCAATCATAGCTACCATGCTGCGGAAACAATGATTTTGATAAAATGTCGAACTGTGTTACACTTGACGCCATGTGTTGGAGCAAACAAACGGTCGAAATTTGCCGATTAAGTACAGATTGTAAAAGATCAAGACAACTATTATCTTATTCATGACAGTAAAACGAAGGAATAATGATTAAGAAAACATTAATAACTCACCTTCATGCAGTTGAAAGCAAATATTTGAGTTGAAATCGGTTCTTCCGTGATGATATTGGCCAAAACTGGAAAATCCCGCACCGGTGTCACCGCGTTTCACTCAGAGTTCGAAGCGTGACGCGTCACTTTATTTTGTGTCCCACAAGCTTTTGCGTAGCTATTTCTGTGTGAAACGTCACAGGTTTGTGCTTAATCATGGACCGTATAGGCGACGTCATCTGTGCACTCTATTTTTAGCTTTGTTGTCGAAGGGGGGGCTTTCAAAGGTTGGAGCATTACTGCGTTTCACATGCGACGCGAAATTTTCGAATGTCTACTTTTCGACTGTTTTAGCGTTTATTTCCTGAATCATTCTTTCAATATATTCTTTTCTATCGACTACATGCATTTACCGGTCTGCCTTTCGCTATATGATGTTACATGCTGTACTGGAGACAGCAATCGACGATCGGAATGTGTGACACGAAAGGTAACGCAGGTGACGGTTGTAAATTAATGATGTGTTATGAAAACGAAAAAAGCGGTGCGAAAATATTGACTACCATAGCGCAGAAAAAACACTTTTACCACATAGCAAGCACTCAAAAACAGTTTTAACAGTTGTCATGCATTGTATGAAGCCATTGTTTTGGGCAACATTTCTCGGTCCCCTTTTCGGACGCCATTTTGAAGGCATTTTCGATGTTTAAATTAACATTACTAAAAATCATGGTAACTACCAAAGTTTTTCTTGATGGTGTCGTTTCTTCAAAACTATAAGAACACTTTCATTTAAGAAATATAGTCTGAGAGCGACAAGTTTTTTTTTTACAGCATGAGAAATAGAGTCACCCCCAATAGTGACCAGAAGCAAAGAATGACTCACATACATGTACATGTAGATCTGGCAGTATGGGGGAGGGGAGGACGTGTGGGGTGGGGGTGGTAGGGAGGGGGGGGGGAGTAGGGGGAGAGCACTGGTAGGACTACTTAGTGTAGTAGTGACTCGCTGACTGTGTTGTATTCGTATGGGATAGTGCTTTGGATCGTCTATGTGCACGGACAGTCTTGTCTGGTCATGTCAGACAGGCTGCTCGCGCAACATTAATCGGTGTGTATGCCTGTTTACTTCTCGAGGGCCACTCGGCTTAAACGGGGGCCAGAATGGCTCAGTGGTAGAGCGCCGGACTCGTAATCTTGGGTTGCGGGTTCGAGTCTCCGCCGGGCCGTTTCGGTACAGGGGATTTTTCCCTCGGAGTTAACATTAGTTCTGACTCCATTTCCCATACAAGTCGTTCGGATGGGACTATAAACCGAGGTCTAGTCTGTGTCACATGCACTAAGATCATACACGGACTCTAAAGATCCCGATGCTCATGTCCTAAGACGGGTGAGTACCGGCTACACGAAAATACACAATGCATGCAACCTGTGTGCCAGAATAGTCTACGTGAAGACTGTGGGCACGGGGCAGGTTAAACATCCCCATCTGGAAGAAGAAGAAGAAGAACGGTTTCAACACTTCGTCCTTCCATCAACTGTAATTTCTGATAACATTTGCCAAATTGATCAGTGTTCCTACTGCATTTCAAATCATGATGGCACTTTCTTTTATTACTAGTTATGAGGTTCTCTGTGAAGCGGGAGATACTCTGTGAAGCGGGAGATAGAAGCGCTCGGTTTGTCGTAAACCGGTACCACAACACGTCAAGTGTCAACGCCATGATTGACAAACTGGGGTGGCCTTCTCTTCAACAGCACAGGAAAGACTCAAGACTGGCCATGCTGCGCAAGATTCTGGAAGGCCAGGCTATTGTCCCTTCATGTAGATACAAGCTGACACCTGCTCCTACCAGACAGACAAGTGGACACAAGCAGCAATTCAGCCTAATGCAGTGTAGGACACAGTACCGACAACATGCGTTCCTTCCAAACACCATCGGGACTGGAACGACCTGCCAGAGATGGAGATGAAGACTGGAACCCTTGACACTCTCATGTCAAGGGTCCCACAAAACTAAAAACCAAGAAATAGTTAGTGTAGGTAGGATTAGGTCGCCACCCCATCCCATTCTTTCCCTAGTAAAATTGTGATCTTTAAAAAGTTATTTTTGGGCCTGTTTCACTATTAGGGCGAACCAGGATCAGCTAGTGTGGAACTCGTTTCCAGGTGAAGAGCGAAAATTACAGTAGTCTGCTGATAAAACCCACATAGAGTAGGACTCCCCCAGTTTTTATGTTTCTCCACTGCCGTAGGTCTTTATCTTCCTACACTGGCTTTCCATCTCAGCACAACCTCCATTGTATGGCATGGTAATCAACCAGTTGATTGGGGCCGTCCTAGCTCAGTTGGTAGAGCGCCGGACTCGTGATCCTGGGGTTGCGGGTTCGAATTTCGGTATAGGGGGATTTTTCCTTCGGAGTTAACATTGGTTCTGACTCCATTCCCCATATAGTCGTTTGGATGGGACTATAAACCGAGGTCTAGTCTGTGTCACATGCACTAAGATCATACACGGACTCTAAAGATCCCGATGCTCATGTCCTAAGACGGGTGAGTACCGGCTACACGAAAATACACAATGCATGCAACCTGTGTGCCAGAATAGTCTACGTGAAGACTGTGGGCACGGGGCAGGTTAAACATCCCCATCTGGAAGAAGAAGAAGAAGAATGGATGATGATGATGATAGACACAAAGGCTACAAAGGAGAACAGAAGAGAAACTTTCAGTTTTCATTATGACAGACGATCATGCATAGTCATTAGAAATCTGGCCAAAGGTCATGCTGCTCTGGCTAGTGGCGTAGTGCGCTTAGCGCTGACAAAAACAAAAGAAAAAACAATAACAAAAACTTTGATTTGATTAAATAATAATAATGTGATAATAATAATTATAATATAATGAAAGTGATAATGATAATAACAATAATCACCACCATCAGAGAAGGCAAAAAATTTGCAAGTATGCAGCAAAAAAGTATTCAATCAGACATCTAAGAAGTAAGTTTTGTTTTGTCAGGCGATTAAATTTTGTCAAGTTCAAATGGACTTAAGGTATGTGAGTGCAAACTGTGGTCAGATGCCCTCTGAAACAAAGGTCATGGCAGGTGACAGCAGGATTGAATAACAATGATTATCACTTTCCACATACTCACCATCTCAGTTTTTGTACATTAGGAGCTGAAAAAAGGTGACCAAATGTATTAATTCACATGCAACTCTGCTATGCTGAAAAAATCTCGGACTTCTTTAATTTTACAAGGACTACAGGGAGTGTCAGTGTCAAGTCATCCTGGGGCATCCCACCAGAAGAGACTCTGCGCTGCTGCCTAGTCACTTTGTGGAGTTCAGTGGTGACTGTTAAGATCCAACATACACAGGAAACCACCTACTATACTAAGCCATCTACTGATGACAGTAATTACTTAAGTTTAGGAGCCAGTCTCATTGAGCGTCCACTGCTGGAGGGTGTCACCATGTGTGTCCAGCACTGGTCCCAATAAACTTTGCAATATTCATGATCTCAGCATGAAGTTACACATGGGCATGTAGAAAGGAAAAAGAAACTGAGGTCATTGTGAGGGCAGGGCATGAATGGCTGCAGAAACTGAGACTTTTTCATAATGCTTATTGAGTGGGAATGGGATGACGATGATGAAAATGTTGCATGACAGGGCTATATTCTATACTTACTTTGATAACATATCCTGAGAAACACAGAGAGTTGCGATGTTGGCCAGGAAATGTGGGCAACATTGTCAGAGACAAATCTGTTAGCAGGATGAAAATTGGTTGTGTGGTTTGAGTCTTTCCATCCGAGACTGAAGGAAACTCAACTCTGGGTAGAAACTGGTCATAAGCAGGAAAATCTGATAGGAATTGAACCCATGACCTCCCTTGTCAAATATTGCAACATGGATGCTGGTCATGTAAAAGTTTTATTTTCAAAATCTTACCATATTGTTAGCATATATGATTTATGATAATACATTACATTTTACCTTGCTAGCAGCCCAGATGTGATTTTTGTGGTCTTCTTGGCAGGAGGGATGTTCATGTTGACAATTTAATTTTGTGCAGAAACAGCAAATCATATGTTCTTACTGTGATGTAATCTTAGATTTACCAAAATCTGAATTCGCCGTTTATTGTGTGACTTAAGATTTGGAGAGAGTGCATGAATGTGTCTATCTTTGTGTCAATATGTGCATGTTCAGTGAGCATTCATTTGTGCATTCATGTGACCGTGTGTGTGTGTTTGTGTGTTTGTGTGTGTGTGTGTGTGTGTGTGTGTGTGTGTGTGTGTGTGCTTGTGTGTGTGTGTGTGTGTGCTTGTGTGTGTGTGTGTGTGTGTGTGTGTGTGTGTGTGTGTGTACATGCATGTGGTTGCAGAACTGCTGAACAGAGCCAGGAGGGTGCTGTCAGAGTGCGCTCAATGTCTGAGTCAGCAGCAGCAGCTGTCAGCAGAATACTTTGTGCTCAACCGACTGGTCTACATGAAGCATGGTCAGCTGAGGAGGGAGAAGTCCTATCAGGGCCTGAAACAGGTAGCACAGCACACGCTCCTTTCTCTTGGACTGTCCTGAAGAACATGAGAGCTGATGAATGTTTAGTATGACTATAAGCACATACATTGTATAATGTTCAGTATCTGTTTGTTTCTTTATTTTGTCACATCAAGTTTGGTTTTTCTTAACTTACTGGTTCTTTTGTTCTTTGTCTGCTGGCTTTTCACCCTTCTATATATTGTGAATTTTGTGAATGCTTTTCAGTCCACATTCAGAAGTTTATGAAAATTCAGATTTTGTTTCCTCTTGTTTTTTGTTTTTTTTCCTTGAACACTTCAGTTAACAACCAACTCTCACAATAATTAGAAATTTACGAATATGATGTAGTGATTAAGAAAGCAAGGGAGAAAAAGAGAAGAGAGAGACATGAATATTTAGTTTTAAGAGAGATCAAACACAAACATCAAGTAAGTAGTGCATAATTTCACATTTGATCTTTCAGATCAGAACCTGTGTGAGGAAGTTTTTTGCCCTTGGATTGGAGAAGAGTGTGAAGGAGATGAGCTCCTATCTTGAGGAGTAAGTAGCAAGTCTTGTCTTTGTCTGTGTTGTGGTGAAATATCTACAGTAGTTGTATTGATTTGATAAGGAAATGAAGAGTAAGCTGGAGAAGCAAGGGGTTGGCATTTGGGGTTTGTCGGGGATTCATAATTTCTTTTAAGGTGCCTTAACTCCAATGTAGATGACAATGATCTGTGCCAGAGAAGGTCTGGAAAAATATATGGAATCAAAAAAGAAAGACCCAGGCCGTGATGAAAGTTGAGGTCATACACTACAGTTCGGGGAATTAAGCTGTCGGCAGCATCTCTTTTCATGTGTCCAGCAATCTTGAGCTTTCTTCAGCTGACCAAACTGTTCAGTTTAAATTGATCGCAAGATTTTGATGTGCATGTATGATACCTTCTCAGTTTAAATTGATTGCAAGATTTTGATATGCATGTATGATACCTACTTCAGAATGTTTTCTGCCATTGCTGTTTATAACATGTACAACTAAGTAGATTTGGAATCCAAGCTTGCTTGGAAAATCTAAGTACAAATACTGGATTAGGAAAGATCCATCATCAAGGAAGAAACTAAAAGGTTATGCCAGAAAGGTTTTGGCATTACCTGTTAGGTTTTGACATTACCTGTTGTTAAATGCCTATGTACTTGTTGTGCCTGTGAAATACATAATTATTTCTTTATTTGAATCTGGTTTTGTAGACTTCATGTGTTTTGACTGGACTCTTGATTCATTTTTGGTTTGGAAAACTTTCAGTCCAGTTCGGTTAAACTTGGGAAAAAAACCAAAAAAAAAACAACAACAGAATTTTCTTAAATTCAGTTTGTGAGATCTTTGTACAGCTCATGCCTGTAGGTTTATCTGACTTGTGTATTGACTGTAGGGTGGCAATAACTGATGTTGTTTCATTGTGCATTGACTGTAGGGTGGCATTAATTGATGTTGTGTCCTTCACCTCTGGCTGTTGCAGTTCGGTGGTTCAAGAAGGGATCCGGGTGTACCTGCCCTCACGACAGATGTGGCAACATCTCCTTACTCAGTTGCTAGCAGCGGCCGCCCTGCTCACGAACACAGCCAGTCGCTGCGCTGCTGTCTTCCTGTATCCTTCTTCAGTACACCGAGTACATTCTGGTGTTAGGGTCACTTTGAGTATGAGTTGTATCCCCGTAGTCTGGAAGTTCTTTGCTAGATATTTTCGCTTTGATCCCGTGTTTGAGGTTTTCTATTACTGTCGTCTACTGTTTTTATTCCTTGTGGCTCATTTACCTGTATTTGTTCAAGAATGTCCCTTTCTTTAGTTACAGTTCGTTCCATGCTAGCTATGCCATTGTTGTCTGGTTTCTAAACGTATGAGATTTTCAGCACTGGACTGGGTCACTGGCTTTCCATTCTGCAACATTATTAGTGCTTTTATGTATTTTTTTATGGTGTTGTCACAAACCCAAGGAAAGTGGGAGGGTAAGGATCGTGGGCCAACCCATTTTGAGAAGATGCTGCCAGCTTAAATAAAAGCAAAGGCAGAAATTAATGCAAATAAAATTTGCCAAGTTAATAATAGAAAAATAATCAGTAATGTCCCAACCCTAGCCTTGTGAATGATTTCAGAAAAAGGAAAAAATGCGGAAGGTTAAAGATAGAAAGAGTTAATGAAATGAAGGTGATGGGTAGTTGGAGTTAAAAAAATAAGAAATGAGGATGAGAATTTGAATTCAAAGTCTCTCAGCTTGCTGATTTCATGAAAGCCTATCCTGCATTTCCCACACTGGCAGTCCAAAACAGTTCTATGATTCCCCAGAGTTCGTCAGCTCAGCTTGCATGTGAAATTTGCAAAACAACATAGAATTAAGAGAAAATCCTGCTTAGAATACAACCAGTTATTGTGACAAGACTTAGATGTAGTGCTTCTGAATTTCCACACATCATTACTGTTGTGAGACAGGCTCTTGGATGGATTTAATTTGTCCCCTTTGCAAAACAGGGAATGAAGGTGAGATGCATTTTTTATGTGTGCATTGGTCTGTAGTAAATAAAATAAAACATGAATTGTACAATTAGAATATTGCAACAATCTTAAGCATCTTTGAATTTGCATGCTTTTGCTGTCTAGGAAAGAACGGTTTCAGGAAACCTACCAATGTACTTATGAAGAGTATTTCATAGACTGTGTAATGCCATCATAAAGTTTTTAGTCATTTCTTTGGGTTCAGTATTCTTGTGCAAATCTGTGCCGTTTATTTTGAACATAAGGGTCAGAGGTCCTTCAGTGAATGGATGGTGATCATCCTCCTCATCACATGATCTGTGTTTTCTGTGTTGTTGATGTGTGCACCCTTAACAGTATGAAGCCATGTTCACCGACATCTGGCGGCAGGCATGTTGATTCCCACCAACATGGTCTTTCTCTCCTTGCTCGGCCGAATCTGGTCAGTCCGCTTGTTGTGTGGATCTGTGTATCCAATTATCTCCGTGTGTGTGTGTGTGTGTGTGTGTGTGTGTGTGTGTGTGTGTGTGTGTGTGTGGATGTGGGTGCATGTGGGTGCATGTGTGTTGGTGTATGTGTTTGCTGAATTTCAACTATTCTTTCAGTTCAGTATTTTGTAGAAAAAAAAAACAAGAATTAGAAATGCTGTAAGCGAAACGGGAAAAATGTCGAAAGGAGCAACAGACGACAGACCAAAAACAGACGCCGAAGCAGACAGACAGAAGACCGACAGACAGACAGCCAGACAGAAGACAGACAACAGACAGGAAGACAGGACGGGACAAATCATGCATTGTCCTGTCTCATTCCCCGAACACTTTGTTTCAACCAGGAAAACAACAGACAAAAAATCTATGTCATTGTCGCGGCACTTCCCCCAGACACCTTTGTTTCCCAAACCCGGGGAAACAGACAGACAAACAATCATTCATTGCGCGCCCCATCATTCCCCAGACACACTTGTTTCCAACCAGGGAACAGCGACAGACACACTAGTCTTTTGTGGGGCGTCATCTTCCCCAGAACACTTTGTTCCCAACCCAGGGGACAGACAACGACACATCTATGTCATTGCGCGTCATCTTTCCCCAGCACATTTTTTGTTTAAAACCGGGGACAACAGAAGACACTCTATGCTTTGTCGCTGTCTCTTTCCCCCCAGACCACTTTGTTTCCCAAACCGGGGGACGACAGACAGACACATCTATGTCATTGTCGCTGTCATTTTCCCCCAGACACATTTTGTTTCCAAACCCAGGGACAGAAGACGACACATTATGTCATTGCCCCCTTTATCTTCCCCAAAACACACTTTGTTTCCAACCGGGGGACAGAAGCAACAATCATGTATTGTCGCTGTCATATTCCCAGACACACTTTGTTTCCCAACCAGGGGACAGACAGACAAAAATCTATGTCATTGTCGCTGTCATCATTCCCCAACACACTTTTTTTCCCAAACCAGGGGCAGAAGACAGACACATCTACTTGTCGCTGTCATCATTCCCCAGAACACTTTTTTTCCCAACCGGGGGCAGCAGACAGACACATCTATGTCTTTGTCGCTGCCCTCATTCCCAGACACTTTTTGTTTACCAACCGGGGGGACAGACGACGACAATCTTGTCTTGTCGCGTTTCATTCCCCAGACACACTTTTTTTTACCAACCAGGGGACAGACAGACAACAATCTATGTCATTGCGCTGTCATCATTCCCCAGACCCTTTGTTTCCCAAACCGGGGGGACAGACAGACAAAAATCTATGTCATTGTCCTGTATCTTTCCCCAACCACTTTTTTTCCAACCGGGGGACGACAGACAGACACATCAGCATTGTCGCTTCATTTTCCCCCAGACCCCTTTTGTTTACCAACCAGGGGACAGACAGACAGACACCTATGTCATTGTCGCTGTCCTTCCCCAGAAACACTTTGTTTCCCAAACCCAGGGACAACAGACGAACCTAGCATTGCCCTGTATCTTCCCCCAGACACCTTTTTACCACCAGGGGACAACAACAGACACATTATGTCTTGTCGCTGTCATCATTCCCAGACACACTTTTTCCCAACCAGGGACAGACAGAAGACACCTATTCATTGTCGCGTCATCATTCCCCAGAACACTTTGTTTACCAACCGGGGGACAGACAACACATCATGTCATTCGCTGTATCATTCCCCAGACACACTTGTTTCCCAACCGGGGCGACGGGGCAGACACATTTATGTCTTGTCGCTGTCATCACCCCCAGAACACTTTTTTTACAACCAGGGACAACAGACAACAAATCTATGTCATTGTCGTGCATATCCCCAGAACCACTTTGTTTTCCCAACCGGGGGACAGACAACAGCCCCATCTATGTCATTGTCGCTGTCATCATTCCCCAACACCTTTTTTTACAAACCGGGGGCAGACGACGACACATTATGTCATTGTCGCGTCATCTTCCCCAACAACTTTGTTTACAAACCAGGGACAGACAACAGCAATCATGTCTTTGTCGCTGTAATCATTCCCCAACACACTTTGTTTCCCAACCAGGGAAACAGACAGAAAACACATCTATGTTTTGTCGCGTCTTCCCCAGACACCTTTGTTTACAAACCGGGGACAGACGACGACACATCTAGGTCTTGTCGCTGTCATCATTCCCCGAACACTTTGTTTTACAACCAGGGGCAGACAGACAGACACATTATGTCATTGTCGTGTCATCTTTCCCCCAGAACCTTTGTTTACAAACCAGGGACAGAAGACAAACCCTCTATTCATTGTCCGCTGCCCATCTTTCCCCCAACACACTTGTTTAAAAACCAGGGGACAACAGACAAAAAAAATTCATGTCTTTGCGCTTTTTCATTTCCCCCCGACACATTTTTAAACCAGGGGACAACAGAAAAACAAATCTATGTCAGCGTGTCATCATTCCCCAGACACACTTTGTTTAAAACCAGGGCAACAGACAAAAAATCATGTCATTGTCGCGTCTACCCCCAGACAAATTTGTTTCCAACCCAGGGACAGACGACAACAAATCTATGTCATTGCCCGCTGTCATCATTCCCCAGACACACTTTGTTTAAAAAAGGGGGGACAGACGCAAAAAAACATGCATTGTCGCTGTCATCATTCCCCAACACACTTTGTTTACAAACCGGGGGAAGACAGCAAACAAATCTATGTCATTGTCGCGCATCTTTCCCCCCAACACACTTTTTTTTACAACCGGGGGAAAGCAGACAAAAAAATCTATGTCATTGCGCTTCACATTCCCCAGAACACTTTGTTTCAAACCAGGGGAAGACAGACAAACAAATCTATTCATTGTCGCTGTCATCTTTCCCCCAGACACATTTTGTTTACAAACCGGGGGCAGACAGACAAACAAAACTAGTCATTGTCGCTTCATCTTTTCCCCAGACCCACTTTTTTTAAAACCAGGGGCAGACAGACAACAAATCTATGTCTTGTCCTGTATCTTTCCCCCAGACAACTTTGTTTACAAACCCGGGACAGACAGAAAACAAACTTGTCATTGTCGGTCTCTTTCCCCCAGACACATTTTGTTTAAAACCGGGGACAGACAGACAACAAATCTAGTCATTGTCGTGTCCTTTCCCCCCAGACACACTTGTTTAAAAACAGGGGCAGACAACAAAAAAATTATTCATTGCGCTGTCATCTTTCCCCCAGACCATTTTGTTTACAAACCAGGGGACAGAAGACAAAAAAATCTATTCTTTGTCGTGTCATCACCCCCGACACACTTTGTTTACAAACCGGGGACAGACAGCAAACAATCATGCTTGTCGCTGTAAACTTTCCCCCAGACACACTTTTTTTACAAACCGGGGGACAGACAGCAAAAAAATCATGCTTGTCGCTGTCTCATTCCCCAGACACACTTTTTTTAAAAACCGGGGGACAGACAGACAAACAAATCTTGTCATTGTCGCTGTCATCTTTCCCCCAGAACACTTTGTTTAAAAACCCAGGGACAGACAGACAAAAAAATCTATGTCTTTGTCGCGTCCTTTCCCCAGACACACTTTTTTTACAACCAGGGGCGACGACAAAAAATCTATGCTTTGTGCTGTCACTTTCCCCCAGACACACTTTGTTTACAAACCGGGGACAGACGACAAACAAATCTATGTCATTGTCGCTGTATATTCCCCAGACAATTTGTTTAAAAACCGGGGGGAAGACAGACAAACAATCTATGCTTGTCGCTGTCATCTTTCCCCAACACATTTTTTTACAAACAGGGACAGAAGCCAAACAAATCTATGCATTGTCGTGTCTCACCCCCAACACACTTTGTTTACAACCGGGGGACGACAGACAAACAAATCTATTCATTGTCGCTGCATCTTTCCCCCCCAGACACCTTTGTTTAAAAACCCGGGGGACGACAGAAAAACAAATCTATTCATTGTCGGTCATCACCCCCAGCACACTTTGTTTAAAAACCGGGGGACAGACAACAAACAAATCTTTCATTTCGCTGTCATCATTCCCCAGACACACTTTGTTTACAAACCAGGGGACAGACAGACAAAAAAATCTTGTCAGCGGTCATCTTTCCCCCAGACACACTTTGTTTAAAAAACCGGGGGACAGACAGACAAAAAATCTAGCCCTTGTCGCTGTCTCATCCCCAGACCACTTTGTTTAAAAACCCAGGGACAGACAGACAAAAATTATGTCATTGCGTGTCTCTTTTCCCCAACACACTTTGTTTACAAACCGGGAAGACAACAAACAAATCTATGTCTTGTCGCTGTCATCACCCCCCGACACACTTTGTTTAAAAACCCAGGGACAGACAGACAAACAAATCTATGTCATGCGCTGTCATCTTTCCCCCAACACTTTTTGTTTCAAACCAGGGCAGACGAAAAACAATCTAGTCATTGTCGCTGTACACCCCCGACACACTTTTTTTTACAAACCAGGACAGAAGACAAAAATCTATGTCTTTGTCGCTGTCATCATTCCCCAACACACTTTGTTTAAAAACCCGGGGAAGACGACAAACAAATCTATGTCATTGTGCTGTCTCTTTCCCCAGACCACTTTGTTTACAAACCGGGGGACAACAGACAAAAAAAACATGTCTTGTCGGTCACTTTCCCCCAGACACACTTTGTTTAAAACCGGGGGACAGACGAAAAAAAAATCTATGTCATTGTCGCTGTACTTTCCCCCAGACACACTTTTTTTACAAACCCGGGGGACAGACGACAAAAAAATCTATGTCATTGTCCTGTCATCTTTCCCCCAGAACACTTTTTTACAAACCGGGGGCAGACAGACAAACAAATTATGTCATTGCGCTTCTCATTCCCCAGACACACTTTTTTTAAAACCAGGGGACAGCGACAAACAAATCTTTTCATTGCGCTGTCACATTCCCCAAAACACACTTTTTTTTACAAACCGGGGGAAGACAGAAAACAAATCTATGTCTTTGGTCGCTGTCATCATTCCCAGCACACTTTTTTTTACAACCAGGGGCAGACAGACAAACAAATCTTTGTCATTGTGTGTCACTTCCCCAGAACCTTTTTTTACAAACCAGGGGACAGACAGACAAAAAAAATCAAATTTCATTGCGCTTCATCATTCCCCGACACACTTTGTTTACAAACCGGGGACAGAAGACAAAAAAAATCTATGTCATTGTCGCTGTCATCATTCCCCGACACACTTGTTTAAAAACCAGGGGACAGACAACAAACAAATCTATGTATTGCGCTGTCATCATTCCCCAGACACATTTTTGTTTACAAACCAGGGGACAGACAGACAAACAAATTATGTCATTGTCGTGTCTCATTCCCCAGAACACTTTGTTTCAAACCAGGGGACAGACACAAAAAATCTATGTCATTGTCGCTGTAAACATTCCCAGACACACTTTGTTTACAAACCGGGGGACAGCAGACAAACAATCTATGTCATTGCGCTGCATCTTCCCCAGAACATTTTTGTTTACAAACCGGGGACAGACAACAAACAAATCTATGTCATTGTCGCTGTCATCTTCCCCAGACACACTTTGTTTACAAACCGGGGGACAGACGAAAAACAAATCTATGTCTTTGCGTGTCACATTCCCCCAACACACTTTGTTTACAAACCCGGGGGACGAAACAAACAAATTATTTCATTGTGCTGTCACTTCCCCCAGCCATTTGTTTAAAACCGGGGGAAAACAACAAACAAATTATGTCATTGTCGTGTCTCTTTCCCCCGAACACTTTGTTTAAAACCCGGGGAAGACAGAACAAACAAATCTTGTCATTGTCGCTGTCATCTTTTCCCCAGACACACTTTTTTTAAAAAAACCGGGGACAGACAGACAAACAAATTTTGGTCAGTCGCTGTCATCTTTTCCCCAGACCATTTTTGTTTAAAACCGGGGACAGAAACAAACAAATCGCATTGCCCGCTGATCATTCCCCAGACCACTTTGTTTACAAACCGGGACAGCAACAAAAAATCTAGTCATTGTCGCTGTCATCTTTCCCCCAGAACACTTTTTTTACAAACCGGGGACAGACAACAAAAAATCTTGTCTTGTCGCGATCATTCCCGACACACTTTTTTTACAAACCAGGGACAGACAGAAAAAACAAATTTTTGTCTTTGGGCGCTGTCATCATTCCCCAGACAACTTTTTTTAAAAACCAGGGGACAGACAACAAAAAATTTCATGTTTGTCCTGTCATCTTTCCCCCGACAATTTTGTTTAAAAACCAGGGACAACAGACAAACAAATCTAGTCTTTGTCGCTGTCTCATTCCCCTACACATTTTGTTTAAAAACCCAGGGGACAGACGACAAACAAATCATGTCATTTGTCGCTGTCATCTTTCCCCAGCCCAAATTTTTTTAAAAACCCGGGGACAGACGACAACAAATCTATGTCATTGTCCTGTCACACCCCCCCAGAACACTTTTTACAAACGGGGACAGACAGAAAAAAAATCTATGTCTTGTCCTGTCATTTTCCCCCCAGAACATTTTGTTTACAAACCAGGGACAGACAGACAAACAATCTATGCATTGTCGCTTCACTTCCCCAACACACTTTTTTACAAACCAGGGGACAGACAGAAAACAAATCTATGTCATTGTCGCTGTCATCTTCCCCAACCACTTTTTTTTACAAACCGGGGGACAGACAGACAAAACAAATCTATGTCATTGTCGCGATCTTTCCCCCAACCATTTTTGTTTCAAACCAGGGACAGACAGACAAACAATCTATGTCTTGTCCTGTCATCTTTCCCCAGACAACTTTGTTTAAAAACCAGGGGACAACAGACAAACAAATCTTTTTTCATTGTGCTTTTTCCACCCCCCAACAAAACTTTTTTTAAAACCGGGGGAAAAGACAAACAATCTATTCATTGTCGCTGTCATCTTTCCCCCAGACACACTTTTTTTAAAAACCCAGGGGACAGACAGACAAACAAATCTATTCATTGTCCTGTATCTTTCCCCCCAACCCAACTTTGTTTACAACCAGGGACAGACAAAACAAATCTAGTAATTGTCGCTGTCATCACCCCCAACACACTTTTTTTACAAACCGGGGGACAGACAACAAAAAAAATCTATTCATTGCGTGTCATCTTCCCCCCAGACACACTTGTTTAAAAAACCAGGGACAGACAGACAAACAAATCTAGTCATTGCCTGTCATCATTCCCGACACACTTTGTTTAAAACCCCAGGGGACGACAGACAAACAAATCAGCATTTCGTGTCATATTCCCCAGAAAACCTTTTTTTAAAAACCAGGGGACAAAACAAACAAACTTGTCTTTGTCGCTGTCACTTTCCCCCAAACACACTTTGTTTAAAACCGGGGGACAGACAGAAAAAACAAATCTTGTCATTGTCGCGTCTCTTTCCCCAGAACACTTGTTTACAAACCGGGGGACAGAAGACAAACAAATCTGTCATTGTCGCGTCTCATTCCCCAGACACATTGTTTAAAAACCCGGGAAGACAGACAAACAAATCTATGTCATTGTCCTGTCATCATTCCCCAAAAACCCTTTTTTTTTTACAAACCGGGGACAACAGACAAACAAATCTATGTCTTGTCCGCATCATTCCCCAGACACATTTTTTTACAAACCGGGGGGACAGAAAACAACAAATCTAGTCATTGTCGCTGTTCTTTCCCCCAACCCCTTTTTTACAAACCGGGGGCAGACAACAACAAATCTATTCATTGTCCGTATCTTTCCCCCGACACACTTTGTTTACAAACGGGGGACAGACGGGGCAAACAAATCTATGTCATTGCGCTGTCATCTTTCCCCAGCACACTTTGTTTAAAAACCGGGGACAGACAGACAAACAAACTAGTCTTTGTCGCTGCTCATTCCCCAGACACACTTTGTTTACAACCAGGGACAGACGACAAAAAACTATGTCATTGGCTGTCATCATCCCAGAACACTTTGTTACAAACCAGGGAAGACAGACAAACAAACTATGTCTTGCCCCGCTGTCATAATTCCCCAGACAACTTTGTTTCAAACCAGGGGAAGACAGACAAACAAATCATGTCATTGCGCTGTCATCTTTCCCCCAGACAACTTTGTTTACAAACCAGGGGACAGACAGACAAACAAATCTATGCTTGTCGCTGTCATCTTTCCCCCGCCCCTTTTGTTTACAAACCAGGGGACAGACAGACAAACAAATCTATGTCATTGTCGCTGTCATCTTTCCCCCAACACACTTTGTTTACAAACCAGGGGCAGACAACAAACAATCTTTCATTGTCGCTGTCATCTTTCCCCAACACATTTTGTTTACAAACCGGGGGAAAGACAGCAAACAAACTATCATTGTCGCTGCCATTCCCAACCCCTTTGTTTCAAACCGGGGACAGACAGACAAAAAAAATCATGTCATTTCCTGTCATCTTCCCCAGCACATTTTTGTTTACAAACGGGGACAGACAGACAAACAAATTAGTCTTTGTCGCTTCATCTTTCCCCCAGACACATTTTTTTTAAAACCAGGGCAGACAGAAAAAAACAAATTATGTCTTTGTCGCTGTCTCTTTCCCCAAACCACTTTGTTTAAAAACCCAGGGGACAGAAAACAAAAAATCTTTCATTGTCGCGTCATCTTTTCCAGAACACTTTTTTTCAAACCAGGGGACGACAGACAAAAAAAATCTATGTCATTGTCGCTGCTCATTCCCCAACACACTTTTTTTACAAACCGGGGGCAGACAGACAAACAAATCTATGTCATTGCCCGCGCATCACCCCCAACACACTTTTTTTAAAAACCGGGGGACAGAAAAAAACAAATCTATTCATTGCGCTGTCATCATTCCCAACCACTTTGTTTACAAACCGGGGAACAGACAACAAACAAATCTATGTCATTGTCGCTGCATATTCCCCAGACACACTTTGTTTAAAAACCCAGGGGACAGAAGAAAAAAATTTATGTCATTGTCGCGTCATATTCCCCAGCCCAATTTTGTTTACAAACCAGGGACAGACAGACAAAAAAATCTATGTCATTGCGCGCATCTTTCCCCCCAACACACTTTTTTAAAAACCGGGGGACGACAGACAAACAAATCTATTCTTTTGGTCGCTGTCACACCCCAGCCCCTTTGTTTCCCCCCCCGGGGGGACGACGACAAACAAATTTGTCTTTTTCGCTGTCTCATTCCCAGACACACTTTTTACAAACCAGGGACAGACAGACAAAAAAAATCTTGTCATTGTCGCGTCACACCCAAACACTTTTTTAAAAAACCGGGGGACAACAGACAAAAAATCTTTGTCATTGTCGCGTCATCATTCCCCGACACACTTTGTTACAAACCGGGGGACAGACAGACAAACAAATCTATGCATTGTCGCTGTCAATTCCCCAACACACTTTGTTTACAACCAGGGACAGAAGACAAAAAATCTATGTCATTGCCCGCTGTCATCATTCCCCAGACCACTTTGTTTACAAACCGGGGGAAGCAGACAAAAAATCTATGTCATTGCCCCGGTCCACCCCCAGACCATTTTTGTTTAAAAACCCCAGGGGAAGACAGACAAACAAATCTATGTCATTGTCGCTTCATCATTCCCCAGACACACTTTTTTTTAAAAACGGGGGACAACAGACAAACAAATCTATGTCATTGTCGCGTATCTTCCCAACACACTTTTTTTTAAAAACCCAGGGGACGACAGAAAAAAATCAGTCATTTCCTGTCACCCATTCCCAGACACATTTTTTTAAAAACCGGGGGCGAAAACCAAAAAAATCTATGTCTTTGTCGCTGTCATCTTTCCCCAGACACACTTTGTTTACAAACCAGGGACGAAGACAAACAAATCTATGTCTTTTTCGCTGTCACTTTCCCCAGACACACTTTGTTTACAAACCGGGGGACAGACAGACAAACAATCTATGTCATTGTCGCTGTCATCATTCCCCAGCCCACATTTGTTTAAAAACCGGGGACGACAAAAAAAAATCTATGTATTGTCGCTGTCATCTTCCCCAGACACATTTGTTTAAAAACCCAGGGGCAGACAGCAAACAATTATGTCATTGTCGCTGTATCTTTCCCCCAGACACACTTTTTTAAAACCCGGGGGAAGACAGCAAACAAATCATGTCTTGTCGCTGTCTCATTCCCCAGACACATTTTTTTACAACCAGGGACAGACAGACAAAAAAATCTTTATTTGTCATTGGGTTTTTCCCGGGCGGGTCATTCATTCCCCCCCAGACAACTTTGTTTAAAAACCGGGGGACGACAGAAAAACAAACTATGTCATTGTCGCTGTCATCTTTCCCCCAACACCTTTGTTTACAAACCAGGGGACAGAAAGAAAAACAAATCTATGTCAGTCGCTGTCATCTTTCCCCCAGACCATTTTGTTTACAAACCAGGGGACGCAACAAACAAATCATGTCATTTCGCTGCATCTTTCCCCTCCCTGGCCCGGGTGGTGTAGGACAAAAGGGGGGTTAAAACTGTCAGTCTTACAAAAACTTGTACAAGCGTACAGCAATAACAAAAAGTCTAGTAATGAATATTTGCAAGCAATACACTCACACTCTTCATACATCAAACATAAAAAGGCCCTGCAAAATAAACACACACACCACACCTGTAAAAACACAGTCACACACAAAACACACACACACACACTGCACAAACACAGTCACAAACACAGTCACACGCACACACTCACACACACACCACACACACGCCTCTCTCTCTCTCTCACTCCCACTACATGTATGCATGCATGCACACAATGCACCACACACACACACAAAACACCACACCCACACACACACACACCCCCCAAAGAAAATACTACTTTTAACCCATGTTACACCACACACACCCCCCCCGCACGCCCCGCACGCAGCAACCGCCGCACCCCGCACGACCACGCAGACGCAGCACCACGCACGCACCCCCAGCACGCCGCACCAAAACAAAATTACACACATACAGTGCATTTGGGTTGGGGAAAAAAGAAGGGGGGCAAAATTTTAAAAGCCTGTTTCTTTCAAGGGGAGCCATCACGGGCCCTGTTTATCCCCTTTGGCACAGAGTGGAGTGTCTTGTTATGAATGGGGGTTCTTGACGAAGGGGGTCTAGGGCAATGTCTTATTGGCAGAGGGGGGTGTTGTTTATGAAGGAATGCATGTTTCAGAAAGAGTGTCATGGTTTCGGGCCTGCTGTCAAGGTCTCTGTCTGGGAAAACAGACGTGGTCCCCGGGCTTGGGCCTGTGACGGAGTGCAACCCCCCCTGGGTCGCCTGGGTGAGTCCCCTGCGGTGACATTTCTGCTTTTGAAACCCACATGGAAACGTATCCTGTTTTGTGGAAGTGGGGGGGGTGGGATAATGGCGTGACCAATTTTTTTTTCCACAGGGGAATGGTGTGAAATAAAAATGTGACATCAGCGGTTTCCACCATGCTCCCAAAAGTGACTGCATTGACACCGTGTTGAAAGTGATCCTTTCCTTTTGAATTTTTTATGGATTTTCCCAACCCCCATGCACACAGAGTAGTGTAAAGATGTTCTGTTGGGGGATTTGGGTGAATTAATGTTGGGGGGAGCGCCCCATGTCTTGGTTTCCCAAAAACCTCAACGCCCCCCACTGATGCGTAATTATTTAGTGTGGAGTCAGCACTGTCCCCATGGGCTTGTGATACCATGACCCCGACTGGACAGGTGGTACCAGGACCCCGACTGGAAGGGGATCCCCGGACCCCGACTTTGACAGGGGATACCCGGACCCAGACGTGACAGGGGATACCCTACCCAGACTGGACAGGTGATACCCGGACCCAACGTACAGTGATCCAGTGACCCCGACTGACAGGTGATACCAGTGACCGAGACTGAATGATACCGTGACCCAACTGTGGGAGTGGGGCCATGACCCCGACTGTGACAGGTGATACCCGTGACCCCGACTGTGCCCGGTGATCCAGTGACACAGACGACAGGTGGTCCCTGACCCCAAATGGGGACAGGTGAACCATGACCCAGCGACAGGGGATACCCGTGCCCCGACTGTGACAGGGGATACCCGGGGAGCCAAATTTACAGGTGATACCGTGACCCAAATGAAGGGATACAGTGACCCGCTGGCGGGGATACATGACCCGACTGACAGGTGATACCAGTGCCCAAATGTGACAGGTGATACCGGGGACCCCAAATGTGACAGGGTTTTACCAGTGACCCAGACTGTGACAGGAATACCGGACCCAACTGTACGGGGATACAGGACCCAGACTGACAGGGGGTACCCGTGCCCAACTGTGAAGTATACCGGGCCCCCAAATGTGACAGGGAACCCGTGACCCAGACTGGACAGGTGATACCCTGCCCAGACACAGGTATACATACCCAGATGTGGAGGTGGTGCCAGTGACCCAGACGGGACAGGTGTACCATGCCCAGATTGCAGGTGATACCTTTAAAACGACAGGTGGTACCCTGACCCAACTGCAGGGATACCAGTGACCCCAAATGACAGGTGTACCCGGACCCAGACTGTGACAGGTGTCCTGAGCCAGACTGTGACAGGGGATACCATGACCCAGATGACAGGGAACCAGTGACCCAGATGTGACGGTGATACCATGACCCCCAAATGAAGGTGATACCCGTGACCCCGATGTGCAGGGTACCGGTGACCCGACTGTGCAGGGGATACAGTGACCCAACTGACAGGTATAAACCCGTGACCCAGATGTGACAGGTGAAAACCCGTGACCAGACTGAAGGGGGATACCCGGGGACCCAGACGTGACAGGTGGGTACGGTGACCCGACTGTGGGAGGGGGTGCCAGTGACCCAACTGGACAGGTGAACCAGGGCCACTGTGACAGGTGATACAGGGCCCAGACTGAAGGGGGATACCTTGACCCCGACTGTGACAGGTGGTCCATGACCCCCTGTGAAAGGTGATACCATGACCCCGACTGTGACAGTGATACCCGTGACCCGACTGACAGGTGTACCCTGACCAGACGTGACAGGTGATACCATGACAAGACTGGAAGGTGATACCCTGACCCAGACTTACAGGGATACCCTGACCCAACTGTGAAGGGGGATCCCCGGCCCAATGAAGGTGATACAGTCCCAGACTGGACAGGTGATACAGTGACCCCGACTGAAAGGTTACCGGACCCAGACTGTGACAGGTGTACCCGTGACCCAGACTGACAGGTGATATCGGGACCCGACAGATCTTATCAAGGGTACCTGTGGAGAGACAAAACTGGGTCCCATGAGAGCAGGGCATGAAGGAGCACAAATTTTAAGACTTTTTTTTTGCTGATTGAGAGGGCAAGGTGATGAAGTGATCAAGGATATCCATTTGGCTGGTTGTGTGAGCTTACTTACATAAAATTCCCAGTGTTGATCAGGCCTGAGAAATACATACAGTCTGTGCAATGTTGGGCAGAAATTTGAGCAACTCTCTAGTCAGAGACGAATCCAGTTAGTGGATGAAACTTGAGTGTGTGGTCCCAGACTTCCTTTTTGCCCATTGCTAACTCAGCCCTAGATCTAATCACACAGAACTGATACCACCACTCCCTTCCACTTCCACAGATGGGACAGAAGTATCCACAGTCCCACTTGGCTTCGGTGGGAACTGAATCCATGACCATCCAGCCAGGAGTCTATAGCACCTACTGCTTCACCACAGCTGCTGGTTGGTCCTAAAATTTGAGCAACACTACCAGAGACACATCCATTAAAAGGACAAAATTCAAATGTATGGTTCCGGTTCCAGTCTTCCCATTTGAAACTGCAGCATTGTCAGCAACTCTGCTTCACACTAAGAAACAGGCAATGCTGGAAAACCATGTCTC
Source organism: Conus ventricosus (assembly GCA_018398815.1). Taxonomy (NCBI): domain Eukaryota; kingdom Metazoa; phylum Mollusca; class Gastropoda; order Neogastropoda; family Conidae; genus Conus; species Conus ventricosus. Next base: position 20,046,541 of record CM031605.1, read on the forward strand.
CAATTGGTCTCCAATCTGTGATCTCCCACCTATGTGACGTCATGGTGGCTGGTGGTGTCGTGTGTGTGTGTGTGTGTGTGTGTGTGTGTGTGTGTGTGTGTGTGTGTGTGTGTGTGACTGATGCCGTTTTATCATGATAGACCAATGATGTGATTCTGATTGGCAGCTGCCTGAGGGTGAGTCCCTTCCAACGGACTTGCTTGTGTGGCTGAAGGAACAGGGCTTCAGCTGTGGCCTGAGTTACCTGAACAGGTAAGGATACAAAATCTTTTGGCAACAGCATCTTCGCCCGTAACACCCATTTTGGAATCTACTCCCACATCAACTTCCATAATCTGCCCTCTGTCTGAAAATGTGTTGGTGTTTTGCAGTGTGATATGTGCTTGGATGCAAGTGTCTATGAATTAATCATTTTGATTGGAGAGGTGGGGAGATGGAGGCTGTGGGGAGAGAGGGGTGAGAGCGCTAGGCCAGGTGGTGGCACTCTTGGATGCCATGTGAGCGTTTGATTGCAGCATGGTGTTTCGTGCATTGCTGGTTTATTTGTTTTGTAGTTTGATGTGCATCCTTGTTGGTTGTAAATGTCTAGGGCTTTCATTTGATGTGTAGGTGTATATATAATGATGACAACAACGGGCCAGTGTACACGGAGACTATCTGTCAGTCAGGTGTCAGATCAAACCCCTGTGAAGTTACTGTTCTAGAATTACCATCTTGAAAACTTTATGCACAAAGGGGCATGAAAGAACGAGTCTGATCAGATGGTATGTTTTCATCACATAGTAGAGAATGAAGCTGTTCTAGTTTCATGTTCATTATTGATACAGGAAAGGGAAAGTATGTGAATGTGCCAAAATCTTTATTAGTCTACACCAATTTACATAAAAATAAACTAAGCAAAACAAAGCAAAAACTTATAACCTTGGATTTTTTGTAGATCATGGAGGGTAAGAATATGCATCAGTAAAGAAATGTTTTAAATACAGTTGGAAATAACAGATTGCAATGAAAGTAGGTTTAAAAAAAAATGATATGGAAAAAAGTGAAGTAACTTTGCAATTCAAATAACTTTTGCTACTTTCATTTCTCTTTATTACATGCTTTCTTCCCAGGATAAAAAAAGTCTTTTTATGATGATTTTGCTGTCACTCATCAGATTCTTCTGAACTGACTAAGGCAGAGCAAGCCGTCAATATGGCAGCTAGGCTGTCCAGGTCATAATCATTCAGTGATTACTGAAAGGGAGATAACGCGCAGAGCAGATGCTGATGAAATCAATTGGCTGCAAGTGTAACAGTCTCAAATGCGCACTTCAAATACCAATTTTTGTTCAAGTATTGTTTTCCTAATGTTGGGTTGTTCATAAAACTAGGCGAAGATGATGTCACTGATTTGAATTGAGATAGGGTGAGGGAGTGGGTGGTCAATGAGAAAACAGGCAAAGAATAAAGTTTTTGAGCCATGGAAAATCTGGCTGGGAAAGGTCACCAGTGAGGGGGTGGGAAAGGGAGGGTGTGATCAATGAAAACGAAGGAGTGGGGTGGGGGCTGTTTGCGGGGGATACTGAGATAGTATCAAAACAGACACTTTGTATATTTAGTTACAACTCTTTGTTTTGTTAGTCTTTATGTATGTGTTTGTTCCTTTGTGAACATTTACTTTCTGTCTATATCTATAGCGGTTTGCTGGATAGTAAAAACAACCAACACTGTGTTATTTCAAATTTTCAGTTAATTTAAATTAAAACCTTCCTCAAGCTAGAACGCAGAAGACCTGTAGCGGTTTGTTTCTTTGAGTAACTGTTTCCTGAGATAGCCCTTATGTACCACACATCTTTATGTCCCTGAGTTCCTAATATCTGTGAAAAAGTGTGAAGAAAAAAATCATCCACTATTACAATACGCATACCAATTCTAAGGATGTCAAGGTCTGACCATACCATGATCTTGCCACCAATTACCGTTATGATGATTTCAGGGAAGGCGGCGACGATGACACACTGGCATCGCTGATGGCAAGGTACCAGCTCCCAGAGAGGGAGGAGAAGGACCAGGAAGAAGAGGTGGATAATGGGGAAGAGGAAAGGACAGAACCGTCAGCAGACCACACCTTGCCTGGCATGATGGATGAAGATTTGGGGGGTGGGTGACATTGGGTTTTGCTGTATCTATACATTTGTTGTGAATTGTATACATGTTTTTCGCATCATTACACTTAATTCTCCATACTACCCCCAAAGTACATCTGAAAATGTGGTGTGTAGTGATTTCACAGTTGACACAGTTGATACTTAGTGTGTGTGTGTGTGTGTGTGTGTGAGAGAGAGAGAGAGAGAGAGACAGAGAGAGAGAGAGACAGAGAGAGAGCATTTCAGGAGGTCATCAGCAATGGAATTGGTCATCACAAAACTGTCATTCACTAGCAATTAATTCTGTCCATGGTGAAATACCGATCTTCTGATAAAATGTTTTCATCTTGCTGTATGGATAAGATAAGATAATGTTGCTTATAGCCCAGCCGACCGCAAAGGGCCACATCAGGGCTGTCACCATGTTAAAATCAACTCACCAGTCAAAAAAAAAAAAACAAAAAAACTTTCACACATCTCTTTACAGCAAAGGCATTTCTAGATTTACATCAGGTTTAGGTTTGTTACTTTGTTTTTTTTTTCGTTGCCAGGTATTTCAAGATTTACATAAAGTTTAGGCTGGTTTGTTTGTTTGTTGTTGTTTTTTTTTCGTTGCCAGGTATTTCAAGATTTACATGATGTTTAGGCTGGTTTGTTTGGTTTTTTTTTTTTTTTCGTTGCCAGGTATTTCAAGATTTACATAATGTTTAGGCTGGTTTGTTTGTTGTTTTGTTTTCGTTGCCAGGTATTTCAAGATTTACATGATGTTTAGGCTGGTTTGTTTGTTTGTTGTTTTTTTTTTCATTGCCAGGTATTTCAAGATTTACATAATGTTTAGGCTGGTTTGTTTGTTGTTTTGTTTTCGTTGCCAGGTATTTCAAGATTTACATGATGTTTAGGCTGGTTTGTTTGTTTGTTTGTTTGTTGTTTTGTTTTGTTTTCATTGTCCATGTTCCTTGCCTCCAAGTTCTCCACTCCCCCAGAGTCATATCTCCCATGCTGTGTATTCTAGATCCCCACCCAGTACTCCACCACACCAGGGTTTGGCCTGTTGCTGCATTGGCGCCGGCTACCAAGTCATCTTAATCATGTTTAGTTATACTTTTTTTTTGCTGTCCCAACCTCTGTGCCACCTCACAGACAGTGCACCCACACCGCTCATTCCGACACCCCGTCCACAGCCACAGCCCGGTCGGCCCCGCAGCAGCCCCCACACCGGCAATCCACAGGGAGCAGTCATTGTCAAATCGTCAAGAGGCAACCCACCGGAGGAGACACTGCACTGCTGCTGAGTCACTTCGGTGGTGTTCAGTGGCGCCTGTTCTGATCTAACTTACGCAGGACACCACCTACTAAAAAACCCCTACTGATGACAATAATTGCTTAGTTGCGGAGCCGGCATGAGTGAGCTCTCCCTCCGGAGGGTGCCACCACGTCCGTTCAACGACAGCCCCCATGGACTCGCCGATACCGGTGACCCTGACGGAACCAAACCAAGGCCACAGACGTGGAGAGGACATCGAAACTGAGGTCACCATGACAGCAGGGCATGAAGGGCCACAGACTTTGAGACATTTTTTTTTAAAGCTGATCGATGAGAATGAGGATGATTAAGATGATGCTACGGATTTCCATTTCGGTCTGAGACTACATGACAGGGCTGTACTCTACGCTTCATTTCATAATATATCCCGGCATCAACCAGGCCCGAGAGATACAGGCACCTGCAGTGTTGGTTAGGAAATTTGAGCAACACTCTCAGAAACGCATCCATTAAGTGGATGAAACTCGACTGTGCGGTACGCGGTCCCAGTCTTCCCAGCTGAGTCCACAGCAAACTCAATTCTGGGTAGGAGCCAGTCGGGGCAGAAAAACCCACATGACTCTGATGGGATTCGAACCCACGACCTCCCAGCCGGGAGTCCGTGACGTTAACCACTTTGCCACTGCGGCTGGTATGTTTAGTTATACTTACTCTAGCTTAAACACAGGTGGATGACAATCATTGCTCAGTTGTGGAGCCAGTGTGGGTGAACCCTCCCCAGTGGAGGGCATCACTGTATCCATACACTGATGGTTCCCATGAACTAGCCAAACCTGATGACTGAAGAACTTACTATAGATCTTGAGGGGAAGTCAAACCCGAGGTCGCCGTGGGAGCAGGGCATAAAGAACCACAGACGTTCAGACTGGTTTTTAAGATGATCCATGACGGTGAGAATGATGAAGGTGATACGTTGAGTTCTCTTCTGGTCAGACACCACATGACAGGGCTGTACTCTACACTTACTTTTATGCTATATTGTTATGTCTGTCAGACGCAAGACACACAGACAGTGGTCAGCTAATTGGAGAATGACACATCTACTAAGTGGATGAAACTTGACAATGTGAATCCACACTTCTCATTGGAGCTTGTACCACATTCGACTATAAATTGGAACCAGTCAGGGCTGAAAAATTCCACAAAGAAATGGCTGTGATGGGACTTGAACGTACTCCCTCTCACACAAACTACTGGACCACGTCAGTTTTCTAGAAAATGCTGTTTGAGGAGAAAAACTGCAGATGTCATTTTGAGGCATACGTATCTATGCATTTTCAGAAGTGGAAATAAAAGGTATCTGAATAAAAGTTAATACGCTTCTTAGACTGTGACCGAATGAATAGGAAAAAAAGAGAGACTTCACCATCTGTTGGGGGTGATGTTATATAGCATGTGAGACTGAGACATGGTGTGAACTGTGTGTCACCAGATCCTGTTGATATCAGTCAGATAATGATGGGCAGTGAGGCGGAGGACCTGCCCCTTCTGGACAACTCAGGTCAGTGTCAGTAGTTATCTTCCTGTGTGTGTTTTACAGAGAGAGAGAGAGAGAGAGAGAGAGAGAGAGAGAGAGAGAGAGAGTGACAGAGAGAGAGGGAGAGAGAGAGAGAGAGAGTGACAGAGAGAGAGTGAGAGAGAGAGAGAGAGAGAGAGAGAGAGAGAGAAATTTTGAGAGAGAAAGAGGTTTTGAGAGAAAGATTTTGAGAGAGAGATTTTGAGAGAGAGAGAGAGAGATTTTGAGAGAGAGAGAGAGGAGCAAGGGTGGAGGGGTTGGGATGTGAGACAGGAAAGAGGATGAGAGAGAAAGTGTAAAACAGAGATAGAGGCAGAGAGACCAAGAGAGGAGTAGACAGGAGGGAGGGAGGAAAGGAAAAGCGATTGAGAGACAGACGGACATATCCATGGACAATGGAAAACAGAGGAAGGGAAAAGAGAGATTTTGTGCAGTATCCCTAAAAGAACTGTCTCTCTTCCTTTTGGACAAAGTGGGGTAATGGTGTCGGATCTGTGTGTATGTGAGACAGGGATAGAGTGTGCTTGAAAATAGGGAAGGAATAGTTGGTGGTGAGGAAATATTTTAGTTTGGGAGTTCTACATTCAACATATGAATTTTACTTCATTATCATGTTTTTTCCTATTTCTCTTTTTTGCTTATATCATAATTTAACGTGAGAAAGGGATAGGGTAAAACAAAGGCATTGGAGAAAGAGATACGGCAAGGAGGACTCGTCTTAAAAAGTGTTTATAATAACTCCACCAAACAATGTGGACAAACAAATCACAAAACAAAACACGACGCATTTCGACCTCTTAGGTCTTCTTCAGGCAAGATAACTCTCAGGACAACCAAAATGAAGAATGAGCAGTCACTTTGTCAAATTCGGTGCAAGATGGGCGGTGATCTGTGCTCTATAGTGCATCTTCAAAAAGTTCAAGAACTTCCCAGGGGTCTGCACCAACAAAAAAAAACACGCAACGCCCATCTTGTTCCAAATTTGACAAAGAAGTTACTGCTCGTTCATCATTTTTGTTGTCCTGAGTGTTGTTTATCTTTGTTGTTTATTTTGCCTGAAGAAGACCTAAGAGGTTGAAACGCGTCATGTTTTGTCTTGTGGTTTGTTTGTCCATGTTGTTCGGTGGAGTTGTTTCAAACACTGTTTAAGATTTGTGTTGATTTCGGTGTGCAGTCACTTCACTTTGCAACCAGCAAGAAGAACTGTGTGTTTCAGCCGTTCCTGCGCGTGGCAGAACAGGCCTGAAGGAGAGGATTAGGACAGCGGCCACCATCCTCGATCTGCAGCACATCTTCAAGAAGTTCAAGAAGAACTTCCCAGGGGCCTGCACCAACAGCAAAAGTCACAAATGTTCCCAGAGACTGGCTGAGCTCCAGGCGAAGTCGCAGGTGCTAGAGAATGAGGGCAGGCTGGATGAAGTGCAGAATCTGTTCGCTCGAGGCAGAAAGAAGCTCATCGTGTTCTTCAAATCGGTGATGTCCAAGTCAAAAAGTGAAGGTCAAACCAGGAGTGGAGAGGAGCATTGTTCATCAACGAAGAACCCAAAGAGAAAAAACAAAGTGAAGAAGACTGTTGCTAGGAAAAAACAATCGGATATGGCATCAGCAAACGGTGGGGAGAAGGGTTCCCGTTTGAAGAAATCTGTGAAAAAACACATGGTACTGAGGCTGTAAAGAAAACGAAAAAAAAGAAGAGCAGGAAAGGTGTTGGAGCAGAGAAGTGTAGGAAAAATCAGTTACGAGGGACGTCCACAGGCCATCATGAACAGCTAGGGGGTAGAAAGGGGAAGAAAAACGATCCTGCATATAATGGCAGGAGAGCAGCACTGGCGAAACAGAAGAAAAAACAGGCTCGGAAAGTTTGACTACATCTCTACGGAATGTGTGTGTGTGTGTGTGTGTGTGTGTGTGTGTGTGCGTGCGTGCGTGCGTGCGTGCGTGCGTGCCTGCATGCGTGTGTGCGTGCGTGGATGTGTTTATCTGTGAGAGTTTGTGTATGTTTGTGACTCAGTGGGACCTGACTTTTTGTCATCTGATAACTATTGATGATATGCCAGATTTTTTGATGAGATCTGGTGGTTAGACAGAAAAATTGTACACACAGTCCAGAGTGGACCCTTGCTGCCATTCTGCTGTATTTCTTTGACCACAAGGCTTTCTGTGAGCTTAGGTCGCATCTAAATGTTTCCCATCAATTTTTGGGGGCGGATGGGTGGGTGGGGATGGGGGGGGGGAGGTTAGTGGGGGGGGGGGGTTAAGGGGGGAGGGCACATTTTTAAAAATCTGGGAGTGATAAACTAAGGAGAATGCCAGATACCGTCAGCACAGCCTTGTCAGTAGTTCAGCTATCATGTTATGGACTATATCTGTTGTATGTTTCTATTTCAAGATTAAATGGTCTTGATTCATTCATGACCTGACTTCGTTTTTTGTGTGAATTTGGTAGCTCTAAAAGGCTCTGTGTGGTTGGCTGGGCCACAATGATTTTTGTTTTAATCCACAGGACTATTTGGAGCCTGAGAAGATGAACGAACGAGTGAACGAACATTAACCCTGATTAAAGATTACTGATTTATCAAAACATGTCTGTTCTCAGAGACTAAACTCAACATCTTAGTTTAGCGGGAACAGCGAAAGGTGTAAGGCTGCATACAAAAGTTCAGACAATGTGCTTAAACAATACTTAGATTAAAAGAAATTACACTTTCAAAGTCATTCAGTGCACAAAGAATGTAGTAGAAATATGTAAAAATTTGTATTTATGACATCCACACTCACTGTCTTGATACTTGGATTGACACATCAGTAAATAACATGGCTTAATAGCTATTTCCTGACAGGCCTGATGTAGCCCTTTGTGGTCTGCTGGGCTGTAAGCAACATGGATTTGAACTGAATTGAATCCAAACAGCAAGGGACATAATTATACATACTTTGCTGTGGCATCAAGAATGCAAGAGTTCTTTCTCTTGGAAATTAATGCACGATCTAACCAATTTGTAGGCATAGAAACAAAACAAAAAGCAACAAACACCTGTAAATGACTCACTTTGTTAAGTGCAAAAATGTTTTGATTTTAACTTAAAAAAATTAAGCTATGTATGTAAACTCTAACTTGAAACTTACATGTGTGTGTGTGTGTGTGTGTGTGTGTGTGTGTGTGTGTGTGCACTGTAGAGGCAGAGAGTGAAGGAAAGGCTACTTGAACTATTCACCTCTGGAGGTTGAAGCTCACGCAGTCATACCTGTGCATGTGAGATGTTCAGTATGTCAAGTAATGCAAATGGACAAGCAAATAAAGAACAGCCAACTCACACAAACACTGGATCAACAAGTACCTGAGTATAAAGGGCTCTTACTTTTCTGCAAAATTGTAGATTTCAGTGGTCATATAAAAATGAGAAACTGCAAAGAAATGCTGCCATATTTCCTAGAATTTCAGTGATTTTGTTTTTTTCTCAGAGTCCTGGATATAGTTAACTACTGTAAGAACACATCAGTGACATCAGACCTTAGGCCCCCACCCCTCCCCCTACCTCTCCTCACCCCGTCCCCCTCCCATATTTGAAGCAAAAAAAAAATCCCCCAGCATGTTTAGGTATTCCCACTCATTCCCCCTTCCTTCTGTAGGAGTGTGGAAGATCCGACAACACCTCCGCTGAAAATTCTAAGTTGGTAAATGAGGCTGGCTGTGCCGTCAGTGTCGGTAAGGAGGCATCACTCTGTGCAGAATAGTCTGCATGTGTCGCCACATTTGCAGGATGGAGTTCCCATTCAGTTGACTTGGACAGGTGGAGCAAATGATTGTGCTTGTGATGATACACAAAATGGTGTTGGGTCTGACCCAGCCTTCCTAAACATAGATTTGTTTGGTACAGGCTTTGAGAGTATTCATTGTGCTTCCATGCTATGGGATGAATATTTGTTAAACGCCTCAAAATGCTTTCCACATGTGTTTGTCGGCACATGTTGTGTGTGTGTATTTGGTTTGGAGAGTGTGTTTATTGTATTCAACAGTATGTATATTTCTTTCATCCAAGTGTGTTGATGTGTGTGCGTGAGAGAGAGAGAGAGAGAGAGAGAGAGAGAGAGAGAGAGAGAGAGAGAGAGAGAGAGAGAGAGAGAGAAACGATCACCTGGGTTGAGTATAGACAGTGCTTATAAACAGTTGAAGGTATTAAGAGCATCAAAAAATTCCTTGCAAAGAAGACATTTGATAGCGCTTCCATTCTGTATAATGGTTACAGAGTGAGCAAACTAGATGTCTGTGACAGCATCATACAGGTCAGTGTTGGGTCAACTGTTTGTGTGTGTGTGTGTGTGTGTGTGTGTGTGTTGCTGTAGGTGATTGTAAATGTCTTATACTTCAGTGACGGGTGTGCACAAGCACAATCACACTCATATACATCTCTCTCTCTCTCAAATGTTCCCCCCTCCCCCCACACACAGACGAATACATACACGTCATTCACTAACACATGCATAATTTACTCGCACATGCACACACACACAAACGCATGCATGCATACACACCCACACACATGAACACATGCACTTCTCGCAGGGGTGAATGTAGATACAACCAAATATTTGACAATACAGTGTAGTTCCTCAAACGACTTCCTTTTGTCCTCTCTCCCCCTTCCCACCTACCCTTCCTAACTCGCTACAGTTATAATCAGACTGGTTGAAATCAACATTTTTTTGAAGATCTTGAATAGTTCAAGGGAGGAAAAAGGAGGAATGGCGGCTAAGGGGAATGACCGATCAGCATGATGAGAACAATTCACAACAGAAAGAGACTAGAGAAGAGGAGGGGAAGGGGAAAAGAAGAAAAAGAAACACCCGAAGGTGCTGGAGAGGACCCAGAGAAGCACTGTCTTCACCTGCCCTTAGAGCAGTCCTGTACCACCCTTGGAGGCAAACATATACAAACACCCCTCGAGCATGTCACACTGTACTGCTTATGGCTGATTCCGGCTGTCCTGTCCACTACCGGACAGGAGTCCCACAACTAAGGGGACAGCAAAGGCACACAATGAGCGTAAGATAAAGAGTGAGTAAAGGTGGTGAAACCTGCATTGTGAAGCAACACACTTGACAACTCTCCGATAACTCTCTCTCCTAAGATGTGTGACGTTTAGACAGAGGAGGAGAAAAGCATCGATAAGGCACAGCGGAACTGGCTGAGGTTTTGGCACATCAACTTCTTGGAACTGGAGTCAGATGGCAATGTGGTATGGGTGACGCCGAAGATTATACCAGAGGAAGTTCCGAAGATGTCTGACCTGTCAGCTTTTCTCCTAATAGCAAATTCCACCACCCCTGACTCCAGAACACAGACTGGCTGTCTCAGGAATCTAGGTAGAGAAGACAGCCAGAGGCAAACACTGGTGGACTGGGCAAACAGGCAAGCCTAGAGAGCTTGTGATAAGACACCGAGTCAGATGAATCTAGGATTACAGTCCCAATGCTTACCTACACATACTTACCTATATCACACACACACACACACACACATGTACACATGTACACACACACACACTCGCCTGCGTGCACACACACGTA
>CM031605.1:20064576-20077076 GCA_018398815.1 Conus ventricosus
GGACGAACGGGCAGGCAGGTCATTTAGCAGAATGGGTTCTCATGTGGGAGTGGAGACCATGTATGACGCACACAGTCGGCAGCAGGCATCGCTGGAGGAAAAGTCTGACCAGCTCAGGAACTTTTGAAATGGAGAGGGAGAACGCAGACCACTGCCAACCCTCTCGGCTATTGGCGCTCAAAACCCGCAGAGTACTCGTCTTCTAGGAAGAATTTCCACTAAAGACCAAGAGCTCTTCCTGTCCTGCCAAGTGGTGAACGAACGCTGCAGGATCTGCCGAGAAAAATGAAAGTAGATCCTCCGCTCGTATACACTGAGGAACTGAACTTGAGTTTTCCTTCACCTAGGTGAGCTGCCGACCAAGGCTGACGAGTCCCAACTGCCTCAGAGGGGCGAGGACGACAGCGTCCAGCTCCCAAACAAGTCAGAGGACGACAGCGTCCAGCTCCCAAACAAGTCAGAGGACGGGCCACTCCCCACTGCTGCTCTCTGTCTGGTTTTCTGGCCTACGACCCAGAGACACAATAAAAACATTATACGTCTTGAACTACTTTTCTTAGAACATTTTTGGGTATTTGTCCAAAACGCAATTAGTCATCTGTCTGCCGAATTTTGGCGTACGTACATAAAAAAAAAAAAAAAAAAAAAAAAAAAGAAAACAAACAAAAAAAAGAAAAATCTGAGGCGTCATTTGAACAAACTCTGCCAAACACTTTCTCTTCTACTGCCCTATGTATACCTCGCATCGAATAAACACTATCCACAACCTTCCACAAGAACACATCCAAGTTCGAATTGCAAACTGTTATAAGTGGTTTCGAATCTGTCCACAACTTCATTTCACAAACCAAAATTTCTATGTTGTCTTTCAACTGTTCCTCTGGTAAACGCAGATGTATGGAATTCATGGAATGGTGTATTACTAAGTGACGGTTGTTGGGTTCTGTTTTCTTGTTTCATATACAACTAGTCTGTGTTTTTACATAAAGTTACTTGTTTTTTCTCAGATTTGTATCCTGGTTCGTTATTGATGGTGTGCGTTAATGAATTGTTTTCTACCACACACACACCACGCACGCACGCACGCACGCACGCACGCACGCACGCACGCACGCACGCACGCACGCACGCACACACACACACACACACACACAATTGTGTCCTTTCACTCATCCCATTGCACACACCTTCTATTTCACATCACTTGTGTTTTTCTTCTTTTTTTTTTGGTAAGAAGGGTGTGTGTGTGTGTGTGTGTGTGTGTGTGTGTGTGTGTGTGTGTGTGTGTGTGTGTGTGTGTGTGCGTGCGTGCGTGCGTGTGTGGTCTTTTTTTTATTTGATGCTTACTTACTATGTTGTGGTAACGTCATGCAACATTTGTTAGACATCCGTCGCAGATTTTTTTTTAACACAAGAATTTCTTTTTGTCCTGTCACGATGTTAATACGAAATATAAATATATTTCGCATTAACATCGTGACACGACTGAAATAAAATGCTGTTCTAACCAACCAGATGCATCCGATGTCGTGAGCCGTGAAGGAGCCCCCCCTACAAATAGTCTTTCAGGTTCGAGATTGCTTGTTACCACTAAGTGGGGCAAATGCTCATTGTGATTTTTACTATTGTTGTCAACCCCTGAGATGATATTTTTATGATAGACCTGTCGATCTTGTAGCTTTTTGTGTTTTTTTCCATTGACTTGGTTCGCCATCCACGCTCCAGAGTGGAACGCACGTGAAGTTTAAAGATGATAACTTACAATGACAATGAAATGTCTTATTTGATGATTGTTTATTCTCTATGTGTCTTTCAGATGCCTAGAAAAACTGTGTTGTATCTTGCAGGTCCACTATAGCATGTTCCGGATATGTGCATATGTGAAACATGTGCTTACGACATGTGCCCTAGTTCTAAGGGGTTTAGGGGGTTTACGGATGCATCTTCAACTAACAAAACAAAATAATAATGTTTTAATCTACTAAGTAATTAACCCCAATCACACTGATGTCTTAGCGCTCGTGCGGGAATTTGAAGACAAACTTGCTGATTTCCCTGATAACAGCTGCCAAGACACCTTCAAACCCGCTGCTACAAGAATCAAGTACCAACAAGTTCTTCCAAGCATGGGAAGACTTTCTGCAACACTTATATGTTGAAAATGGAGAACTGTTTGCATTCTGGATGACCTACGTTGACCTGGTTCAAGATCTCCTTCTTGGTCTTCTGCGAGCTGCCCGTGAAGGAAACTGGAGTTTGCATCTCCATGCCATCCGTTCACTGATACCCTGGTGCTTTGCTTATGACAAGTGGAATTATGCCAGTACCTTCCAGCATATTATGGGGAGATGACAAACCTGCCCCAGGAACACCCTGAGATTTATCAGGAATTCAGAGATGGCAAGTTCGCTGTTCACTTTCAGAGGAAAATCCCTTCGGGCGAATCCCAGTTGACCATACTATAGAGATCACCGTGAACAAAGACACTCAAACAGTGGGAGGACCACATGGTTCAGCCTGCAGCCAAGTGCAGTCAGTAGGTACTATCTTACTTCTGAGTACCGAAGTGGATTCTTGGCAAGGCTTAGTGAACTGGTCCATTCAATCGGACAAGGATTCAATCATCCAGACCTGCAGCAGTCAAGGATCAAGGTGGACGAGCAAGCTGTAATCTGCTGTGGAAGAGACATGTCGAGCTGGATCAACCCATTTGAAGAGAACTCTGATCTTGTCAGCGTTTCACCTGGTGCCACTGCGCCACAGACGTAGCAACTGACATCAAAGAAGCCCATGAAAGAGGAGAAAAAGCCTATGCTGTGTTCAAGAAGGGCAGACTGGAAACTGCACCACCTTCAAAGAAGTTCCATGACCCAATGAAGAAATGTTCACTGAAAACATCTGAAACAGTTCTAAAGAAGAAGCAAACAAGGTGCCAAGATGGGCGGTCAATGATCTTGAAAGCAGACAGAGCACTGTTTGGCCGCATGGTGGTGATGGGTCAGGCCAGAAATATCGACATGAAAGAGCTTCTGCGTCACCCTCTGGGACCACTGCCTTGGTCTCTTGCCACTCCTGATGGGCGGTTGAGGAAGACAAACAAGTCATCTTTGGCTAAAAGCTTGCAAAAAAGCTCAACACTGGTTGACTCAGTGCCACAACATCTGCTACTATTATGGATGGTATGGCACTCGTGCAGCGTGTCAAGGTCACAGAACAGACCAAGTTTGAGGAAGTTGCAGAGATCATCTTCTCAATGGCATTGAATGAAGCGCCTTTCAGCACAAGGCTTGACATTGTGTTTGACTGTTACTGGGACCAGTCCATCAAATACACGGAGAGAACAACTCCTGGGGCGAATCCAATGGCTTGAGAGTGCAGATTGTTGCTCCAGGACAGATGATCAAGCAATGGCGCAGATTTCTCACTGAAGATGCAAACAAGACAGGCCTGGTCAAGTTACTTGCTGATGAATGGAGAGGAGAGAAGTACAAAGAAAAGCTTGACCAACTGAGAAAAGTCATGTACTTCACTTGTGAAAAAGCTGCTTTCGTCTCTCTGCTTTGAGGTGCCAGGTTGTTCCAGAGCTACAATGTTGGCAAGAGGAAGCTGATGGCAGGATGTTGCTTCATGCCGATCATGCTGTCAAGGAAGGATATGAAGCTGCCATCATCAGTTCCGAAGATACAGACGTATTTGTGCTGAGCTTGGCCTGCGGCAACAAGATCCCAGCACCACTCTTCCAGAAGAAAAGAACGTCAGCATGGACACACTTGATTGATGTGAAACAAACTGCTGATTCTCTGGGGACAGATGTCTGTGATGCACTGGTGGGAATGCACGCTTATACAGGTTGTGACACAGTCAGTGCTTCTGCAGGAAAAGGAAAAGCCAGTGCTCTGAAGACCCTGAAGACAAACAAGGCTGTGTGTTGCACATTTTCAGAATTAGGCAGAGCTGGCAGTTGACAGATGAATTGTTCCAGAGGCTTGAGTGTTTCACCAGCAGACTTTATGCACCACGAAAGACTGTCACTGATGTGGATGAGCTACGGTATCAACTCTTCTGTGCCAAGAATGGCGATGTTGAATCGCATCAACTGCCACCATGTAAGGACTCCCTCAGAAAGCATGGTATGCGTGCAAACTATCAGGCAGGGCTGTGGAAAAGATGTCTCCAGAATGACCCAGAAAGCCCAGGACCAACAGAGAGTGGATGGAAGACAGAGTGCGTGGATGACAAGAATCTGCTGGTTGTGGCATGGATGGATGTTGCACCTGCTCCCATTGATGTTCTTGAGCTGCTTGCGTGTTCATGCAAGAAGACATGTAGCTTGGATGACTGTACATGTATGCAAAACAAGCTGAAGTGCGCAGACATGTGCAAATTGAAAGACTGTACGAATCAGGTGAGTGAAGATGACGGTGACATGACCAAGCCTCTGGATGCAGCTGGTGATGAGACTGATGATGAACTTGATAAGTTGTGAGGTGTGATGTTGATGCTGCTAAATCTTCAAGAAACAAAGGACTGTAACAGACAGCTGATACCACAGTGATGGTGGGCTTAGGTGAGAATGATTCCAGATATTTTATACCTGTGTAATGCATTGTTTGAATTCACATTTAAGTTTCAAACCCCATGACAAAAGCAATTAGTTGTACATTGAAGGCAAGACATTGAAGAATAGGACGCCAAGGGCAGTTAGCAAAGAAAGTGAAGCGTTTTCTTTGTTGGAAAGCGCATAGAAAGCTCTGTATTTCATGTAAATAACATGACAGTGCTATTTTTAATTAAATTTAATGTCTGAAGCTGTTTAATATGTAGTATTACTTGAGCTTTGCAAAAACAGTGCCGAGCTTGGCGTGAATGCATGACGCAAGATGGTAGGTGTAGAAATCATGAGAAAACACACAGAAAGCTACAAGATCTGTAGTCTATCATAATTTTTTTCATATCAGGGGACCCTGAAGATGTTAAAAATCCATGATAGACTTGCCCCACTTAGTGGTAACAACTGCCCCTACTTCACAACCAGGCTGAAAGGCTAAAAGGGCGGTAATCGGATACGGCAGCGCATTGGTTATGGGTCCTGTGCGACCCGCATCGTCAGTAAAGGTACAAACTTTTGAGGACTCTTTCACTAGTGCGTGTCTCGTTCGATCCGTATCATATAAACTGAGATAAACACAGTAACTCTCTCTCTCTCTCAATGTGTCCACCTGTTTCTCTCTCTCTCTCTCTCTCTCTCTCTCTCTCTCTCTCTCACACATACAGAGAGAGAGAGAGAGAGAGAGAGAGAGAGAGAGAGAGAGAGAGAGAGAGAGAGACACACACACACACACACACACACACACACATACGCGCGCGCGCACACGCACAGACACTCAGAAACACACACACACCGTGCGCGCACACGCACACGCACACACGCACACACACACACACACACACACACACACACACACACACGCACACACACACATGCAGCTACATATGAACTCGAAGAAGAGGTGTGTGTCTTTAATTTTGAACAAGGATAAACAGCGGTTCGACATGCTTTTTCATTTGGTTTCGTTACAGATTTTCCTTTTTTTGTGATCATTTATATCATGTGCTATTACGACTCTTGAAAACTGCTATTGTTAATGAATGTACGTATTGTTTCTCTAATAGCTAAACTCACCATCAGCTTGGGTTTGTTGCTACTCTATGTATGCGTGTGTTAGCTGGTATACATCGTCAGAAATAAAGTATACTGACATCAAACTTTCAGCTTGTTGCTAGTCTCTGTCTTTCTGATTTATGCCTTTGTATCAGGTTTCGTAATTCACCGAATTCTGTCAACTTTCTTGCCATTGGTAGAAATCAATAGGGCCCTGTGCCTGTTTTATGTTTTATGAGCCAAAGTCACGTGGTGATCAATAGCACTTCGTCATTCATGACACTTATTCATTAAATTGGTTTTTCTCTCTTCTGTTGGCCCTAAGTTGTGTACAGGTCTATGGAAGCTTCTCTCTCTCTCTCTCTCTCTCTCTCTCTCTCTCTCTCTCTCTCTCTCTCTCTCTCTCTCTCTCTCTCTCTCTCTTTTCAAAGTGATTGTTACAGCGTTGTTATACATGACACACTTTTTACCATCTGTATGCCCCTGGTGCCTATGAAGAAAAAAACGTGCTGACTGCATACAGATCTTTTTTTTTTTTTTGCTTGTTTACATAATCTTGTGTGTTTTAAAGAAGCTCCATGGTGTAATCTTAAATGAGCTGAAGAACAGCAAATAGTAAACTACGAATGGCAGTATGATTGCCCATCATGGGAGCAAGACTTACCCTACTTGTTTATTTATCTATTCAACTAGTTGGTTACTAATTAGTTATTAGTTAGTCAGTTCGTTAGTTATCTATTTAGTTAGTTATTTTGTTCTTTACAGTTTCCTGTTTTATTTAAGATTTCTTTTGACACTAGTCAAACCGAGGTTATCTGCTCTTATTTCTCTTCGTCTGTGTGCTCTGTGTGACTGAACTCAAGATGGGCGTGTAAATACCCTCACGGGAGCAAGAGTTACCCTACTTGTTTATCTTTTTCTTTATCTATTCATTTTTCTGTAATTGTTAACTGTTTCCTGCCTTTTTAAAGATGTCCTTTCACACTAATCAAATCGAGGTTATCTGTTTTTATTTCTGTTGGTCCGTATATTCTGTTTGACTGTACTCCAGATCATAATGGCTGCGCCAGTTTTGGTTAAAGATTTATTTGTGTTCGTTTCTCCAGTTGTTGTTCTGCACATGTGTCAGGATGACATTACTGCTGGTGGGTGGGTGGTGGGGGCGTGGGGGTGGGGGTGGGGTGTTGCAGAGGGGGTCTTCCTGTTTGTTCCGTGTGCTCTGTGTTGGCAATTATGCTAGGTGATTTGGTGTCGTGAGCAGTTATGATGACGTTATGACAGTATGAGTTATCACACTTGTTTGTCGTTTATTGTGTACTGTTCCCAGCCCTATTTCAGATTTCCTGTCACGGTGAGCCTTACTATTCAGAGTAATTAATGTAGTTCTGTTAATGATTCTTTGTTAACAATGTTGAACACAAGTTCATTTTCCTTGTTGAATATCATCTCCACCATTCTCTCTCTCTCTCTCTCTCTCTCTCTCTCTCCTCTCTCCTCTCCTCCTCTCTCTCTCTCTCTCTCTCTCTCCTTTCATGCGATATGGCCTCAGTTTTCCATCTAGTACAGAATTTGCGCTTTTGCTATTGAAATGCTTTAAGAAATTTGGAAAGACTGTGTCTCATTAATATCCATGAATTCTGTTTCGATAAGTAATTTGTATCATGCTGTTTCATTGGTCATTCTCGAAAACATTGATTTTCTTTATCCTTTTATATAAGATACTCTTTTAGAAAAGATTGATTTTCTGTATCCTTTTATATAAGATACTCTTTTAGAAAACATTGATTTTCTGTATCTTTTTATATGAGATACTCTTTGTCGCCTTTCTAAGATAAATCTTTGAATTCTTGAAAGAGATTAACCTTTACCTAGGATCTGAGATTTTATAGTGGAAAGATTTTTTAACAAAATTTCGGGTAGGTTTTTAGAAGATGTGTTTTAAAGAGTTGTGTGAATGAATGACTTGTGATTTGACTTCAACGCGGTGACAGCCCTGATATGGCCCTTTGCGGTCGGCTGGGCTATAAGCAACATTACCTTACTTTTTCCTTTCCAAGAGGCTGTAGCTTTGTGAATGAACAATTTCTCTCTCTCTCTCTATCTCTCTCTCTCTCTCTCTCTCTCTCTGCTGTAGCTTTGTGAAGGAACAATTCAGTATCTGTCTGTCTGTCTGTCTGTCTGTCTCTGTCTGTCTGTCTGTCTGTCTGTCTGTCTGTCTCTCTCTCTCTGCTGTAGCTTTGTGAAGGAACAATTCAGTATCCGTCTGTCTGTCTGTCTCTGTCTCTCTCTCCCCTAAACCATTACATCCCGCTCACTGTTATGGACCAACACGCAGGAAGCAGACAGCAAAATTAAAGTAAAATCATTTCAACACGATCGTTTATCAAAACAAAGCTCCCCCCCCCCCCCCTCCTAATCCCACCGCCACCCCCGGCCTTCCGCTCCAAGCGCCCCTGGCCATGGCAACAGAGGGACCATGGATGAAACCTGTGAGTTCAGGTCTGTGCTGACGTGTTGTCTTCACCCAAGGGGAGTTTGGATTAAAGTGTTTGGGTGAAAACTTAGAGCAGGTTTTCTTTTCTTTTTTTTAACACTCAAGTAGTTAAACCTAATCAATCAATCAATCAATCAATCGATCGACCAGGGTTTGGTTTTTTCTTTAATCACTCGATGAACTAAAAATCGATCAATCAGTCAGTCAGTCAATCAATCAACTAATCAATCAATTTGTCAGTCAGTCAATCAATCAATCAACCAACCAACCAATCGGTCAACCAGTCGATTAATCAATCATTCAATCCATCGAATTCGGACCGTCTGATTTTCAATGATCTTTCAGTGATATAATTCCCACGCCACTACTTATTCCGCTGCTGCCCTCCCCTCTATTCATCTGTCTGTTTATCTATCTATCTACTTAGCTAGAGAGATAGATAGATAGATAGATAGATAGAGAGAGAGAGAGAGAGAGAGAGAGAGAGAGAGAGAGAGAGAGAGAGAGAGAGAGAGAGATATGACCTATAGATGTGCACGTATAGGCCTATATACAAATAGACATACGTTCGTTCATACGCACAAATGCATACACACATATAAGAACATCCATAATACATGCATACTCACAAGAAGTAACGATCCATGTAAAAGGTGAGAATGTTGCAAAGTTCAGGGAAAAAAACTGCGGCCCCCGTTTGCCCTCCCCACCCCCTTTGGTCTGTACCATTTAAAAAGTAAAACATCCAATGTCAAACAATTGGACATTTCGCCATCTTAGTAAATGTTATGAAGTGTTGGAAAGGACCATCACGACAAACGCATCGTGCAGGCTGTTTTCATGTGGTTGATTTCAGCGAGCACTTCAAATTCCATTGCCATCTAAACTCGAACCTGGCTCTAATCCATTCTTTGATTCTCGTTTCCATGGAAACGACATTAAACTGCTATACTAAAGCTGAACCCGTTTCTGCTGATTTATTTCCTGCAGTGTCCGTCTGTCTTGATGTTTAATTTACCAATTACACATGACATGAAAAGCGTAGCTACTCGCAACAAATATATCAATGAGGGAACATTCAGCGAAACAACGCACTGACCTATCTAAATATTGAGGCCTAGCCAAAGCACGTGGGCTAGCCGAAAATGATGAACGCGGGCTTTTATTTTCCGCCTGATTTCCACAGCTCACTTTCCTTAACTTTGATCAATAGCATCACAGATCCTGTATCTGGAGATAGGCTGAGCAACTCTGACAAGATCATCACCAAAATAGTGGAAACAGACGTGTCAGTGATGTCTCTCTGTTTGAGCATGCTCGGCCGCGCTCTCTCTAAGGTTTCCGATGTATTACGTCAACTTAGTCATGCGTCACAGATATACGTCATCCGTTTTACTGCCGAGTCTCGTGCGTGTTCACCCACGGAGGAAGACTGGCTGTGAACGCACACTGCTTGCTATTTATAGGAAGCATGCAGTTACTTAATGCACATATCTGTGTGCTTATCTTTTTGTCCGCCTGTCTGTCTGTCTGTCTATCTATCTATCTATCTATCTATCTATCTATCGGCTTGTTTATTTATGTCTGTCTGTCAGTCTGTCTATCTATCTAACTATCTATCTTTCAATCTATCTATTTGTCTGTCCATCTATCCATCTGTTCAGCTCTCCCTCTCTCTCTTTCTCTCTCGCTCTCTCTCTCTCTCTCTCTCTGCATGTATGTATTATGTCGGGAACATACATCCATGAAAGGTAACTCTTCCAGACCGTCCTCACCTCAAGGGAAGAGTTGTCAACTCCTGTGGACAAGCTCTCTGATAACACTTCCATTCCTAACCCCAAACACAGGCAGTCGGTCCCTGACTGGACATGTTTCGGAAGCCATCATGGCTGCCTCCTTACCAGACCGGATAGAAGAGAGTACCCCCCCCCCCCCCCCCCGTCTAAAAACAGGGCAGGAGGCATTGCAGTCGAAGGGGATCAATACTTCATTCAGGGTATTTACTGACCAACGTCTGGACCCGAGCAGAGTCCGTGGTGTGATTCCCTGGACTGATTGGACAAGACAAGGGTGTACGAAGCGACGGCGTGTGATGCGATTATCCCTGATAGCAGTGGGGCTTTGTCCTCTCCGCGGTATACCACTCAGTGCCAGACGGTCCTTCCAGCTGACACATTAATTGATCCTCCCTGGAATCTGGAGCGAGACGGAACGGTAGGGAAATAAACGTACGGTTGTCTGCATGGGGGGGAGACAATCTGTCTGCCTCTGTCTCAATCTCGGTCTGTCTCTGTGTCTGTCTGTCTGCCTGTCTGTATGTCTGTCTCTGCCTCTCTCTTCTCTGTCTGTCTGTCTGTCTGTTCATCAAAACAACGCTTTCCGCTTCCACTTCCACTTCTCTCTGTCTCTGTCTCCCCCCCCCCCCTCTTTTCTCTCTGTTCATCAAAACAGCGTTACCCCACAGACGGTGAACATGGGCATACAACCAAGTGTTTACGGTCAGGCTGCCAGAGGAGATACTACGTCACCAAGAACCCCCAGCATCGTCGTCCAACACGGCAGGAGGCGGCCACAAATCCTGGTCTGGAAACAGCTGTGACACCAAAAACACAGATGTGAGGGGTTACTGGATGGAACGGATGGGCTGGGAGTACAAAGCAGATCGTCCTTCATGGGACAACCATGCAGATGTCATCAGGGAAGAGTGACATGAGACCGAGTATTGCACTCCACTCAGGGTCATTCCAACAGCTGATTCTAATTGAACTCATCGCGCTGCATTGAAGCAGAAAGGAACAACCTAACGTCAACAAGACTGAAAAGTATGCCGGTCTAGTCAACAGCTTGAGGAGGGAATCTGGGTGTCCTATAGCCAAAATTGTGGCCATAAAGGTTGGAGCACGGAGGGTGGGGGGGGGGGGGGGGGGGGGGGGGGGGGGGGGGGGGGGGGGAGGGGGGGGAGGGGGTGGGGTGGGGTGGGGGTGTAAGTACATCAGCCTATGATCTCCTTAAACAGCAGGTAAGCAGAGGACTGAAACTTAAATAAATGTTAGCGAACCGCCCAGAGAACGTGGACAAACGAGTCACAAGACAAAACACAACGCGTTTCGACCTCTTAGGTCTTCCTCGGTGATACATAAACGAATAAAACAACGAAAATTGAACGCCTTCTTCCTTGCGCTGAACCCTAAGCGATCTGAAGCGATCAGCGGAAAGAGCTGAAAAGTACATATTTGTGTGTGTGTGTGTGTGTGTGTGGGGTGTGTGTGTGTGTGTGTGTGTGTGTGTGTGTGTGTGTGTGTGTGTGTGTGTGTTCGGCACAAAATGTCCTGCAGCACAAGAAGCATCGTGCACCTACTCTACAGCACCAACGGATCAAGCTGGATCCAGTCTAAGAGGAATAAAAGTGTATTTCATCAGGCTTAAATTTCCTAACTAACAACAGTTGTCTGATGTAGTGTGGGTAGGACATCCGTCTAAAATGACAACACCTTGAGACACCCATTCATTCACAAGTTGCTGGTTCGAATCCTGGCAACGTCAGGGAAGATCTGGCAGCAGATGAGAATGTAGGAGACATGGCCTGGATGCGGCCCAGCTACATTAGAGCGTAGAGTTATGGACAAAACAATTTTGTCTGAGGGGCAAGGGGGCGTGTGTCGGGGGGGGGGGGGGGGGGGTTCTTCTCTGAAGACCTGCTATCAAGCTGTCCCTGGAGTTTTTTTTTCCTACCACAAACACAAATACAGACTATTAACTTCAAATAGAAAGTTCGTAAGAAACACCCATTAGAAAGTACAATTTAACAGTTCTTAGCTATCACGCCATGAAGTACAACCAGATTGACATTGCAGATCGCTGAATATTGCACAATAGCCCGACTTACAGTACTTATATAAGTATACACACATATGTTTCACTGAATGGTTTAGGTTTTCATTCGTCATGAGCGAAATCATACGGAACTTGCATGAATTTGCACAGAATTTATTCGGAATATTCTCTACGTGAATGTCACTTAGAACAGAACAGAGAAAGTGTAGGTGGACGTTATCATCATTTCCATCAGTACAAAACGAACAGATCAGAGTATTTTCAAGATGCTGTTTATACCGACGACAATGTAGCTTACTATCACATCTAATGTACCAAAGTTTAACTTCATGTAACATGTGTCTATGTATGCATGTATGCGTATCTCTCTCTCTTCTCTCTCTCTCTCTCTCTCTCTCTCTCTCTCTCTCTCTCTCTCTCTCCTCTCTCTCTCTCTCTCTCTCTCTCTCTCTTCTCTCTCTCTCTCCTCTTCTCTCTCTCTCTCTGTCTGTCTGTCTGTCTGTCTGTCTG
>CM031605.1:20097076-20112076 GCA_018398815.1 Conus ventricosus
AGCGAAAATACAAATCAGCATACACAGAAGACAAAACAGACACACAGAAACAGACACACACACACACACACACACACACACACACACACACACACACACACACACACACACACACACACACACACACACCAAAACACACACACACACACACACACACACACACACACACACACACACACACACACACACACACACACACACACACACACCACACACGCACACACACACACACAAGAAGCAAATAATGCTTATTCGGTAGACAATTCAAACAGAGAGTGAATTTTCGACTAGTATGTTTTCTTCCGACGTCACAGAAGACGGACGTGAAAAGGCACGAAACTGTACTCCCTAGACAGAAGATTCTTCCCGACAGCCAACTGGGGAGTACTGTTTTGATGCATTGTCATATGGATCATTTTGCGACATCTGAATAAGACATGCTAGTTGAAAACGTACTTGTCGGTTTTTTGTATTCTGTGTATAGTAAGCGCGCGTTATTTTGCACTTTGGGTTGTGTTTCCTTGCGTCCTGGCTTGTGCTAAACGTACGTATGTCGTTCTTTTGTGTCTTCAATCTTTTGTGTCTTCAATCTTTTGTGCCTTGAATTGACAAGCATATTTAGTAATCTTCTCTTCATCCATTTTCACTTAGATTTAGATTCTAAGGATACACTTTCCGTTTTTTCATCCCGAATACTCCTGAGTTTCTGCTTTCATTCCCTCTAAAACTGGTTTGAAGTAAGTTCGTTTTGCTTTTCCAATCCTGCGGTACTCAGTTACTCTGATCTTTTTCTTTGCTTTGTAGTACGTGTAATACTATCTGCTCATATTCTCATCACCTTGCAGTCTGAAAGAGATTAATAGAAAGCTTTAATGTTGTTTGTGACTTTTTTTGGGTACATTATGTACTGATGCTATATACATGATAATCAACATACTTTTTTTGATTTGAATTTCTGCCTAATTTTTTCTTGTAAATGTTTTTCCACAAAAAAGTAATGTTTGATTTTTTTTTAATAGTTTTTTTCCCCTCTTCCCAAATAAAAGATGAGCAACCAAAAATTTATCAGAAGGGTATCCCGGGGGTATGGTGTTTTCAACTAGAAAATGGCGTCAAACAAGAGGAATTGCAAGACGACTTTTTTTGATGATTTTAAAATTTTCCCCAAGGAAAATTGACCCACTCGGGGTTTATTTTCCCAAAAATATTCGCCACATTAAATTTTTGTAAGTTTTTCAAAATTTCTCGGTTTTAGAACACGAAAAAAAATGGTATCAAAATCAGATTTGAATCAAATTACCAACAATTTTTCCCCATTATTTGTACTCGATGTTTTTATGTTTCTATTAAATCTACATAAAAAAAAAAAATCTGGTCACCCTGTTTTGGCATTTTCATTTCTCAAAGGAATCCCTTCTTTTAAAAGAAAAGACACGATAATGAAATTTCGTTTTTTTGTCATTCTTTTTATTTGTTTAAAAATTTGGGTTGACATCCCCCCCCCATCTCCCCCCCCCCCCTCCCCTTGCCATACCCGAATTGGATCGGGGAAGGCAAAAATCCCACGCCTTTTTGTGTCCATTCAAAAAGTGGTTTTTTTTAAAGAACATTTGTTCTGGAGACAATATCCGGGAAAAGTTTAATTCAAGTAAAAAAACACACTCTTCTTTGGTGCAAAAACACCTGCACTCCACATTTTTGAAGAGACAATCGATAAACTACGTAAACACCTTCGTTTTAAAAACAAAAAGATACCTTAGAAAAAAGACACATCCCCAAAAACCCAAGCACAGAAGGGTGTTGAGGGTGCCCTTACCAAAATCCCAAAACCCAAAGCCAGAAAGGGGTTAGGGTGACCTACCATGCCAAACCAAGCACAAAAAGGGGTTGATGGATTTTTCCAATGCCAAACCAAGCCGAAAGGGTTTTGAGGTGCCTTTCCCCCAAAATCCAAAACCAAGCCAGAAGGGTGTTATGGGACCTTACGACATACGCATACTAAGGACATGCACTTAGTTTCTAAAATTTCCTCGTAAGGTCACAAATTTTTTTAAATGTACACTTCTTTCCCTGCTGCATACCATCGCACGCACAACTTACACCAAAACACACACACACACACACACACACACACAACACACACACCACACAAACCCCCCCCAACACACACACACGCACACGCCACCACGGGGATCCATGTTTTAAATAAAAACTCTTCTCTCCTCTGTTTTAAACACCACCACACACAACACACACACACAACACCACAGCACACACAACACCACACCACACACACACACACACACCACAACATGGAAACCAGCTTTAAATACAAACCCTCTCTCTCTGTTTACACACACACACACACACACACCCCACACACACACACAACAACAACACCCCACACACACCACACCACACACAACACAAACACACACACACACACACACACACAACCCCTTTATTGTTTTTATTGTTTTATTTTTACCAGAGAGCATACAGAAATTTCATTTTCAATATTTTAAAAATTAAAAATTAATCCCTTTTAAACCCAAAAATAATATATACGAAGCAAAATGATTTGGGAGAACAAAGAATAACCCAAGTCTGCTTTTTGAGTTTACGTCCCCAGGCTCATTACCCCATGATCAGCTGTCTTTGTGTGATGTCTTTTCAGATTTTTTGGCGGGTAGTTAAGGATGAAAACGGGGACATTTCTATACCTTAGATAACCACATTATGCAAATTTCCCAGTCCCAACATTTATGCACCTCTCTCTCTCTCTCTCTCCTCTCTCTCTTCTCATTTTCCCTTCTCTCTCTTACAATGACATTGTAATGAAATTTTAAAAATGAAACTGGATTACGCTTGGTACCTAAATTTTTTATCTTTCCCCAAAATAAGTTTCATGATGTTTTTTTTTTAAACGAATCCCCTTCTTTTCATTGTTTGGGCTTAAAAAACCCCCTTGACCCCCCTTTCACGATACGCTTTATCCAAACTAACTATCTTTTTTTCCGACGCAAATGCACATCACCTGGTGAAACGGGACTTAAAAATATATTCATAAAAGCACCCCCCTTACAAAAAGCGGGGGGCCCTTGACCCTAATAATTTTGAATGTATGGGCTGAGGTCAAACCCCCCAACTCCCCCTCTAGTTGGATAGTGTACAAAAACCCCCTGCCACTTTCCTTTTTTTGAAATTTGTATACTGATGGAGATGTAATAAGAGCATCCAAATTCATTCTTTCGGTGATTTTAAAAATTGACTGTTAAAACGGACCCTGCCGGGATCGACCCCCACACCTTTTTGGGCTTGCATCCTTTTCTAACCAACTAAAATCGCAAAGACATCTTTACATTGCTGGATCATATCTACACGAACAACAAACCGGATCCAAAAAACAGGGGGGAAACAAAAGATCACGCCACTGTCTTTTTTGTGACTTGGCTTTTAAAACTTAAAAACAACGAAAAGGGCCACCAAACCTTTTCAATATCGCTGCTTCAAAAATTTCGAAGGATGATTTTTCCCCGACTAAGCTTGCTCCTTTAACAGGGCCCAAATTTTCCCAAAATCCAAATAAAGGTATAATAGGGGTATAATATCTTTCTCTAAATCTTTTGAAAAACATGCCCCCTTAAAAGAAAAAGGGTAAAACACGAGTGCTTCCCCTGCTGAAAAAAGCTTTTTATAGAAAGGACTGGGGGTTGCACTTAAAACCGAAAAAAAAATAGATGTTTTAAAAAAAGCAGAAAACAAGTTCAGACTATTTAAGAAAAAAAAATCTAGTTTTTTGGAAATAAAATAAACGCAACGGGGTACGCTCATAATCGTGCTGTTAAGAAATAACTACAAGTCGGAAAAAGAAATAATAAACTGCGACTATTGCTGCAACATTTAAACAATTTTTCTTCGGTAACGAATCAAAAAAACAGCCCCCGTGTCACATTCTTAATCGATAGGGAACTCCAGTTTTTCTCCAACGTTTTCCCAAGAAACGATTAAATTCTAGAGATTTTTTTAGCACCCCCTTTGTTCTATTTAATAAAGTTGGTTCCTTTAATTTCAAAACTAAAAATAAAAAAGAAAGGGGGCCCAGATAATTTAAAATTGCTTCTATACCAAGCTTGCCCCTTTCTTGTTGATACCCTTACTAGTTTTTAATTTTTTTTATTGATCAAAATTTTTTTCCCATGTGGTTAAAGGCAGCAAAGTCATTCCCTCCCCAAAATCAAGGATCTCATGATTAAAAATTTTAGACCAATATCCTTTTATCCGTTGTTCGAAGCCTCTTGAATGTTTTCCAAAAACACCAATAAACAAGGACATCACAAACGTTCCCCCCATTTCAGTCAGGTTTTCGTCGAAATCATCCCACACAGCCTTAACACGCCTCTTGATCATGGCTATCAGCCATCAACAAAAGAAAACTCACGGGAACTTTTTTCCTCGTTTTTAAAGAAACCTTTGATCGAGACCACAAAATATTATTAAAAAAAATGATGCATTTAAAATCCCGGCAGTATCACCTTCTTTCAGTCAATCTTGAAAACAGGAACCCCCGCGTTTTACTTAAACGTACTTATTTCCCTGAAGGAAGTGGCTTGGCGTTCCCCAGGGCTCTGTCCTTGGGGCCTCTTTCTTTTTTATTTTTTTAAAGACCTACCGATGCACATACTCACTGATGTCATTGTGATCTGTTCGCGACGACATTTCTTCTCCCGTAGGATAAAAACATAGTCTGTAAAATATCGTTTCAAAAAAGTATAAATTTGGGCCTTTGAATGGTGCAACCGAAACCCAAGGTCCTTAACCGCACAAACAAAATTATGGTCCTAGCATCGAGACAAAAACTCAACGCACATCTTTTTTGAGCCTAAAAAAAAGTGAAAAGTTTGGGGGACCGAACTCGTTCTTAGGCGTATTATTGAGATAATTTTTTAAAAGGGAATCACAAATTTAAAACGTTTGCAAACATTGGCTCGCAATTTGTTTTTGCTCAATAAACCTTATTTTGTTTAACCACCACCGGAAATTATTTTTTGAAGCCCCTTGCCTTTCTACTCAACTAGCGTCCCTGTCTGGAGGTGCCCGGTGAAATCACACAAAAAAGATAACTTAGCAAGACGGGAATTTTAAACTATTTTCCCCCACAAGTTTTTTTCAACCCGGGCAAAAATTTGCAAAAATGTGCACCACTGCAACCAATGACTATTTAAAAAGGGGTACTAAAGTTTAAAGTCCCTGCAAAATGGCGCCCCCAAAACTTTCGAGTTTTTCCAAATGCAAAAACCGATATGATTCAAATAATTACATTTTACCACGTGTCCGCATGATTTTTCAAAACTAGTTTTGATTTTTTTGGCCATTGTGTGGAACCCCTTCCCCCGTCTGCCAAACAGTCAAAACATGCCGTCCCTTTAATCAGCAAAACTAAAAATTTACTTGAACAATAAATCTAACCTTTTGTCATAGTCCAACGCCCAACTTTATGTTTGCCCCTTTTAATTTGCTGATGAAAAATTTTATGTAGTAGTAGTGGGGTGGGTGGTTGGGGGGGGTGGTGTGTGGGTGGGGGTACGCGGCGTGCGGGAGTGGGGGATGTGCGGCATTTAGCGCGCCGTACGTCTTTATTTGTTTGTGTAATTTTTTATGGATTTTTTTAAAATTTTTTTTATCATTTTTATTTTATTAATTTTTTTGTTATTATAAAAATGTTGTAATTCTTCATTTTTCTACCTTATTAATAGTGCGTGTTTTAGTTGAAGTTGAGAATACAAGACAGATTGGAAGATAGGCACTGCCTAAATCCTTCCCTTTAGTAAAAAAGTTTTGACTTGATCTTGAGTCTTGATTCTCCCTCTCTCCCCTCCCCCTTTCCCCCCTCTCTCTTCTCCCCTTCCCCTCCCCTTTTCCCTTTCTCTTCTTTCTCTTCTTTTCTTCGTTCTAATATCACAGTGTGAACAACTGAAAAGAAGTTAAATATACTACACTACTTACTACTCTAACACTAAAAACTACTACTACCTACTACACAGAGGAGCCTTTTTTCCCATTCCCACTAATACCTGTGCTAGGACGCGGGTGGACGATGGGGGAAGAGTGCGTAGTTTTGGGAGAACGTGACTGCCCCGGAGGGGGAGGTACTGGGGGAGTAAGCAACCCAAGAAAAGAGAGAGGAGAGGGGGAGAAGAAGGAGAGAGAGAAGGAGAGAAGAGGAGAGAGAGAGAGAAGAGAAGAGAGAGAAAAGAAGAAAAAAGAAGAAGAAAAAGAAAAAGAAAAGAGGATTTTAAACGGGGTTTTACCAGCTTTTCTCCCCTTCCCTTCCATTTTCGGGGAGAAAAAAAAAACAAAACAAAAGAAAAACCCCCAAAAAACCGCGGAACATTTCAATTTTAATTTCTTACAAAGATTTAAACCCCCCCCCCCTCTTCCCTTTTCCCCCGCTCACCCCCCCCCTCTCCCCCCCTACTACTACCCAACACAATGTAACTCCAACTGCCGATTTTCACAAAACAGTCTGCCTCCCAAAATCCTCAATACCCCCCCCCCCCCTCCCCACCTCCTTTTCTTCCCCTTTTCCCCTACCCCCACCCCCACCCCACCCCCCAAAAACCCTCCTCTCCCCCTCCATCCCCACCTCCAACGACCCGGTTTTCAACCTTTTTTGTCACGCCCTCCCCTGCCCACCCCTTCTGGGAGTATTCCGCCGAGGAGCTAGTACCGGTGGGCATGGACACATGGCCTTTGGAACACTGGGGTCATCCTCATTCCCCCCCCTTACGTCAAGACCCAAAAGAAAGGGGGGGTGATGTTCCCCCCGGCTGTGGCCGTGTTATTCAAAAATCCGACGATCCTGAATACCGCATTTTTCTTTGGGGTGGGCTTGCCAAAGTCTACTTATTTCCCCTAGAATAAGGGAAAGAGCCCTTTTTGATGGTAAAATGCGATCTGCTTCTGTTTGCTGTCTTCTCCCTCTGTCCTGTGTCTCCTATGTCAGCTGTATTCTGTCTTGTTTTCTGTCTTTCTGTGTGCAAGTATTTGAGTGAGTGTGTGGGGTGTGTGGTGTGTTTGTGGGGTGTGTGTTTGGGGGTTGTGTTGTGTGTGGGGGGGTGTGTGGGTGTGTGCTGCGTTTGTTGCGCGCGTGCGCGCTGTGTGTGGTGTGTGTGGGGTGTGTTTGTGGGGTGTGTGTGGTGAGAGGGAGAGAAGAGAGAGAGAGGAGAGAAGAGAAGGGGAGAGAGAGAGACAGATAAGAGAGAGAGAGACAAGACGAGCGGACAGAGAGCAGAATAATTTCGGTGTGCTTTATAAACTAATAAAACACTGGGGACTCTCATTTTTTTAAATCCACCCCGGAAAGCATTCCACCCTTAATTTGACAGTGACAATGAGTTCCCTTTTCCCTTACAAGATTGAATTTCATGCGAAAGTTTAAAAGGTACATACATCCTTTTTATTTTTTTTTTTTGTAGCTGTGCACGATTTGGCTAACACCACAGACAATGGTGCGGGATTTACGGGCTGTGGGGAAGGGGGGGGGGGAGAACAGGAGAATAAAATTTGATTCCAACCACCGAGTGGAGAAAAAGCTATCAAAAAAAAGAACCAGTGAAAACAAGTCAAGACCCAGGAATGGGACGCTTCAGTGTACGACATTAAAAAACCCCCAAAAAAAACGCCAACACGTGTGATTTATTATCTTTCATGCAACTTTTTACATAATATGTACTTTATGGGAAAAAGACAAAAACATCAAACGTTCAAAATAAATTTCTGAACAGGTTTTAGATCGAACAAAAAAAAGTCAGAAGGGGAAACACTTTGCCAGACTTTGCAGCGGGCTGGAAGCAGCGTCAACCACTGCAATTTCTTATATTATCATAGATGGGTCCAGAAGGGAATTTGGTGCTCGACACACTTTTCTGTTAACTGCATCCTAACAGCTAATCATATTAAAAAAAAATCTTTCTGTTCTTAAAAAGCTCTATTTATATTGTGGCACCGCCGAAAAACGCTTCATATGGCAATATCTTTGAACGATGTTGGCTGTAAGACATGTATTGAAATTATGCATTTCAATGTCCATGTTTGGTTTGTGTAATTACACACAACACAGACAGACAGACACACACGCGCGCGCGCGCGCACACACACACACCACACACACACACACACACACACACACACACACACACACACACACACACACACACACACATACACACGCACACACATACACACGCACACACACACACACGCACACACACACACATACGCACACACACACACACACACACACACACACACACACACACACACACACACACACACACACACACACACACTCACACACACACACACACACATACACACACACACACACACACACACACACACACACACACACCACACACACACACACACACACACACACACACACAAACACCACATGAATACACAGAGACTCTGTCCCAACAGCGTGACATGGAAAATACCAGAAACTATGACCATGAAATCAACGGGAAGGTGGGTGTGGAATCAACGGGAAGGTGGGTGTGGAATCAACGGGAAGGTGGGTGTGGAATCAACGGGAAGGTGGGTGTGGAATCAACGGGAAGGTGGGTGTGGAATCAACGGGAAGGTGGGTGTGGAATCAACGGGAAGGTGGGTGTGGGAATCAACGGGAAGGTGGGTGTGGAATCAACGGGAAGGTGGGTGTGGAATCAACGGGAAGGTGGGTGTGGAATCAACGGGAAGGTGGGTGTGGAATCAACGGGAAGGTGGGTGTGGAATCAACGGGAAGGTGGGTGTGGAATCAACGGGAAGGTGGGTGTGGAATCAACGGGAAGGTGGGTGTGGAATCAACGGGAAGGTGGGTGTGGAATCAACGGGAAGGTGGGTGTGGAATCAACGGGAAGGTGGGTGTGGAATCAACGGGAAGGTGGGTGTGGAATCAACGGGAAGGTGGGTGTGGAATCACACGGGAGGTGGGTGTGGAATCAACGGGAAGGTGGGTGTGGAATCAACGGGAAGGTGGGTGTGGAATCAACGGGAAGGTGGGTGTGGAAATCAACGGGAAGGTGGGTGTGGAATCAACGGGAAGGTGGGTGTGGAATCAACGGGAAGGTGGGTGTGGAATCAACGGGAAGGTGGGTGTGGAATCAACGGGAAGGTGGGTGTGGAAGTATTTGGTAGATAAACGTTATTTTCCAGTCTGGTCTGGAAAGCAAAGAGCATGAGGACATGAGACTTTCGAGGAAGTTTGGATTAGATTTGTGGAAGATGCTTTATCACCTGAGAGAGAGAGAGAGAGAGAGGGAGAGAGAGAGAGAGAGAGAGAGAGAGAGAGAGAGAGAGAGAGAGGGGGGAGAGAGAGAGAGGGAGGGGGGGAGAGAGAGAGACAAAGGAGGGGGGAGAGAGAGAGAGAGGGGAGAGAAAGAGAGAGAGAGAGAGAGAGGGGAGAGGGAGAGAGGAGAGAGAGGGGGAGAGAGAGAGAGAGAGGAGAGAGAGAGAGAGAGAGAGAGAGAGAGAGAGAGAGAGAGAGAGAGTAAAGGGAATGTGGTGCAGTTGTTTGACTGGACAATGAAAATAATAAAATAAAAACAAATTTTATGCCGAAAAACATGCGTACAGACAGTCAGACAGACGGAG
The DNA here is from genome assembly GCA_018398815.1 of Conus ventricosus. NCBI lineage: Eukaryota > Metazoa > Mollusca > Gastropoda > Neogastropoda > Conidae > Conus > Conus ventricosus. The sequence goes on from CM031605.1 coordinate 20,106,734, forward strand.
GCAGACAGACAGAAACAAACACAGAGAGAATGCAAGGAATAATGACATTGTGAGACAGGGGTCAGAGTTTTAACAAAAGATTTTATTGACTGAACGTACTTTGCCTGTAGGTACAGGCAGAATCAAACTGATTCCACACGTACACAAATCAAAGAAAAGCGATATAGTCTAGAGACAACGGGGCCTTTTCATCGACCCGAACAGACAAGAAAATACTGTGCAAAATAACAGAGCACTCTATCGTCACCTGCATAATAGCTCTTAATGATCAATCTCATGATCCTCATAAAAAAAATCATGTAGCAAAACGGTGAACTGTCAACTACCAACTAGTTCTGAAGCTCCAATAGCCCCCCCCCCCCCCCTGCCTTCCCTGCACCCCATGAAAAAATGACTTAAAATAAATCAACCCAAAGTGCACACATGTAGATAACGAGTTGTTAACAGCTATCATAATTCGGTACACTTTTTGATCAGTCAAAGACCAGTCAACAATCACGCACACAAAAACACAAACGTGAACATCTGTGTGTTAATTAAAAAAAAACAAACTAATCAAGTGAACAAGTTTGCAACAAAGATCGGCTGTAGAATCTTCCACACACAAAAAAAAACAAAAAAAACCCAAAAAACTGGAATCAAAGCTGAACAAAGAAACAATAAACATATTTCGTAATGTCACGGGGGGGGGAAACACAATTTCGCTTCTTCCATACATGGGGATAACGCTGCGAACAAAAGCAAAGGAAAGAAGACAGGAAGGAATGATTATTAAAAGAGCAATTCTGGCACAACACCACCCTGATACGAAAAAAGGAAATTAAAACAGATGATGGTGTGTTAGTGATACAAAATGCATTCGGACACAAAAATCAACAAGGGGCGCAACCGTAGTATTGCTTCACATAATATGATGACAAACCACCAGAGGAAAACGAAGGCCAAGGGGAGGGAGGGAACGGTGGGGAGGGACAGATACAGGCAGACCTTGTTTGCTTGGTTGGAATCTAATGACCTCAACCACACTGGACGAATTGTGAAGTCTTCTCTGATCTGTCCCTGTCTCTCCGTGTAGCACTGGTATACATCAATGACATTAAACAATTCACACAGTAATGCTAATTAAACTTCAATCACATGGCTCACCGTGATTACCTTGTTGTACAACGGTACTGCGAAATGATTGTTCAATCAAGACAAACTAAGTTTGATCTCAACAGCTCGTGTATTCTGACGCTTAATTAATGTTTCTATCTTGTTGTCTTGTCGTGTATCAGCTTGGCGGAAGTGCACATGATGACGGGAAGGTGCTATCAAAACGAGGCTTATCGATCTTCATCTGCATTCACTTTCTGTCTTGGGGAAACAATACCAACAAACACCTGATCCTCATTTCTCTTCCTGATCATTGCTGGCTGACTTTTGTATTCTAGCACAATGACTAACATCGAAGTTTCTTCAATGACGATGAAAAAAGTGCTAGTCTCTGAAAAAACAACAACAACATTGACATGTTACATCTTTGGCTACATTTGTCTGACTTCCAACGTGCAGCGGTATACAGACTATGAACACCTGGAACTGCACAGAATTTGTGGTAGTCCTCATAGCACCGAAAGAGCAGATTCACTTCTGAGAATATTTTCATGATTACTTATATCTCCAGTGCCTTTATATTATGTCGAGTCCACCCAACCCTTTTAAATCCTCCCAAACTCCCCCTCCCATTCCCTCACGCTTCCTCTCTTCTTTCACTTTTCTCTCCATTTCCACCCTTTTGCTCTCTTCTTCCCTCCCTCTCCCCTCCCCAGGGTGCATTGCCTCTAGCCACTGGTAAAACCAGCTGCAGTGTTCTAAAAGAATCCTAACCTTGATCCCCGGCTCTGCTCTCAGTAACCATTGTTATGCAACGGACCCCTGCAGCTTGTAAAGACTCTGTCCAAATCACAGATGCAAAGTCTTCGTCTGTGCCTCTCTTTTTTTTCAATTCTCCCCCCCCCCCCCCGAGGCCCCTCCTTTCCCACGCTTCTGTCATCTACCCCTCTGAGACATCCTACTTACACATTCTCCTCTTTCTCTCTCTCCTTCCACTGATCACACTTCTGTCATCTACCCCTCTGAGACATCCTACTTACACATTCTCCTCTTTCTCTCTCTCCTTCCACTGATCACACTTCTGTCATCTACCCCTCTGAGACATCCTACTTACACATTCTCCTCTTTCTCTCTCTCCTTCCACTGATCACACTTCTGTCATCTACCCTCTGAGACATCCTACTTACACATTCTCCTCTTTCTCTCTCTCCTTCCACTGATCACACTTCTGTCATCTACCCCTCTGAGACATCCTACTTACACATTCTCCTCTTTCTCTCTCTCCTTCCACTGATCACACTTCTGTCATCTACCCCTCTGAGACATCCTACTTACACATTCTCCTCTTTCTCTCTCTCCTTCCACTGATCACACTTCTGTCATCTACCCCTCTGAGACATCCTACTTACACATTCTCCTCTTTCTCTCTCTCCTTCCACTGATCACACTTCTGTCATCTACCCCTCTGAGACATCCTACTTACACATTCTCCTCTTTCTCTCTCTCCTTCCACTGATCACACTTCTGTCATCTACCCCTCTGAGACATCCTACTTACACATTCTCCTCTTTCTCTCTCTCCTTCCACTGATCACACTTCTGTCATCTACCCCTCTGAGACATCCTACTTACACATTCTCCTCTTTCTCTCTCTCCTTCACTGATCAACACTTCTGTCATCTACCCCTCTGAGACATCCTACTTACACATTCTCCTCTTTCTCTCTCTCCTTCCACTGATCACACTTCTGTCATCTACCCCTCTGAGACATCCTACTTACACATTCTCCTCTTTCTCTCTCTCCTTCCACTGATCACACACTTCTGTCATCTACCCCTCTGAGACATCCTACTTACACATTCTCCCTCTTTCTCTCTCTCTTCCACTGATCACACTTCTGTCATCTACCCCTCTGAGACATCCTACTTACACATTCTCCTCTTTCTCTCTCTCCTTCCACTGATCACACTTCTGTCATCTACCCCTCTGAGACATCCTACTTACACATTCTCCTCTTTCTCTCTCTCCTTCCACTGATCACACTTCTGTCATCTACCCCTCTGAGACATCCTACTTACACATTCTCCTCTTTCTCTCTCTCCTTCCACTGATCACACTTCTGTCATCTACCCTCTGAGACATCCTACTTACACATTCTCCTCTTTCTCTCTCTCCTTCCACTGATCACACTTCTGTCATCTACCCCTCTGAGACATCCTACTTACACATTCTCCTCTTTCTCTCTCTCCTTCCACTGATCACACTTCTGTCATCTACCCTCTGAGACATCCTACTTACACATTCTCCTCTTTCTCTCTCTCCTTCCACTGATCACACTTCTGTCATCTACCCTCTGAGACATCCTACTTCTTTATGTTATGACAGAAGCGTGATCAGTGGAAGGAGAGAGAGAAAGAGGAGAATGTGTATTCTCCTCTTTCTCTCTCTCCTTCCACTGATCACGCTTCTGTCATCTACCCCTCTGAGACATCCTACTTACACATTCTCCTCTTTCTCTCTCTCCTTCCACTGATCTCACACCCGTCCTCTTCTCACCGATCCCCCCACCCCCCCCCCCGAGATCCACCTGCACACGTTTGAATTCCTTTCTTTGGGGTCCTTAATGAAGAGCTCACGTGTTCATGCTGATGCCTTCATACTCTATGTACGAACAGATTGTGACGTGGCCTAATAATGACGTTTCATTTGTTTCATGCAGCGGGGCCCGGAATAGCCCAGTGGTAGAGCGCCGGACTCGTGATCCTGGGGTTCCGGGTTCGAATCTCCGCCGGCCGTTTCGGTACAGGGGGATTTTTCCCTCGGAGTTAACATTGGTTCTGACTCCATTTCCCATACAGTCCTTCGAAGTTCCGTGTGTGAACGCACGCATAAGATCTTGCACACACGTAAAATCCAATCACCAACTTTCGGAAGAGAAGGCAAATTTGGCCGTTGGTACGGATGACACGCTACACATAGCATGCGTCTTCCCCGAAGTTGGAGTATGGCTGCCTTAATGGCGGGATAAAAAAAAGGGTCATGCACACAAAACTCCGCTCCCTTTATTGGGTAGATGGGATTAATACTTGCCTGTCTGCACAGGGAGTGTCCGCAGGAGTATTGATCAGCCTGCGTACGCAGAAGAAGAAGAAGAAGAAGTTTCATGCAGGCATTTCAGTATTACCACACGATTAGTGTAGTTTCTATCTCTTTAGCAGCAGAGGAAATTCCCACACTGTACGTATTCCGTCTAGCTTCTGCATAGATCTGTTATTGTTGATACAAGTATGCCTGTGTTTGATTCTATGAACAGAATTTGACGTAGACATTTGAGACATTTGATGACATCTCACACTATTTCATGCAATCATTTCCGTTTTCTCAACGGTTAGTACAGATTTTAGCAGAAGTGGAAAATTTCGGTGTGTGTATTCACTCTAGTTTCTGCAAAGATCTGTTACAGTTGAAACAAGCATGAGTGTGTTTTTTTAGCCGTTTTTAAGCGGTTGTATTTGTTTGAATCACCATTGACAGTAAATTCATTTTACCTTCAGCATGTTTGGCAAGATATATCAGTTTGTGTCTTATCTCAGTTCTATAATTGATTACCTATTGATTTACACTTGCACTTTGCTCGGAAGAAATGACATTAAATCGTCGGGTCTTGATAGAATATCATTTTCTTTTCACAGTATTTGTACATAATATCAATTAACATAATGTTTAAATTATAGAGCAATTATTGTGAGTGATAACAATTCATAAGAATATATCAGCAATGTAAGTCTGAAAAGATTGCTAAAAATGTCAATAGGATTTTGCCATTTGGTGACACCTTGGAGATGGCGGAGTACTTATTATTGATATTTTTCACTCTTGCAAGTTTGGTTATACTAGCTCTTGTAGTTAATAAGAAAAAAATCAACATTAAGGCGCGAGCACACACACACCACACACACACACACACACACAACGCACACACACACACACAAGCACGCACGCACGCACGCACACACTGTGACAGCTGATATAGGGTGATTACATAGGCTCACTTCCTTACACACGTGAATCAAAGCTTACATAAAATACGGAATGTACGTGCACGCGTACACACATTATAGGCATACACACACACACACACACACACATATATATATATATATATATATATATATATATATATATATATAACAAACTAATAAATTCCAAGGATAAGTACCGAGCACCGTTCCAGCAACTTACAGAGCAG
>CM031605.1:20134798-20137298 GCA_018398815.1 Conus ventricosus
AATAACAGAGCACTCTATCGTCACCTGCATAATAGCTCTTAATGATCAATCTCATGATCCTCATAAAAAAAATCATGTAGCAAAACGGTGAACTGTCAACTACCAACTAGTTCTGAAGCTCCAATAGCCCCCCCCCCCCTGCCTTCCTGCACCCATGAAAAAATGACTTAAAATAAATCAACCCAAAGTGCACACATGTAGATAACGAGTGTTAACAGCTATCATAATTCGGTACACTTTTTGATCAGTCAAAGACCAGTCAACAATCACGCACACAAAAACACAAACGTGAACATCTGTGTGTTAATTAAAAAAAACAAACTAATCAAGTGAACAAGTTTGCAACAAAGATCGGCTGTAGAATCTTCCACACACAAAAAAAACAAAAAAAACCCAAAAAAACTGGAATCAAAGCTGAACAAAGAAACAATAAACATATTTCGTAATGTCACGGGGGGGGGGAAACAATTTCGCTTCTTCCATACATGGAGGATAACGCTGCGAACAAAAGCAAAGGAAGAAAGACAGGAAGGAATGATTATTAAAAGAGCAATTCTGGCACAACACCACCCTGATACGAAAAAGGAAATTAAAACAGATGATGGTGTTAGTGATACAAAATGCATTCGGACACAAAATCAACAAGGGGCGCAACCGTAGTATGCTTCACATAATATGATGACAAACCACAGAGGAAAACGAAGGCCAAGGGGAGGGGAGGGACAGGTGGGGAGGGACAGATACAGGCAGACCTTGTTTGCTTGGTTGGAATCTAATGACCTCAACCACACTGGACGAATTGTGAAGTCTTCTCTGATCTGTCCCTGTCTCTCCGTGTAGCACTGGTATACATCAATGACATTAAACAATTCACACAGTAATGCTAATTAAACTTCAATCACATGGCTCACCGTGATTACCTTGTTGTACAACGGTACTGCGAAATGATTGTTCAATCAAAACAAACTAAGTTTGATCTCAACAGCTCGTGTATTCTGACGCTTAATTAATGTTTCTATCTTGTTGTCTTGTCGTGTATCAGCTTGGCGGAAGTGCACATGATGACGGGAAGGTGCTATCAAAACGAGGCTTATCGATCTTCATCTGCATTCACTTTCTGTCTTGGGGGAAACAATACCAACAAACACCTGATCCTCATTTCTCTTCCTGATCATTGCTGGCTGACTTTTGTATTCTAGCACAATGACTAACATCGAAGTTTCTTCAATGACGATGAAAAAAGTGTAGTCTCTGAAAAAACAACAACAACATTGACATGTTACATCTTTGGCTACATTTGTCTGACTTCCAACGTGCAGCGGTATACAGACTATGAACACCTGGAACTGCACAGAATTTGTGGTAGTCCTCATAGCACCGAAAGAGCAGATTCACTTCTGAGAATATTTTCATGATTACTTATATCTCCAGTGCCTTTATATTATGTCGAGTCCCCCCAACCCTTTTAAATCCTCCCAAACTCCCCCTCCCTTTCCCTCACGCTTCCTCTCTTCTTTCACTTTTCTCTCCATTTCCACCCTTTGCTCTCTTTTCCCTCCCTTCCCCTCCCCAGGAGTGCATTGCCTCTAGCCACTGGTAAAACCAGCTGCAGTGTTCTAAAAGAATCCTAACCTTGATCCCCGGCTCTGCTCTCAGTAACCATTGTTATGCAACGGACCCTGCAGCTTGTAAAGACTCTGTCCAAATCACAGATGCAAAGTCTTCGTCTGTGCCTCTCTTTTTTTTCAATTCTCCCCCCCCCCCCGAGGCCCTCCTTTCCACGCTTCTGTCATCTACCCCTGAGACATCCCACTTTACACATTCTCTCTTTCTCTCTCTCCTTCCACTGATCACACTTCTGTCATTACCCCTTGAGACATCCTACTTACAATTCTCCCTTTCTCTCTTCCTTTCCACTGATCACACTTCTGTCATCTACCCTCTGAGACATCCTACTTACACATTCTCTCTTTCTCTCTCTCCTTCCATGATCACACTTCTGTCATCTACCCTCTGAGACATCCTACTTACACATTTCCTCTTTCTCTCTCTCCTTCCACTGATCACACTTCTGTCATCTACCCCTCTGAGACATCCTACTTACACATTCTCCTCTTTCTCTCTCTCCCTTCACTGATCACACTTCTGTCATCTACCCCTCTGAGACATCCTACTTACACATTCTCCCCTTTCTCTCTCTCCTTCCACTGATCACACTTCTGTCATCTACCCTCTGAGACATCCTACTTACACATTCTCCTCTTTCTCTCTCTCCTTCCACTGATCACACTTCTGTCATCTACCCTCTGAGACATCCTACTTACACATTCTCCTCTTTCTCTCTCTCCCTTTCCCATGATCACACTTCTGTCATCTACCCCTCTGAGACATCCTACTTACACATTCCCCTCTTTCTCTCTCCCCTTCATGATCACACTTCTGTCATCTCCCCCTCTGAGACATCCTACTTACACATTCTCCTTTTTTCTCTCTCTCCTTC
>CM031605.1:20142298-20184798 GCA_018398815.1 Conus ventricosus
ATCAACATTTAGACAGTACGTGTTCCAGTCACAGGTAGTGTTTGTCTGCCTGGAGTGAAGGAAGTGATGACCGATCAAATATGGATGATTGGATGTCTCTGGTTTCAGTTCTGCACATGTTTCCAGAAGAGCTGACTCTGGCACTGTAGCAGCTCCCATGATGTCGCTCTGGCCTGCACAAGGTCAAACCCACTGGGTCTCTGAAGGGGAGTATGGGTCTCTGTCCGTGGTCATAGGAACTCACAAATCATGAACGGCAAGTGGTCAAAGTAGTGCTTCACGCAAGAAGCGTAGTAAACGTTACAGGAGACGACGCACGCTGTGTCCGAAAAGTCTGTTTGACAGGTAAGCCACTGGACAAACTTCAGGTGTTGGAGGGGGGACAAAATCTGGACACACTGGGCCGACTGAACTTTATGAAATTATCAGATCAAACCTTATTTCATTATAGAAGATATGAAAATAGCGTTTTTTAATTATTTTTTTTTATTTATTTTTTTAAAGATGATTAAAATAAGCATATTACATCAGTCAAAAAATTGTAACTCTGTATGAATCAATGGGTCATTTTCCAGAAATGTTCAACAGCTTAGTTAGCCAGTTGATACTATCTGGTAAAGGAGAATCCATCATTAAAGGACACAATTAGGAACTTCTCCAAATCTAGATAATATCTCAGATGGTATAAAAGGCTCGTACTTCCACCTCTTCCATACTCAGTATGACACATGATAGTCATCAAGCTTGCGAACAGTAAGATATACTCTGTCCTGAAAATCCGCGGATCCTTCAAACTTCCTAAGTGATGAGGAAACACCCACGTGTCGGGTCATTGACAACACAGCTGTACTGTCACAAACCAATTCATCCGCCTCCAGGGACATCCTTGAAGCAAATAATAGCCCGTTATATCACCTAACACCATCGAACCTGTCTTCTTCTCACTCATTTCCTCTTCAGGTCTTAGGCGTAGCTGGACAGTGTGACACAGTTCACGAAATGTGACCAAAAAGATTCCAGTGTACTTCGTTGGGGGATAACACAGTACCTGGATCAAAAACCTTACCTTCAATCAGTCTATCAGGAAAGTTCTCCAGTGCATTATTTTACGTGATATAAAGATTTTCATGGGTGTTTTTTTCTTCGGTCCTCTTAGGTGACTCTGTCATGAGGTATTTTCGATCCAAGGAGTATTGCAGTGAGGAAAGACAGGGTTATTCAAACTGTGTGTTCCAGGATTTGACAAGAAGGATTTGATATGCATCGTGGCTAGGCACAATGCCGGACCAAACTCTCCACATCCAGCATTCATGTGATTGTTCAATGTAGGATGTCAATGGACTGCCACCGCTGGCCCTGTGCCCGTGAAAAAGTGGTCAGAACTGATGTAATCACTCTGCAAGATATCTTCCCTTCAGATGGAAATTCTCCTTTTAAGACTCCTCGTCCCCAGCAACGAGGTCGTCACCCTTTTAACAACTCGATCTTTCCCTCCATACAAGAACCCTGCGTCAAGGACTGCATTGCTGCTGAATCAACTTAGTTCATTACAATAATCGATACATTAATTACAAGAATGGTTGCCCATGACTGCATTATTACAAAGATTCCTGTCTTCAACTATAGTCTTATAGTACTGACAAAACTAGCCACCTCAATTTTATGCAGTTTTTGCCACGTTTCTCTCCGGTCAGACCATTAAGCGCCGACATGGTGTGAAGGTGGCCTTTCGTCACAGCGACTGCCCGAAAGTGATGGGCCAATATGGAGAAAGCTGCGGCCTGGTTGCTTTGTGTTAGCATCCCAGCACTAGACGGCAGGGTTGGTCAGGGTAAACTCACGCACGGAGTTTCCGGTGACTAGGGTTTTGGTCGTGGGAGGCTACTATTTGCTGGCCGCCCCACATCCATCCTCTTCAATGATCTCTACCCCATGCTGCCGTTCAACCAGACCAGAGTCGGGGAGGATGGACCACCCCAGGCTACCACCAGGCTCAACCTTGTGGCGCTGTCTCCGTTCGACGTGTTCCGCACTGCAACAGCGTCGTTGTTCGATCGCCGTCGAGCCTTTCATAGCCTCACATCAACAGTGGAGCCTGGTCCCGCACAACTGCGTTTACGTCACCACTGAGGCCTATCAGCCTCCCTTCAACAGGGGGATGTTCTTCACTGCAAGCTTGTTTTACGACGTGGGAAGAGGCCTTTCTGCGTTTCGATCTCCAGTCGGGCCTAAGGCCAACAGGTCTGCCCCTGTACATGAACCCAAGCGTGCTCCCTACCCCCTATTCCCCAACTGTCTGGCCTTCACTCCAAAGGACCCTGGTTGTCCTCCGTTTCTTACCCACCTCCCACTTCTCAGTATCCCCTTCTAGCACAGAGGGCCACTGGCGAAGACTCTGTCACCACCTAGCTGCCAACGAAGCTTCCAGAACCAGTGCAGCTGTGCCTACCCCCCCTACGCCTATTGTGCTGGAGGTTTACGTCCAAAGCAGCTGGAGAGTAGACCTCCAACTGCTGGAAACATGGCCGTCACATGATCCTGAAACAGTCCAGGGTACTACAGTAGTTTCATATGACTCCACCTGATTATATGATTGTCAAAATAGAGGAATGGGTGGGGAAACTGTGTTGTTTGTGTTTTGTTGTGTGTGGTTGTGTGTTGTGTGTGTGTCGGGGGGGGGGGGGGGGGGGGGGGGGGGGGGGGGGGGGGGGGGGGGGGGGGGGGTGCTTGGGGGGCTGGGGGGGGGTGGGGGGGGTGGGGGGGGGGGTGCATGCATGGGTGAGGGGGGGGGGGGGGGGGGGGGGTGGGGGGGTGATTGCAGTTGTCGACTGCAGTGCATGGGGGGGGAGTGTGCATGCCTTGGGTGTCCACTTTGTCCACTTCGCGCATGCGCACATTGCGCGCAAGTGTGTTTGTATGTATTGAGAATAATGTAAGGGTGGGGGTTATTTGAATACGAGCGGGGTCGGGGTGGTTGGAGCGGGAGGAGGCGAGAGGGAAGGGGGGTGGCGAGAGAATGAAGGAAGCAGAAGAATGGTGTTCTATCATATTTTTAAAATAATGAGAATTGTAGTATCCATGTGGAATTCATCAACATGTGCGGGATTCTGCCTTGTTTTCATTGTATGATTTGGTATTAACAATAATTGATTCAAATGTCACCGAGTTAAAACATGTCATCGATATGTTAAACAGATAAGGGATGTATGTTCATGTATGCTATGAGAGAGACGAGTGAGAGTGAGACGAGAGAGAAGGACGAGAAGTTTAGGATGAGCGGAGAGGTAGATCGACGACCGGTGAGAGAGGACAGATGAGTGAGAGGGTAGGGAGGAGAGAGAGGAGACGAGTGAGAGAGATTGAGAGAGAGCAGAGAATATGAGAGAGGAGTGGAGGGGAGCATGGTGTGATGGAATGTGAGGGTGAGTGGATGGTGGTGCGTATGTGTGTGTATTGCGGTGGATGTGGATGTACACGTATGAGTGTTTAGCGCTCGCGGGAGAACGCGAGCTGTCCCGTGAGCGTGGTTGATGATGTGAGACGGTCCTGGTATTCGGATTGGTCAGTGAACTCTATTCTGGTTCTGGATGTCGGCCGTTTCGTTTGTATTTCGTACCCCGGTTTGCTGTTTCCGTTATACTCTTGCATGTGTTTTTGCCCGCATATTGTTGTAGCTATTAAATAATCTCTTCTGATTTGTTTACGGGCTAGTGATCTTTTTCTGCCTTTGTTGTTGTTGTTGTTGGTTTTTCGCTTCGTCTTATTGCTACAAACAGGTGTTACTGCTGTTTGATATTTTTCTACGTGGGATTTGCTCAGTGTTGGGTCATCCGTAGTTTTTTTTTTGTTAATCAGTTTTTATTCTATAATGAAGAATTGGTTGTTAGTCTAAAATTAGGTGTTGAATTAAGAGGCTATTTAAGTGTTGTCATCCTTTTTTCTTGTAAACATATATTTTCTGACCGTGTCCATACATTTATCCAATTCCAATAACTGTTTCAATTGTTTTTGTTTTTTTCTGAATCTAGACTTTCCCTTTCCAATATAGTACCGGATTATTTAGTTTCATCCAAGGTTAAGATACTTACTATAAGATGAGATCCAATGACAAAGCTTGAAAAACAGGGTTTTTTTGGGACTAGTGGACCTATATTCACAACTCTAATTAATTATAAACAGATCACACAGTATGGATAAATTTCTGATAACATAGAATGCATATGGTTAGACATCTATGCGAAGGGCACCTAAACCGTTTTTGCTATGCTGTGCTTATATAGAAATCCTATCGATCGCTTGAATGGTTCGCCCCAATCGTTTCGAACTTATGAGGGATGATGCCTCAATGAGTTCGTTCTGAAGATTATAACATTTTAGGAGATTTTAACCTTTGATCTACTTATTTCCACAGGATAAATGGAATACGGGTTATGTATTACAGAATTTGACACAGCTTTAGTAACCACGACATGTAAAAAATTATTCTCCGATTCGACCCTTATTGAATCTCATTTACGCAACAATCACTTTTCATATATTTGGAAACTCTGCTGCCTCTATTCGGTCTCAGTGATCACGTGTCCAATTTGTCTAAATGGTTTCCAAAAAGGGTGTTAAAATTCCCAGGAATTGTTCAAAATGCATATCCTTTTCGAGCTATAGAAAATTCTTATACTAACAATTTATTGTCCGATTTATTTGTGTGTTAACGCATAATTTATTTTTCTGTGGGTATTTCGCACATATGACCCTGATGGCAGCATGGACTGCTTGGCTTTTGACATATATAATCTTCTGTCTTTAATACAACACGTGCCATTCGGCTAACTAAAACGTTGGCAAACCAAGGGGTAAGCCACCGTGGGATAATGAAAACATCGGGTGATCATGGCCATTAATTTTCGGATATTCTCATATGCAAACAAATGGTAAAGATGATAATTTTAAAAATTTAAAAGCAAAGAAATAAGGTGTAACCCGATATGGAAAAAGAGCCGCTATATAAGATATATTTCAGTGCATCCTTATTTACCGTAATTAAAGAAGATTCAAATCGACTGGAAAGCTAATTAATGAGCCCTCTCCGGGTGAAAACCTTGTCATTCTAGCGCTCCTTCTGAGAGTTCCTTGGCTGCTGAACTCTTAATTTGTTCACCCTTTCACAAATCTGTTGCAGTAAGACGATCAAAGCTGACTGTTCAATAAGACATATGACCTATTTGAGCTAAAAATGAGCGTAATGTGTATCGAAATAAAAACATAAAATTAATCTTCAATATCGAGTTTATTGGTGTGTACATGATGTTTATAAGGAATTGTTTCATGAATCAGTCCCCTGTTTATCGAGGTTTTAGTTGATTTAGATGGAAAATTTGAGAAAATTGCTGCTCCGATTATTTCAGAGCAATCTTACTTACATTTTCAAATCTTTCCATTAGAATAAAGAAGGTAGGTTAATCCACAACCCTTCAAAGTTGCTAGTTGTTTTAACCTTTTTTAATCTGGTTGATCCCACTGATCCTTTCTAACTAAAGACCTATCCGCTGTCCTATCTTTTCTATTCTAAATCCCCTGTGAAAAACACATCAAATGTAACAAATTAAAAATTGCTCATATGAATTTCTATTTAAAATTATTTCATTCTAATTCTAAGCAGAATTTAGAGAATATCATTCTTGTCAACACCTTGCTCACTAATATATTTGATCAATGGCATTTTATACATAATACATGATCTCCTTAACAGGAACAGTTTTTGTCGACTTCGTATATGCGTTTCGACACTATTGATCACATTATTATTGTTAAGAAATACTAACATTGTATGGTTTATCCCCAGTTGCTACTTATAACATTATTTCTTATTTCTCAAATGTTAGGCGATCATATGGTATTAAAATTTCCGATTCTTCCTCTAGTTTATTAGGCCATTAATTTATGGACGTCCCACAAGGGTCTGTCTGGGGCTATCTTATTCTCTGTTTATATTAAATGATCTTCCTTTTCATTTGTCTTCTCCCTGTTGGCGTTTTTGCCTGATGACACTACTTTATCCATTATAATGACAAAGTTGGCCGACTCAGAAGTATCAAAATTACAGAGATGATCTCTAATAATATCTTGCAAGTGGAAATAGATTTGAACTTATGGCCTCTCTCACTTGCTCAATAGTATATATATTTATGATGACTACAACCAGGAAAGTAACGTTCAATATATGAAAGCACGATTTTGTTTTATTATTTTTAAATACGTATATTTACATAATAAAGTCGTAGAAGAAAGAAGTTAAATAACACCAAATTATTTGTTCTTACAGTTGATAATAATTCTTTATGTCTATTCACTTATCTTGTTTTGTCTAAAAGGTTAGCTAAATAATAATTATTCTTGTTGAACCGAATCATGATTTTCCTTGATCAAAATTCTTGAAATTATTTTTCTATGCTTATGCTACAAACCTGCATTAAACTATGCCTCTACATGCTGGGGATTATTTAGCCAGTAAAAATTTGCTTAAAACCACTAGGAAAGCATGTACAGACGCGCTTATTAGAGGAGACCTCTTGAAATATTCTCTACAAAGCTAGTGGATTTATAAAGATCTTAAAATTATTTCCCATCTCGATCTAAATTGCTGACTTTAATAAAGCGGTCTTTATGTATAAAATCAATTTAATTATTTTATTGCGCCACCTTATCTTCATGACAAATTATCCATTATTCAAAATTCGAGGCAATTATACCCTATCAACCCCTCGACCTCGAAATGATCGTTTAAAGTCAATACCCCTTACTTACTCTGGGAGAAATGTATGGAGTGAAAAATCCCTACTCATTTTTTTTAAACAGATATAAATTAGTTTTTTTTTATATAGTTTAAAAAATGCATTTTTAAAATACCTCATTGAAAATTTGTAAAATCATGTTTCACTTATCTGTATTATTCTCCTAAGTTTGATGTTCTTTTGACACTAAACAACGTTGTTGTTCAGCCCGGAGATGGCCTTAGCAGTCGGCTGGGCTATAAGCAAATTATGCTTGATTGGAGTACAATAATACTTATGTATACCTTTGTGATGCTTAAGGATGTCCAGTTGTGTGTGTGTGTAGGGTTGTGTTGTGTGTGTGTTGTGATGTCTGTGTGTTTTGTTGTTTGTTGTGTGTGTGTGTGTGTGTGTGTGTGTCTGTGTGTCGTGTGTGTGTTTGTGAGTGACGTGTGTGTGTGTTGTGTGTGTGTGTGTGTGGGTGTGTGTGTGTGTGTTGTTAGTTGTGTGTGTGTTGTGTGCGTTTGTTGTGGTTATGTGAATTTGTTGAAAGGAGACTGGCTTACTATTTTCTTATATATATATATTTTTTAAAATGTTTTTACTATTGTTGTGTTTAATTTTGTCAATTGATGTAATTGTTCTTTATTGTTTATTGTTATTTTGAGGGCATAGTGAAAAAAGCTTCCAGCTTATCTATTACACCCTCATTAAAGATTTCGAGTTTCGAGTTTCTCACACCACACGCGCGCGCGCGCACGCACGCACGCACCACACGCAGGAGGCGTCTCTTATCAATGTCCGTTACAGTATCTCTGTCACGCTAACTCTACCTATATCTGCGAGCCCTCCGTTCCTATGTCCGGCGTATCGTCCTTTGCCTATGTCCTTCACATCACTCCTACCTACAACCGTCACGTAACCCCTACCTATATCCGTCACGTCAGCCTTAGCTATGTCCGTCACAATCGCCGCTATTTATATGTGACCTCACCCCTACCTGTACGTCACGTTACCCCTACCTGTACGTCACATTATCGCTACCTATACGTCACATCACCCCTACCTATACGTCACATCACCCCTACCTATACGTCACATTACCCCAACCTATACGTCACATCAGCTCTACCTATACTCATCACCCGTACCTATGCGTCATCTCACCCCTACCTATACGTCACCATCACCCCTACCTATGTAGGTCACATCACCCTTACCTATCACGTCACATCACCCCTACCTATGTCCAGCAGACACCCTGACATATGTCCGTCACGCCACTCCTATCTATGTCTGTCTGTCACGCTTCTGTCTATAACTCTCTCTGTGTATATAGAAAGAACCCCAAAGGAGAGCTTGACAGCATGAGGTCTTCAGAAAAGAACGCCACCACCAGCACCCCCCCCCCACTTGACAAGCGTGTTATCCCCGAGCCCCTTGCTGTCTATGAAAGCTGGGCCGCATCAGCCATGGACTCCTACATGCCGTTGTGTTGCCAACCCTGTTTTTTTTTTTTTCTTTCTTTTTTTCTCTGCCGCTGCCGGGATTGGGATCCGCAACTTCTGGAGGGCTGGGACTCGAGGCGTGGCTCTGGAGGGGCTGGGACTCGAGACGTGGCTCTGGAGGGGCTGGGACTCGAGGCGTGGCTCTGGAGGGGCTGGGACTCGAGGCGTGGCTTTTCTGACGGGCGTTTTAACCCACATCGCTATCGGACTCCCGCACACAGTTGAGAAATTTAAGCTTTATCAAGCCCAGTGTTGTTCCTCCTCGACCAGTCTCTGCCATTGCCTTCAGGGTTCTGGCCCTCTGTTTACTACCAGAAATCCCGAGCTCTTTCATGAGGTCATACCACCCTTGATGGAGCCTGCCAATCCTCTGGCTCTAACCGCTGGGCATGGACTTGGACCTGGAAACCGAATTCCCTCAAGTCACGACAAGGCTACCTCTGACTGTCACGCCACCCATGTCTATCTATGTCCGTCACGCTTCTGTCTGTTTAAATCACCTCAGTCACGTGATTCCTCTCCGTACGCACATCACTTCAGTCCCGCGTTTCCGTTCTGTCTGTGCGTCACTTGTCATGTGATTTCTATCTATCTATCTATCTATCTATCTATCTATCTATCTATCTATCTATCTATCTATCTATCTATCTATCTGTTTCACACCGGTCATGTGATTCCTTTCTGTATTTGTTTCACACCAGTCATGTGATTCCTTTCTATATATGTTTCAAACCAGTCACGTGATTCCTTTCTATATCTACTGAGCCACAAAAGAAACGCAAACGATGGGTCCATTCAATGTACTCTCATGTTGTTGACATTTAATTGCAACCATTGAAATGAATTGAATGCAACCATTGAGTTTCTGGCTTTAGTGTTCTTATTGTTGGCTGAAGCAAAAAGTGGTCACGTGTCATGAGTGTCACGGAGAGGGTCAGTAACGAGTGTGTCCCCCCAGCGTTGATAACAGCCTGACATCTGGCGGGCATGGAGTGGATCAGACGGTTGACGGTGGCCATGTTGACGTTGTTCCAGATCTGCCTCAGTGCCTGCTCTAGCTGACGGGCTGTTGTTGGCCTCGGCTGAACAGCATTCAGCTCCCGTTTGAGATGGTCCCAGAAGTGTTCGATAGGGTTCAAATCAGGGCTCAGCGAGGGCCACTGCAGAGCTCTGATGCCCTGTTGCTGCAGGAAGTCTGTGGTGACTCTGGCAGTGTGTGGACGAGCATTGTCCTGCTGGAGAGTGAGGTGGCCATGCTGCTGGAAGTGGGGCACAACAACGGGCCTCAACACCTGGTCAATGTATCGCTGCACAGTAACGCCATTTCCGCGGCCAGGGCCAATGTCTAGGAAAACAATAGGCCCAACAAGCTGGTTGAGGCTGATTCCTCCCCATACCATGATGCTCGCACCTCCCCAAGCATTGATCTCGTGGACGTTGTTGTTGGCATACCTCTGGTTGCGCCTCCTCCACACCCGGATTCGGCCATCAGCATGATGAACACAGTATCGGCTCTCATCCGTGAAGAGGATGCCCTCCATTGCCGCCAGTTCCAATTCCGGTGCTGCTGGGCCCATTGCAGTCGTTGTTGCCTATGTCTTGGAGTAAGAACAGGTCGCCTTACGGGACGGCGGCAGTGCAGGTGATGTTCTGTTAATCGACGCCGCTCAGTTTCACCAGAAATTGGTGCACCATGCCTGCCAATGGTGTTTCTGGCCGTTTCCGTTGCATAAGTGAATGGCTCACGCAGGTGACGGTGGTGAATCACCCGATCTTGTTGTGCAGTCGTTACACGGGGTCTGCCGCTTCGTGGGTTGTCCCGAGCGTCGCCATTTGCCTGGAACCTGGCCCACAAACGACAAATTGTAGAAACAGTCACGCAAAACGCAGCTGCGACTTGTGCAGCACGGTTTCCGACTTGGAGTCGCCCTATGGCTCTTTCTCTGTCGACAGCGCTCAGTCTTGGCATTCTGGTCATGTGGAAATGATTGCTTTGCCAGGGCGTAACAGCCTGGGTTTTTATTCCTAGTGATGTGTGAATACTGTTCAGCGAAAAAAGATTGACATGACTGTTTGCATTCGCCTTGCACATGCAAAAACGCGCTTCCACGTTCATGGCGCCGGTGTGAGCTCATTTCTAGTGACACTGACCTGATTTGCACGTGCTGCACACTAGGTCTAATGCTGACTCATGACCGCATGGAATATATGGTCACAGCGTACCTACAGTGCCATTAATTATATTCACCCCTATCTACCCCTCCATTTGCGTTTCTTTTGTGGCTCAGTATATGTTTCACACCAGTCATGCGATTCCTTTCTATATATGTTTCACACCTGTCATGTGATTCCTTTCTTTATATGTTTCACACCAGTCATGTGATTCCTTTCTATATATGTTTCACACCAGTCATGTGATTCCTTCCTATATATGTTTCACACCAGTCATGTGATTCCTTTCTATATATGTTTCACACCAGTCATGTGATTCCTTCCTATATATGTTTCACACCAGTCATGTGATTCCTTCCTATATATGTTTCACACCAGTCATGTGATTCCTTTCTTTATATGTTTCACACCAGTCATGTGATTCCTTTCTATATATGTTTCACACCAGTCATGTGATTCCTTCCTATATATGTTTCACACCAGTCATGTGATTCCTTTCTTTATATGTTTCACACCATGCAGTCATGTGATTCCTTTCTTTATATGTTTCACACCATGCAGTCATGTGATTCCTTTCTTTATATGCTTCACACCAGAGGTTCCTTTTGTATGTCTGTCATCCCGGTCACGTGATCCCTCTCTGATCTGCTGTGGAAAAAAGAAACGAACACTCACATTTGGCTTGAATGAATGAGAAACGAAAGAAAACAAGCAGAAAATCTCAAATAAAGACACTAAAATAAATCAAAAATGATATGCAACTCATGAGCAAATTTGACTCGTGGCCACAATATCACCAACAACTCGTGAATTTAACAAAAGTAGTTTTGAAAACAAGAGACAACGCGGTTTGGAATGGTATGGTATCACACATATGCCCAGAGAACAAAATAAAACACACAGAAAAACAAACATTTGAATGCATACTCATTTGTGACAAAACGAAACAAACCTTAAAAAAAAAAAAGCTGTCTTGCTGCTCTGACTTGTGTGATCTTTCAGAGAAGTTTTTCACTGCTCCTTTTGGCCTCCCAGTCTTCTTCCCCTTTCCCCCGCCCCCTGCCTACCCCTCCCCCGCCCCATCCCCCTTCTTCCCCAACCACCTCACCCCCCAGCCTACCACACACACACACACACACACACACACACACACACACACACACACACACACACACACACACACACACACACACACACACACACACACACACACACATCCAGTCGCCTTCTGTCACATTGCCCATACACCCAAAGACCGCAAGGAATTGTCTTTCTCATGCCACTGACAGGCTCCCCACGAAAAGAGACCCCGCGCTACTGTTGCCTCCTTTCGTTGATCATTGTTAGTGGCTGTTCTGGTTTTAAAAAAGAAAAACAAACACCCCCCCCCCAAAGTAAAACAAAAACAACAACAAAAACAAAACAAAGAAACAAACAAAACCTATGTCATTCGCAAGACAGGTGTGCTCGTGTACTGAAAGCCGGAGAAAACTGACCCTGAAGAGACAATGCTTTCAAACCAACAGTCTCAAACTTCAAAACTGTCGCGAGGTCCGAACATAAAACAAGCCGTTCCTGTCACCGTTTCCGGAGTCCATCAGAGCGTTGCAATGATGACCGTGGCATCAACTGTCTCCGCCTCTGATGATGACCGTGGCATCAACTGTCTCCACCTCTGATGATGACCGTGGCATCAACTGTCTCCACCTCTGATGATGACCGTGGCATCAACTGTCTCCGCCTCTGATGATGACCGTGGCATCAACTGTCTCCACCTCTGATGATGACCGTGGCATCAACTGTCTCCACCTCTGATGATGACCGTGGCATCAACTGTCTCCGCCTCTGATGATGACCGTGGCATCAACTGTCTCCACCTCTGATGATGACCGTGGCATCAACTGTCTCCGCCTCTGATGATGACCGTGGCATCAACTGTCTCCACCTCTGATGATAACCGTGGCATCAACTGTCTCCACCTCTGACGGTTGTGAGCAAGTGCCTGGGTTGTTGCCAAGCTCTTCCTGGTCCACTCAGTCATGCTGTCTGTCCATCTTTTTCTCTGTCTGCTCTGTCTCCCCTTCCTGGTCCACTCAGTCATGTTGTCTCTTCACCTCTCTCTGCTCAGTCTCCTCTTCCTGGTCCACTCAGCCATGTTGTCTGTCCACCTCTGTCTGCTCTGTCTCCTGTCTCTTCTTCCTGGTCCACTCGTCCATGTTGTCTGTCCACTTATCTCTCTGTGTCTGCCCTGTCTCCTCTTCCCTGTCTACTCAGCCATGTTGTCTGTCCATCTCTTTCTCTCTCTGTCCTGTCTCCTCTTCCCGGTCTACTCAGCCATGTTGTCTGTCCATCTCTTTCTCTGTTTTGTCTCCTCTTCCCGGTCCACTCAGACATGTTGTCTGTCCATCTCTTTCTCTGTCTGTTCTGCCTCCTCTTCCCGGTCCACTCAGCCATGTTGTCTTGTCATCTCTTTCTCTGTCTGCCCTGTCTTCTATTCCCGGTCCACTCAGCCATGTTGTCTTGTTATCTCTTTCTCTGTCTGTCCTGTCTCCTCTTCCCGGTCCACTCAGCTATGTTGTCTGTCCATCCCTTTCTCTGTCTGCCCTGTCTTCTATTCCCGGTCCACTCAGCCATGTTGTCTGTCCTCCTCTTTCTCTATCGGCTCTGTCTCCTCTTCTCCCTGCACTCTTCCCAGGAGGCGGGGCTTGGAGAGTCTGCTTCGTTTCGCCATTCGGTCACATGGCCACATGGTCCACTTGGGATCTCTCGTTCTCACTGTGGTCATCAGGTCAGCATGGTGACTCGCGTGTTGTCTGATGGTTCAGGAGACTTCGTCGCTTAGTACATGCTGAGTAGTCGCCTGTCGGACCCCCGCTGTAGTAGTAGTAGTAGTAGTAGTAGTAGTAGTAGTAGTAGTAGTAGTAGTAGTAGTACTTGTTGTTGTTGTTGTTGTTGCTGTTGTTATAGCAGTCAGTAGTAGTCATCGTCATCGTCGCCGTCGTTGTAGGAGCAGTAGCAAAAGAAAGGGAGATTAATCATCAGGGTTTGCAGGGTCTTGGTGTTTCGGGGGTGACCCCAAGTTCCGCACACGTTGTTCCCCTCGTCGCGTCACTCCAACAGCAAGGTACCACCCCCTATTTATCAATCACCACACAGGATCACGACAGCAGGAAGGAGGAAGACGTACTTAGCAGTAGGCGGTGCTTCTGTGGGTTGCTACTTTTCTGCTAGGGTCAGAAAACACCTCCAGCATGTACCATGGAAGTGCTCAGGTGTTTCTTCTTTAATTAAGTCTGTTCATGAGCAGTGGACGTTGGTTTCCTAGGGAGTAAACATCTCCATGCTGCTTAGATTGCTTTGTTATTTTTGAGCCTGTAAAAAAGCATGAAAAAAATCCATAGCAAGATTAAATTCATTCGAGCCTGTGGGCGTATAGAGAAAAGCACCGACGTTATTTAGCCACATTATTGTTGATCTGTTGGTTTGCCAGTCCACGCTTGTCGCCCATGAACCCTGTTTCCACATCACACGGGACAGACGATGTACACGAGAAGGCGACAAAGACAGGATCGAAGCGGAGCAGATATGGTTTAAACGTTCAGCTCCCCAACATTTCCCTTGGCCAGAAGTCATGTCCATGCTACCAGCGTGTCGGATTCCTGCTGTGGGGATACTGTCTCCCTACGGGTCAATTTACTGGCACACAATCTCATTTAGATCATCCCCAAGCGGTTCAGTGCGCCTCATGAGGTAAATTTGCAGGTTCCCTGTACTACTCATCGTGTTGTCAAACAGGAAAACAATGTGCGTGGTCTCCACATTGAAGGCAACCTCTTCTTCCGTCCTTTCGTCGTGTGTGTCGTGGACCTTGTCATAGACCACACTGTCCATGTTATTTCTCCCCCAAGCTCAAATCGCCCTCGCCTTGCATCAGTACACTGAGGAGGATGAAGAAGACCCACCCTCCTCTCGCCTGCATCATACTAAGCGGCGGTTGAGGTGGTCAGAGCTGCCTCTTGGTCCTCCCCCTCTCCTTCTCTCTGTCACAATGAATGGAGAAAGTAACGTCCCATCAGCCTCAGGCTCTGAAGGACGGGTTTCTGACAGACCGGAGTCTACACAGGAGTCATGGAGTCTCCATCCAGAACGTCGTCCAGCCACCCTTTCATATTCCGGGGTCATACTCATCCTGGCCCAGCTTCCGGTTCAGGATGGCCAGAGGCCCCACGCCGCCCTGAAAGCCGCTGTTGTTGTTGTTGGACCGTGCGTTCTGCGCCGTCTCCCACAACTGTTTCTGCATCATGGCCAGGGAGATCTTGTTGGCCTGCAGGAAGTCCTTCATGGAGATCATCTCCCCGGAGTTCCGTCGGTACTCCGAGTCGGAGTCGCCGTCCGCGTCGGTGACCGTGACGGTGGGCGTCTTGGCTCCCCGATGCACGTGCCCGGGCGTGATGGCGTTCCGCCGTGTGATGGGCACTGACGTCAAGCTGCAGGTGCACTCACAGTTCAGCCTCCTCAGCAGCCAGTTGAGGAACTGTTTGATGACGATGGAGGTGACGTTGAAGAGACTGTAGATGCAGCAGCATCCCAGCACGATGAAGATGAAGTTGCCCAGACGGTAAAAATACACGTTTCTGTAGCTGGACCTCTGGCTGACCACGTAGTCCCCGAAGCCGATGGTGGCAAAGGTGACGAAACAGAAGTAGATGGCCTCGAAGTAGCTCCAGTCCTCCACGGGCATGTACATGGAGGAGGCACTCACGGCCACCACCGTGGCTCCTAGCAACAGGATCAGCATCACCCAGTACACGGACGGCTTCCACGAGTCCAGCTGGTCGTCCTCGGAGCCCTGGGAGTTCCGCCTGTTCCTGGGGTCCCTGGGGATGCCCTTCCTCCTCTGACCACGCTCGTGGATGGCGCGCAGGATGTAGGCCAGGAAGGTGATGATGCGCTCCAGGAAGAGGTTGAAGAACAGGATGGCTCCGGCACAGCCGAAGAAACCGTAGAAGATGAGGACGATCTTGCCGCCCACGGTCCTTGGCGTGGTCATTCCGAACCCTGCCCACAGACACCAGCACAAGGAGTGTTACGCCTTTCCCCATCTTCATGACCTAAACGTGAAGAGCGTGTTTTGAGCGATGCAGACACAGGGAGTGTCTCCTTGGAACGAAGATGGTCTGCACTTCTAAACACGCTCTCCCAGTTGAGGACACGACACCCATATACGACCATGACAAATATGAGCGTGAGATCGGAATGAAACGGTATGTGTATCGCTTTCTGTTCGTGCACGCGGGTGTGTGAGCCAAGTGTAAGTCAGTGGCTGTTGTCTCTAGTTTTACTGTCTTTCCGAGTAGACGAGAAACAAACACCCTAAGAGAGAGAGAGAGAGAGAGAGAGAGAGAGAGAGAGAGAGAGAGAGAGAGAGAGAGAGAGAGAGAGAGAGAGAGTAATAAACGAGGATTATGCGTGATATGATTGCACCCCCGTGCGCGAATATGCTGCCTACGTGTCTTCGCCCAAGGCATGTGTGTATCATTTGATCAATGATGTTGAACGTCGCGAGCAGGTTAAGGTCATGGAGTTAAGTTATAAGTTGCAAAAAAATAAAACCTCAGTAACTACTCAGCGGACAGGGGAAAAAAATCAAATACATGTATGGAGTAATTACCTATGGTCTGTGTAATAAAGATACAAGACATTCCCACGTTAGTGACTGAATAATGGTTGTACAGTGTGTGTTGAGAGAACTGCTCTAATTTTGTTTACTGCATGAGGTAAAAGAATAGGATCAGGCGTTAGATATTGCCCACAGCCAAACAACTGAAAGTTGACTTATATTCTTTTAAAGCGTCCGTTTTCCATCCATGCGCCAGTTTTGTCTATAGACTAAAAGCGCTTTTCATTAATGTTGAAGTCTGTTCTGTTATTGTGAGAGAGCTTTCGAGCTGCATCCTCGCATAGGATTCTATTAACAGGAGAATTTACATTGATCCCAAACAGAACTGTTCATCATGTTCAGCATTGTCAGTCGTCCCACCAGGCCTCGCTGCCACAACAGCAACAGTGAGCTGAAGAAGACAGGGCGACCCTGTCGAAATATTCTCAAAGTAAGTCTTTGATTCTGAGCCTAAATACTTTTATAATGTCGAATCCAGAATCCAGAAACCTATATTCCTATTTAACTTTCTAACTCTGAAGAATCTGCTGCACCAGTGTGTATGTACCTATATTCGTGGCATTCGTTTCTATCCGTGTGTGTTTATTTTCGTAGCATTCATTTCTGCAGTGTGTGTGTGTGTGTGTGTGTGTGTGTGTGTGTGTGTGTGTTGTGTGTGTGTGTGTGTGTGTGTGTGTGTTTATTTGTGGCATGCATTTCTACAGGTGTGCATGTACCTATATTCGTGGCATCCATATCTACCGGTATGTATGTGTTTATATTCGACATTTCTACCGGTGTGTATGTGATTATATTCATGACATCCATTTCCGCGAATGTGTTTATATTGGTTATATCCATTTCCACCAGTGTTTGTGATTCTAATCGTGGCAGTCATTTCCATAAGTGTATGTGACTGCATTCGTAACATCCATTTCCACGAATGTGTTTTTATTTGTGATATTCATTTCCACCTGTGTTCTTCTTCTTCCTGTTAGGTGTCCACGGTCATCACATTGACCATTCTGACACCGTAGAATGTTTGTGATTATATTTGTCGCTGCCATTTCCACCAGTGTGTTTGTGATTATATTCGTGGCTGCCATTTCCACCAGTGTGTTTGTGATTATATTCGTGGCAGCCATTTCCACCAGTGTGTTTGTGATCATATTCGTGGCAGCCATTTCCACCAGTGTGTTTGTGATCATATTCGTGGCAGCCATTTCCACCAGTGTTTGTGATTATATTCGTGGCAGCCATTTCCACCTGTGCGTTAGTGATTATATTCGTGGCAGCCATTTCCACCAGTGCGTTAGTGATTATATTCGTGGCAGACATTTACACTGATTCACATAGGCCGTCTCTTGAGAGAACTGGAATGGGATTTAACGTGTGTGCAAGATTTTTTGTGCATTATTTGCGGTTAGTCAAAAAACAAAACAAAACAAAAAACACTGAAAAATATGCGCAAAGGTAGAAACAGAAGAGAACAGACAGACACACAGACAGACTTGAGTCCACAAGATTCGGAAATACAGAACCCTCTCCCTCTCCCTCTCCCCCTTCCGCCCCTCCCCGCTTTCCCTTTTCTCTCTTTCCAATGTGACGCGAACAGCAGAAGCTTAGACTGCCGAAGTAGAGTGTCGATTTCCTATGCTGCT
Organism: Conus ventricosus; assembly: GCA_018398815.1. Classification (NCBI taxonomy): domain Eukaryota; kingdom Metazoa; phylum Mollusca; class Gastropoda; order Neogastropoda; family Conidae; genus Conus; species Conus ventricosus. The sequence goes on from CM031605.1 coordinate 20,160,066, forward strand.
TTCAAGTCGCCGCTCGTTCTCCTCACGACAATGTGTGTAAACCCATTACCTGCTCCAAGTTGTCTATACCGTGCGATCAATACTATCCACTCCATTTGCTTTCCGACTGCCGGAAGGAACACAGAGAGAGAGAGAGGAGAGAGAGAGAGAGAGAGAGAGAGAGAGAGAGAGAGAGAGAGAGAGAGAGAGAGAGAGAGAGAGAGAGAGAGAGAGAGAGAGAGAAATGAATGAGGGAGAAGGGGGGTAGTTTGTAAAAAAAAAAGAGTCAGTAAACATACATCAACACGTTGGGAGAAAAGGGAAAACTGTCTTTCTTGGTTTTCTCTTTCTGCTCCAACGATCTCTTTTCTATATATTATCTTTATCTCTTTTTGTTCGTTCGCTTGTGTGTCCGTTCCCATTCGTCTGTCTGTCTGTCTGTCTGTCTGTCTGTCTGTCTGTCTGTCTGTCTGTCAGTTTGTCTCTGTCTCTTTGTCTCTTTTTGCCCGTCTGTCTGTAGGTCTGCCTGTCTGTCTGTCTGTCTGTCTGTCTGTCCGACTTTCTCTCTCTCTCTCTCTTCTCTCTCTCTCTCTCTCTCTCTCTCCTCTCTCTCTCTCTCTCTCTCCTCTCTCTCTCTCAGCCGTGAACATTTTCTCTTGGCATTTTTTTTTCTTTCCGGCCATTAGATCTACCACACAAACCTCTTCTCTCTTCTTGTCTCCCCTCTTTACTCACACACCCATCATGTTAGCCATCTGTGTGTGTGTGTGTGTGTGTGTGTGTGTGTGTGTGTGTGTGTGCGTGCGTGCGTGCGTGCGTGCGTGCGTGCGTGCGTGCGTGCGTGCGTGCGTGCGTGCGTGTGTGTGTGTGTGTGTGTGTGTGTGTGTGTGTGTGTGTGTGTGTGTGAGTGTGAGTAAAAGTGTACGCGCGAGTGCGCGGGTGTATATGCGTGTGTACATGTACGCGCGTGAATGTGCGCGCCACGTGTTTGAGTTTTGTTTGTGCCTAGACAGTCATGTAGACATGCGTGCACGTGTGTTTACTTCTCTGGTCCATTATGTCTGTGACTTGTTTCTTCAGAATCTCTCCCAACACCTTTCAGCCTCACTCACTCCTCCTCCCTGCCACTCCCCTATTTAAATTTTTTTTTTTTATTACAGATTCTAAGTCCTACCCACACCTACCCACATAACCCCCATTCCCTCACCCCACTCCCTCACCCCACACTCCCTTCCTTCCCCCATTACCCTCGCAACTGACGTCCCTCTCAACCCACCTCAGGTTGAACCCTCTCTCTGTCTGTCTGTCTGTCTGTCTATCTATCTATCTGTCTGTCTGTCTGTCTGTCTGTCTGTCTGTCTCTCTCTCTCTCTCTCTCTCTCTCTCTCTCTCTCTCTCTCTCTCTCTCTCTTAACTCCCCTGGAGGCAGATGTGAGAGTGGAGAGCTTTCCATCAATACCACGTTAATGCCAGACAAGACAAAATGCTGTCTGGCCCTCCATCCCCCACCCCACCCCCCACCCCCCATCTTTCTTTTGCCCTGCCTTCCACCCCTACCCCCCTCCCCCCCCTCTCCACAGTCCTCTCCTCTCGTCCTGCTAGGGTGAGACTCCATACGTGGTGTTGTCCGAGCACCAGCGTCAAGGAAGACAACTTCGCCCTTCCCCCTTAACTCCCCCCTCCCTCCCCAACCCCACCTGTCCCTGCCCCCTCCCGTGGGATGTGTACCCACTCCTTTACTGTGAGGTGTACATTTCAGTGTCTGTTGTATTCCAAGAATTGAACTCAGAACCCTCTCAGACTGATGTTTCGTTTTCATTGCAAGGATTACCAGTCCCTTTCACTTCGTAGCGCGCCCCACCCTTACCCTTAATCCTATCCACTTCTCTGATGTGCAGAGGTTTTATTTTTTCATTTTTGATTCTAAGAACTAGCACCCCGTATTCTGTCTTATTTGTAATTTTTCATCTTAATATTTGTAACCGAATATTTATAAGTTCCAGCCGCTCATGTCAGCCGCCATTTACATAACTACACCCAACATCGTCTTATCACAGTTCTCGCGTGTGGGGTCCGCCGGGCGCTATCAACGGAATGCCGCCATGAGGTAAGGTAAGGTACTGTTGCTTATAGCCCAGCCGACCGCAAAGGCTGTCATCACGTTAAAATCAACTCACAAGTCATCAAAAAACAACAAGAACAACAAAAACCCCAAACCCACAAACAAACAAACAAAAAAATTGTCACACATCTCTTTAAAATACATCTTCTAAAAGCGTACCAGAAACTTCGTTAAAAATCTTTCTTCCGTAAAATCTTAGATCAGATGAAAAATGTTAATCTCTTTCAGAAACTCAAAGATCACGTCAGGTGGGACATCTCTGAACAGGGTTTTCATGGACTCTGCTGTAAAGCGTTTATGTCTCACATCGTGCAAGTCCCAACACTCTAAAAGAACATGTTTCACTGTGAGTGGAACATGACATGGAATGCACCACGGAGCTTCTTCACCTTTTAAAAGATAGGAATGGGTATAAAACGAGTGGCCTGTGTGCAAGCGGCACAAGACTGTTTCGTCTTTACGGCCGCCTCGGGAACATGGTAAAAGCTCTTTCATGGTTGGACGGATTTTAAATAGTTTATCATCCGTCTGCGTCACCATGAGGCAACCCACTAGAGCAGACACCGCACTGCTGCTGAATGTTTTTGGTGGTGTCCAGTGGTGCCTGTTGCGATCCAACGTACACAGGACACCACCCGCTAAACCCTGCACGGACTATAGTATTGGCTTGGTTTTGGAGCCAGCGCGACTGACGGAAACCCGACGGAAACCCCGCGAATGTGACGACATCGATCACTTCGACACAAACTCTCCGCAGCCATTGGAACAGAAAGAAAATGGACACTGACGCCACCAAGACAGCAAGGCATTAGTGGTAACAAAGTTGCTTAAAAAAAAATAAATAAATAATGAGCGATGGGATGATGGCACATGACGGCTGCGGAGTTCTCATCTGGTCTGAGACTACGTGACACTGATTTACTGCCCGAGAGATACGGACACCTGCAGTTTCGGTCAGGTTTATGTTTGTTTCGCGCAAAGTTCTCGGATAGTATCTGTTTAGTAGAAAAAAAAATCGACTGTGTAGAAGCAGTCTTCCCATTTTTTGTGTATGGTCAAATCTAGGTCTAGCCAGCTGCAGCCCGCATACGCACATGGACGCACATATATGCATAAACACACACTCCCTCACTCTCTCCATCTCTCTGTCTCTGTCTCCTTTTCTGTCTGTCTGTCTGTCTGTCTCTCTATGTACACACACCACACACACACACACACACACACACACACACACACACACACACACACACACACACACACAGACATATATATATATATATATAATATATATATATATATATATAATATATATATATATATATATATATAATATATATATATATATATATATACAACAAACTAATAAATTCCAAGGATAAGTACCGCGCACCGTTCCAGCAACTTACAGAGCAGCTTGGTGTTGCAATGACTGCAAGAAATATTGAATTATAAACAAAGCTTGCTCTTAAAGTTTGTTGTATTTTAGTCCCTTGCGGATTCATTCCAAGAACTGACCCTCAGCACTTGTGTCTTAAGAGGATATCTTTTTATATTTTTTACTTTTCACAAGAAAATGTATGCTTGTTTTGCTCTTTCATGATGTTTCTTTTGCTCTTAGGTGGCACCTTTGTTGGTTTTTTGAAAACTCAACAAATATACTACGGTATTGCACACCAGCCTTTTCTGGGATTGCATTCTTCTTAAAACTGAAAAGGCAGAGGAGTCAAATTACCACTTTCCGCGGTCACTGAGAGAAACAACAAGGTTTCGAAATATCGGTATATGACCAGAGTTATATGTTAGTGAGTTTCCCTCCCTATTGGAGGATGTCTCCCCCTTGGAGACTACAAGCTTGCTGAAGCTCATTTTCAGAAGCATTATTTTATTTTTCTCCATTCACCCACTCAAGCACATACTGTTAGTTAGGCAGAATCATCTACCACTGCAGATATAATGCTTATTTCCCCCTATTTCGTCAATCTAAGACATAAGAGCAAGCTTTGTTTATAATTCTATATATATATATATATATATGCGCGCGTGCGTGCGCGTGTGTGTGTTCTGACCAAATAAGTAGTGTGGAAAAAAAGAAGTGCAGCAAACCATTTCTCATTACATATAGCATGGATGGAGAGAGAGAGCTTTTATTAGACCAGTGTTTCAGTCCCGTCTTAAAAAAGAACGAACACCTTAATTAACCAAAGAGAGAGAAAAAGCCACTTGTATGTACAAATGGAACGAACAGACCAAACTTTCTACATAACATGACTTGAAATCTACGAATGTCAACATGAGCAAACGATGTTATAAACAAACAAACAAACAAATGAACAAACGAACAAACAAACAAAATCGCATGGACATTTATGAGGGTTCAACTGCGTTAATGTCACGCAACGATTAATGAGAGTAGGACGGTAAAGAAAGAAATATAGCTCATCTAACTCGGCCATGTTACACGTAACCAGGTTTTTTTTCCCCTCTGGCATTGTATGACAAGCAGTATGAAAAACACCAAATCGAATTTTTTTCATTTGAATTTTATAGGTCTATTTTTTTTTTATTTTAAACTTCGTAAATGTTGTCGTTTTCCATCTGTATAAAGTAATTTCTTCCAGAAATTAAAAAAAATTTGTGGGCGTGTCGTTGCGTGCGTGTGTGTGTGTGTGTGTGTGTGTGTGTGTGTGTGTGTGTTGTGTTGTGTGAGTGTGAGTAAAAGTGTACGGCGATTGTGCGCGGGTGTATATGCGTGTGTTACGGTACGCGCGTGAATGTGCGCGCCACGTGTTTGAGTTTTTGTTTGTGCCTAGACAGTCATGTAGACATGCGTGCACGTGTGTTTACTTTCTCTGGTACATTAATGTCTGTGAGTGTTTCTTCAGAAATCTCTCCCAACACCTTTCAGCCTCACTCCTCTCCTCCCTGCCACTCCCCATTTAAATTTTTTTTTTTTTATTACAGATTCTAAGTCTACCACACCTACCCACATAACCCCCATTCCCTCACCCACTCCTACCCCACACACCCTTCCTTCCCCATTACCTCGCAATGACGTCCCTCTCACCCACCGCGGTAGACCCCTCTCTCTGTCAGTCTGTTGTCCTGTCTATCTATCTATCTGTCTGTCTGTCTGTCTGTCTGTTGTCTGTCTCTCTCTCTCTCTCATCTCTCTCCTCTCTCTCTCTCTTCCCTCCTCTCTCTCTTTAACTCCCTGGAGGCAGATGTGAGAGTGGAGAGCTTTTCCATCAATACCCGTAAGCAGACAAGACAATGCTGGCTGGCCCTCCATCCCCCACCCCACGCCCACCCCCCCCTCTTTCTTTTGCCCTGCCTTCCACCCTACCCCCTCCCCCCTTCCACGTCTCTCCGCTCGTCCTGTAGGGTGGACTCCATACGTGGTGTTGTCCGAGCACCAGCGTCAGGAGGCCAACTTCGCCCTTCCCCTTAACTCCCCCTCCTCCCCAACCCCACCTGTCCCTGCCCTCCCGTGGGAAGTGTACCCACTCTTTACGGTGAGGTGTACATTTCAGGGTCTGTTGTATTCCAAGTATTGAACTCAGAAACCCTCTCACGACTGATGTGTTCGTTTCATTGCCGGATTACCACGTCCCTTTCACTTCGTTAGTAGGCGCCCCAACCTTCCCCTTAATCTATCACTTCTCTGATGTGCAGAGGTTTTTTATTTTTTCATTTTGATTCTAAGAACTAAGCACCCCGTATTTCTGTTTATTTGTAATTTTTCATCTTAATATTGTAACCGAATATTTATAGTTCCAGGCGCTGTCATGTCAGCCGCCTTTTTTACATATCTCACACACAACTTCGTCTCTATCACAGTTCTCGCCAGTTGTTTTGTGTTTGATTAGTGTGTGGGTGGGGGGTCCCACCCGCTCCCGGTCCCGGTCCGCCGGGCGATAGGCGCTCGCCCCGCGCGGCGGGGCGCGCTCGCTAGGGGAGCTACATTCGCTGGCGCCCGCGGCTCCGGCGCGAGGGCGCTGGCCGCTGGCGGGCCGCGGGCTATCAAACGGCAATATGCAGCCCATGAGGTTTATAATAGAGGTAAGGTTACTGTTTGCATTTTTAGCCCAAGCCCGACCCAAGCCGCCGGACAGCCCCGAAAGCCCCGGCCCCACCCGATCAGCAAAACAAAATCCCAAAGGCGGTGGTTGGTGTAATAACGTTTTAAAAATCAACTCACAAGTCATACAAAAAGAATACAAACAAGAAGAAACAACAAAAAACCCCAAACCTCAAAAAAACAAACAAAACAAAAATATTGTCAACATCTCTCTTTACTATAATCTTCTTAAACTAAAAAGCGTACCAGAAAGAGAAAACTTAGTTTTATAAAAATCTTTCTTCCGTAAAATCTTAGATCAGATGAAAATGTTAATCATCTCTTTCAGAAACTCAAAGATCACGTTGGTGGGAGGGACATCTCTGAAAGGGTTTTTCATGGACTCTGCCTGTAAAGGTTTATGTCTCACTCGTGCAAGTCCAACACTCTAAAAGAAAACATGTTTCACTGTGAGTGGAACATGACATGGAATGCCACGGAGCTTCTTCACCTTTAAAAGATAGGAATGGGTATAACGAGGGCCTGTGTGCAAGGGCACAAGACTGTTTCGTCTTTACGGCGACTGGGAACATGTAAAAGCTCTTTCATGTGGACGGATTTTAAATAGTTTATCCATCCGTCTGCGTCACATGAGGCAACCACTAGAGCAGAACGCCCTGTGCTGAATGTTTTTGGTGGTTTGTCCGTGTGCAGTTTGCGATCAACCGTAACAGGACAACCGCTAAACCTGGACGTTCTATTAGTATTGGTTTGTTTTGGAGCTGCGGACTGACGGAACCTCGGATGCGACTGTGGAGACACGATCATTCGACACAAACTTCCGCAGGCATTGGAACGAAAGAAAAATGGAACACTGACGCCACCAAGACAAGCAATGACATTAGTGGTAACAAAGTTTGCTTAAAAAAAAAAATACATAAATAATGAGCGATGGGGTGAATGGCAATGACGGCCTGCGAGTTTATCTGGTTGAGACTACGTGGCACTGATTTACTGCCGAGGAGATACGGACTGCAGTTTCGGGTCAGGTTTAGTTTGTTTCGCGCAAAGTTTCGGATAGTACTCTTTTAGTAGAAAAAAAATCGACTGTGTAGAAGCTGTTTCCTTTTTTGTGTATGGTCCAAATTCGGGTTAGCATTGAGCGCTACGCACATGGCGCAATATATGCTAAACACAATTCAAACTATTGTCTCTGTTTTTTTGTACGTTGTTTTTGTCTTTTATGTAACACACACACCCCCCCCCCCACACAAAAACAAACAGGGTGTGTGGTTTTTTTTTTGTTTTTGTTGGGGTGTGTGTTTTTTTTTTTTTTTTTATTTTCCCCCCTTTTTTTTTCCCCCTCCCAATTTTTTTTTTTAAATGTTGGTGGGTTGGGGGGTGGGGGGGGGGGTTTGTTTACCGGGGGGGGGGGGGGGGGGGGGGGGGGGGGGGGTGGGGGGGGGGGGGGGGGGGATCATATATATATATATATATATATATTTTATATTTCTATATATATTATATATTTATTATATATATATATATCTTAGATATATATTTACAACAAACTAATAAATTCCAAGGATAAGTACGCGCACGTTCCAGCAAACTTAAGAGCAGTTGGATGTTGCAATGACTGCAAGAAATATTGAATTATAAAACAAAGCTTGCTCTTAAGTGTTGTATTTTAGTCCCTTGCGGATTCATTCCAAGAACTGACCTCAGCACTTGTGTCTTAGAGGATATCTTTTTATATTTTTTACTTTTCACAAGAAAATGTAGCTTGTTGCTCTTTCATGATTTTCTTTTGCTTCTTAGGTGGCACCTTTGGTTGGTTTTTTGAAAACTCAACAAATATACTACGGTCTTGAACCGCCTTTTCTGGGATTGGCATTATTCTTTTAAACGGAAAAGGGCGAGGACGTCAATTACACTTTTCCGCGGTACTGAGGAGAAACAACAAGGTTTCGAAATATCGGTATATGAACAGGAAGTTATATGTTAGTGAGTTTTCCCTCCCTATTGGAGGATTGTCTCCACTTGAGACTACAAGCTTGACTGAAGGTCATTTTCAGAGCATTTATTTTATTTTTCTCCATACACCCTCAGCCCATACTGTTAGTTGGCAGAATCATTACCATGCAGATATGAAGCTTATTTCCCCCTATTTCGTCAACTAAGAATAAGAGCAAGCTTTGTTTTAATTCTATAATATATATATATTATATGCGCGCCGTGCGTGCGCGTGTGTTGTGTTCTGAACCAAATAGTCGTGTTGGAAAAAAACGAAGTGCAGCAAACCCATTTCTCATTACATATAGAATGGATGGAGAGAGAGAGCTTTTATTAGACCAGTGTTTCAGTCCCGTCTTAAAAAAGAACGACACCTTAATTACCAAAGAGAGAGAGAAAAAGCCACTTGTTTGTAACATGGAAGAAAGACCAAACTTTCTACATAACATGACTTGACATCTACGAATGTCAAATGAGCAAACGATGTTATAAACAAACAAACAAAAAACAAATGAACAAACGAAACAAACAAACAAAATCGCATGGAATTTATGCGGGTTCAACTGCGTAATGTCACGCAAGATTAAGTGAGTAGGACGGTTAAAGAAAGGAAAGATAGCTCATCTAACACGGCCATGTTACAGTAACGGTTTTTTTCCCCTTGATTGTATGGACAAGCAGTAATCACCCCCCCCAGGAATTTTTTTTTTTCAATTTGAATTTTATTGGTCTACTTTTATTTATTTTAAACTTGTTAGAATGTTGTGTCAAGACGTTTTTCACAGTCTGTATAGTAGTAATTTCTTACCAGGATATATGTGATCATGAAAAGGACTGTCATTTAACGAGTGAGAGAGGGCGGGGGGGGGGGGGGGGGGGGGGGGGAGAGAGAGAGAGAGAGAGAGAGAGAAGATGAGAGACGAGAGAGAGAGAATAGGTAATTTTCTTCATGATCAGTCTCTGATCAGGTTAACTCTCAGACGAAATCCATTTTCTTATTCCTCTCTAAAGTGTCCCCTCCCCAAACTCGCCACTCCATTCACTCTTTCTTTCACTCCTTTCTGCATGTATCTCGGTCTGTTTATCTGTTTCGGGTGTTCTGTCTGTCTGTCTGTTTGGTCTGTTCTGTCTGTCTGTCTTGGTCTCAGGCAGTTATCTGTTTCTTTCCTGTTATAGTGTTCTTGTTTTCCAAAAAAATATGTACGAATTTTCTTTTATTTCATTTTCTTGTTTTTTTTCTTTTTTTTTTTAATTTCAGGATGATCCAGGTAGGGATGAGGACTGGATTTAAATAAAATGAAAAAAGCAAAAACGTTAGGATCTATAACCCTTATCATGGAGGGAATTTTTGGCTCTCTGGCTTTGTCTGTCTGTCTTGTTCTGTCTGTCTGTCTGTCTCTCTTCTTGTCTGTAACCGTGACGGTTCAAGTACCAGTAAATGTATATGTTGTTTTGATTGGAGCCATCCATGACGCAATGATGCAACTATCATTCTATAGTAATACTCCACAGGAGAGAGAGAGAACACCACACACACACACAACACACACACACACACATTGAAAACATGCCGTATTGATGCAGAAGAGCGAATTAAAAAAGAAAAAAAAATTAGTTTGCAAGATTACGGGATGGAAAAAAAACACACACCTAATAATGAGAATTGATTTCCCTGATCAATATTCTGGCCTGAGCGGGACACCCCCGTTGTCCATAGAGGATGAATAAGCAGGAAGGAGGAGAAGGAGGGGTGGTTCGGGTCAAACGTTTGGGGGGGGGGGGGGTGGTATAGACGAGATCAGCTTAGAGGGCTTGGCTCAAAGGTCAGAGGACTCTGGGACAATCTCAGCTCAAAATCAATGTCCGAATTTGGACGGGGGGCGGAGATTATTTTCTAATTAGCAGGATGAGGTGACGACGTCGACGCGGTGAGTTTAGGGAAACATCCCTGTTCACAATCAGCCTAGTTATTGAAACCCATCCCTGTCACAATAAGCCTTAGCGAGGGTCTTCTGAGGTGCTGGTCTTTATGTGTTTTGTCATAAAGGAGTGATTGCAGAGCGTGATAAATACTGTGTTGTGCGACTTCTCAAGTCATCCTGGGCTACGAACAGGTTATGCATTGGAATTCATGCAAGTCAAATATTCGAACTACAAATCGAAACAAAGTCAGTTCTGGAACTAAAAGACCGACCTGAAACAAAGTAGAGAACAAGTCTTTCGACACCGCTCGTTTATCTCTGCAGCGTTTGCGTTATGCTTAGGTAGTGGGTTTCCTCGAAGTACAACGCCGTCTATCTATCTATCTATCTATCTATCTATCTATCTATCGAATCTATCTATTATCTATCTATCTATCTATCGATCTATCTCTCTATTAATCATATCTATCTATCTATCTATCTATCTATCTAGTAGATGTTGCTCCCCAAAGTGGGTCGAGCCACTTTTAAATCATTTTAGGCTCATTTTGATTATATTCAGCTTTATATATATATAAATATATTATATATATATATATATATATATATATATATATATATATATATATATATATATATATATATATATTATTATAGTGGGTATATATATATATATATATATATATTATATATATATATATATATATATTATATATATATAGATATAATTATTTATATATAATAAAATCAGAGTAAAAAGCCACTCAGAACGTTTAGAGTGCTCAACCATGTAGGGAGCGACATACCAGTTTATCTCTTCCTTTTAAACTCTATTTTAAAACTGGTATCTATATATATATATAAATATATATATATTTTATATATATATTATATATTATATATATAGGATATGGATAATACATCCAATACATACATTAATACATACATACATTACCTAAACATAGACGATAGATCGAGATAGAGATAGATAAATAGATAGATAAGATGTATATAGATAGATGGATGGTAGATAGATAGATCGATAGATAGATAGATAGATAGATAGATAGATAGATAGATAGATAGATCGATCGATCGATCGATCGATCGATCGATAGATAGATAGATAGATAGATAGATAGATAGAATAGTAGATGATAGATAGATAGATAGATAGTTAGATAGATTAATTCTGGGTTTAGGTTTTGTTTTTTGTAAAGTGATTTCTGCAGACTTTGTTCTGTGATGTCTTTCTCATAGCTTCAGTTTGTTTTTGTTTTTGTTTGTTTGTTTGTTTGTACGTCTCTTACACACTGCAATCTGTTGTGTGTCATTATGAGTGGAGAACCTATCACAGTATGCCTGTGTGGCTCACCTGTGTCCTTTCGACGCGATTCGTTCATGCGTCATAAGCGACACATGCCTGTGCCACCCCAGTTCCTTGACGCAACATTCTCCACCACGCGTTTGCACGACAGCAGTTGCTGATTTGACTGGTCATAAAAATGCAAACTCAAGCACTGAAAGAAACCTGTTTGTTCGGATAGTTCGTAGAGGGGTTATAAGTTTTGCAAGCATTTTCGAACCCCCCCCCTTCCCCCCTCGCCTTCCCCTCTGCGTTAAAGACAGAGTCGATGTGTGATGGACAAAGCCGAAAGAAGAGCGATTGCTCTGTTCTGCTGTGGAGTACGAAGTCCAATCGAATAAGTTAGTTTAAAAATTAGAGTCTTTTGTTCCAACAAATGTTTGAGATGGTTTTTTAAGGGGATGCTTGTTGAGAAGTTATGTTGATTTTACCAAGAGCGTTCTTATCCAGGCTAGTCTTTTTTTTTTTGTCACAGAAGCAACAATCAGTACGAGTCTTGCTATCCATTTGGGCCCCATCATGAAATCAGTTCTTCTGTGTTGACAGGGAAAGAAGCAAGTAGAAGCAGAAATGAACTTGAGAGTTGAACTCAGTGTTGTTCAAGTTTCCCTGACCCAACACTGAGGTGTCTGTATCTCAGGCCTGGTTGGAGCCAGGATAGAGCATGAAAGAAGCGAAGTTAAGCGTGGATGAAGAGTACAGCCCTTGTCACGATGTGTAGACTTCGAGTATGGAAACCCATAGCATATCTTTCTGTCTATCTAAGTATTATCTTCTATCTATCTATCTATCTATATTATTATCTATCTAGCTATCTTTCTATCTTCTATGTATGTATTTTGTATGTATGTATGTATGTATGTATTTATGTTTGTATGTACCTGTCTATTCTATCTATCTATCTATCTATCTATTATCTATCTATCTATTATTATTATCTATCTATACACCAACACAATAGACAGATTCAACAGGTCACGTCAGACAGACAGACAGAGAGACAGTGAAAGCGGAGGAGACTACTTGTGTCACCTGGTGTCATGGTTTCTTCATTGATCTCCCCGTGTTTGAGACGTGTCGCCGTGAGAGGTGAGAGTTACCTGTCCTGGAGACAGGCCGGGGCGGGGATTGACCGGATCAATGCCCACAGCCACTCCCGTCCTCACCCTCCGCCTGTGGGTGGACCCCTCACCCCCACACTCCACCCCACCCTCACCACTCCCCTATCCCCCCCCCCCCCCGTCTCCCTCTGACTTGTGGACCATGTCATCCAATCACTGACCCTTCTCCTACCCCTAATCCCATCCACGACCAAATCACCCCCTCACCCTCTCCCTCTCCACATACACACGCACCTTCCGTCTCCCCTAACAAGACTACTTAGAGCCTCGAGGGTGTGTGGACACCATGTTAAGGACCTGTCATGGGACAAATGGATAGATGATGGTTGAGGGCGATGGGGGTCTGCCGTGGTCTGCGCGTGTCTTGTCTGTTGTCTGTCTGTCGGTCTGGTTTCTGTCTGTCTGTCTGTCTGTCTCTCCCTCTATCTCCTCTCTTCTCTCTTTCTCTCTCTCTCTTCTCTCTCTCTTCTTTCTCTGATTGTTATTAACCCGGGGCTGTCTTTGTGTGGGAAAAAAAATATCGTTATGTTTGTTTCACTTCTCTGATTTCATAAAATGATATTTTTTTCTTTATGAAATTATTTCGTTCGTCCACTTCTCTTCTTCTTTTCTCTTTTCTCTCTCTCTCTCTCTCTCTCTCTTCTACTCTCTTCTCTCTGTCATCTCTCTCTCTCTCTCTCTTGTGTGTGTGTTGTGTGTGTGTCGTGTGTGGGTGGGTGTGTGTGTGTGTGTGTGTTTGTGTGTGTTTATGCATCATGGGTGTGTGTGGGTATATATATGTGTGCAAATGGATCTAATTTATGCAAAATGATTATATGTTGTCCCCTTTTTCACTTTTCTCTCTCTCTCTCTCTCTCTCTCTCTCTCTCTCTCTCTCTCTCTCTCTCTCTCTCTCTCTTCTCTCTCTCTCTCTCTCTACTTTCTCTTCTCTCTCTCTTCTCTCTTTCTGTCGTCTTCTCTCTCTTCTCTCACTCTCTCTCTTCTCTCTCTCTCTCTCTCTTCCTCTCTCTGCTCTCTCTCTGTCTGTGCATGTGTGCGTGTGTATGTCCGAATTTCCGTACATATTTTGTCATGTTCATTTTTACTGTTGATTATACAGTTAATTATAGGTCGTTTTCGTACAGTTCCATTCACATATTAAATTATGATGTTCCCCTCTCCTTCCATCCTTTCTCTCTTCTTTTTCTTTATCCCCCCCCCCCCCCCCCCCCCCCCCCCCCCCCCCCCCCCCCCCCCCCCCCCCCCCCCCCCCCCCCCCCCCCCCCCCCCCCCCCCAATGTCATCTCACTTTGCTTAATACGTTCTACGTATTTTCTATGCTTGCGGAAAAATGAATGCATGGGGAGCCTTGCTCTCTCTCTCTCTCTCTATCTCTCTTTCTCTCTCTCTCTATCTCTCTCTCTCTCTCTCTCTCTCTCTTCTCTCTCTCTCTCTTCTCTTCTCTCTCTCTATGCGTGCAAACGTGCGTGATATTTGTATGTTCAAAAATATGTACGCACTTTGTCATATTCACTTCACTGTCTGATTTCATACATGCCAATTTGTACGTGTAGTACACGTACATATGTTTCCCAGCCACCTCACTCCCTGGCCCCCCGTCTCTCTTCCTCTTCATTATTATTATTCATCCATTTTATTTTATTTTATTAAATATTTTTTTTGTTATTATTTATTTTTTGTAGTTGTTTTGTTTATTATTATTCTTATTTTGTTTTGTTTTCATATATCTTCTATTTTCAATTTGATGTTCTCTATGATTACATGAGCTTTGTTGCTTCTTTGATTTCTTACACTAATTGATATTTCACTGCATGGTTGTGTACTACGGGCGAGGATGGATGTAAAAAGCAGTTAGTGCTTATCTATTATCCTCGTAAATATAAGAATTTTTTTGTTTGTCTTGGTCTCTCCTCCTCTCTTCTCTGTGTCTGTGTCTGTGCCTATCTGCCTATGTTGTCAGTCTGTCTGGTGTCTGTAGTCTGTCTCGCACTCTCTCGCTCGTTCGCTTCTCTCTCTCTCTCTCTTCTCTACTTTCTCTTTCTCTTCTTTCCGTTCTTTCTCTCCCCCTCTCTCTCTTTCGTCTCTTGTCTGCCTTTGTCTGTTTCTTTTGTCTCTTCCCGTTCTTTTTCTACCTTCCCTCTCTTTCCGTTCTCTCTCTCTCTCTCTCTCTCTCTCTCTCTCTCTTCTCTCTTCTTTCTGTTCTCTCGCTCTCTCTGTCTCTCTTGTCTGTCTGTCTCTCTCTCTCCCTCCCTCTCTCTCTCTGTTTTCCCGTTCTCACTCTCTCTCTCTCTTCTCTCTCTCTCTCTTCTCTCTCTTTTCTCTCTCTCTCTTTCCCGTTCTTTCTCTCTCTCGCTCTCTAAATCTAGCTACTATTGGAACCCAAGTTTGATTGTGTTGTCTCTGCTGTGGACGTGCAGCGCTGGACTGGGCCAAAGACCAGCCAGGGTGTATCAAGTGTTTGAGTGGAGCGTCCTCCATTCTCTGGGGCCGGAGTCAGCAATGTCCTCAATGTTACTAGCGCACATAAACTCACGAATTATGTGGGGGTGACAGAAACGACAGAATGGCCAAACACACACACTCCACCACACACAGAACAACAACACAACAACCCCCACCCCAACAACAAACACCCGATGCACGCACACACACACACACCACACCACACACACAACACACACCACAACCCAACACACACACACCCACACACACACCGATGCATGCACGCAGCACACACACACCGCACGCACGCGCGCAGCACTGTGTCTGTTGCCTTGCTGTGTATGTCTACGCCCGCCCGCAGTACGCACGCGGCGCGCGCTGCGCGCGCACACAACCATCACACAACACACACACACAAACACACACACAACACACACACAAAACACACGCGCGCGCGCGTGCGCATGCATTTTAAACGATTTTGTAAAGCAGGCTTGACCCGATCATATGCATTCGTTTTTGAGCAAAAGGTCTCTTTGTATTGCCTTGATTTGTCTCCTTTTGGAATGTATATGATTATAAACCATTTTTATGTGTGCGCGAGCAGTTCTCTGCTTTTGAACCTCGCATCAAGCTCTTGTAATCAATAACCCAAATTGCATTTTCTTCTTTTTTTTGTTGAACATTACTAGAAAACCCATCGAACCGGGCTGTGTTTTATCCTTTTATGTTTGTTCTTTCAAAGGAGCAGCTACAGCTTCTCAAGCGTAATTTCTTTTTCCTATTATTTGTCGGCTTTCGCTTCATTTCAGACATGGGTGAGGTAATATTAAGGCATTATACGGCCGCTGCATTTCTGCAGCGTTCATTCGCTTTTGATGCTGCAGTGACTTCAACATGGCGCAAAGTGGTTTGCTGCATGCAGGACTTTTTGTTTGTTTTTTGGTTGGTTATTTTCTTTCTTGTGATGTTTAAAATAAAAATCGTTTGTTTTTATCTTTCTTTCTTAATCATTTTTCTTTTGTTCGTTCTTTCTTTCGTTCTTTTTTTTATTTTTTTCCTTTTATCGTTCTTTCTTTCTTTCTTCTCTCTGTCTCTCTGTCTTCTCTCTGTCTCTCGCTCTGGTCTTGTCTCTCTCTCTCTTCTCTCTCTCTTCTCTCTCTATTTCATCGGAAAGTTTACATCTAAGGAGGGGAAGAAGGTGACTCCCACATCGTGCGCCGAGGGTTTCTGTGCTTTGCTAATGGAATCTCAAGTGTTAAACTGGACAATACACACTCCCATAACCTTTCCACCCCACCCCACCCGCCAATTCCCTTCACACAAAAAACAACAACAAACAACACAAAACAACAAATCAAGCCACGGACGGAACAAACAAAAACAAACAATGCGTGAACAAAAGTGATTCTTATTAAGTAGTGTGAGGACATGGTTCTGACAACGTTCACAAAACAAAACGTTTCTGTGACGAAAGCAGGTGGTTTTCTCCTGACTGTTTTTTCCCCCGGTGGCACCAAGCTTAGTAATGGGGGGGGAGGGGAGGGGCGGTAGGAGGGGGCGAAGGGGGGGGGGAGTTGGGGAGGGTGTAGGGGGAGGGGGCGGGGGGGAGGCGGGGGGGTAGGTGGTATTTTATGGTTTTTTTATTTTTTTTATTTTTTTTTTTTTTTTTTTTTTTTTATTTTTTCAACTCCTCCCCCTCCCTCTCCCCAGACCATACCCTCATCCCCTTCCTTCTCCGTTCCCCCCCCCCTCGCCCTCGCTTCCCCCCCCCCTCCCCCTTCCCTGACCATTCTCCTTTGGGCCAAATTGTGGAGAAGCGACAGTGGCTGGTCTCCCTGACGACGGACATGAAAATACTCTGTTCTTTTTTCCTCTACTCCCCCCCCCCCCCCCCCCCCATACCCCCCAAAAAAAGTTTTTGGTTGTTGGCAGAATTCTGGGATTTGTCTCCATCGGAAGTGACATTTTTTGTTGTTTGTTTGTATATTTGTTGTTTGTGATGGACGGAGGTCGTTGTGTGTGTGTGTGTGTGTGTGTGTGTGGTGTGTGTGTGTGTGTGTGTGTGTGTGTGTGTGTGTGTGTGCGCGTGTGTGTCCGCTTGTGTAAGTGCGCGTGTGTGCGTGGTGCTGTGCGTGCGTCTGTGCGTGGCGTGTGCGTGTGTGTGTGAGTGTGTGGGTGTGTGAATGGGATGTGTGTGTGTATGTGTGTGTGTGTGTGTGTGTGTGTGGTGTGTGTGTGTGTGTGCGCCGCGCGGATGTGTGTCCGTGGTGTGTGCGCGTGGTGTGTGTGCGTGTGTGCGTGTGCGTTGCGTTGCGTGCGAGTGTGTGCGTGTGTGGGCGCGCGCGGTGTGTGTGTGTTGTAGTGTGTGTGTGTGTGTATGTGTGTGTGTGTGTGTGTGCTGTTTTGTGCGCGCGGCGTCTCTGTGTCTCTCTCTGCCTTCTCTCTTGTCTGCTGCTGGCAGGTCTCTCTTTTCATACTTTTCTCTCTCTCTCTCCTCTCTCTCTCTCTCTCTCTCTCTCTCTCACTTCCCTCCCCCTCACTCTCTCTCCATCTCCGTCGAAGAACGAGCAAAACACGTTAAATCAACGTTCATTGTGCGCCAAGATGAGAAGACAAGTGGTTGGCGTTCTTCTTGTTCATGTCCTGATGTTGTTTCTGTTGTGAGGAAGAGAGAGGTCGAAACGGCGCCGTTGTTTCGTCGTATGTTGTCCCTTTTGTTGGCGAATAATAATGATGATACTTTTTTTATTTTAGACTTGGTGAAGCCGTTGGTCGGGCGTCTCACCACTGTTGGACTGCGACAGCATGACAGAGGGGCAGTCTGTTTATCGCTTGGACTTTATTTAACAGAGCGGGCCGTCTGTATATGCCTGGACTTTATTAACAGACTACACGGTTGGGTCCATGATAAAACGTCTTCGTTTGAAGTATCAGTAAGTGCGACCTGTTTTGATGGAAGCCGTCGTTTTGTTAGTGAGTTCGCTTCAAGCTCACGAATGAAGACAGTCAGAGGCTGAAAGAAACTGCCGGGTGTTTTGTCCCTTGTGGCTGTGCTCATTTTCTCAAGACTTTGATCGTTAACTAACGTCAACCTTCAGTGCTAAGAGTTTCTGTTTACTGAAAAAGTTCTTCCTAAGTCATTTGGGATTAAAGGTCAAACTCACAAGGGAAAGGTGACTGGTTTACCTGTCTAAAGAAAGAAAGAAAGAAAGAAACTTCTTAAGTCATTTCGATCAAAGATCAAACTCACAATGGAGGTGATTCCTTTGCCTGTCAAAGGTCAGTCATTTGTCGCCAATTGTCGCTTGTTCTTTCTCCCTAGTCTGATCCAGTCTGATGTAGAATAATGGATGTAGATGATTTATCGTTTGGAATCTGACTTTGATCAAAGTCTTAAAGTTTTCTTTGCTTTCTCTTCTTCTTCTTCTTTTTCTTTCTTTCTGTTGTTTGTCTTTCTTTTCTTTTTTTTTCTTAAGAAAACTTTTCTGCTTTTTTTTTCTTCTTTAAAAACTCAATTCTGGGATGAACCTTTCTCAATTTGAAGAAAATTCAATTTGAGAAACTGTCGAAACCAAGAATGTTCACCATGAAGTGATACTGATTAAGTGTCATGATCACAGGAAGATCAACTTCATAGTTTCAGTTTCATTCTTACACAGCTTGTCAATGGATTTGTCAGACTAAACAGCGTGTCAGTGATATCTCTCTACTGTCGCCTTGTCGTGTGACCCTTCAGTAAAGACCAAAGTCACAAAGTTAAAGTACATGCCCAGCCTTTCTGACCAAATCCATGTTTGCTTTTACATTTGACAAAACATCAAAGACCGCTTGTCTCGCTACAAGCCTGGTGGAACAACCACATCAAATCCCCACATATCTGCTGAAAAATATGTCCTCTCACCACACCAGCCACTGCATCTACAATCGCTTTTCCGTCCATTTTACTCGTACGAAACAAACGTCTATTGACATTTTAAAGTCGCAACATTGTTCATGCCATCTATTGAGAACTGTGGTACAACATCTACGCAGGTGTGAGATCCAGGTTACTTCACGCCTGCTCTTGTACCCTGTGTCTAGTCAACTTGAATGCAAGATCATCACCATTTCCTGCATGTCACCAACAGCACAGAATCACATTATTTGTCTCAACTTTGTTTATCTGTATTTCCTTTGACGCTCTCTCTGGTCTGAGGACATACACAGTTTTCAGAACCTTACCGAACCCTCTTAAAAGCTTTTATGTGTACGTGCTTTCTTGTTTCAACCCAGGTTAAAAAAAGTCACATTCAAAAACTTAAAAAAAAAAGTCTCCTGTCTGCTGTTGCTTTCATTTACATTTTCTTGAATTTTCTGTTGTCAGAGTATGTGTGCTTCTTCTGTGATGTGCTGGTGTGTATGTGTTGTGTGTGTGTGTGTGTGTGTGTGTGTGTGTTTTGTGTGTTTTGTGTGTGTGTGTGTGTGTGTGTGTGTGTGTGTGTGTGCGTGCGTGCGTGCTTGCGTGCGTATATATATATATATGTGTGTGTGTGTGTGTGTGTGTGTGTGTGTGTGTGTGTGTGGAGTGTGTGCGTGGGGTGTGTGTGTTTTGTGTGTGTGTGTGTGTGTGTGTACATACAAGCGAGCGAACATAAAAATGAATCCAGCGCTTTTCGATTGGACAAAAGTTTCGTGAAAGGCGCATACGGTCTCCGTGACGAAACGTGTCTGCTCTGCAGATTATATCTGCCACACGCTAAACATACTCTGAGCGAATCTGGTGCATGCAGAAAATACCCCTTCCAGTAATACATCTGGCATGAGAATAATGCATCTGCTGTCTTACATTGGCTTATCATCTACCATACCATAACTCATTTTTTTTCGATTCTGTCTTTTTCTTAACGCATGCAAGATGTATGCTGCATACCCCCCCCCCCCCCCCGCTTTCTCCCCTTTAAAAATAAAATTGTTTGTTCGTTGTTTTTGATCAGAAAAAATCCAACATCCAAGGCCAGAGGAAACTGAACCCCAATATTGACAGAGCAGGGTTTCTATGTCCGATTACAAAGGACGCATTCACTTGTTTCAAGCGGGGACCACCACCACCACCACCACCACCACCACCACCGCCACCACCCCCACCACCGCCCAACGTCACTGCAAAAGTTATGAGGGAGACAAAACAAACAAACAAACACACAGACAAACAAACAAACAAACAAACAAACAAACGAACAAACCCAAAAAGACCATAAACGACAACTGCTCCCAAGTGTGCTAAGAAAGAGGAAGGCCACACACGCAGACCTGGGGACTCTCAGAACACACAAACTGTTTCCGTGACAAACCAGAGAACTTCCTGCCGCCTCCTAGCTCCCCCCCCCCCCCCCACACACACACACATACACACACACACACTCGTCTCAACCTCCATATCCCACATCATTTCCCTTCCTCTACACCATCCTCTGCCCCCCCCCCTCCACCCCATCCCTCCACTCTCCTTTCCCTTCTCTCTCGGGAAACTCTGGAAGAAGCTGAAACAGGAGGATTACCTGGAGATGGAAAGGAATCGCTCAAGACACAGTTCCTCCACCGCCCCCCCCTCTCTCTCTCTCTCTCGCTCTCTCTCTCTCGCTCTCTCTCTCTCTCTCTCTCTCTCTCTCTCTCTCGCTCTCTCTCGCTCTCTCTCTCTCTCTCTCTCTCTCTCTCTCTCTCTCTCTCTCTCTCGCTCTCTCTCTCTCTCTCTCTCTGTCTCTCTCTCTTCTCTCTCTCTCTCTCTCTCTCTCTCTCCATCCCCGTCCTGTTGTCGCAGCTGTAAAAGCACGTGGTTACAGTGTTCCGTGACTTGTCTCTGTCGGAAGTGACCTTGGTGTATGGCGAGAGCAGGGAAGCGGAGAGAGAGAGAGAGAGAGAGAGAGAGAGAGAGAGAGTAGAGAGAGAGGGGGAGAGAGAGAGAGAGACATACATACAGACAGACAGACAGACAGAGAGACAGACAGAAGGTTAAGAAAGTACACACACACACACACACACACACACACACACACACACACACAGAGAGAGAGAGAGAGAGGAGAGAGAGAGAGAGAGAGAGAGAGAGAGAGAGAGAGAGAGAGAGACGGACACATAATACAGAGAGACAGACAGACAAAGGCTAAGAAAGTACAGAGAGAGAGAGAGAGTGAGAGAGAGAGAGAGAGAGAGAGAGACAGACAGACAGACAGACAGATAGATAGACACACAGAGAGACATAAGAAGAAGAGGAAGAAAGGTGGCAGAGTGGTTAAGACGTTCGCCTGCCAATCCAACGCGTGAGAAGTGCATGGGTTCGAGCCCTGCCTTTCTCGCCCTTTCTTTCCCAGTTTGAATGACAAATCGAACTGAACGTCAAGTCCTTCGGATGGGGACTATAAGCGAGTCGGACCGTGTGCCTTCCTGGCCCCTGCACACGTTAAAGAACCCACGGCAGTCGAAAATCGAAAAGAGTAGGGAGGTTCCCGCTGCCCTGGCAAAATTGATGTAGATTGAAGATAGCCGCCTGGTATTTCTTACCAAGCCACAAAAATTGTCACTTACTGTTGTCGTGTGCCATCGTGTACCGGTGGAAGTGGAGGACACGTATAAACATCGCATGCATCCTATGTGAGAAACTGGAGGAATAAATGAGATAAATGAAAATGAGTGACTGAGAAACTGGAGGAATAAATGAGATAAATGAAAATTAGTGACTGATATTTGAATGGTACGGGAAACGACTGAATGAGCGCCAGTAGGCTGCTCTTCGGCCGGCTCTACCTGGGTAGGCAGCTCGTTGAGTGAGTGAGGTAGTGTGTTATTGTAAAGCGCTTAGAGCTTGGTCTCTGACCGAGGATAGGCGCTATATAAATACCCATATATAATAATAATAATAAGAGACAGACAGACAGAAGATTAAGGAAAGAGAAAGAGAGAGTGAAAGTGAGATAGAGATTGATTTTGATTGTTTGGAGATGGGGTTGTGTGTGTGTGCGTGCGTGCGTGCGCGCGCGCGCGCGTGTGTGTGTGCGTGCGCGCACGCGTGTGCGCGTGTATGCATGTGTGTACGTCTGACTCCAGTGAACATGCCACGTTTGACAAGGTTCTGACATTCGTCCATTTTGATGTTGACCGATGCACATGATCCAGGTTAACGAGATAACTGAAACATAAGAGGAAATAACGTTTCTGTGCTTGTCTCTTTCTCCAGAGTTAGTGAACAATACGTTTTGCCCCCTGCAATGAAGAGTATCTTTTCCCAGAATCTTCACATCTTGGCAGAAGCGTGTTACTGTCCATATTTCCACAAAGTTTGGTTAAAATCGGGTCCGTAATTTTGGTGTGGTCTTGTCGACAAACAAACAAACAAAACAAAAAAACCCAAACAAATAGATTTGGGTGAAAATACAACCTCCTGGACAGGCACTCTAAACCTGAAAGAAGGTCAAGACCACTGAGCGATCGATGTGTTTGTCGTTTGAACATGATCACCACTGAATAAGAGAGGTGGCTGGTGTGTAGCCTACTTCAAAATGACTTGGAAGTATCAATCAGCACGTGCAGTGTGCTTTGAAATAACGCTTTGAAATAAGCCTTCGTTTTAAACATGAGCTTCTTACAATGGAAAACCTTTACAGAGAAACAAGCTCAAGGACACTGCTGTCTTTTTTTTCGTCTTTAATCTATGATAGTTGCACTAATTTCTCAACACGTCAGACAAACTTTGATTACTTGGCAACCATGATCAGAATAAAAAGTTTTTAGTTTACTTAAAAAAAAAAAAAAAAACGAAGAAATAAAAATAACCGAAGAAACTTTCCGGGAAATTCTGATCCAAATGTCAAACTTACAATGAAAGTGATCTATTTGTCTGCCCGGGGGGGGGGGGGGGGGGGGGGGGGGGGGGGGGGGGGGCCGGGGAGACAGAGCTTTGTCGCAGATTGTCGGCTGGTGTTTTTGTTTGTTTATTAGTTCGTTTGTTGGTCGGTTTGTTTGTTTGTTTGTTTGTTTGTTTGTTTGTTTGTTTGTTTGTTTGTTTGTTTTTTGCATTTTCCTTCAGCCTGGTGTGGTTTGATGGGTTTAGAATAAGCGACAACTATTGAGATGATGGATATTTTGGATTTTGACTTTGAACAAGGCACGAGTGTTTGTTTCTCTGTCTCTTTGACTTTGAACAAAGTCACCAGTACCTGTTTTTCCTTCTCTTTTCTGAATTTTCTTTTTCTTTCTTTTTAAAATTATTGTTTTATTTTTTTCTTTCCAAAGACTGGAGTGAATCTACATCGACTGCAGGAAGGATCAATATGATCGACATGACGACTTGTCAAAACCAGACATGATTACTACGGAGAGATACTAATTAGGTGCCATGGTCACAGAGGGGTCATCTTCATGGCTGTTAGTTTCATTCAAAGGGAGCCTGTCAGCGGATTATGATAGACCGGACATGCTGCCTTTATTTGTGTGACCTTCAATAAGGGCCGAGGTCATGAGGTTAAATGCAGTCTCTGCCATCCAGACCAAACCCATGTTTGTTTTCATATACAGGAGGTGAACCCCCCCCCATCCCCCCCACACACACACCTATGAAAGACCTTCGTGTTGGCTACAGACATATCAAAACAACTAAACATACACCACCAAGTGCCTGTCTCTGCTTCAGAACAAACTGCGAGACATTTCCCCCTCCCTGAGCTGGGCACTGTGCTGACACGACTCTAAGAACCTGCAAAAAGAAATCAAATTCATATTCACGGTCCAGGTCCGCAACATATAATGGCACAGCCAATGTTAGGTGGGTACCCAACGTCTGACCAGTGCGTTGGGCTAATGTATAGGTGAGCCATCGGCTAAGTCGTAGCCACGAAACCCTCTTCTTAAATTCTCTCATCTTAGTTATTAATTCATCTATCCATCAGCTTTAAATCATGCGTAGTGTGGTCACGAAATTCAGCGGATGTGGTGTAGCGTTTATGGACTAGTCCGCACGTAGTGACGCCTCCTTGATGAAATTGAAACTGAAACTTTTTAAACCATCCATTTCGAACGGTGTCACAACGTCTATGTAGGTGAACTACCTGACATACTTCACCGTCACTCCTGGATTTCGATCTGCTCTTATATCTTGTGTCTAGTGACATCGAATGGAAGATCGTCACGATTTGCTGCAATGCCACGAACAGCGCAGAATCACCTTACTTGTCTCAAAGTTGCAAAGTGAGACGACTGCAGGCGGAAATCTAAACAAATCTTAAATAAATGTGAGCGAACCGCCAAGAGAAACGTGGACAAACGCGTCACAAGACAAAACACGACGCGTTTCGACTCTTAGGTCTTCTTCAGGCAAGACACAAACAAATAGGACAATGAAAATGAACGAGTTTGTCACTTAGCTTGATCTCTTCAGCGCAAGGTAGGCGTTGAATGAAAACGAGGCTGTTAGAAGGGAGATAATATGTGAGTCAAGGTAGTAATGATGATGATTATATTACTGATAGGATTATATTACTGATTAGTATTTCGATCAGTAATATAATCATCACTCGCTACCTTGACTCACACATTATCTCCCTTCTAACAGCCTCGTTTTCATTCAACGCCTACCTTGCGCTGAAGAGATCAAGCTAAGTGACAAACTCGTTCATTTTCCTTGTCCTATTTGTTTGTGTCTTGCCTGAAGAAGAGCTATGAGGTCGAAACGCGTCG